>OX103892.1:45198069-46398069 GCA_944470375.2 Schistosoma guineensis | reverse complement strand
CCCAAATGCTTTGGTATGGTTAAGAATGGGAAGAGTCAGCTCTCCCTCTACAAATACTCTCACATAGCGACGTGCATACAACCACTGCCAGGGAAGTCCTACTCACTGCATTCTCGTGGCATTACTGTTGTTTACGAAACTGAGATAACGAAAAGCGAATGTCCGGCGCTTTAACCGAGCCGGTAGACACGGAGAGTTCATCTAGGAGAGTTGGAAAACCCTGATTCCAAACCATTGGTGCACATGGCCTCCAGTATCCTGGAGGAACAAATGGTGTATGAACCAATCGTTGGTCACCGACTACCATGGGACTGCATCTCTTGACGTTGCTCCACTACCTTATGGATCAGAACTTTAGGTGTGGCCCCCTAAGAAAATCACCTGCTTCGGTCTTGGCACCCGAGCAGCATCCCATCCCTCACACAAATCGAATGATTTATGTGGCGCATATCTATTTCTTACCTCCTTCTACCAATGTTTATGTGTTTTAATAAATAAATATAGTGTTTCAACATTTACAACTGAATTATATAAGAATTAAAATATATATGTGTATGTTATTTAGATCATAGTATTATGTTATGTATGATATAATATGAGATGAGTTTTGTGGATATCATAGTAATTTCAATGGTCAGGATCATGAGTCAGTTGAAGCTAGACCACCATGGAAAGCCTGAAAGCACTAGACGGCCGTTTCGTTCTAGTACGGGACTCCTCAGCAGTACGCATCCACGACCTCGCCTCCTGCGAGATTCGAACCAAGGACCTACTGGTTTCCTGCGCGATCACTTAACCTCTAGACCACTGAGCCAGCTGCCATCCAACCGTGTTAACACCTAACTTCAACTAATCCACGAAATTAAGACACACATTCACCATTGTATTCAGTGAGTTACTATCTCACAACAGATTAGCTTGAACTCCACTGGTCATTACTTCTCACTAGAACTTTAGGAAATAGCTGTTGAATTTTGTCACTACTGAGTATGTGTTGAATAATATCAGATAGGTTTTGTGGATATTATAGTAATTTCAATGGTTAAGATCATAAGTCAGCCGCCTCAGTGGTCTGGAGGTTAAGTTCTCACGTGCGAGACCATTAGTTCCTGGGTTCGAATCTCGCAGAGGGCGAGATCGTGGATGCACACTGCTGCGGAGTCCCATAATAGGACGAAACGGCTGTCCACTGCTTCCTGGTTTCCTATGGTGGTCTAGCTTCAACTGATTCATGATATTAACCATTGAAATTCGTATAATATCCATAAAAAACCCATCTGATATGATATAATAGTCAATCAATATGAAGATATTAAATTATATTAGTTCATTATAATAAAAGGCATTTAATCATTCATATTGACATCATTAATATTAGTAGTTAAAATAAGTAATATTTCTTGTAAAATGTAAATGGTTTTAGGTTCATAGAAAAAGTGATAAAAACATAGAGAAAAGAAAAGAAAAGAAAAAGAACACTAGTTTCTATGGGATAGATCTTACTGAAACGTTTTTCTTTTTGTTCCAATGCATAAGATCCTTGTATTATGATGATAGAAATGGTTGTTTTTTTTAAAAAAAGAAATCAGATTCGTTAATAGTTGTTACATGAATTATCTTGTAAAATAGATCTATTGACAAGTATATATTTTGTGCATATGAGATGTAAAATGTAAACAATCACAACAGTTTGTTGTATACTCTATTTTTATTTATTTATCTAAACACATAAACATGGGTACAAGGAGGCACCAAATAGATATGCGTCACATAAATCATTCGATTTGTGTGTGGGCTGTGATACCACACGGGTGCCCAGATCGAAGCAGGTGGTTTGCTTAGGAGGCCATACCCGGAGTCTTTGATCAAAAGGTCTAATCCACAAGGCAGTGGAACAACGTTAAGAGATGGAGTCCCATGGTAGCCGGTGACCAACGATTGGTTCACACGCCATTTGTTCCTTCAGAATACTGGAGCCCATGTGCACCATTGATTTGGAATCCGGTTAAAGCGCCTGATATTCGCTTTTCATCCTCTCGATTTCGTAAACAACAGTAATGCCACGAGAATGCAGTGAGTAAGACTTCCCTGGCAGAAGCTGTATACGCGTGGCCGTGTGAGAGCATTTCGGCCATACCAGGGTATTTGGAGGCGTTTGTTGTATACAATAGGATAGAATAGGGTAGGTAGGTCGCTTGAAATTAATACCTTTCACTAAGTCATCTAAAATCCTTATAATAATTTGGATAAACTAAATAAAACTTTTATTAAACTATTTCTCAGTTTAAATTCACTTGGTGTTGTTTTGCTTGAATCTTCCCATTGTTGTTTAAGACTGTAATTTATCAGTCTCATATTGGCATATATGCATCCTATGAGGATTGCCTCGGTATGGTCTTAATTCACATGCATTAGAAGTTGGATGTATCTACATCTCATAGTTGATATTCACTCCAGGACTCAAACCCAGTACCGTTCACTCCAAACGCCATCGGCGTTATCTACTTAGCTACTGAGTCCTGATAGCCACTTGTTGTGCAATGGGATGAAGTTTAAATTCACTTGGTATTGTTTGTTTGAATCTTCCGACTGATGTTTAGGACTGTAATTGACCAGTCTCTTATTGGCATATATGCATACCATGCGTACTTCCACCATATTGCCTTGACTTACAAGCATTATAAGCACAGATGATGATATGTGTTAACATGATGATGATCAATTAAATGATTGAATTGTAAACACTTTGATGTAAGCACATAGTTAACATTCAAATTGTTAAACTGGTTTGTGAAATGTACAAATCAACATAAATAAGGATCCATTAGACTTAATGAACTAATACTAAACTATATGAAATAATAGTAAATGGTGGCAAGTAAAATGATTTCCCTAAGTAACTAACATTCTATTAGAAATAATTGTGTTATTGAAATCTCCATAGAATATTCAAAAATGAAGAATATTTTTTTGACTGAACAATTGTTTCCAGTAACTTCCTCATCAGGTGCCACAGTTATAAATCCATAATTTTAATAGTTGAGATCATGGATGGACATTTCATCCCATTAAGGGATTCCTCAGAAGTACGCATTCAGTGTCTCCAGTGCTTCAAGGTTTTCCATGGTGATGGTGTAGCTTTAACTGACTCATGATCTTAACTATTAAAATTACTTTAATATCCATAATAACCCCTTCTGATATAAATCCGTATTTATTGTGATATTTTTACAAAGGCCCAAATAAGGCATCCATTAATGAATTCAACAATGTTATCTGTTAAAAATAATGAACATTTGCATCTGTTATGACATAAATGCCCCCCAAATTGTGCTATTTGTAAGTTAAAAAGGTCATTGAATAAAGGTCAGAAATGATTTAGAGTAACGTGTCGAGTCCCAATCAGTATAATAGTGATGTGGCGAAATCGTGTGAATAAAATGCATAGTAGGGGAATAATAATATCGTTGTGTGTATATAATATGTAATAAGAGGGGTGTTATCACGGTAATTACGATAAAAAAAGGTATCATGTAAATTGGGAAAGGTGGATGTGAAGATTAAGATAGTTATAAACAAAAAAAATTATGAGAAAGTGGTGAGAGGTTTATAATATTCAGTTTAGCTATCCGGTGATCCAGTCATAGGCCAAGATAAACATAGAGGCTGGATATATAAGTTCGGTTTACTGGAGTTGATCTACATGACTTCGGCTATGTGGCGTAATCATAATCTTGCTAATTGAGGTAGATTTTTTTTAGAACTTGATATTCAAATTAATTAACATTAAACTGAAGAAACTACTAATTATCTTAATCAACATAGTTAACTAGTTGATTGATGTTCGTTGTTAAAATAAATTGTTCAATTGAATTGTTTAGATTAGTGAAGTAATGTGACTTTCAATTTATTAGATATCAACCTTAAATAGTTATGTACATTTAATTTATACACCTTGTATTAGAGATAATAAATATTGGCATTGCAGTGTGTATTACTGATATCGATAGATATAAGTAGTATATATCATCAATCGAAATTGAGATGTCTGGAGGCAGGAGGTTAAGATGATCAAAGAAAAGAGAATGAGGACAGAGAATGATTGGTACGGGAATGAAGGAACAATGAAATCTGAGACGATTAATTGACATTTTTCAAATGTAGTATTTACTGTATAGTTCTCAAATGTTACTAAGATGTCCTTTAGTTCTGTGTATTCAATTACATTCGACTGTCTCCACTTATGTTCTCGTTCATTACAATTTGTCTATTTTCTACTATATAACATAACAGTAGTATGTAAAAGACTATTAATATCTCTTTTCATAGAGATGTAGAAATAAAGTAATGTCGGTAATCTATTGTCTTTGTAACCGAAATTGACAAGTGATTTTGTATGTAAAAGTGAATTTTCACTATTACAAAGATAAAACAAAAGAGTTTTACAAGTGATTTAGACCATTCATCGAATGATTGAAAGTCTGCTGTTTTAATCTATGGCTTTTATTAAGGATATGATGTAGTCATAGATACCGTAAATGTTTACATTATAAAGAAGCGGTGTTATTAAATGTCTGAAGATAATCATTCAATTATGGAATAGTATGCTTTCTGCTTTAAATGGAATAGTTTTAATTTTCTCACCTATGATTGGTAGGAAATTAGTTCTGCCATCATTGTCGTTATGCTTTGCTGACGGACTTTACAACTATTTAACATTAGTATTGTACATTTCGAATAACTGATGTTAGTCAACTGATTTAGTCATGAATTTAAAGAATTAGACATATTTAATAGTTGAATTCATGAGTCAACTGAAACTAGACCACCATGGAAAACCTGGAAGCGCTGGATGGCTGTTTCGTTCTAGTATGGGACTTCTCAGCAGTGTGAATCCGTGATCCCGCTCCATGACATTCGAACCCAGAACCTATCGGTTTCGCACGTGAACGCTTAACATTTAGTCCACAGAACTGGCATCTAACGGTGTTAACACCTAACTTCAATTGATCCACGAAATTGAGACACACATTCATCATTGTCTTCAGTGAGTTACTATCTAGGTTGAACTAGGTTGAACTTCATTTGTCACTAGAACTCCAGGAAATACCTCTTGAATTCCGTCACTACTGAGCATATGTTGTTTCATATTAGGAGTTTTGTATAGATATTATAGTAATTTTAATAGTTGAAATCATGAATTAATTGAAGCTAGACTA
This sequence comes from Schistosoma guineensis, assembly GCA_944470375.2. Lineage (NCBI taxonomy): Eukaryota > Metazoa > Platyhelminthes > Trematoda > Strigeidida > Schistosomatidae > Schistosoma > Schistosoma guineensis. Next base: position 46,392,850 of record OX103892.1, on the reverse strand, counting down.
CAACCATGGAACACCTCGAAGTACTGGACAGCCGTTAGACAATGAATCTAATCAAAGGTGATAATCATTGAATTCCACAATTTATCTAAAACAGTTAATAATTATTCCATAAAATAAAGTCCAGAAAATATTTCTCTCCTTGTCACTATGGCAACGATTATTTATTAATAGTCAATAGTTAACATTCTTTTAATAGAGAATTTGAATAAAAAAGAATTTGTTACATTATTTTGTTTTTATTTGTTTGTTTTCAAAACACGGAAGGAATATTGTTCTGTCCCTGTTCTTTCTTTTTTTCCAATTCCATTGTATCACTGATATTTTATTATTTGTGATATAATAAGATGATGGTTATAAGTAATCGACAGGAAACCTAAGATCTAAGTTTCATACTATCTAGCACTCTTCAGTAAGGTGTACCTAATGCTCCATGATAGATTCGATCCCGTATGACTCAGCTTCACAACGAAAGATGTTACAACTGAGCTATCTTGGTAGTGACTGATCTCTTGTAGGACTGAGATGTATTTACAATTGATTGATCACTGGGTAGAGCATCAGTTCTCTCAAAATTATAGGTACACCTTACTGACGAGTGACAAATAGCAGGAAACCTAGGTCCAAGGTCTCCTGTCAATTATGTCAACATAGTGCACGCAATGTCAAGTCATCTAGACTAGTGGCCACATTACAACTTGGTCGATAGAATTCGATCTGCCCTAAGAAGGAAATGACACATATGAAATTGATCGCTACCCAATGATCAATAAGTTGTGTTCAATATTGATTTCTTATGGAGTATCATTTCTATAGACTATAATAATGATAATCATAATAAATAATAATGTTTCGATCATCATCATCATCCAAAGCATCATCATCAATACAATCGCTCTCAACATTTTGATACCATACAAAGACTTATTGTATTTTAGTTACTAAGCCCAAGTTTCAGATCCCACCCTACATTACTTGGTTTGGGAAACCGGTTAGTATGTTTAACCTTCACACATAGAGTGTAGTACATACCAGACTACCTGAAAAATGAGTTAATTAAGAAGATAATACATAAATTATTTGTAAAGAGGTTAAAGATTAAAGTTTTTATTAGTTACATTTCTCATTGTTTAAAATACCAGATGATTGAAGCAAGCAATGTGTAAGATTGAACATCAAGTCAGTTTTCGTCAAGGTTTAATGTATGCCATGAGATCGAACAGTTTCAGATTGGATTTCTGATTGGATTATGTGTGAATGCTGTAGAAGAGTTTTTTAGTCAGATACAACAGTTCTCCAGCGATCACGTTTTTTCAACAGTATCCCAACTGAAATAATTTCATGATAAATATCACTTACAATTAATTGAAGATTGTCTAAAGTATTACTTTCGTACTTATGCCTGTTACTCCCAATGAAGTATAGGCCACCGACCGGCATTCTGCAACCCAGTCTGTCCTGTATCTTTCTTTCTAGTTCTATCCAATTTTTATTCATTCTTCTTACGTCTATCTCAATTTTTTGGCTTAATGTCTTCTTTAGTCTTCCTCTTTTCTTTCGGCCTTGAGGGTTCCATGTGAAGGTTTGCTTTGTGACACAGGGTTGTTTAAAGTATAGATGATTATAGAATACTTTTATTTTGCTCAGTGATTTTAGAAGTATGAAGGTGGTTATCACTTCCCGGTTACTCACACCGTGGAAGGGTTCTTCTGGAGGTACCTAGTAATAAATTGAATCGAAGGTGAGCTTAGTGACCTGAGAGCGTGAGGTCGGTCACACACGACCTATTTGTGTGTGATTTTCGTGGTAGCTCCGTACTTGTTGAGACCTTACCTATGGAGACGGATATCCGTAGGGAAGACAGCATCGCTGTTATGCTGGTTGTCTGAAGGAAACACCTTACTACCTTCACACCTCTGTATAGTCAGCAGTAAGTCTTTGCTTATGGACTTTAGGTTTGCTGCTTTTAGTCTTACTGTTCTTCAATCGACCTGTCTGGCATGGTACGACCTTGAGGAACGATTGTTTCAGCCAATATAGCTCGATTGTTTCATCACGATAGGCAAGTCCGACTACCACTTCAAGGTAGCAACAACGGTCGGAGTGTTATGAGGTTTATCAACTTGAACCGATCCACATATGTGCGTGGTCCTACATTGTAGCCGAATGATTGACTTTTATTTTGCAGTTTAATAATCAATCAATCAGTCAGTCTTCATGCATTATTACCAAGCTTGGCTTTTATCATAGTTCTTCGTTACAAATTAATTGATTAAGTTTACTAACTTTCACATATGAGTTGACCACTTATCATATACTTAAATAACCATTCAATAAAGGATTAATACAAGCCTGAATAATCTAACTAGATTTGATATCACCATAATACTGTATTTTTAACAGTTACTTTTATATTACAGTACATTTGCATAGTTGTAATTGACAAGTTACCTTGAACATTGGAACAGAAAAAAAAACGGTATCCACCATTGAAAAACAAACTCGACAATTCATTGTCAGGTTACATGATGTTTACAAGTGTCATGGCAGATCGTTGATGACGCAACAAAAAAACATCAGAAGGGATTGTCACATTTCAATAAACATTTTTAGGAAAAAAAGGGGGAATATGACAACTGTAATTGATTAGTCATTGTTGAATGGTATGATAGTTCCAGAATGTAAAATAGTTTGGGTTATAGAGTAGACCTGGATAGACTTTGATTGAACATTATGAAATACTATGCAGTATTTTTATCTTAGTTTGACAATAAAAAAGTTTCTTTTTAATGCATGAGATCATGAGACAGTTGAAGCTAAAGTATTACCATGGGAAACCAGGGAGCAGTGACGGCTGTTTCATCCTATTATCGGACTCCTCAGCAGTGTGCATCCACGATCACACCTCGCGAGATTCGAACCCAAAACCTATCGGTCTCGCGTGCAAATACTCAACCCCTACGCCAATGAGCCAGCTGGTACCCAGCAATGTTAATACCTAACTTCAACTAATCCACGAAATTGAGACACACATTCACCATTGTCTTCATTGAGTTACTATCTCACTACAGACCTGGTTGAACTCCACTTGTCACTGCTTCCCAATAGAACTTTAGGAAATACCTGTTGAATTCAGTCACTAGTGAGCATATGTTGATTCATATCAGAAGGTGTTTTGTGTGGATATTATAGTAATTTTAATAGTTGAAATCATGAATTAATTAAAGCTAGACAACCACCATGGAACGCCTAGAAGTACTGAACGGTCATTTCGTTCAGCTTAGTGGTCTAGCTGTTAAGCGTTCGCCCGCGAGACTGATAGGTCCTGAGTTCGAATTCCCGGATCGCGTATACACACTGCTGAGGAGTTTCAGTTCTTCGAGGTTTCCCATGGTGGTCCAGCTTCAACTGACTCATAATCTCAACTATGAATATTATTATGATTTCCACAAAACCCCCTCTGATACTAATAAAAAATTCTCAATTCAGAGCATATGAACTTTAGGACCGAATCCCTTTTAAAATGGATCCAAACTTCTGTCTGGTACAATCTCTCAAATGAAGTTAGTTTCCATTGCAAACTATCTTATTTTATAAGTTGTATCCATCATAAATTGATCTCACTTAGGTTACCATTGAGAACCTTGAAGCACCAAGTACCTGTTCGGTACTAGGATGGAACTTTTCACATATTAACTCACTCAGTATCTAACCTAGGACTCTCTCTGTTATTACTTTCGTATTATTTAACAATTTAAACTTCACTTGTTTAAGAGGTATACATTGTTTGTAACTATATTAACCGGATCAAATTTACATTAATGAATCATGTAAAATATTCACTGTGATATTGGCTAGTTCTGAGTGGTGATCGGAATCTGTCGACTACGTTTACATTCTAGACATTAGTGATTAAAGATAATCTTCAGAATCCTTAAAGATAAATTTGTTCGTTTAAGCACTTTTCGCCAAGAAATAGTGGTAGACTTCAAAGAGGTAACATTTCTAATAGTATATAAATCTATGCTATTCATGCCTCTATCAATGTCCTCAGTCAAGTTTCAGTATTTTAGTTACGACAAGTTGTTAAAAATAAAATCTGGAGCTACTTGTTTCAACATTACATAAGTTGCCTTGGCACAGATGTTCAACTTTGCTAATCCATTAGGGTTTTCCCGCGTAGGTTCGAATCCCATCCCCATCACTAATTTGTGAATTTAAGTCCGGCTAGTTAACATGTGATTTATTCGCCAATTGAAATACGATTTGTTCACTCTTGTACTGTACTAAACCAATGGTATTCGACCGGTATGAGCAGCCTAGCGTCCTTATTGGTTCTTTGTCCTCCTAGCATCCTGCTAGTTCAGTCCAGAACGCCAATACCAGCTCCCACCATGCAAATCATTTATACTTGGTTTATATATCAGCCAAACGGGCAACATCACACACCGTAAAATAAGAAATAACATTTATACATGATCAAGTCAGAAAGTGGCTGTGAATGTGGGAGACTGTAATCAATAAACTGAACATAACTTAAGAACAGTAAATCGTATAATAATAATTTATAAGTCAAAATGAAGCTTATAGTAAGGGAAATACAAATATACACAATCTAATTGCTGAACAATTATACAATAGGAATATATATAGATAATATTAGTCTATTAATAGGTCTCAGAGGTTACTCGTAATTTAATCTTCGCCAGGATATAAAAGAAATCTCAATACATCATAGACTAACATGAAAGAGAAAGCTGTTCCGAATCATATAATATTGTACAGGCTCTCTTTCTATAGTGACAATTTCTAGCAGTTCATACTAATGATGTTACATAGAACTTTACCTAATACTTTCAATATATATCAGTCAGTCAGTCAGTCAGCTACAACGTAGGACCAGGCACATATGTGCATCGGTCCAGGTTGCCATACCGCATCAGCACAAGATGAACACCGGATTCATAGCAGTGGCTAGGTCAAAGGTAGTAATATGTAGGAGAAAGATCGCATATAGAGATATAGTACAAGAAGAAAGAATTGGTTCGTAGAAAGAAAGATATGAAGCGATTTTAATCTCTTAGTTTAAGGGAAGACAGGGAGTGTATACACCGACGCCATTGTGATCGATTCTGAGCCATGTCACCAAGAGTCTCCAACCATTGGTTACGACAGTCACGCGGCCCCCAACCAAGTAGTCTGCATCTACCAGCATGGCTCAGACTACAAGTTAGTGACTTCAAGCACTGATGCCACATTTTGGTTTGGCCGCCCTTAACTTTCTTCCAACCATCCCGAACACCGAATAGCATTGCACGTCGTGGTAATCGGTGTTCAGGCATACGTAACACTTGGCCCAACCATCTCAGTCGATGAAGATTCATAACCTCATCAACTGATTTACCATGATTCTCTGTTACCCTGCATCTAACCTCACTATTACTTACCCGGTGATCCCAGCAGACGCCAGCAATATTTCTAAGGCATCTGTGGTCAAATACTAATAGCTTACGAGTGTCTTCTACTCTTAATGGCCATGTTTCGCTGCCGTAAAGTAAAACAGAACGGACTGCCGCGCAGTATACTCGTCCTTTTATTGATAGACGGATATCTCGCCTTCGCCATAGATGGCGCAAGTTGGCAAAAGCCAATCGAGCTTTTCGAATCCCTGCTGAGATTTCGTCCGATACCAACCCATTAGGGCTGATCAGACTTCCAAGATAAGTGAAGTTGTCAACGTGTTCACCTACTTCACTCCCTATCCTTATTTCAGGTGTTAACGCAGACCAGTCCTGAAACAACAACTTGCATTTAGAGGGAGAGAAGCACATTCCAAACATCCTGGCATTGTTGCTCAGTGCTACCAGAAGACTCTGCATTTTATCAGCATCTTCACCAAACAGGACTATGTCATCTGCGTATTCTATATATATATATATATATATATGGGAGGAGGTATTCGGAGATGGAATTCACAAACAGAGGGGTGGATGAAATCAGTTCAGAAACAAATAAAACAAATTGTGTTTACCTCAATACTTCAGATCATTCATTTCTGAAACTGATGTAAACTCGTCACAAATTCTGTCACATATATCACACAATCTATTCTATTTCCAGACTTCTTTTATTTACTGTCATGCACACACACACACACACCTTACGTTGTTTTGTTTTGTTTTTTTTAATTTCATCTTGAAATGACCTTCAATCTGTTGTTGCATAGATACTACTACTACTATTATTATTGGTAATGCTTATTATTGAAATTGATTCTGTCAACAATATCTAATGACTTCAAATATTATCTCTTACCTTAATGCTACACTTCAATGAACATGAATCGTTCTAAATAGTGAATATGAAACCATCAAATGACGACAATCCATATTTATTCTATCATGATTGTTATTTTGTTGAATTGAAATTCGTATAGAGACTTAATTGAATGAAATTTTTCATTAAGACTAGTAGATGTTTACTAATTATGAAGCATAGATTTTGATTTTAAAAAAGGAAATAACAAACAAACATGCACTCCATGCAATTCAGTGAATGAATCCCATTTTTGATTGAGATCATGAATCGATTAATGTTAGACCGCCTTTGGAAATCTGGAAGCACTAGATGGCCATTTCTTCCCATTGTGGGACTCATCTGCAGTGCCCATCCTCGATCACGCTCCCCGCGAGATTCGAACCCAGGGCCTTCAGTCTTATTTTCTTGACGAAGTTTTGTTTTCTGAGCTATATGGTTTAGTCGTGGAGATTTCATTATTCTTATGAAAGGATCGCTTTTCAACGAATTTATTATCAAGCCATACAATCGTATATATATACATGAAAATATTCTGTTAAAGTACTCGTTCCGTGAAGACATATAAATAAGGAGTAATCATGATGATACAATTGAAAGAATATAACAATCGGTTTTGTTGTGAGATAGTAACTCACTAAAGAAAATAATACATGGTGGCCTAATTTCGTGAACTAGTTGAAATTAGACATTAACACCGTTGGATCCCGGCCCAGTGGTCTAGAAGTTAAGCATTCAAACACGAGACCAATAGATCTTGAGTTCGGATCTGGAGGGAGCGAGATCGTGGATGCTCACTGCTGAGGAGTCCCACAATAAGACGAACTAGCCCTCCAAATCTTCCAGATTCTCCATAGTGGTCTAGATTCAATTGAGTCATGAACTCAACCATTAAAATAACTATAATATCCTCATAAACCCATTTCTGATAATACTAAATTCCGTAATATAAAGAATAATAATAGTAGAGTTAATACGTTGGTAATGGATTATAATATGAATATAGTAAGATGATTAAAATGTTTTTGTTACAATAAGTGAACGTCATTAAGGGTCATAGAGGTGTAAATAAACAATGTGATATCATGAACATTTATGAATGAAATAATGAGACGTAAATAAAGGGAGAAATCAGTAATAATAATAATTAAGGCCAAGGTAACGGTAACAATAGAACATTCTTCTTTTGTACACATAGTTCTGCCTTGAGTTCATGGATGGTGAAAGCTATTGATATTTTAAGAAGTTGGATACGAAGAAGTCTAAACAGCTTTGGACAAATCGTATATACAACAACCTTCAAATCAAACTATGGATCAATAGAATGATTAGAGTCGATGATGGAATTTCTTACTGTTTTACTCTCACCCTTGTAAAACCAAACTGGGATATGTTCCCATATGAAACAATAAGAAATATTATCGTTATTGTAAACCAGATCAAACAGCTAGACGCTTATTAACTTCCAATTTAGTTACGTGTTTTAATAATCTAATTATTAATGAAATCGATGAATAGGGATTTTATCAGACTTAAACAATATGGCTAAATGGTTTGTACAGATCAAAGATACACTATATTTACATCATCAACTAACATAAACTAAAACATAACTGACAAAGATCACAGGGCTTTGACGAATTTCTTCGAATGACTAATGAATGGTGAGTCTTATGATATATATGTCAGGCGATCTGCTTGAGTATCTAGGCTACCTATTCCTGCTATCTAGATATTTCAACAAGTTATCTAGTTTCTTAGTTGTTTTAATACATCATTATGTCAATTAATCGTATAAACTATTCAGGTGTGTTTCTGAAAAGTGTACAACCTTTCGTTGTACAAATTATAAAAGGCCCAATCAGAGATTTCGTGGTTGCTGATATTATACATTGAAAAGGATGAACAATACTCAAATGTCAACTTCGGAAGTACTAACACTTAACTGGTGATCACTCAACATTTATCGTCAGGATCGACCAACAAGTAAGAAACGGAAACTTGTTGAAGTACTTTGAGCTGAGAATTCTATAGTGCACCAAAAATACAATATTGAATGAAGCTATTAATAATAATAATAATAATAATAATAGTGATCTCGATCGAATAACGTTTTACAGAATCAGGTCACTATATTTAAACTCAATGGAATCAACAATACTGTATACTTTTTTATTGAGATCATGAACCGATTGATGTTAGATCACCTTTGGAAGCCTGAAAGCACTGGACAGACGTTTCGTCCTACTGTGGGACTTCTCACCAGTGCGCGTCCACGATCCCGCTCTCTCCGGATTCGAACCCAGGGCGCGGACGCTTAGCTTACTGGACCACTGAGCCGGCATCCAATGGTGATAGCGTCTAACATCAACCAATACTGTGTCTTTCTTGTTAGCTTTGTGAAATCTTGATTCCATCTTATTTGAATTTATGTTTACTTATTGTAAATACATTTTGTATAAAGGATCAAACGACTATTTTATGGGAGAAGTTTGATCATCAATGGCACTTATATCATACACGTTAACTTTGAATTTCATTGGATATCATTCTGTGATTTCTTTTATGCATTAATTCATATCAGTTCAGTATAGAATCTCTTAGTAACATCTGAGAACCATACAGTAAATAATAATTCATTTGCAAAATGTCAATCAATCGTCTCAGATGTCATTGTTCCTTCGTCTCTGTACTAATCGTTCTCTGTCCTCATTCTCTTTTCTTTGATCTTCTCAATCTCGTGCCTCCAGACATTTCACTTTCGATTGATGATACATACTACTTATATATATTGATATTAGTAGCACATACCACAGTGGTATTAATGATTTGCTTCATTTTAGAAATGTACATGATATCTATTTGAGATTCAGTTAAAACAAAATGACTTACTCGCCTTCTTTGTCCTACTTCATTTTCTTAAATTTCTGTCTAGATCCACAATTGTATACAAAATATATAAATTCAACATTCATTCTCTTATTTAACTTAGTTAATCTTGTTATTCATCCATACCATTTAAATCGTTAATTATAGACGATGTTTGACGGCATAGTATATTTCCATAGTAATCATCCATATGATAGATGAATGAATGGATAGAGTCCGATATGAGAGCTACAAACATTCTACATATCAAATTGTTATGATTAACAATAATTGTTGCTTTGATGAATATACATTTTTGAGATGGTGGAGAAGATTTTTCGCTCAGGTGAATGATTTTGATGGGGTTTTGTTCTCTGAGCTGGTTGGTTTGGTCATGGACCTGATGATGTCGTTCAGAAGAACGATGAAAACTTCACGACTAAACCATCCAGCTCAGAGAACGAAACTCCATCTCTATCACATTATATTACTTATTATGAAAGTAGGTGTTTTTTTCAGTAATATATACTTATTATGAATAAAATATATCTGAGATAGGATTATCGGATTAAATACAATTTTATACATAAGAATCATAGTAATTCATCATTTATAAACAATCAAATAGACATAAACAAAAGAATTAAAGTAGATAATGATTATGTTAAGTGAAAGAGAATAGTAAAACCCTAAAACAAACAAAATGACTTTGGATTATTCATGTGACGTAATTTACTCCAAAAAAAAAGGAAAAGAAAACAGTCACGAAATGTACATTAAATAGAGGAAAAGGATTATAGTATAGTGAAGGAGAACATTGATGAGGTCAATCGGTTACTAATTATACAGTTAGTTGATAAAATACAAAAACCATACTCCAGCAGTGCACATCCACAATCCTACTGTCGGCAGTCGAACTCAGGACCTAACGATTAACCACTAGACCAGTGAGTTGATATACCATGTCTAACGTCAACCGATTACTGTCTTTCCGATTCCCACTCATTTATGGTTTCTAGATCCGTTTTAATATGAACTAATGTATGCATTTGCATATATGTAGTAATAATGTAGTGAAGGAGAACATTGGTGAGGTCAATCGATTACTTTAAGCACAAAATTGCACAGTTACTTGATAAAATACAAAAACCATACTCGAACAATTCATTTGCAAAAACGTTCATTAATTATCTCAAATTTCATTATTCCTGTATTTCCATACCAATTACTTTCTGTTCTTGTTCTTCCCTCCTCGATTTTCTCAACCTTCTTCTGCCAGACATTCTATTACTGACTAACGTTATATACTACTACTTATGTCGACATAAGTAACATACATCACACTATGATCAAATGATTTATTATTTAATAATAAATTCAAAAAAATATCATGAATTGACACTGAAATTTTCATCTTACCGATATACTACAGTAAAACTGTAATAAATCTTAGACTTACATAGGATTAATGGATTCTATGGAACAATCAACACTCTTCAAAGTGATATAGTTCGAATAAAGGAAAAGATTCCCAATTACTTTATACAGAATTATCTTAATTGTGATATCTTCTATATTGATGGGTCTTCTTATATAACACTGATCTGTGTCTAGAACTATTCAAGCTACACAAAATCATCTCATATTAAAGAAAAACAAGTGAATTAAGCCTTTTGTAAATTGCTAAGTCCTACTGTTCACAGCTGCGAAACGTGACCATTAAAGGTAGATATTCGTTAGCTACTAGTTTTTGAACGCAGATGCCTTAGAAATATTGCTGGCGTCTGCTGGGATCACCGAGGGGTAAGTAACAGTGAGGTTAGATGCAGGGTAACAGAGAATCATGGTAAATCAGTTGATGAGGTTGTGAATCTTCATCAACTGAGATGGTCGGGCCACGTGTTACGTATGTCTGAACACCGATTATCATGACGCGCATTGCTGATTAGTGTTGTGGATGGTTGGAAGAAAGTTAGGGACGGTCAAACCAAAACGTAGCATCAGTCCTTGAAGTCACCAACTTATAGTCTGAGCCATGTTGATAGATGCACACTACTTGGTTGTGGCCTTCATGACTATCGTAACTAATGGTTGGAGACTCTTGGTGACATAGTTCAGAATCGATCACAATGGTGTAGGTAGTGTATACACTTTCTGTTTTCCCTTTCTTTCTATGAACTTATTCTTTCTTCTTGTACTATATCCTTATTAACAATCTTTCTTTTGTATATTACCACCTCTGAATTAACTACTTTTATGAATCCGGTGTCCATCTTGTTGTGTTAATGAGGTATGGGAACTTGGACCGATGCATATATGTGCCTGGTTCTACGTTCACAGCAAAAAGGATCATTTATCCAGATAACCACTTATAATCTGTTTGATAATACTAAATATTTTGGTTTATTCTCTAGTACTAATTAAACTTGATTTATGTAAGTCATAAAACATCAATCATTCAATTTCCTACTTATTGAGTTAATAAAACTTACCGATGATGGGTTTATTATATCTCGTGTTAGATTTGACATAAATGTTTATGAATGCATGTTGTTAATGTTCATCCTCTCATCACAACAGAATAGAAATTATCAATATGGTAAACTAAACTTAATGAATATAGATTCACTTGATGTTGTTTTACTTGTATCCTGCCATTGATATTTAGGACTGCGAATGATCAGGTTCTTATTGGCATGTGTGCATCCTGTGCGGAATGCCTTGATATTGCTTTAATTCACAAACATAATAAGCAAACATGGATAGTGGTTAGCAGTGTAATCCAGGACGCGCATTTTGTCCTATTAGAGGCTCGTCGGCTAGATGTACCTGCATATCAGAGTTGATTTTCACTCTGGGACTCGAATTCATTGCCGTTCGCTTCAAACGCCATAGCTAACGAATATATTTCATAAGAAATCAATCAGTATGTATTAGATTCAATAATTCTATGAAAAATAAGCAAGAAATATAAGTACATCACTGCAAAGGGACTAATTACATGTGTCACTCACCATCTTTAACTACATAACAAGATTAACACAAAGTCCCTAACTATAGTGTTTACAACTCCAACAAGCTACAAGTTAAAAATAACCACTATCTACATAATTTGATGCCATGTATTTCTGTTAGTTATTGCTTACATTTCTTTTAACAAATCATTATAACGTCTGGTATCGAGCGCCAAGAAGTATGGTAGCTAGAAATGTGGTAAACATACTCCAAAATGAAATGTAAACCCTTAACTTTATGTAATCACTTTATTCATCTATCAACAATTTATCAATTTATTGACTACATTGAGATCGTGGAGAAGAGTTGTAGATCAGGTAGGTAATTTTCTTGGAGTTTTCTTTATGCTGATGATGATGTTGTTCAGGAGAACAATGAAAGCTTCACAAATAAATAATCTAGCTCAGAGAACAAAACTCTGTCAAGAAATTAACTACATTCAGACGTAATACATTTCAGTTACGGGAAAATCTTTTCGTGTAATACTAGATAAATGGTCCCTATATTTTTCAGATGGTCAGTAAAGTTGTTGATTTTTGAATGTAAACTAGCACAAAGAGTATGTTTTGATAACGGATAGTTTATATCTATATATGTATTCTCCATGATATACATTTCCCAATCATGATTTATTCAATAATATTAGTTTTTCCATAAATGCCCTGGTAAATCCAAGGGTGGGGAAAATCAGCTGTCTCTCTCGAAATGCTCTCACATGGCCACGCGTATATAGCCTCTGCCAGGGTAGTATTATCCACTGCCTTCTCATGGCGCAGGTGTTGTCTACAAAATTGATAAGACGAAAAGAGAATATCTGGCGCTCTGACCGTGTTGGTGGATATGGAGAGTCCACCTACGAGAGTTGGAAAACCCTGATTCCAAACCAATGGTGCACATGAGCTTCAGCATCCTGAAGGAACAAATGACATATGAACCAATCGTTGGTCACTGACTACCATGGAACTGCATCTCTTGACGTTGCTCCACTACCTTGTGGACTGGATGTTTATTTCGAAGGCCTCGAGTATGGTCCCCTAAGAAAACCACGTGGTTCGGTCTGGGCACCCGGGTAGTATCACAGCCCACACACAAATCAAGTGACTTGTATGGCGCATATATATTCGGTACCCCTTTGTATCAACATTTATGTGTTCAAAAAAGTAATAAATAGATTAGTTTTATTGTTTAATATTACTCTCATTGTTTTGAATAATTCTAGCAATTTGTTCAGTAGATAATGGGAATTGTTTACAAAGAAAATGTATACTGATTAAGATAATTACACGAAATGATCATTCCATCTTAACACTAGCCTTCATAATGAACCAAAGTTGGTTTAAATGTAATTAGCTGACCATAAATTATGAAAACTCTGGGTTCGAATCCATACTTTTGCACTAGTAAGGCTGCATTTTTAAATGAGATATGATTATATCTCGTCTAGAACACATTTTCATTCGTGGAATTAGGCTTCCTGAATAATATAAAGTCGTAGTTAGCACGTTTGGTTGTTTTTATAATAATTTGGACAAACTACCACTTACTTACTCCTGTTACTCGTCGTGGAGGAGGATAGGCCGCCCACTAGCACTCTCCATCCAAGCCTATCCTGGGCAGTCCTTTTCATATGTGCTTCTATTTCTCGACGTAATGTGTTCTTTGGCCTTTCTTCTTTTCTGCTCACTAGTGGCTGACTCCAAGAGGCATTTCCTGGAGTTCTAGTGTGAAGCCGTTACCAGTGGAGTTTAACCAGGTCTGTTGTGAGATATCAACTCACTGAAGACAATGGTATACGGTGGCGCAACTTCGTGGATTGGTTGAAGTTAAACATTAACACCGTTGGATGTCGGCTCAGTGGTTTAGTGGTCAAGTGCTCGCGTGCGAAACCAGTAGGTCCTGGATTCGAATCTCGCGGGCGGCGAGGTCGTGGATGCGCACTGCTGAGGAGTCCCATACTAGAACGAAACGGCCGTCCAGTGCTTCCAGGTTTTCCTTGATGGTCTAGCTTCAATTGACTCACGATTTCAACCAGTGAAATTTCTAAAATCTCCACAAAACCCCTTCTGATAATATTCCAAATAAATTGAAGTTTCTTTGGCGTGTGTGTGTGTGTGTAACATTATTGATATCATCTATAACCATTGTAATTCCCAAGATTATGTAATGGTAATTCAATTAACGGTTATTTTTATATTAGAAAAATTCAGATACTAATGTAAATATCAATATTCATATGATGTAGGATAATATCTAAAACCCATTCCCTACTGTTGAATTCCCTTAATTAAATAAACCGAATGTTGGAACATTCAAAAACCAAACAAACACACACACACACACTGAAATCTCCGAAGGGATCGCATGTTTATATATACATATATATATAGAGAGAGGGAGGGAGGGGAGAGTAATCCATTCTATTTCGTGTTATCTAAATGTTACCAGATAAGCACGTATTCCTATAAACAAATCAAGTTGTATAAATAAAGTTAGTCTATGAAATTCCTTGAAAAAAAATACACCACCCTTATAGGGACATTTCATACATTAGGATAATAAACATATTTTTTTTTAAAAAAAAAAAAGAACAATGTTTTACAATGATACAAAATAGAAAAAAGTATAATTTTGCTTTGTTACTAACCAAACATTAATAGATAGGTATATATGATGGTTAGGATAAGAAAATAATTCTTCTATTGCATGTGTTTACAGTTGTTCAACCGACACAACAACCCTGTTGATGATGATGACGAAGTATAGAAGTGATTAATTATTGTGTGGAACGTTTGTTAATTTTTGGTGCAATTCCCTTAGAGATTGTAATGATAATTAATGTAAATTGTTGTATCTATAAAGAACATTGAAAAAAAGAAAAAGAACTACTTAGTTCATTTATATTGTAAATCAAAATATCCGGGGTTTTTTTTCATGTAAAACAAAACGAAGAAAAACAAACAACAGAATTCATGATAATTAATTAGAAAGTGTGCTTGTTATGCATTTCAGGCAAAAATAAATGATCCATTACTGGTTAATCAGTTGGAAAGTCATATGGTTCATCGTATACTTACTTACTTACCTACTTCATTTCTTCCTCCCTTACTTATTTACTTACGCAATTACTCACTCACTTACTTATATACTTACTTACTTACTTAACTACTCCCTTCCTTCCTACCTACCTCCCTCCCTTACTTACTTACGCCTGTTACCCCTCGTGGAAGAGCATATAAATCCTAGAAAATACGCAAAGATGTCCTGTGGGTTTTTTTCTTTCCATTTAGGTCCTAGTTACCAGCAATTACAGATAAATATTTCATTCATGTTTTTCTACTTAGTTACTATTTAATATCAAATAGTTAATGACTTTTATCTGTATTACACTTTAAAATAAGAATAATTCTTTGTAAGAATTTCTCTTTTTTTCGTGTGTGTGTGTGTGTATTATGTAAAGTTAGTTGCTATGTTAAGCTTACATAACTTATTCTAGCTTTTGGACAAACTAATTTATCTATTCATTATTTTGAGTCACATTATTACCTTGTCATTTATTTGCTTATATAACCCTAACTATCTTTTCTTGAAACATATGTGTGTATCTATATACAAATTGCTTATCATATGTCTATAACTTATTTTAGTCTAACTATAATTATATTGATTAATGTTCGATGATATCGAGTTAGGATTATACGCCTTCTTTAATGTACGTCATTTGTCTTGTTTGTCTTACTTCATTTACCGATCAACGATCATATGAAATAGACATATTTAAAACTTTATTCTTATTATTGAACTTCGTTTAATTCAATAGTTGAAATCATGAGTCAATTGAAGCTAGACCACATCACCATGGAAAACCTGGAAGCACTGGACGGCCGTTCCGTCTTGGTATGGAACTCCTCAGGAGTGCGCATCCACGACCTCGCCCCCTGCGAGATTCGAAACCAGCCCCTATCAGTTATACAACTTAAATCTATAAAGCAATTAGTCCCTTTTATAAAATTTCTATAGAACAATGAGAAGATGGAGTGGATCTGAGAAATTGGTGATGTATGTGCGCTATACATTTTGAACAATCTGATCGCACATATATTTGTTAGGGCATTTTTATATGAAAATCAATAAAGATCAATGAAATGAATGTTCAAGTAAAAAAAGTAACAAAGGGGAGTGAAACAACTTTACGTGATATAGAAGCTAGACATTAACACCATTGGATGCCGGTTCAGTGGTCTCATGGGTAAAGCGTTTGGCGTGCGACTGGTAGGTCCTGGGTTCGAATCTCGCAGGGTGCGAGATCGTGGATGAGAACTACTGGGGAGTCCCACACTAGGACGAAACGGTCATCCAGTGCTTCCAGGTTTTCCATGGTGGTCTAGCTTCAATTGACTCATGATTTCAACCTGTGAAATATAGAAAGAATAAGAAATTTTCGCGTTATCCTAGGCCATAGAGTGACTTAGGGATTACATATAAGGGGGCGAGTACATTTACAAATAGCCAAGGCTTTAATAAACTTAAGGATTCCACCTTGACAATTTCTATACAACGTTTTAAAAACTGTATTAGTGTCAATTTTCTGCCCCGTTTCACTTATATGTTTCGCTATCGATGAACATGGTTTTCTACCTCCGACGTTGATCGGATCATTGGACACATTGATTTAAGTCTATAATAACATACGAGGGTAGCCTGGGATGTATATTTCAATAATTAGATAACAATCATTCATAGTTTGAATCAGATCTCAGGTCACTAATAATCTAGCTTAATAAAGATACAATCGCAAATTGATGAGTGAATATTCAACATCAGATTATCAATAGAACATCATAAAATGTATTCACATTACATTTAAGAACTACATTTAACATATAAATCACTTCATATTTCTTTTCTAATTGAGCCTATGGAAATATCTAAAGTCCTCATGTTTATACTTGAAAACAGAATCCACTATCATTCTTATGACACAAAGTGACAACGTAAACAAGGGTTACAATGAAGATTTATTGGATCTCCACCCCCAACTCCCAGTCCTCCTCCTCAATAAAACGTCATGAAGCCAAATACACTCAATTATAATATTGATGATTACTTAATAAACATACTTACTTACGCCTGTTACTCTTCGTGAAGGAGCATAGGCCGCTCACAAGCATTCTCCATCCAATCCTGTCCTGGGCAATCCTTTCCAGCTCCTTCGAGTTGTAATTCATCCTTTTCATATCTGCTTCTATTATCCAACGTAATGTGTTCTTTGGCCTTCCTCTTCTCGGCTTCCCTTCAGGACCCCAAGTTGGGGCTTGCCTCGTGATTCAGTTTGATGATTCACGTAATGTATGTCCTATCCATTTCCATCGTCTTTTTCTAATTTCCTTTCACCATGAAGCGTCATAATTCTTCTAAATGAAGACCTTCTAACTCCCAGGGCCGAGTTAAAATGTTTTGAATTATTTTTTCTGGTAAGCGTTTCTTTAGCGAGTTAGTTTTCTACGGGATGGAGACGCTAACCCCATGCCGAACCCTCCTCCGTTACCCGGGCTTGTGACCGGCAGTAACTCTAGAAGAGCTACAGGCGGAGTTATTACTTAATAAAGAAAAATAGAAAAAGGATGGACAAGGTTACTATAAAGGTATACATAAAGTTCATACATAATAATACAAACAGTATAATTACTAAATA
Organism: Schistosoma guineensis; assembly: GCA_944470375.2. Taxonomy (NCBI): domain Eukaryota; kingdom Metazoa; phylum Platyhelminthes; class Trematoda; order Strigeidida; family Schistosomatidae; genus Schistosoma; species Schistosoma guineensis. The sequence goes on along the minus strand of OX103892.1, from coordinate 46,374,963 downwards.
CCAAAAACAGAATGTTCTTACTTGTCGCATTGAATGTAAAGTACACTCAATAACCCTAATCAGATGGGTCTTGTGGATATTATAGTAATTTCAATGGTTAAGATCATGAGTCAGTTGAAGTCCCACAATAGGACGAAACGATCGTCCAGTGCTTCCAGGTTTTTCATGGTGGTCTACCTTCAATTGACTCATGATCTTAACCATTGAAATAAAATATATTGACCTGAAATAATATCATAGTGAAAAATTTAAATCTAATAGTGTAATTTTAAAAGTTGAGATCATGTGTCAATTGAAGTTAGACCATCATGGAAAACCTGGAAGCACTGGATGACCGTTTCATCTAGCTTTTCCATGATGGTCTAGCTTTAATTGACACATGTAATCAACTAGCAAAATGTTACTATAATATCCACATAAAAAACCACTTCTAGTAATGTACTCATTAAATTGTGATACAAAGAATAGACTCACTTTCAGAAGTCTACAATGGGAATAAAACTAATTTCATAAAATGTTACATCTGTTCTGACTTTAAAGCCTGGCTAGTTATCACTTGATTTGTTCGCCAATCGGAATATGATTTGTTCACTCTTGTACTGTACTAAACCAATGATATTCGACCGGTATGAGCAGCCTAGCGTCCTTATTGGTCCTTTGTCCTCCTAGCATTCTGCCAATTCATTCCAGAACGCCAATACCAGCTTCCACTATGAAAATCAATTATTTCAAATATACTTGGTTTATATATCAGCCACGATCCCGTACATGGGATTCGAACTTAACACCTTCTGTCTCACTCGCAAAAATTTAATCCTTAGTAACCAATGAGGCTAATCTATTTTCGAGTGTGAGTTCGTTACCTACTAAAAACAATGGAAGTTAGTCAGTGAATTTCTTGAATCGATTAAACTTAAAACACTAACACCATTAGTTATCACCTCATTCATCTAGATAATAAACATTCAAGCACAAGATTGAAGGTTCTAAGTTCGAATTCCCCATAGTAATTAACGGTTGTACACTGTTATAGTTTTAACAGTTTACCGATAAGACATTTCTATATTTAAGAAAATACATAATAATAGTTTCTCGGTTTGAATAGTTTACATAAAATGATTATCGGTACAAACAATCATCTCATAAACAACAAAACATACAACATTCAATAGTCGGTACATCAGCAGTATCCATGGAATAGTTTAGATTAAATTTCTTTTGAAAAAAAAGGAACAGTAAAATAAATTGTCAACTTTTCATTTCGGTCATTATTATTGTTTCCGACAGAAATTAAATTAAATTATATATAAATTACATTTGATTATATAATCAATGGTATTACAGACTTTCATAATAATAATAATAATAATAATAATAATAATAATAATAATAATAATAATAATAATAATAATAATAATAATAATAAAGGGAAACTAATCTTTTTTATCCCCCACCCCACCCCCGCAATTTTTGATAAGAAGTTTAATAATAAATAATAGACTTAATTGAATGTTGATTGAAATATAGGGAGATGATTTATCTTATTTTCCATTTTTCACTTTACTCACTATTCACTCTACCCTTTCTATCTCTCTCCCTCTCTCTGTGTGTGTGTGTGTCTATATACCTCTCTCTCCCTCCCTCGCACTGTTTATCTCTCTCTTTCGCTCGCTCGTGTACACGTGTGGACACATTCCATTTCTTTTGTTATTGTTATTATTATTACTACATTTTTTGTGTATATCAATGATTTACATAACTGTAAAATTATTCAATACCGATTTTTCATATTATCAATAAAGTAATTGTTACTAGGGTTACAAAATAACTCGTATCTGATTATGGTTTGTATATATTGGATAACAGATGAAAAAGGAATCAGTTATGAATGTTATGGTATTTTCATCCAGGAAATTAATACAAACAAAGAAACAAACAAATTTCCGTTGTTGGGAGAATTTCATAATATATCTAGATGTGTAGATAATGTTTTCTAAATGAATTATTATTAAACAGATATGTATAGGATCGTGGTTGCGTACTGCTGACGAGTCCCGAAGTAGAACGAAACGCCTGTCCAGTACTTTTAGGTTTTCTATGGTGGTGTGGTCTAGTTTCAATTGACTCATAATGTCAACTATTAAAATTACTATAATATCCATACAAAACTCCTTCTGATATGTGTATGTTTACTAAATTGTAAGGTATGTACATGATCAAGTTATATTTTAATTAAAATTGAAATGTTTTCGATTATCCTGTTGTTTATTACTTTACTTTACGTTACGTTACGTTACGTTACGTTACGTTACGTTACTTACTTACTTACTTACATACTTACTTACTTACTTACTTACACACTTACGCACTTACTTACTTACGCACTTACTTACTTAGTTATTTCTGTTATCCACAATGAAGCATAGGCCGCCGACCAGCATTCTCTAATCCACTCTGTTCTGCGCTTTCCTTTATAGTTCTATCCAATTGTTGTTCATTCTTATCATGTCTGTCTTCATTTCTCGGGGTAATGTGTTCTTTAGCCTTCCTCTTTTCCTTTGGTCTTGAGGGTCCCAGGTTAGGGTTTGACTTTTGATGCAGTTGGGTGCTTTCCTCATTGTTACAGAGATAGTTTATTATCAAAGAATGGTAAAATTCGCAAACGTGCAGGAAGCAAGCACAAAAGGGAACCAAGAGTGTGTATGTGTGTGAGTGTTAAAAATCTACATATATATTTTTGAGTGTTAATCAAGTATAGATAAATTATTGATTATCTGTAGGAGAATAGATCAAAAAGATTGATATGAAGACACGCGCACAATCAGACTCACACAGAAGTTCACATTGTGGATTAGGCGTCTAAATTACAATGAGTAGACAAATAATACAACAGTTGAATGAGCTAACTACAGTCCTATGCACTTCCAGCGCGACTTCCCGATTTCTTCCTCTACTGGAATCTAATTTCTTCTCTCTCACAGTAAGTTGTTGCTAACCGTTAGTAGAAATATATACATCATGTAAGAATTATCTCCAAATAGCCATAAAATATAGTTAACAGTGGAGACTGAGACGTATATTTCATCCCAATTGAGATTCATCAAATGGATGTACATTTGCTTTTTATCCACCCAGCTACTGATTTGAACTAGTCAACTACTTGTATCTTAATTCTGTCCAAAATAGTGTTGATTACAAACTAAGGTAATTATGTATGTGAGTGTGTGTGTGTGTGTTGGTGTTTGTGTAATCATTTATTTTATCAGTGAAAGTTTGGTTTATGACACGCTTTTTATTCTCAAAATAAGATTAGTTATATGAATTCACAGGAAATATAATAATCTAAATAGAATATTCTCGTCTGATACTCGAAACACTCTACTTTCTATCTCTCTATCTCTCTCTCTCAAGAGACATAGAGGGAGAGAGAGAGGAAGGGTATATGAGTATACATTGTAATACAAGCAAAAATAACAATTGGATCCAGTCTACTATCTAAAACTTGTCTGACTAAAGTTAATCTATATTTTAGACTAATTTTGGATCAAACAATCATTACGAACATTGCTACTTCATAACTAGAGATCTATTGATGATGTTTGAAAAACTAAAATCCTTTTGTTCTATGCTCTTTCCCATTTGTACTGAAAAAAACTTGAGATTGAGATGAATATTTACTAATTTATTTGAATAAATAAACACAGTTACAAATGCACACCAAACTATAGATGGGTTATACAATTAAAATGTGATTATAAAGAGGAACTTACTACTTACTTACGCCTGTTACTCCTCGTGAAGGAGCATAGGCCGCTCACCAGCATTCTCCATCCGACCCTATCCACCCCAAACCTTTCCATCTCTTTCCAGTTCTTATTCATCCTTTTCATATCTGCTTTTATTTCCCGACGTAATGTGTTCTTTGACCTTTCTCTTTTCCGTTCCCATTCAGAATTCCAAGTTAGGGCTTGTCTCGTCAGGCAGTTTGATAATTTCCGTGATGTATGTTCTATCCATTTTCATCGTCTTTTCCTAATTTAACTGTTCGGTTGGCAGTTGGTATGCTCTCGTCCACAGATGTCTAATGCTGATGGTATCCGGACAATGGATGTTGAGTATCTTGCGTGGACAACTATTTATAAATACTTGTAGCTTCTTGATGATGGTTGTAGTAGCTCTTCAAGTTTCAGCTCCTTACAGTAGAACTGCCTTGATATTCGTATTGACGACTGTGACTTTGATATTGGTTGAAAGTTGTTTTGAGTGCCATATGTTCTTCAATTGTAGGAAGGTAAGGTATAACTTTTTTTAAAACGAACGAAAATGAAAAACTAACGGAAAGTTACAAAAGGATCTCCACTGGCTTATTTTCTGAGATATATCTGATCAAGTTTCAAATCATCTCTAAGATCCTAACCAGGAATTTGCGAAGGACCGACAAATCTCAGTCCTATATAGTTTTCTTTCATACAATGACACTATGACATACATTGGTCATCACTTCAATTTTTTCAACTGGTCCCAGCTTTCAGGAAATAATCCACAATGTGGAATTTGCTGGGACGATATTTGTTGTACATGACCAAACCACCGAAGGTGGTGTTTCCTGATGGTGACACCAACTGAATTATCGTCACTGTGCCCGAACACACGTCACCAGGCCTTTGCATTACCATGAAGGAGCTACCACTGAATGCCCGCTCAACTCTGAGAGGGCAGGTTTCACAAGCATAGAGCAAAACTGCTCTCACTGACGCATTGTAGACGCGACCTTTTACAATTAGACTAACATCATGAAGGTGCCATAAGTGACCCAGATTGACATAAGCCGCTTTGGCTTTCACTAAAATGATCTTATCACTCACGCTACCACCAGCACTTATGCAGCTACCCAGATACACTAACTTTTCATCTACTTCTATCTGTTCATTACCAAGAGTGAATACGGAACTTTTCGAGAAGCCACAAGTGGTTTTACTCACCGGTTTCATGGTGTCATGCAATTACATACAATGTTTATCTGTATATCTAGTGAGTTAATAGCTAGTATTGAGCCTGCCTCGGTTTCGTATTCAATTGCAACAGAAGCTGCAACCAATTTGCTGACATCGATCCGTTTAGAATGATGAATTTGTTAACTATTGAAATATAAGATCAACTCAATCAAGGGCATGATCAGAGGCCAGATAAGTACTCCAAAAGGAGCAGGCATCATGTACATATGTCATCATTTCGAGATACAGAGGGAGAACACTAGGCAGCATATCGACAATGATTGTACAGATAGTTAGTGCTAACCAGAAACAGGTTGTAGTCTGCACAAAGTTGCAGTAGCGGCCACCGTTATCACCCCATTTGGCGACCCAAACGACTCTCCACTGTACCTAGACGCCCGACCTGAGCATTTAAGCCTCCGGCTAGTACTACGCTATATGTCGAACTCACTTAACTGGTGGTAGAACTCATCCTTGATCTCGTTTAGCTACAGCCTATCGAAGTGTAGGTGATGACGAAAAAACAATATTTCTCATACCGATTTTTTCTCATTTTGGTGCAGCTTTCTAGCCTATAGAAAATCATCGACTGACATTGTGGTTTAAATAAGTAGCATATATTTCAGTGTATAAGTTGTGAGGATGTATTTAGCTAAAGTTCTATCTCCTCATAACTTATGTTAGTAAAATGTTAATAAACAGAAACTACAAATTAAAAAGGAATAATATGAAATTATGTATTTATCATCTCGTGTAACTCATTCAAAACTGTATTCTATCCTTTTCTACTTTCGATTACCAGTATATCTTGATTTCATGTGAGTACCATTGCTAATCGATGCAGATTACTTTATTTCAGAATGGTGATTTGTGGAGATTGTAGTAATTTAATAGTTGAATTCATCAGTCGCTTTTGGCTAGACCACCATTGAAAACCTGGAAGAACTGGACCGTCGATTCTTCCTTATATGAGACTCTCAAGCAGAGCACATCCACAATCCCACCTCGCGGGACTCGAACTAGGACCTTCAGTCTAGATTAGGTCGACCAAGTGAATTCAACTGCTAAATCACTACAATCTCCACAAGCCCCGATTCTGATATTAATCATCATGTGCTCACTAGTGACTGACTTCAAAAGGTATTTCCTGGAGTTTTGGTGAGAAGCCGTGACCATTGGAGTTCAACCGTGTCTGAAGACAATAGTGGACGGTGGCGCAATTTTGCAAATTGGTTGAAGTTAAATATTAACACCGTTGTACCCTGACTCAATGGTTTAGATGTCAAGCGTTAGCGCTCGAGACCGGCGGTCCTAGGTTCGAGTCCTATATGTGTAGGATTGTGGTTGAATACTGCTGAGGAGTCTCATCCTATGAAGAATCGGTTGTCGAATGCTTCCAGCTTTTCAATGATGATCTAATATCGGTTAAAAACTTAATAATCTCCACAACCTCATATTGATAATTTTTTGTATCTAACTGAAATCTTAACAAATACAACATAACACGGATACTTCATTCAGTTAATACAAAATACATGTATCATATTCCTTTGAATAACTTACTCACTTACTTACGTCTGTTATTCCCAATGGAGCCAAGACCACCGACCAGCTTTCTCTAGTCCACCCCGTTCTTTGAATAAATATCACGCCAAATTAAAATATGATCTGATATTTGATCAGATTCGAATAATAAACAAAAAACACCCCCTTCACAATTACAGTTAAACACGCAAGTTAATTAAACCTTTCTTTTTTTAAAAACAAACAAACAAACAAGGGAGGTGGTTTTGCTTCATTTTGTCTTGTATGTGAATATATATATATACGTTGAAATACCAAGTTGCTAATTCATTTTATCTCAGCACGAAATGTTAAAGCAAACTGACCATATAAATTATATGCATATGATGTATTTCATTTCTATGATGATACATTATTGGTTGTGAACTATGTTCAAAGTCTGGTATATTGTTGTTAGGTTATCGGTAGTTTCAAATCATTCCTTAGTAAAGTATATCTACAATCTTATGGAAGTTAATAGATTAAATGATGGATCCAAGTTCTTTTCATTCTAGTGATGAATGTTCACGAAAATTGACATCAAAGTTTCAGGTTGTAGTCAAGGCAACGAGTATCTTTACTGAATAAAATATAAGAATCTAAAAAGTAATTAGAATTACAGAAGAAATGATAAAACTATGTAAATAAATGGATGTATGTAGCGATTATCTAATGAATGTGAATAGATATTTGTGTGTAGTTTGTTATATATTTTTTCTAATTCTGTTGATAGTTATACTATATTTATGTCAATCAGGTTAATAATGTATTCTTGATCTATTATGGATTAATTAGCATGTAAAAACCTTTACATATTTGGGCATCACCATTGATGAACACGATGGATCCGATGCAAAAGTGAGGGCGCGGATCGGCAAAGCAACAGCAACATATTTACAATTGAAGTACATCTGGAACTCAAAACAACTGTCAACCAACACGAAGGTCAGGATTTTCAATACAAATGTCAAGACAGTTGTACTGTACGGGGCGGAAACCTGGAGAACTACGAAAGCCATCATCCAGAAGATACAGGTGTTTATTAACAGTTGTCTACGCAAAATACTTCAGATCCGTTGGCCGGACGCTATTAGCAATAACCTACTATGGGAAAGAACAAACCAGATCCCAGGGGACGAAGAAATCAAGAAGAAGTGCCGGAAGTGGATAGGACACATATTGAGGAAAGCACCGAAATGCTTCATAAGACAAGCCCCCACATGGGATCCTCAAGGCCAAGTGGATGGGACTGGAAAAGAAGGCCCAGGACAGAGTGAGCTGGAGAATGCTGGTCGGCGGCCAATGCTCCATTAGGAGTAACAGGCGTAAGTAAGTAAGTAAGTAATGTAGACTGGTTATTTTGGCTGAATATCTAGTTTCACTGTATAAAGAATCATGTACATTGTAAACTGTTCCCTGTCGTTTGCTTAAGGCGGTTAGCCGTCGAATTAGTGTTGCATAGGATCATATAGACTCATAAATAGTGCACATTGAATATATTGTACTATTAGATAACCTCATATGGAAAGAGTTCAACTAAATGGCGAAGGGACATAAAATTTCACTAGTTAAATTGATTGACGGGCTGATATATTAATATCAGAAGAGGTTTTGTGTAGATTGTAGTAATTTCAACAGTTGAGATCATGAGTCAATTGAAGCTAAACGACAATGGTAAACCTGGAAGCACTGAACGGCCGTTTCGTCCTATTGTGGGACTCCTCAGCAGTTCGCATCCACGACCCCGCCTCGCGGGACTAGAACCCAGGATATGTTAATGTCAAATAAGGTGCAAACTTACAACGTGTAAATAATTCGTCTCCCCTAACCACTAAAACATAAACAACCAACACATAGTGATTTGTTGTTTTTAGTGAAACTATAATATCTGTTTGTAAACATTCACTTAATATTAGTTGCTTAGATTTTCCCATAGATGTTTGGCACTGCAATTGATCAGTCTCTTATTAGCATATGTGCATCCTATGCGTATTACCTTAATTCAAAAGTATTGTAAGCAAAGATGGATAGAGGCTAGTAGTGGAATCCAGAACGCTCGTTTCGTCAGCTAGATGCACCTGCATCCCACGGTTGTTACTTTATTCTCTTCAATTTATATCTAAACTAATGAATATCCCAATGGAAATAGTTCGTTGAAATTATCGATCTTGGGAATTTGTGGAGGTTGTAGTATATTCAAAGTTGAATTCTTCATTCAATCTAAGCTAAACTGAATGTCCTTGGTTCGAGTCCCATATATGAGATTGTGGAATAAATGTCCATCCAGTGCCCCCATGTTTTCATTGGTAGTCTAGCTTAGATTGACTCATAAATCTAACCTTTAAGGCGAGCATTTTACAAAATAATTAAAAGTGTAAGGTTAACTAATCAGACATTCACTTTATTTCCTGTAATTAAGTAAGCAGTAATCTCGCGAGACGAGATCGTGGATGCACACTGCTGAGAGGACTCACAATAAGTCGAAACAGCCATCCAGTGCTTCCAGGTTTTTCATGATGATGGTCTCGTTTCAACTGATCCATGATCTCAACTAATAAAATTACTAATAATATCCACAAAACCCCTTCTGATATTAAACAGTAATGTGTTCAAAATGAAATGTGATTTAATTTCACTGTAGAATGTCTACAACAAGAACTACTGACTAGTGATAAATCCATAAGGACTGATTATATTATTAGCTAATAATGATAGAAGTGTATCTGAAGTTTGTGCTGATGATGTCGTTCAGAAGAACGATGAAAGCTCCACGATCAAACCATCCACCTCAGAGAACAAAACTCCATCAAAATCATCCACCTGAGCTACAAATCTTCTCCACCATTTCATTGATCTTAATTCCTATGTGACTATTATCTTTTGCCAACTAATGAAGTCAGCTAAACACTGTTTCTAACACTGAAACAAGTCACTTTGTAGACAGGCAGAGAGATATATATATATAACAATGACTGGTCAAGATGTTCTGTTACTAAAAGCCAAATAATAGTACACAAAATATTTTTGTATTAATGTTTATCTAGACAAACCCAGAAAAACACATGTGGGCAGTGAATGTGACTAGATAAATAGTTCATCACAATTGTCGCCTAACACTTATCCTGCACATCATATGATCAATCCAGCCATTCCAGACATATCATATACACGTTTACACAGATTTATAAGTTAAAATGTAATAATGAAACACTGTACTTCTAACTAATGACTATTAGGTTTGTATGTAGTTCAACTGTTGGAAATTTCACCTTTTTAAATGTGACAGAACATTCTGTTGAAGCTATTCATTGATGAAGTAACTACAAACTTAGTGAAGTAGCTCACTTGGTATTGTTTGCCTTGTATCTTCCCATTGAGGTTTCATATGATCAAAGCATCGAGTTTGAAACAATTAGGTAGCCAATTCAAATTCAACCTCACCTATTTTACTTTGAGCAAATGAATAATACCGCTAGTCCTTACGTAAAACTTTGTGACCAAAAACCAAATTTATGAATCTGTCTGATTATCAAGATGTATAGTTCTGCAATACTTATGAATTTTAAGAAGTCAGAAATTTTGTGAATATGAATGAAGTTCAGACATGTCAGCAATAAAACAGTCTTCATGAATGATAAAGGGATGATCGTTATGCCTTATTACGAATCGATTGAATTTCAAAACGCGTACTTTTCATAACTAACTCAATAGTTTAGTGATCAAGCTCGTGTCACGATGCCTAAAGGTCTTAGATATGATCTACAATGAAGTCGTGATTACTTAGTATTGAAGAGTCTTATATTACGATAAAACATCTATTCAATATCCACTGAGTTTTAGTGATACACCACCACAGGTTAGTTCACAACAAAAATCATCTGAAAATAAAAAATGCTCTCTATAACCCTTCCCTTCTATTAAACAAAACAAAAATAAGCTATACATGGTACAATGACAAACAGAGTTTTCGGGATGACGATAATTTATGAACGACCTTTGAGCGAGGTTAAAGGGACCTTGAGAGTGCCCACCTAATAACCACAAACAAATGAGGGTTATAAACCAATGTGAAGAATTAGGATTATGATTTATGGTGAAGAATTAGATTTAGGGTTTTCTTCACGAATGGACATCAGCTGTGAAAGAAGGAATTTCGCACCAAAATCTGAAAACCGTTATCTTATACCTGATTGTTTCGTCCATAAATTATAGTCTCGTCGGGTTTTCTGTCGCCTACCTCTAACCACCTAATCTTACTTACTTACTTACTTACGCCTGTTACTCCCAATGGAGTATAGGCCGCCAACCAACATTCTCCAACTCACTCTGTTCTCGGCATTCTTTTCTAGTTCCATTCAATTTTTGTTCATTTTTCTCATGTCTATTTCCATTTCCCGGCGTGATGTGTTCTTTCGTATTCCTCTTTTTCTTTGACATTGAGGATTCCATGTGAGGGCTTGTCTTGTGACACAGTTGAGTGCTTTCCTCAATGTGTGTCCTATCCACTTCCGGCACTTCTTCCTGATTTCTTCCTCCACTGGGATTTGGTTTTTTCTCTCCCACAGTAGGTTGTTGCTAATAACCACCTAATCACTGAATCATTACGTACAAACAAAAAATGAAATTATCTTGATAAATTGTTACATTATGAATTAAGTCAATATGAAACAGATCAAACAAACATAAGATTCATAACTACCGAATATTAGATTTCCTCACCCCCCACGCGGGGTTTTCTTTTTTTATGTCTACATAAATCTGTCTAAATTATTTACTTAATTAGTTTATTCCAAGTAAATAATCATAGAAAAGTAAACATTTTAACTTGTCATAGAATTGTATTGATTTTAATGTAAATAATAATAATAGTAATATCCGAAAGGGGTATTTTTTGTGTGGATATTATAGTCATTTCATTAGTTGATATCATTAGTCAATTGAAGCTAGACCATTATGGTAAACCTGGAAGCACTAGACAACCGTTCCGTCCAGCTTAGTGGTCTAAAGGTTAAGCACCTGGTGCGAGAGACTGATAGGTCCTGAGTTCGAATCTCGCGGGAGGCGGGATCATGAATGCGTACTGTTGAGGAGTCCAACAATTGAACAAAACGTCCATCCAGCACTTCCAGGTTTACCATGGTGGTGTTCTAGCTTCAATGGACTCAATTGATCTCAACTATTAAAAATTACTATCATATCCACATAAACCCCTTTCTGACATTCTTTAATTTTTTCTATTTTACAAACATAAATTCTAACTATGAATTGACTTATTTAACTGACAATCATTTTCATTTATTTTAGCAACAATCAAAATTTTATGCATGAGAACAAAAAATTATTAATTTCAACGATGTTTTTTTCTTCTTTTTTTTGTTTTTTATTTTGTTTCATTCCTCACCGGTACTATTAACCGGTCTATTATTGATTTACTTGGGTGCTATTCATTTTCAACTGAGTTACAGGTGTGGGGAGGGGGTAAATGTAAGTGAACTTTCAAAACTGTAAAAATGTGAAGAAAAACAGACAAACAAACACATAAACACACAAACAAACAAACAATTGAATTCATGCCATAGTTACTCATTTGATAAATGAAATTGAAATAAATGTCAATTCGGTTACTGGTTTTGCTCTTTTTTTTCCTTTAAAGGAAAATGTTAGGCATATACATATAATTCTTGTTCAATAGAATAAAAGTAATCATGGGAATATGAAACTCTTATGTGAATAAAATAGATTACTTTCTTTTGACGGGATGTTTTTATTCATAAGACTTTTTTTGCCTTTTATATCAGACGAGTTTTGTGGATATTATAGTAATTTCAATAGTTGAACTCATGAGTTAATTGTAAATAGACCACCATGGCAAACCAGGAATCACTGAACGACTGTTTCGTACTACTGTGGGATTCCTCAGCAGTGCGCATGCACGACCTCGTCTCGCGGGATTCAAACCCATCACCTATCAGTTTCGTGGGAGAGCGCCTAACCACACGACTACTGAGCCATGCGCCATCCAACAGTGTTAATGTCTAACTTCAAACAATCCACGAAATTGCGCCACCGTACACCACTGTCTTCAGTGAGTTGATATCTCACAACAGGTTTCGAATCTCGCGGGAGGCGGGATCGTGGATTCGCACTACTGAGGAGTTCCATACTAGGATGAAACGGTCGTCCAGTGCTTCCAGGTTTTCCATGGTGGTGGCCTAGCTTCAATTGACTCATAATCTAAACTTATAAAAGTATGAATCATTCATTACATAATGTTTATAATAAACACCATAGTAACTAAATTAACTACTATTTTTTCTGGATTCAAGTTTCAATGCACACATCGACCCCATAATTCAAGTACATCTCGCTGACAATTTTTAAATAGAATGAAATGTCCATCATGATTTCCACTGTTAATCATTATCCGAAAAGGGTTTGTAAATGACTTGGGTTTTTTGTTATTGTTGTTGTTGATGATGAAAACAAACGTTAATAAGTAGTAACATTGATTTATGATTATTTTATGTTAACAGTTTTATTTTCTATTATCCACAATTCATCTTTATAATTAAGATGAATTCATGGATAATCTATCCCAAAGACTGAATAACCCAAACGTATCATTCTCATTAAAGTACTTATGATAATTAGAAGTATTTGAATTATAGTATGAACTAAGAATCCCAGAAATGATGTAATCGGATCAAGAAGTACTAGATAACCGCAAACGAATGTTACTGTATTTAGAATTCGAAATCAAGCATTCAACAATTACAAAGGTATCATTAGTTCATTCAAACACCACAGTAGTCTTATATTTCAGTCAATTTAGATGAATGCATGATTATGGGTATTTTGAAGTTAATCTACCAAATAACAATGTTAATTAACTAAAAATAGAAGGATAATATATTACTAGTTTGGATAACTTAAGAAGTTGAAGAGCATGTCCACCTTTATGCTGTTTCATCAATAGATGATTTCTAATGTGTATACAAATCTATTGTCTAATAAAATAAATTATATTTGAAATTGACTTGATGTTGTTTTAGTTGTATCCTCTCATTGTTACTTAGGACTGTAATTGATCAGTCTAATGTTGGCATATGTGCATCCTGTGAGGATTAGCTTGATATATCCTTAAGTCACAAGCTTTACAAGCAAAGATGGATAGCTGACGAGTCCCACCTAGGACGAAACGCGCCACTAACTGGATTCCACTACTAGCCACTATCCAATTTTGCTTGAATATTACAATGTTGAACGTTTTTGATTGTTAGGGTACATGAGATATGTAGATATTTTGTTATTTTAACATTAAATAGTTAGTATAGTAGTGAATGTTATGACTTTTACATGGTTAATTTATCATGTGATAAGGTAGCCAATCAGAATATGACTTATACAATCTTAGTACTGTGCCAAACCAATGAAATGGTGATCAGTACGAGCAGCTTAATGTCCTTATTGGTCCATTTTCCTGCCTAACCCTGCCTGTTGTGTCCAGAACACAAATATCAGCTTACACTATGCGGGAGTCAGCTCTCCGTCTCCAAATGTTCTCACATAGCGACGTGCATACAATCACTAACAGGGAAATCCTACTCACTGCCTTCTCGTGGCGAAGGTGTTGTTTACGAAATCGAGAGGACGAAAAGTGAATTTTCGATGCTTTAACTGGGTTGGTGGACAATGAGAGTCCACCTAGGGGAGTTGAAAAACACTGAATCCAAACCAATGGTATACATGGGCTTAAGAACCCCAAGGGAAGGAATAGTATATGAACCAATTGTTGGTCACCGACTACCATGGGACTGCATCTCTTGACATTGCTTCACTGCTTTGTGGACTGGACGTTTACGTTGAAAGCCTCAAGTATGGTCCCCTAAGAAAGCCACCTGCTTCGGTCTGTGCACTCGGACAGTATCACAGCCCACAAACACACAAATCAAATAACTTGTGTTAGAGGTATGATTATGAATACAGTGGTCTTGAGTGTTGTTAGAGGTATGAGGGCGGTTATCACTTCCCGGTTGCCCAAACCATCAAAGAGTTCTTTTGGAGGCACCTGAAAAGCAAATTGGATTAGAAGTGGTCTTAGTGACCCGAGAGCGTGACCACAGTGCCCAACGGACAACTGCTTGAGGTCGGTCACACACGACCTTTTTATGAGTAGTTTTTGTGTTAGCTCCGTACTTATTGAGACCTTACCGCCGGAGACGGATATCCATGGGATAAGGTGATGTGTGCATTTTTAGCGTTGACTTTTTCTAACCCCACCTCTTCTTGTGGGAAGGCAGCATCGCTGTCATGCTGGTTGTCTGAAGGAAACACCTTACTGCTGCCACACCTCTGTACAGTCAGCAGTATGACTTCGCCTTCGAACCTTTGGTTTGTTGCTTTTAGTCTTACCACTCTTCAACCGACCTATCTGACATGGTAGGACCTTGAGGAATGATTGTTCCAACCAGTATAGTTCGATTGGTTCATCACGATAGGCAAGTCCGACCATTACGTCAAGGTAGCAACAATGGTCGGGAAATAACTTGTGTGGCGAATATGTATTCGGCACCTCTTTATACCAATATTTATTTGTTCAAATAAATAAATAAATAAATAAAGATTTTAATAGAGATTGATCATTATGTAATACTAATCTTTCCCCAATTCATTAGATCACACTACTGATGTTACTTAGATTATTAGTCTAAAATAGTTATCCAGTATTTTTCACAATTTTCAATGTTTTATCAGCTTTAAATCAATTTGAAACTCTTGTCATATACATTTCTTATTATGATTAATCTTTCTCTTTTAAATACTTTTAATCTCTCTCTTTCACTATTGAATATACCTTAATCGGATATTGAATCAGTCGTAAACTACGTAGTTTGAGTCGAAGTAGCCAGAGAAAACAAAATTATTTCTTCAATTTAATTATTTTTTTTCTCTTTTTTTCTTTTTTTCTTTCTTTCTAAATTCATGACCTAATGAATTCGAATTTTATAAAAATTGAACTGAAAAAAACTTTTTTTTCTGTCGAGGGGTGGTGGTGTAGATGACAAGGAGGTGGGGGGGGGATGGAAAGAAAAAAAACAGCTGAAAATGGATTAGGGTGGTGATGGTGGTGGTAGTGGTGGGGTATTTTTTTCCCACTATCCATTTAAAATGAATTCATTTTTCATGCTACTCAATTTATTATTTGATCTAATGATTCAATTTTAATATCTAAGTTGAAATTTTAGAAGGGAAAAGAAAGATTTTTTCAAGTTTACTCTACTTAAATCATGGTTACCAAGTAGTATATATATGTAACATTAGAGTTTAACAAGAGATTTTTATTCGTTTATATCTTATTGTAATAGATGTGTTGTTATTGACAAGAAGACTAAATGAGCATTATACTTACTTATTTACTTAGGCTTGTTACCCCTCATTGAGGAGCATAGGCCACTTTACCAGGATTTTCCATCCAACTCTGTCGTGAGCAATCTTATCTAGTTTTTGTCAGTTAGTCATCATTATTTTCATGTCTACTTCTAATTCCCGACGCAGGATGTTCTTTACCTTTCCTGTTTTCCGTTTCCCTTCAGAATTCCAAGTTAGAGATTGCTTTGTGATGCAGTTTGGTGATTTCTATGTGTGTGTCCTATTCACTCCTGATATCTTTTCCTAATTTCCTTTTCACTTAAAAGTTGGTTTGTCCTCTATCAAACTAAGCTATTGCTGGTGGTATCCGGTGAACGGATATTGAGCCTCTTGCATAGACAACGTTTATAAATACTTGTACCCTTTTGGTGTTGGTTGTAGTAGGTCTCCAAGTTCCAGCTTCGTACAGTAGAATCGTCTTGATGTGTACTTGGTGCCTCTTCGGACAGCGTCAGAGCAACTCCCTGAATGTGTGGAGCACTCCCCTGTCCGTGAACGGAGTACAGCAGCATCTCTCGCGTATCTAGCCTTTGCTGTCTAGCTTGGGTCAAATGGGTTTCGATAGTTCCGGGAACCATAAAGTTGTATCTCCTCATCCCCCTTGCTATTTGACTGGTTCTCCTGGTCTCCCACATCGTCCGGACATTCCATGTAGTTATAAAAATTGTTGATCTGTCTTGCTAGAAATGGCATCGTTCTGGTGACTTCCGAAGAATCTCGGCGTCAATTTTTAGGGTAGAGTTTAAATGCTTTAATTTTTTCATTCTGGATAGCAATTTTTAGCAAGGTTTTTTTCTATGGGATGAGATTGCCGACCTCATACCCAACGCACCTTCTCTACCCTGTCTTGGGACGGTCAGTAACCATAGAAGAGCTACACGCACGGTTATAAGCATTGAAGCTACAATAAATTGCATCGTTAAGCCACTCAAGTTTAAAATCATAACTTCTAGTATTTTTGAACGAAGTTTCACCAAGTAATATTAATTGGTGTTTACTGAATGAAATGTTTTCTGGTAAATATTCCTTCTTAGTACCTTAAACGTTTATGGTTGGTGCCCTTCCACCCTTCCAGCCAAATAAGTTTGTGAAGCCTTGTAGGCCCTTCTTGAGAGAAACAGACCACATCGAAGCACGGCACAACCACCAGGGCTAGAATAGCTGTTTATGCAACCAGGTGGAGTTTGTCCCGTGTTGAAGATGTTAGATCCTCAAAACTCACTTGGGAAAGGTCCTAATTTTGTAATTTATTTAGAAAAGTTGAACTTCTTTGTTTTCGCGCCAAAGGCGCTCTTGTCACCTTCATGTCGTATTTCCCACTGGGAAGTATCTTAAATGGTATTGGTCCGTTGCGTCTTTTAGTATGCTAATTGATAGCTCCCCAAGGACGATTTTCACTGTGTATATACTTGTTGAATTGATTTTGTTGTTAGCGCTCGTTTCTGGTTGATTTGAAGAATATACTTCCCATTCCAAGCTTGGAATTCTCCCTCTTGTTAGCGGGGCTGGGACGCATCAATAGCTAGCTTACTAGTCTTTAGTCACCGAGTCTTGTTCTCGTTTGCCGATTAAGTGAACTCGTGATAGCTTCAAACCTTGATTCTTCGTTTCGTTCCGAGTAAGACGAATCAATAGTAGCGTTCAAATTAACGAATATAACAACACGTGAGGAGCAATCACATACATTACATGCACCACTTTTGTCACTTTTTGTCGTTTTTCCGTCTATGAGTAATTGTGCTGTGTTTCTTTGTGGAGTTCGTAATCGGTTTGAGGGTATCGGTTGAGTTAGTGATTAGACACATCTCTACCACCCGGCTTACCGCCCACGTTAGTTCATGGGTTATCTGTCCCACTATCCAGGAGGTACGACCCGGACGTGTGAGTCTGATTGATAGGATAGGATTTATTGTACAATACTAAAGAAAATGACATGATGTGAAAGCGAAATGAAACGGAACATTTAGTTCTACTGATATGGACAATAGCTGAAGTGTAACTTTTAGAGACTATATTTCAGTTTTTTTCTTGTTCAAAATGAAATCTGGAACAAAAATATATCATTACTAATTGATTAAATACAAAATGCTGACGAGACTATCATTTATGAATGAACCAGTCAGATTTACAATAATAGATCTGGGATTTTGGCGCGAAATTCATCCATCGAATTGGTTAAATAAAATTTTGACATTTTAGCTAATACTAGTTCGTAATGCAAAAACCGTAACTCTAAGTCCCAACCTTAATCATCACAATCCTCACTCTTCACACAGGTTTAAATCCTTCATTTGGCCTTAGTAAGTACTTGAGCATTGCTCAAAGGTTATCCATAAATTAGCATAGAGGATTTGTATAGCCTTTTAAATACTGAAGGTTTTGATTTCGATCCATTTTGAGGCTATTGATTTCCGCTGCTCAGTACAATACACTATAAAGATAAAACAAAATTTTCAGTATGAAGGAGATGGTAGTTAAGGTGAGTTCAGATAAAGCACGTGTTATACATTTTCTGAGTGATCAATGTTTATTTAATTTAAGTTTTTGATTGAAATCACAAATCGAATGGTGTTAGACCATCATTGACAATCTGGAACCACCAGAAATCTGTTTCGGTCCAAGTATGGGACTTCGCTAGAAGCGCGCATCCACAATCCAACTCGCGGGATTCAAACCCATGACCAATCAGTCTCAGGTGTGAATGCTTATTCACTAGAACACTGAGTCGGCATTCAACGATGTTAATGTCGAACTTCCATTAATCCTCAGCGCTTCCGGGTTTACAATACTAGTCTGACATCAATTGATTCGTGATCTCACTCAAAAACTTAACACTCTCCACAACCTCATATTGGTAATCTAATTAGTCTAACTTGGTAAACAGATTTGCTTAGTTAAAAAAATGGTACTAAAATCAAACTTAAATATGGGCCTCAACACTTAGAATTTCAGGATGTCAAGATGAAAAACTTCTTAAGAAATAGGAAACACCAACTAGCTCCATTCATGATAAAGGTTTCTAGAATTACAATATATACAGTACTTTCTTTTATGATCCGAACTTGTTAAATCATAAGTTTTACACAAATTTTAATATTTTCATTCTAACATCCTTTTTATAAATAAATAAATGTCCTTTTAATAATTTAATTCCTGAGTGAATTAAAGCTAGACCACCATGAAAAACCTTGAGGCACTGGATAGTCATTTCATCCTAGAATGAAACTCCTCAGCATTGTGCATCCACGATACCGCTCTCGGAATTCGAACCCAGGACCTATCAGTCTCCCGCGCGAATGCCTAACCAATAGACCACTGAGATATCAGCTCGCTGAAGAAAATGGTGTACAGTGGTGCAATTTCGTGAATTAATTGGAGTTAGACATTAACATTGTTAAATACTGACTCAGTGGCCTAAAGTTTAAGCCATCATGCGTGACACCGAAGGTCCTGGATTTGAATCTCGCGCGGGGGGGCCGGATCGTGGATACACACCGCTGAGGAGTTCCATACTAGGATGAAATGGCTATCTAGTGCTTTGAGGTTTTCCATGATGGTCTAGCTTCAATTGACTCATGATATATATATATGATGAATTTTGTCATTTCACTGTATTATGGTTGAATAAATAATCTCATTTTATAATAAATGAATTCACGTGGTTTACATTCAATAGTGAAAAACAAATGAAAAGAAAGAAAATAAAGAGGAATTTAGTTAAAGTCTAGTTAGTTCGTTAGGTATAAAAACAAGTTGTTAGGACAAATAAGCAAAACAAACATTATTTATAGAATGTATTATATTCATTAGACTAGTTTATACTTTGATTTTCCCCCCTCCAGTCATCTATTCTTTTCCCTTGAAATAAATGAACATATAATGATATTTATATACTTATGTAAGATGACTTAGTTTTGAGGTGATGATGATGATGATGATGCTTTGGATGATGATGATGATGATGATGATGATGATGCTTTGGATGATGATGATGATGATGATGCTTTGGATGATGATGATGATGATGATGATAGAGAAGATTTATAGTTTCATTGAATGATTTTAGTAGAGTTTTGTACTTTGAACTGGATGGTTTGATGATGGAACTTTCATCATTCTTCTAAACAACATTATGAACATACACTTCAAGTCAATAAGAACTCATATCAATATCAAGGTCTATAAGACAAATTGTGAGTTGTATATGGAGAAATTCTAACACTTCAATTCTATCTGAAGTTTATGTTGATGATGTCGTTCATTATTCTTCTGAACAACATCATCACAACCAAACCATCTAGTTCAGAGAACAAAACTCTATGAAAATCATCTAGTTGAATTACACAATGGTTCGGTTATCATCATCCCGATTTCACTTAGGTTAGCTAGCACACTGTGCAGAAATAAATTAATAAACCTTCAATTTTATAAATAATTTACTTAGTTAGTTAGTTACTTACGCTTGTCAGTCCCAATGGAACATAGGCCCCCAACCAGCGTTCTCCAACCAACACTGTCCTCTGTATTCCTTTCTAGTTCCATTCAATTCTTGTTCATTTTTCTCATGTCTATCTCCATTTCTTGACGTAATGTGTTCTTTGGTCTCCCTCTCCTCTCTCTTTGATCCTGAGGATTCCATGCGAGGGTTTGTCCTGTGATGCAGTTGGATGCTTTCCTGAATCTTTGACCTATCGACTTGCAGCGCCTCTTCATGATTTCTCCCTCTATTGGGATCTGGTATGTTTTCTCCCACAGTAGGTTATTGCTGATAGTGTCTGACCAACGGATCTGATTCAGTAACTTAAAAGTAAATTGTTTAACAACAGTGGATTTAATGTGATATCCTATTTACACGTACTATTGAGTAATTCTGAATTTAAATGGAAAATATCTTTTAAATGTTATCACGTAATGATTATTTTCCGACAGTAAATTTTCACAGTTGAATTCATGAGTCAACCTAAGCTATATCACTATTGGAAATCAGGAAGTACCAGACGACCGTTTCGTCCTAGTACGAGACAGATTCTTCGTCAGTGCGCATCCACAATCCCGCACACAAGACTCAAACCCAAAACCTATCAGTCTTGCGCGTGAAAACTCAACCTCTAGATCATTAAGCCATCATCCAACAGTACTAATGTCTAAATTCATTCAATCCATGTTCTTACTCAACTCCTGATTCCCGCGTATGGAATTGTGGTTGGGCACTACTCAGGATTCCTATACTAGAATGAAACGATCTTTGAATGCTTCCAAATTTCCCATAGTGGTCTAACTTAAATTGACACATGAATTTAATTGTGAAAATACTACAATCTTCACAATTCCCCATACTGATAACAAACTTATATTTATAAAAACAAATGTATCTACATAAATGGACAAATCGTTAAGTGGAACTTCTTTTATTCAATAATATAAGTAGTATTATACATTTTACATATGTCGGATTTTGTTTTAATTGACTAACTAACTAACTAATTACATCATTAGCATAAGTACTTTTATTTAAACATTTACAACTTAACGCTAATGTGAAACGATGCGAAACACTGCAGTGATTAGTCGTATATAGTTTCTTTGTCATATAACGATAATATAACTTCATTACATAAAGAAAGAACTAAGAATGCTCTACACCAACTTATCTAATACGTTAAGAACATGAAAGGCTAAAGATGATTGTGATTGTACATAAATGACATATAGTTACTATTGTAAAGAGATAGAGAGAGATAGAGGGAGAGGGAGAGCGAGAGAGGGAGTAGATTTTCATTACTGTTTATTACTTTGTACTAAGAAAAATTTACTTTAACCGAACATAAATTATTGAATAGTACTATTTTCATTCATTATCTGTCCGATATAGATAGTAAGAAGATTGAATATAAACATTACTATGGTATTTTGTCCCTAAATTGTTAAGGTATATCTTAGTTTATATCAATGAATGAATAGTTATTTGTTTGTAGGAACATTAAGTTGACCAGATATATGGACAAGTAGTAGAGTTCGATCTTCACTAAGAAGGACCTGACATACATGACATTGATCATCCATCATTCAGTGATCAATCAATTATAAATACATCTCAATCCTACAGGAGGTGAGTGGCGTCCCAGATAGCTCAGTGGTAACGTCTCTGACTTTGAAGCTGGGTGACACGGGACCGAGTTTGTTAGGGAGTATCAGTTCCGTCAAGATTACAGGTACACCTTGTTGACGAGTACAAAGTAGCTTAAAACCTAAGTTCAGGGTTTCCTGTCGACTACCTTCAATTCACCATCTTATCTTAACATAGTTCATGCAATGTCGAGTCACCTAGACTGGTTGCCATATTGCAACTTGATCGATAGGATTCTATCTGCACTAAGAAAGACCTGACATATATGACACCGACCACCTACCACCCAGTGATCAATCAATTGTAAAAAAATATCACTATGACATTTTGTCCTTAAAATTCACTGTTAAATTATCAAGGCATATCTTAGTTTGTATCAATGAATGGCCATTCATTTATCTGTGAACATCAAACTATCAGACAGAAACAATATAAAGAAAATCAGGGAAAATTTTGGAAAATTTTCTCATAGGTTAAGATTCAGTTATTGAATATTATCGAAATAAGACTATTCTATCAACAGCATCTCTGTGCTAATGTGGTGTGGCAACTCAAACTGATGTACTTACGTACGAAGTTCTACGTTGTTACTGACTGATTGACTGACTATCAGCTTATGAGGAAAATCACAGACGTCTACAAGGTCACGGATCAGGTTATAATAATAATAATAGTAATCAGTTAACAACAAGGTACATGGGACATATCAGTCCACAGGTATGATCAAATTGAGATGGTTGAGAAGATTTGTATCTCAGGTGGATGATTTTGATGAAGTTTTAACCAAACCATCCAGCTCAGAGAACGAAACTCTATCAAAGTAGGATTAAAATATTATAAATGTTACAGAATATAATGTAGTAAACTGATAGGTTAGGTTGTGATTTTATAACACACATTCTCTACTGAAACAGTGAAACAATTGTTAATGTATAAGAATATTAGTAATGATAGTAAAACTATAATGTACAATGTCAAAAACGGAGTGCTCTATGGACGTTGAGTTGTGACGAACGACTGATGGTTGCACAATTTCGTGGATTGGTTGAGTTTAAATATTAGCATCATTAGATGACGGCTCAGTGGTCCAGAGGTTAAGCGTTCGCGCACGAGATCGAAGCTTCTGGATTATAATCCTGCGAGCAGGATCGCAGTTATCTAGATGCTACAAACAAGAATCACCAAGTACTTAGTTAAAAATTGACGTTTGTAAACGAACACTTATACATTTACCATACTATCTTACATTGTAAACTGTTCTAGACTTTATTTACTTTATTTCACGACCATCAGTTGTTCTTGATTGAGACTATGAACCGATTGATGTTAAACCACCATGAAAAATCTGGAAGCACTGGACGGCTGTTTCGTTCTAATGTGAGACTCCTAAGAAGTGCACATCCACGACCCCGCCTCGCGAGATTCCAACAGTAGTGGATATGTCGCTCAATTTCGTCGATTATTTGAAGTTAGACATTAACACCGTTGAATGCTGACCAGCTCAGTGGTCT
Source organism: Schistosoma guineensis (assembly GCA_944470375.2). NCBI lineage: Eukaryota > Metazoa > Platyhelminthes > Trematoda > Strigeidida > Schistosomatidae > Schistosoma > Schistosoma guineensis. The sequence continues at coordinate 46,351,339 of OX103892.1, read as the reverse complement.
AGAGGTTAAGCACCTGGTGCGAGAGACTGATAGGTCCTGAGTTCGAATCTCGCGGGAGGCGGGATCGTGGATGCGCACTGTTGAGGAGTCCCACAATTGAACAAAACGTCCATCCAGTGCTTCCAGGTTTACCATCGTGGTGTTCTAGCTTCAATGGACTCAATTGATCTCAACTATTAAAAATTACTATCAATTCCACATAAACCCCTTTCTGACATTCTTTAATTTTTTCTATTTTACAAACATAAATTCTAACTATGAATTGACTTATTTAACTGACAATCACTTTCATTTATTTTAGCAACAATCAAAATTTTATGCATGAGAACAAAAAATTATTAATTTCAACGATGTTTTTTCTTCTTTTTTTTGTTTTTTTATTTTGTTTCATTCCTCACCGGTACTATTAACCGGTCTATTATTGATTTACTTGGGTGCTATTCATTTTCAACTGAGTTACAGGTGTGTGGGGGGGTAAATGTAAGTGAACTTTCAAAACTGTAAAAATGTGAAGAAAAACAGATAAACAAACAATTCTTTCCAGCTCCTTCGAGTTCTTATTCTTCCTTTTCACATCTACTTCTGTTCCTCGACGTAATGTGTTCTTTGGCTTTCCTCTTTTTCGTTTCCATTCAGGATTCCAAGTAAGGGCTCGTCTCGTGATACAGTTTGATGATTCGCGTAATGTATGTTCTATCCATTTCAATTGTATTTTCCTAATTTAATCTTCAGCTAGAAGTTGGTTTGTTTTCGTTCAGAGTAGGCTGTTGTTGATGGTATCCGGCCAATGGATGTTGAGTATCTTACGTAGACAACTATTTATAAATACTTGTACCTTCTTGATAGTGGTTAATATATGAAAAACTATACATTAAATACTTCATTTGCACATCTATCAGTTGTATCTTACAAGCTCCATCGTTTCTTCATTCCTGTCTTTATTATAATTACTATCTATTTATATTCCTATGCTCTTGAATTCAGTCTTCTGCTACAAGACATTAAACTTTTGATTGGTGTTACATACTACTTATATCTGTCAACATAAGTAGTATACTCTATCAAATGAAAAAATGTCAACTATTAATTTCTAGTAGATTTATTTAATGATATTGTACTTACTATGAAAGATGAAAATATCAAGTTCATTCCAGTATAAATATACATACATATATGATTCAGATATCAGGCCTTTTAAATAGAAGATAAGGCGAAACTATAAGTTATGGACGAACTAATCAGATACAAGATAACAGGTCTCGGATTTTGGAGCGAAATTCACTTATCCATTTGGTTAAATAGACTTTTGGCATTATAGCTGATGTTAGTTCATGATGAAAACACTTACATCTATTTCCGAAGCTTAACTATCGACTGTAAATCATAATTCGAATTCGTCACAGAGGTTCATAACCCTCATTTGGTCGTGGTTATTAAGTGGACACTGTTAAGGTCAGCCTAGCCTAGCTCAAAGGTCGTTCACAAATCGTGGTCTCACTGAAGATAACTATCAAGACAATAACAAATTCTTTTATCTTAAATCTTATATTGAAAACTATAAGATTAGGTCTTTTAAATGATGAATATCAATGAAATTGTTCAGGATCTTTTTACATAATCTGATACCATTCTAAACGTTTCATTTACTGAAATCAACTCGTTGATGTTTATTCTTGATATTTAGTATAAAATCCAATTCATGTTTAACTATTTTAATGAGTTGATGTTTAATCAAATTATGGAGGAGTTTATTATCTGTATTGGTGTAGTGAACGAGAACACACAAGTGGGGACATTCAAATGTATTTCAACATGAACTTACAGAATCTCTTAGTAACTTCTTAGAACCCTACAGTAAATACTTCATTTGAAAAATGTCAACCAATCGTCTCAGACTTCACTGTTCCTTCGTTTCCATAAAAATCATTCTCTATTCTCATTCTCTTTTCATCGATCTTCTTAACCTGCTGCCTTTAGACATTTCACTTTCGATGGATGATATGTACTACTAGTATCTGTCGACATCAGTAGCATACACCAAAATTAGAGTAGTTTTTTGTTATAATCTCTTGTCTAATTTGGCTGGACGAATATTAAATATGGGATGATATTACTAAATATTGAATGTATATACTTCCAAGTCAAGTGTATTTTTAATGTATACATACTGACTACTATATAAACATATAAGTAGTAACTGTACCTGTGTAAATAATTCACTCATGTACTCATATTTTGTGTATAAATTCTCACAACAATACAACTGCATGGATTTTTATCAAAGAATTTAACTTATTTAAGATAAATATTGAATAGCCTTTTAATCTACTAACAACATTAACTAATTATTGGACAGGAATTATGGTTGTGATTGGGTTGTAAATACCCACGTACGGTAAAGCATGTCATTCTTGGCAGAATATATTTGTGGGACTCATGTTTCCTTTTTTTTACCATACATAATAATTGTCAAAGATATTAGATTTACCCCGTATAGCTTTGTGATCTGCGCTATCCGCTTGTAAACTGTAATTGCCGCTTCTCATTGCCTTCTAATTTCAAACACCATTGAGGTTTATGTAATAACGGTTAACAAAGCAAAGCCACTACAATAATTATTCGGTGAGAGTCGAAAATGACTATGTGAGATTGTGAATGTCATATATTTTATTCCCTTGATAATAATATATCTGACTATGATAGTGAATAGAGCTTGTTTTACTCTTATATGTAGGGGGTTGGAAGATAAATTTTGATTACAAGTACCAAACGGTACTTCCTAACAACTTTCTATATGATTTCAAATAGGAATGATTACTCTAACAACACTTTGAACCAGGTTACAACAGTTTAAGACTGAAATTGATGAGTCTCCTTTTGGCATATGTGCATCCTGTGCAGATTGCTTTGATATTGTATTAATTCGCAAGCATTCTAAGCAAAGATGGATAGTGGCTAGCAGTGGGATCCAGTTTTACACACGTTTCATTCTATTTGGGACTCGTCAGTTGGATGTATCGGCATCCCAGACTTTTTGATTTTCACTCTAGGACTCAAAACCAGTACCATTCACTTCAAACGCAATCGGCATTATCCACTTAGCAACTGAGTCGTGATAGTCACTTGCTTGTGCAATGAGGTGACGTTTAAATTCATTTGATATTGTTTTACTTGAATCTTCCTATTGTTGTTTAGGACTGCAATCGATCAGTCTATTACCGTACAGAATCTCTTTGTAATATAGAAAACACATACATAGAATACTTCATTTGTAAAATTTCATCATTTTGTAGTGTTGATTACTATGTTAAGCTCATATAGTTTATTCTCGCTTCGGGACAAGCCAATTTATTCATTCTTCTTCAGTCATATTTTGACCTTGTTAATTATTCGCTTATCAACCCTGACTGTTTTCATATAAGTATGTGCATGTTTACTTCTTACCGTACTAATCACATGTCTGTAGCCTATTTTTATCTGTCTATAAATATTGACTAACGTTTGATTAAATCGACTTGGCTCATACGCTTTCTCTACTACACATCGTTTCGCTTCGCTCTCTTCTCTTTGCTCCATTCTGTAGTGAACAAGAAAACGAGTGGGTACAATCGATTGTATTTAAGCATAGAATTACAGAGCATCTCACCAAAATCTGAGAACTATATAGTAAATCGTTAATTTGCAAAATATCAATCCATAGTCTCAAACTTGACTGTTTCTTTTTGCAAATATCAGTCCATTGTCTCAGATGTAATTGTCCATGCATTCTCATACCAATTGCATTCTGTTGCCGTTCTTTCCTTCTCGATCTTCTACTGAAATACATTCTATGCCTCGTCATCGTTATGTACTACTTATATGGATATAAGTAACCCACACCACAGTTCCTCTAATTGTCGATCCAGATCAACGAGTGTACAAAATAGACGTATTCAAAGCATCCATTCTCATATTTGACTTAACTAATTCCGTTATACACTAACCCTAGTTAAGTAGATGATTATGTACGGGAATTGGGGATATGTCTATTTCAATAATAATCAAACATATGGTATAACTAGAGTCAGATATAAGGTCACTAAAATTTGTTCTTTACATTCTCTATAATTTTTCCAAACCACAATTCCTTTCTATAATACCGTTTGTATTTTCTTCAAGTTGACTTTTATTACCTTCTATTACCATGTATTCTACTACTGATTGGCATTGATATACTACTTATATCTGTCGACATAAGTGGTATACACCATAATGGTAGTGATACTCGAACTACAAAATATCATTTTATTGGTGTGTGTGTGTATGTATGTATGTGTATATATGTGCATGTACGTGTGTTTCCCGCTATTCAATCAACTGATTATGAACTCTTTGAAATACTAATACGAATACTGTTAAGTCTTGCTGATTGGACGCTATATTCGTTCCTAAGCTATTCTGATAACCCGCACGCTAGAATTATACAACGACCTGAACACAAGAAAGAAAACGCAAAGTATGAGAGAGACACTTTACTCCAAGGTTCGTTTTTGTACAGAAAACATGAGTATTTATAGATGTTAACGTTTGTTCAATCAACATCATATTTCGGCCAATCCATCAACGACATATTATGCTACTGACCAATAGTAGCACGCCACGTTGGAATTCTAGAATGCTCCCTCGTGCTCTGATTGGCCTCTGGAGGCTCCGTTGAAGTTCTCCGAAAGCCGACTCAACAAATACTACTATTACTAATAATAATAATGTCAGTATTGTTTATTCTGTAATATGAGTTATCAGTTCAAGGTGTCTCTATTTCCATTCTTTTAAGGAGTAAACAAACAAACAAACAAACAATATCCATAAATAAAAGTTTAATTGAACAGATATTTTCATTAGATGTTTATACTCAATGATAATTGTAAACAAACAAACAAAAAAAACGAAAAAAAACAAAAAAAGACTACCCTAATCAATTATCCAAATTTATTCATTCCGCCCCCTCCTTTCATGGGTAAACATTCGTTGTTGTTGTTGTCGTCGTCGTCGTTTGTTCCTTCTTTTATCCACCATCATTTATGTACATAAATAAATTTAATTGAAAAAGTAAATAAATCTATTTATTTATTATTAAAAATGTATGTTTACACTTGTATAGTAAATAAGTAATATTAATTAATTTACAATAGGATATATAGATAGAATAGGGACCGATAGGTCTTGGGTTCGAATCTCGCGAGGCAGGATCGTCGATGCACACTGGTGAGAAGTACTACAATAAGATGAAATGGCTGTCCAGTGCTTTCAGGTTTTCCATGGTTAACTAGCTTCAAATGACTCATGATTTCAACTATTGAGATAGAATATTTAAAATATAATAATATATAATAATTGATTATTATCCGAAGGAGGTTTTTGTGGAGATTGTAGTAATTTGAATAATTGAATTGATGAGTCAAATAAAGTTAGACCATTATGGACAATATGGAAGTAATGGATGGCCGTTTCGTTCTAGTATGGGATTCATGAGTAGTGTGTATCCACGATCCCGCTCATGGGATCTGATAATAATCAACATGTGCTCACTAGTGACTGGCTTCAAGAGGTATTTTCTGGAGTTCTAATTTGAAGCCGTGATCAGTGGAGTTCAGTCAGGTCTGTTGTGAGATAGTAGCTCATTGAATTCAATTGCAGACGGTGGTGCAACTTAGTGGTTTGGTTGTATGCCAACTGAGTGGTCTAGAGTTTAAACGCCCGCTTGTTAGACCGAAAGTCCTGGGTTTGAATCCCGCAAACAGGGTTGAGGATGCTCACTGCCCAAAAGTCCTATACTAGGATGAAACAGCCGTCCAGTGTCTCCAGGTTTTTCATGGTGGTCTAGCTTTGATCGACTCCTCCAAACCCTTTACTGATTATATTTATTTTTAACTCTACACGATCCTTACTAAGGGTAATAAACCTGTTCTACTATCTCATTTCTCATCGACTTGATTAAACTTAAGATTTTCAAAGATCAATGTTTTCGCAACTATCTTGACTTTTCACAGCCTACTAGAACTGTGTATACAGAGATGTTTTTTAAAGGCATAAAATGTTTTACAATTTCAATGATCCTATCAGCAGAAGAAGTTGACATTACTCATAGGATTGTATGTTTAACTTGTGATCTTTATATACTTCATTAAAAGGATTGACATGTTTATCTCTTAATGAATATGTTATCTTTAAAGTAAGCAAACATGGATGGTGGCTAGCAGTGGAATCCAGGACGCGCCTTTCATACTATTTAGGACTCGTCAGCTGGATGTATCTGCACCTCAGAGTTGATGCTCACTCGGGGACTCGAACCCAGTACCGTTCGCATCAAACGCCATCACCTTATCCACTCAGCTACTGAGTCCTTTAAAGTAACCCATCATTATTATACGAATATATCTTAACTAAATTTTCATAAGTTTCATCAACATTTATATAACTTTGTTGTCGTGTATTGTTTTTTTCTTTCAATGGTCCATATAAGCATACATTATTGATTTTCTAAAATCAGTACTATTGATTTATCTACTTTGATAATGAAAATCAGTCAGTAACTAAGTCAATCACAATCTTACAGAATACTAGTCGCTACTCCAATAGTTCTGAACATTAAGTGATACTGATTCACATCCTACAAATACTGTCATTTCCCTTATAATAGTTGTTATATCCGAGCGAAGATTAAATCACGAGTAACTTCTGAGACTGATTGATGGACGAATACCATCTGCATATTCTTATGGTATAACTATTCAATAATTAGATTATATATATTTATATTCCTCTTATTATAAGCTTTATTTTGATCTATAATTTATTATTGTACCATTTACTGTTCTTAAGTTATGTTCAGTTTCTTGACTACTGCCTCCCATGTTCACAGCCACTTTTTCGCTTTATTGTGTACAAATGTTATTTCCTGTTTTATGGTGCGTTGCGGTCTGTTTGTTTGATATATAAACCCAGTATGTCTGAAATAAATGATTCGATTCGATTCATATTGCAGAGGCTGGTATTGGTGTTCTGGACTCAGCTGGACGACCTACGTGAACATAGGACCGGCGAGACTCTAATTTAGGGACGAGCCAATCAGAAGCGTTTGAGCAATTTCAAGGTCACGGAGCCAAGTTCAACACCCGCTGCTAACATACGAACGGTTCACAGCGGATTTTAGAGAGTAGGTGATTAATGAGAGGTTACAACAGATGGGACGGCGAGACTCTAATTTAGGGACGAGCCAATCAAAAGCGTTTGAGCAATTTCAATTATTAGTCAATCAGAAGACAGCATAAAGTAAACATATATTAAAAGAAAGTAATAAATTACAGTGGATATTTTTCTTCGACATGATTTAAAAACTTGTATGTTAGCATCCTAACCCTAACCCCAACTTTAACCCTAACCCTAGCCCTCACCTAACCCTAACCCTAACCCTAAACCCTAAACCCTCACCTAAACCTAAACCTTAACCCTCAACTAACCCTAACCCTAACCCTAACGAGTTTCTATTCCATATACATTGTGAATTCAGAACCTCTGAACCTTAATCAAACCTTAGCAAGTTTTTAAATCATGTAAAAAGAGAATATCCACTGTAATTCATTACTTTCATATAATATATTTTCACTTTATACTAACTTTCTTCTGATTGGCTAATAATTGTCAAGGTCACTTACGATTCGTTCGAAGGTTGTCCTTAAATTAGAGTCTCGCCCATAGGACCAATAAGGTGCTAGGCTGCTCATACCGGTCGAACGTCATTGGTTTGGTACAGTGCAAAGATTGTATAAGTCGTATTTTGATTGGTGGATAAATCAAATGATAAAAAGCCAGATATAAACTCATAACAATAGTTCCGATACAAACTTGTTAATTAACGTTCAGAGTTTACTATTCATTAGATCATATTGAATAAAGTACATTATAATGTTGATTTACTTACACTGGGTTCGAGTCCCAGAGTGAACATAGGCTCTGAGATGCAGGTACATCCAGCTGACGAGTCCCAAATTGAACGAAATGCGCGTCCTGGATTCCACTGCTAGCCAATATCCATCATTGTTTATGTTGTTCTATGTTTAATGTAGGTCAATGCTCAGTGATCCAAAAAAAGTAAACTTCTTAGTCCTAAAAAAAGTTAATCCTATTATTTTAATGGAAAAGTCTCGGATCGTGAAGTGATGTAACGAGGTTTCAAATCTCATAGAGATTATGTGTGACTTCAGAACTGAATATACAGTTTACAGACGAATGTAAACTAACACAAAATGTAGGTTCTAGGTTTTCTCCAATCACTAAAAATCATAAACAAAGGTGGTTGATGGCTATCAATGGAATCCAAGACGCGCATTTCTTCTTATTTGCTATTGGTCAGTTAGATGTACCTGCCTATCAGAGTTGATGTTCGCTCCAGGACTCAAACCCCATCGGTGTTGTCCACTTAACTACTGTGTCCTAATGGGCACAGGATGCATATATGACAATAAGAGATTGATCAATTACAGCTCTAAACATTAATAAGAAGATTTAAACAAGTAATACCAAATGAACTAAATATCATGTTCCATTTCCGAATTCTTGTATTGAAGCGAATGGTATTGTGTTCGAGTCCCAGATGAATATCAACTCTGGTACATCCAGATGACGAGTCCCAAATAGGACGAAACACATGTCAAACTGGATTCCACTACTAGCCACTATCCATCATTGCTTACAAAAAGCTTGCGAATTAAGGCAGTATCGAGGCATACGGACAGTATGCACATATGCCAATGACAGACTGATCAATTGCAGTGTTAAACCTCAATGGGAAGATACAAGCTAAACAATACCAAGTGAATGTATACTATCTTTTTATCGAAAGTCTAATTGATTAAAACCTAATCTGTACATTCTATTGCCAATATGTTTTGATAATTAAGGTCAAAATGAATTATTTATTTACGTTTTTCTTTACTAATGTTTATATTAGTTTCCTGTTATTTTATAAACTTGTATATATATACAATGATTAATGATCAAAAGCAAGTTTTTCGAAGATTTTAGTCATTTTATAGTTAAATTCATGAGCTTATTAAAGCTAGACCATCATGAGAAACTTAGAAGCAACGAACGACTGTGTTTGTCCTATTGTGGGACTTCTCCGTGACATTGAGCATCCACCATCCTATCTAGAGAGATTCGAACCCCGGACCTGTCAGTCTCGCATGTGCTCACTAGTCACTGACTTCAAGACGTATTTCCTGGAGTTCTAGTGAGAAACAGTAATCAGTGGAGTTCAACCGGGTTTGTTGTGAGATAGTAAATCACTGGAAACAATGATGAATGTGCCATTCAATTTCGTGAATTAGTTGAAGTTAGATATTAACACCGTGAGATGTTGACTCAGTGGTCTAGTGGTCAGGCGATCGCGTGCGAAACTGATGTGTCTTAGGTTCGAATCTCGCTAGATGGGATCATGGATACTCAATGCCACCGAGAAGTTCCACAATAGGATGAAACGGTTATCCAGTGCTTCTAGGTTTTTTATGATGGTCTAGTCTCAATAGACTCATGAATTCAATTATCAACTTATTACAGTTTCCACAAAACCTCTTCCGATATAAAACTGTTTTTGTTTTCTTTAATGAACTTAATGATTATGTAAATCTAGTTAGTTGTCTTATTAAATACATAGGAAAGAACAACAACAAGATATCTAATCTCATGAGATATGAAATTTTTGTTTATGTAATCATTATAACTAAGTTATTATGTTTATTTGACCTTCCCTATTCACCATCTATGCTAATCTATTTCTATGACTGAATAATAACAGGAGGGTTTATTCGTTTGTTTGTTTAATAGAAATAAACATTGAAATATGTAAATGATATTTATATTAGAAAGATTAACATTATCAAGAATTAGGAAGAAAACGAAACTCTTGGACAATAATTTCATTCTGAGATTCATTCATTCATTCAAGAGATCTTACTCATTGGGTGATATTCATCATATTATTATGAACTAATTAAATTCACTTGATATTTCACAGATTGAAATCATGAGTCAATTGAAGTTAGATCACCAAGGAAAACCTGGAAGTACTGGATGTCCGTTTCGTCCTAGTATGGGACTCCTCAGCAGTGCGCATACACGATCCCGCACCCCGCGAGATTCGAACCCAGGACCTATCAGTCTCACGACAGGCGCTTAACCAACTAGACCACCGGGTCGGCATCCAACGGATATTAATGTCTAACTTCAACCAATCCACGAAGTTCCGCCACCTTGATATTGTTTGGCTTGTATCTTCTCATTGATGTTTAGGACTGTAATTGATTAGTTACTTGATGGCATCTGTGTATCTTGTGCAGACTGTTTCAATATTGTCTTAAGACACAAGCATTTTAAGCAAAGATGAATAGTGGTTAGCACTGGAATCCAGGATTCATATTTTGTCCCATTTGCTTATAATGGTTATAAATTAAGGCAATATCAAGGCGATCCATAGAGTATGCATAGATGCCAATAAGAGACTGATCAGTTGCAGTCCTAAATATCAATCGAAGATACAAGTAAACAATACCGAGGGGGTTTAAACTTCACCTAATCGCATCAGCAAGTGTCTATCAGGATTTAGTAGCTAGGTGGATAACGCCGATGGCGTTTGAATCAAACGGTATTGGGTTCGAGTCTCAGAGTGAATATCAACTCTGAGATATAGGTAGGTCCAACTGATGAGTCCCAAATAAGATGAAACACGCTTCCTGGATTCCACTATTAGCCACTATCCAACTCTGCTTATCATGGACTAATTGTTGTTAAAATTGAAGATCTCTAGATTCTTAATGACTAATCTTGAAGATTAGGCACCTTTTGCAAAATGTGAACATTTTATGTTCATCTCTGACAGTTGGTCATAGGTACTCCTGAAAAATTCAGTACTACAATGAAATAATTATGTCTTGCTTGTAGGCTTTCAGTGATACGTTAAATGATGTCATTTTATGAATAACCTTTACAGAACCTCACAAAATAGAACCACTAAAAGGTATTTTCTCTCTAAAATTGCCTGTCCAAACTTGAATTCCATTCTCATTTACAAGAAACATCTTAATAACGTTTTATCATTAAATGATTGAACCGATTTGTACTTCAAGATAAAAAGAAGAATTTTACAAGTTTTGTTTTTTTCATTGAACAGAATGATCTTAAATGATCAATATCTGTTATAGCTTGTGGCTTTATGTCCTATTCATATATGACGTAATGATACCGCCAATTAGACAATAGCGATTTATCAACCGGATCAACGATGCATTAACCCGTAAAAGCAGTTTAGAATCCTCATCGGTCATTCTCTTTTTGCCTAGCCCTCCCTATTGAGTCCAGAACATCAATCTCAGTCCCCTGCAATATGAATCGTGTATTTCAAGCATACTGAGTTTATATACCAATCAAGCAGACCACATCGTACGATAAAACAGAAAACAATATTTGTACAAGATTTAGCCAAAAGTGGTTGTGAATGTAGGAGATAGCGATTGATAGACTGGGTATAACTCAAGAATAGTAAATGATATAATCATAGTTCATAGATCGAAATAAAGCCTATGATAAGAGGACTACGAATATGCATAGTTTAGTTACTTAATAACTATACAATAAAGATATACGTTTAGTATTGGTCCACAAATGGATCCCAATAGTTACCATTCATTATGTCTTATAGGGATATAACAATAGCATTACTATTTACATATTGATTTTGATTGTTTACTTCTCTGATCTCCTTTGCAATCTGATTTGCATACAAAACTAAGTATATGAATGATGATATTTTATTGTATACAAGACCCCTTATCCTCATACTTTTAATTAGATGAATATCTCGACGTTAAAATCAGTCAGCTACAACGTAGGACCAGACACATATATGCATCGATCCAAGTTGCCATACCTCATTAACACAACAAGATGAACAGCGGATTCATAAAAGTAATTAATTCAGAGGTGGTAATATATAAAAGAAAGATTGTAATAAGGATATAGTACAGGAAGAAAGAATTAGTTCGTAGAAAGAAAGATATGAAGCGATTTTAATCTCACAGTTTAAGGAAGACAGAGAATGTATACACCGACACCATTGTGATCGATTCTGAGCCATGTCACCAAGAGTCTCCAACCATTGGTTACAATAGTCACGCGGACCCCAACCAAGTAGTCTGCATCTACTAACATGGCTCAGACTAGAAGTTAGTGACTTCAAACACTGATGCCACATTTTGGTTTGACCGTCCGTAACTTTCTTCCAAGCATCCCGAACACCGGTTAGCATTGCACGTCGTGGTAATCGGTGTTCAGCACTCAAGACCACTGACATTAAACTAAGTAGTAAATATATATGGTTAATAGATTAGAAAACATGATAAACTTACAGATATGAAACTATATGAGTAATAAGATGAAATAAATAAATGACACTATTTAAGTGAACTATACATTATCCAACTACTTCCTATTTCGTTTCATAATGTTTTATTCTATGATTAAATTAGAAATAGACATGATATTACTGAACTAAACTATATCAGTAGATGATGATTACATTTGAATTCAATTACACAAACTAGTTTTTGATAGAGTTTTGTTCTCTGAGCTGGATGGTTTGGTCAGCTCAGGGAATAAAACTCCATCAAAATCATTCACCTGAGTTATAAATCCTCTTCACTACACAAACTAATAATAATCAATCGTGTGAAATGTTGTCATAGTTACTATTTATTCATTATCTTAAGTTTAGTATCATTCAAAATGATTATCTTCCTATTTCAATTCCCTAGTTATAATCATTCTATATTGAAATTATTTTTATTCTTCTTTCATAATTGAATAGTTTTTTCTTTCTTTTAAAAACATATAAGAGAAGTTTTATAGTGAACTTCATTGTTTTGTTTTCTTCTCTTTTAAAGACATTTATATTCATGTAAGTTTTATGGAACTAGCTAGACACTTGGAAGTAAGAGTGTTTAATAGTGAGGAAGAAGTAGTAATAGAAGAGGAAGGAGTGTAGAAGTGTTGCTATACATCTATTTAACATAACAACAACCAACTTGTAGATCATTTGTGTACTACGTTTGTTTGCAATGGTTTGTTGTTGATGTTTTATCTCATGGAAACAAACAAAAGATGCGTTTTTTTTTCAGAATTGATATGAATTATTTATTATATGCGCATAGTAATAATAATCTTTAGACCATTTTAAGTTTAGAATAGATGTTACATGCTACCCAATTGTTCCATTTACATACTATAGTAATCAAGTTTAGAAGAAAAAACAACCTATTAAGATATATTTAAAGAATAATAGAAGATATTAGATGTAGATTGAAACAGAGAATGTTTAGTGAAGCCTGTACGATGTTGTCGATGAGCTCACCACTTTAATGGTCCTGAGATCTAACTTCAATTAGATCGTATGAATGTCATTGAGATATATATTGTTAAGTCTTGTTGATTTGAACGCTTTATTCGGTTCCTAAGCTATTCTGGTATCCCGCAAGTTAGAACTACGCAGCGACATGAACTCGAGAGAAAAGGCGCACTTTACTCCAAAGATTCATTTTTGTACAGAAAAACACGGGTATTTATAAATGTTAACATTTGTTAAATCGACATCATATTTCGGCTAATTCGCTAAAAGTCATATTATGCTACCGATCAGAAGTAGCACGCTACGTTTATATTCTAGAGAGCTCCACCATGCTCTGATTGGCTAGGATTCTTCGGCTCCTTTAGGGCCTCTGCAGGCTCTGTTGCAGTTCTCGGAAAGCCGACTCAACATATATGTCGCCTATCTTCGTATTACCTTTATCGATTTCATCCGTGTTTGTGAATAACAGACTTAAAATAAGTCAAATACAAGAATGGAAGTTTTGAATACAGTTATTTTGTACAATCATTGATTTGGACAGGAACTTAGAGGGATGAAGCGAGGAGAAGAGAGTGAAGCGAAATGACGTACAGTGGAGAAGGCGTATGTGCCAACCTGATTTAATCAAATGTCAATCAATATTTATAGCCACACAAAATAAGCTACAGACATGTGATGAGTAGGATAAGCAATGCACACAACTTACGCTGATATAAAAACAGCCAGGGTTGATAAGTGAATAATTAAAAGGTAAAAAGGGGACTCAAGAAGAATGGATAAATTGGCCCGTCCGGAAGCTAAAATAAGTTATATGAGCTTAACATAGTAACCGACACTAAAGGCAAATTCTGCTAAAATGCTCAATGTTTCCAACCATTTTTACAATTGACTGATTACTGCGTGGTGATCAATGTCATGTATATCAGGTCCTTCATTGTGCAGATCGAATCCTATCGACCAAGCTGCAATGTGGTTAGGTGCGTGCACTATGTCCGCGTGACTATTCTAACCAATGGTTTAAAACTCTAGGTAACATGGCTCATAATCGATCACAATGGCGTCCGTGTATACACTCTCTGTCTTCCCTCAAACCATGAGGTTGAAATCGCTCCATATCTTTCTTTCTGTCAACTAAATCTTTCTTCATGTGCTATATCTTTATACATAATCTTTCTTTTATATATTACTACCATTGAATTAACTGCTTCTATGAATTCGGTGTTCATCTTGTTGTGTTAATGAGGTATGGCAACTTCGACCAATGCACATATGTTCCTGGTCCTACGTTTTATCTGACTTACTGCGTACACTATGTTGAGATAATATGGTGGTTGGAGGTAGTCAACAGGAAACCGTGAACCTAGGTTTCCTGTTATTTGGCACTCGCCAGTAATCATGTGTTATTGTTCTTTATATACTACTAAACTTCAATTAAACAATTCTCATGGATTTAATGGTTATTTTCTTTGACTAAACTAAATAGACTGAAAGAATTGATCAGAATTTGTTGAATATTTATAGTAGCTGAAAGAATTATTGAAAACTAGTGTATATTACATTATTTTTATCTGACGTTTTTGTATTGAAGACGTAGGCTACTCATAAGTAGTTAATAACCAAATAACTTCATTTTTATCGGTGATTGTCATGGTGGGTTCATACGCGATTCGTTGCTTCAGGATACTGTAGCGTATGTGTACCATCAGTTAAGAATCATGATTTTCCAACTTCCGTAGGTGGATCCGTTATATCTATCAACTCGTCTAAAGCTCTTGACATTCGTTTTATGCCCTCCTAATCTTATAAACAACAGCCTCGCCACGAGAAGACAGTAAGACTTCCCTGACATTAGCCGTATACATGTGGCCATGTGAGAGCGGACTCTCCCCAACCTCGACCGTATCAGAGCATTATCAATCTGTGATAAGTAATATTAAACAAAACTAGCAACCACAAAACCTATTCAATCAAATATAAATCTCCTGACATTACAACTTTAATATTTTGCTTTTCAACAAGGTGATTACAGAGACTTTTGCAAAATTATTACAGTTCAAAAAGAGGACGTTAATTATTTATACAGTCATGTCGGAAGAAAACAGATACTTAGGTTTCATTAGGTAACACATGCTCGGGCCATAATGACAAAAAACTCAGTGGTATCAATTAGTCTCTAATGTTATTTTATCACAAGAACAACGAGGGAGCAACATGCTAGAGTCCATTTTTCAATGATATAATATCAACTATACAGCAAACCAATACAAACTCAGAGTTGACTCAAGGCTGCTAGTGCTAATTAATGAATAATTGACTTAGCACAAAGACAAAGTTATATAAGTTGGTGTTTTAATTAGACGAAGTGGACTTCGCAGAATACCTAGCTCTCCTATCCCATACACACGAACAAATGCAGATGAAGACAACTAGTGTAGCAGCAGCCTCTGCATTAGTAGGCCTCAACATACACAAACGAGAAAGCAAGATCCTCAAATACAACACAGAGAACATCAACCCAATCAGACTTGATGGAGAAACTCTGGAAGATATGGAATCCTTCCCGTACCTGAGAAGTATCATCGATGAACAAGGAGGATCAGATGCAAAAGTCCTATTTCTACAGTTGAAGAACATATGGCACTGTGAACAACTTTCAACCAATATCACAGTCACAATCTTTAATACGGACGTCAAGGTAGTTCTACTGTACGGAGCTGAAACTTGGAGAACTATGAAAGCCATCATCCAGAAGGTACAAGTATTTATAAATAGATAACTACGCAAGATACTCAACAGCCATTGACTGGATACCATCAGCAACAACCTCCTCTGGGAGAGAACAAACCAGCTTCCATTTGAAGAGGAAATTAGGAAAAGACGATGGAAATGGATAGGACATACATCACGGAAATCATCAAACTGCATAACGAGACGAGCCCCAACTTGGAATCCTAAAGAGAAGCAGAAAAGAGGAAAGGAAATACAGGCAGATATGAAAAGGATGAATAAGAAATGGAAAGAGCTGGAAAGGAATGCCCAGGATAGCGTTGGATGGAGAGTACTAGTGGACGGCTTATACTCCTCTACGAGGAGAAAGAGGCGTAAGTAAGTAAATTAACGATTTTCTTACATGATATTTGGTGAACCATACAAAAAATACCCTAATTCTCATTTTAATAGTTGTCACTTTTTTGAAAATTGATCATCTACAAAATAAATTTAAAAAAGTACTTTCAATGGTTGAGATCATGAGTCAGTTAAAGCTAGATCACCATGGAAAACCTAGGAGCACTGGACGGCCGTTTCGTCCTATTGTGGGACCCCGCCTCGCGGGATTCAAACCCAGGGCCTATCAGTCTCGTATTCATACTCTTAATCACTAGACCACTGGACCGGCATCCAACGGTATTAATGTCTGACCTCAACTAATCCACAAGATGTAATGACACATCCACCATTGTCGTCAGTGAGTTACTATCTCACGACGGACTCGATCGAACTCCACTAATCAATGTTTCTCACTAGAGCTCCAGGATATACATCTTGAGACTGATAGGTCTTGAATTCGGATCTCACGAAACGGGTTCGTGGATGCATACTGCTGAGGAGCGCCATAATAGGACGAAAGGCCATCCAGTGCTGCTAGGTCTTCTATGATAGTCCAGCTTCAATTGACTCATGATTTCAACTATTGAAATTACTACAATCTTCATGAAACTCCTTCTGATACTAAAAAAATATTTCTTTATTTTTTTCTTTCTTCTTTTATGTTTATAATTTAGGTTCTTCACCTTCATTAACCTGTGCATTAAGTACAAATGGACATCCAATGAATGATAAAGATTTATTATCATTTTTATTCAGTACAGTTTTAACTTATATGGTACCATGTATTTTATTAGTCTTTATTAATTTAATACTACTTATTAAATTAATTAGTATTAAATCAAAACGACGTATATTATGTAAAACAATGAATAAAAATATACAATTCGTTAATTGGTATAATACTACTACTAATACTAATACTACTACTAATAATAATAATGATCGAATCAATGTATCATCAAATGAATTGATTTCAATGAATCCAATCACATCACCAACACCACAACAACAACCACCAGCAGCAACAACAACAACAACAACAAGGACATTATCATCAGTTGTCATAGCAACAAATGAACAAGAAAATTCATTGACATCTACAATAACAACTATATTACAACGTCGTCGTCATACAATCACAGAAGATCGTAAAGAAATTGGTCGTATTGTTGCATTATTATTATTATCATTTTTTTATTTATGTTTTACATTTCCAGTTAGTATTAGTTTAACAATAAGAGCTAATTTAAATTATAAACATTCAAATTGTTTACATTTATTATATGCACATTTATCACGTTTATTAACATCTATTAAAGATATTAATTATGCATTAAATGGTTATACATATGCTGTATTCTTTCAATTTTATCGTACTAAATTATTGAAGATTTTAACATGTAAATGTACTACTACTACTACTACTACTAATCATACTACTCATACTCATACTAATACTACTACTACTACTACTACTGCTAGGAACATTCATAAACATCCTTATCGTTATCGTCAAAGCAAAACAGAGAATTCAAAATACACTGATGAATAATATGCAACATAGATGATATGGACCATGAAGAGAGCAGGGTGTGTGGGTGTGTGTGTGTGAGAGAGAGGGAGGGGGGAGAGAACGTTAAAAAAAAGAGAAAAAAATAGACACATTTTTCACATTCCTTTATGTTACATTTTAAAAAGAATTTCATTCGTTCCCTTACAAAATTCCACATCATTATTTTGATTATTCCATAATGAAGTAAACAACAACAACAATCATAATAACAAAAGAGACAATACACACTTCTGTTTTTCTTCTTCTTCTTTGTCTTCAGTTTCTAGGCATAATGACATCATTCATGACATGAATTACATATTTATTATAAAGAGAAGAAAAGAAGAAAGAAGAAGAAATTACTTATTCAATGCATTTCATATGTATCTCATATTTTTTTTCTTGGTGTTATGATTATTATTGTTTCTTTATCTTGTCTTTCTTTTCTACATTAATGCACAGCACTTCGTTCCATTCTACTTTATGGCAGTGAAACATGGCCAGTAAGAGTAGAAGATATTTGTAGGTTGCTAGTAATTGATCATAGGTGTCTTCGAAATATTGCTCATATATCCTGGGACCATCGAGTAAGTAACACAGTTGTTAAGAAACGGGTACTAGGTAAGGATAGCAAATCAATTGGTGAAGTAATGAAACTTCATCAGTTGAGATGGATAGGACACGTGTTACGTATACCCAACCCAACCACCGACTGCCCCGACGTGCGGTGTTTTATGGTATAGGAGTAAGTTTGAAGAAAGCCAGGGGTGGTCATACCAAGATGTGGCACAAGTCCATGAAGTCACTGACAAGTGGACTGAGCCATGTTGGTAGGTGTAGACTACCTAGTTGGGGACCACGAGATGATAGTAACCGATGGTTAGAGACCTTGAATGACATGGCTCAAAATCGTTTGCAACGGCGCAAGTGCATACACTCTTTGTGTTCTCCCAAATTCTAATCTTCTGAATTCTTCATGTCCCTTTTTTCCTCTTTCCAAATTTATTTCACTGGATTATACTGGTTGAATAACATCTCCAAACACTAATCTTTCTAATTACTGCTTATACTTTTACTACCTCTACCACTACGTAATTTGAATCGACAATTGTATCTCTGTGCTGATGTGGTATTGCAACTTGAACTGATGTACGTACGTACGAAGTTCTACGTTGTTATTAACTGACTGACTAATTTAATGACTGATTATTGAATATGAGCTAGTGTCATGTTTGTCTATTCATTAGTTTTGATAAAATTTTATCACTTAAACTGTAATTCGACGGTTGAGTTAATTCAATCAAGATCACGTAAACTATACATTGATGTTAGATGAATGAAGATAATCTATAGGGAACCCTGAACTTATGTAGCAAGTTAGTAGGGTTATCTTTAATCATGAGGGTATTGATGATTTCTGAAGGATTTTAACTCATATCACCTAGCCCCATGGTTTGAAATTTTGTCACTGATTTATTCGGGTCATAAATGATCTCCTGTAGGATTTAGATGTGTAAACTGGTTGACGATTCAGTAATAATCCTTATGATTGCAGAAATACCAACTAGTATGAAATCTTGACTAAGGATATCTTACTGACTACTTCTATACACCCAACATCAAGACATAGTTTAAGGTTTTATTTATAATTGGAATTAATAAGCATATTTATAACAATTCATTTACATTTACAGTTTAGTCCTTATCACAGCTGAAACAAACTCTGAGTTCGTCGTTGGAGTCACTGTTTGAACGAACAGTGAATGAGGCATGAACATAAATTCTCCACTTTATTTCGCTTATTCTACTTAGGCTAACTCCGTTTGGACGACGGTGGCAACAAAAAGTCAAGTACAAATTGAGTTGGACGAATTTATTTCAACCACTCGTTTACTTAGATGTTAAGATGAGAGCTGGGGAAGGCCACCCTAACTCAGTTAAATGAAAACGTGATTCAATATTTACAGATATGAAAGATACAAGCAAGCATAAAGATATATCGCACAATTATGCCCCCATGATCAATGTCACACATATGAATGACAAAATGACTGAGAAAATTAGGACAATTAGTCTACCCAAAAGTAAGGATAGGTCTTATAGGCGTGTAAAAATATTAGTTGCTACAAAGCATCACTTATATTGATAAACATTTGTCATGCAGTTATCACGAATTAGCTGAAACTGCCTTTGGATGCTAACTCAGTAGCCTAAAAGTAATGCACTTTTCGCCAAAGCTACATGCATTGGATTTCAGTCTTAAAGAAGTCTTGGGTATGTACAGCAGAAAAATATTATACTAGGACAAGACAGCTGTCCAGTTTTCTTTTATTTTTTAATGATCATCCAGACGGGATCAATCACTAATATAATCTTCAAACTGAAGAATCTCTACAAATCTCTCATAATAGTACATGAATATTACATTAGGCCCTAGTATTCCATAACATACAGAATTTATTAATTGAGTAGGTATCATTTTAATGTGCGTTCTATGATAGAAAAGGAATGTTGAACACTGTAGGAACTCAGTGATACGTGGTAACATATGCCAGCAAAATGCTCAATAACTGTTCATACAAGATAAACTAAAATGTAATACTAAACTATAAGGATTTCGATTATGATGAAGGTATATAGTAAAACAGTATGACTTCTACCGATAATGAAACAGACCATCATATAGGATTGTTCCCGATTGATTAAGCTGTGAATAAACTGAAACAGAACATGTATTCCTATTTTAATGATGACATTATCAGCAGATATTTAGGCCTAGGTTTAGGAATAAGATTTAGGGCCATGACATAAAACTAGTATTACAGTTTAGATTTGGAAATTATGGGTCCAGGATTTAAAGGATGGTATTAAAATACACACTTATTCTAACTATAAGCGTAAATCCTAAACCCTACTATATTAATAAAAACTGAACGGCGAATTTATCATTATTAAGAAGTAAACAAAAAATACCAACTGATAGTAAAATTAACAAACTTACACTTTACTTATTTAATGGATGAGTTCAGTTGTGGTTCTCTAACAGAGACCGCTTCCGTAAAGTCGCGACGTAGAACCTGGCATATGAGTCCATCAGTTTAAGTACACACACTCCCTTAGTACAGATTAAACAAATCCCAAAGAAGTAGAGGTTGCAACAGTATTAAATAAGACCATGCATCGAAGGTACGATTCGAGAAAAAATGTGAACTGGTGGAATAAAAACATTCATTGGGGAGGGGGAGTTAGGAGTTTGAAAACTAAGTGGAGACAAAGAGTAGATGCACCTGCATCATTGCGACCTATTTTAAGCTATGTCCTTCAAAGTCTCTAACGACTGGTTACAATGATCACATGGACTCCAACCAGATAGTTTGCATCTACCTACAGGGCTTAGTCTAACATTCGGTGTCACTAAGAACTGTTGAAATGTCATGGTTTGGTCGCCTCTGGCTTCCTCCAAACCTACTCCTACAACAGACAACATCGCCCGTCAAGGTAAGCAATGGTTGAGCATTCGTAACACACATGCCCCTGAATGCCCTGGTACGGCCGAGAGTGGGGAGAGTCCGCTCTCCCTCTCGAAATACTCTCACACGGCCACGCGTATACAGCCTCTGCCAGGGAAGTCCTACTCATTGCCTTCTCGTGGCGGGGGTGTCGTTAACGAAAATGAGAGGACGAAAAGCGAATGTCCGGCGCTCTAACCGGATCCTAAACCAATGGAGCACATGGGCTCCAGTATCCTGAGGGAACAAATGGCGTATGAACCAATCGTTGGTCACCGGCTACCATGGGACTGCATCTCCTTACGATGCTCCACTGCCTTGTGGGTTAGACCTTTAGGTCAAAGGCTCGGGGAGTGGCCCCCTAAGATAACCACCTGCTTCGGTTTGGGCACCCGGGCAGTATCACAGCCCACACACAAATTGATGAACTCTCTATGCCTATGGAAATTACCTTTCTCGCTTTGAAAAACAAACAATTGATTCAGATTATTATCATTACAATTATTGTCATTATTAATACTATTATTATTATTACTACTATTATTGTCATTATTATTATTATTATTATTATTTTCCACATTATTCACCCTCTTTTATACTTATACAGCGGCTCGTCTTTGGTGGAAATTCGACTGTATCTAAACGTTCTCGAGTAACTGTCCAGTTGAAAATTGTATGTTACCACCGAATACGAGGACTGAAGCAGTTTTTCTGAAACCACGTGCACCATTCAAACTGGCTGCCTTCAACGTTCGCACATTTATGCAGGTCGGACAACAGATAGGGCTGGCTATGTCTTTGGAAAGTCTTAATATTGATGTTTGTTGTCTATCCGAGACCCGTATTCAAGACTCTGGCGAAGTACTACAAATTCGATCTCCATCTGTCGCTTCGAGAAGCTTGTTTTACGTGCGCTTATCCGGGGACCCTGTGGCATCTTCGTCTGGTCTTGCTGGCGTTGGTGTCGCACTAAGCGCTAGAGCTGAGGCACCACCCCACCACCCCATTAACAGTCGGTTATGTGCTGTTAGATTAGAAAGTTCCATCAAAGTGAGAAGAAATCGGCGTGAGAAACGATGTCTTTTCGTCATCTCCGCCTATGCCCCGACAGATTGCAGCCCGGATGCAATCAAGGATGAGTTTTACCACCAGTTATCTGTTCTTCTCCAGAAAGTGCGTTCGACAGATATTGTAGTACTAGCCGGAGACTTGGATGCTCAGGTCAGGCGTCTTAGTCACAGAAGAGAGCCGTTTAGGTGGCCGATGGGGACTCGTTGGTCGCAGGTCAGATAACGGGGACCGTCTACTGCAACTTTGCACAGACCACAACCTGTTTCTGGCTAGCACTAACTTTCGGCACAGTCATTGCCGATGTGCCACCTGGCGTCCTCCCTCTGCATCTCAAGCCTGGACTCAGATTGATCACATCGCGATCAGCTACCGCTGGCGTGGTTGTGTACAAGACTGCCGCTCCTTTTGGAGTACCTATCTGGACTCTGACCATGCCTTGGTCTGCGCCAATCTTGCCTTACTTTTCAGTGGACAACGAAGTGACCGCCAGCAAAGGATTGATGTTAGCAAGCTGGTTGCAACTTCTGTTGCAAGTAAGTATCGAACCGAGCTAGCCTCTAGGCTAGCTACCACTCCACCGAAAAGTATAGATGAGCATTGGTTGCAATTGCATGACGCCATGAAAATGGCGGGTACAGTCAGTTGTGGGTTTGCGAAACGTCCCGCTTTTTAGCATTGGGTTTCTCCAGGTTCCTTACAACTCATTGAAGCCCGTCGGTCTACTCCGGGTGACCGTGAGTTTGACCATAAACGAAGGATGTTACGTAAGGAAATTGGGCAAAGCTTGCATAAGGACCGAGAAGCCCGGTGGTCGATGCGTGCTAATGAGCTGGAAGCAGCAGCTGCATCTGGTAACTGCCGGAAGCTCTTCCAACTCATCCGAGCCACTGGCAGCAAGAAGTCTGGTGTGAGTGAAACAATCTGCGAGGATGACGGGATGCCAATCACTAACATCCATCGACGTCTTGGACGATGGGCAGAATTTTTCGAAGGGCAGTTCAACTGGCCTGCTGCTCCGGCAACATCGGTCAGACTGTCCTGCCCTCCATGGGCCGGTGACGACTGATCCACCAAATGAGGAGGAAGTCCGCAAGGAACTCCAACCCTTGAAACGTTACAAATCACCTGGCCCAGATGACTTACCTCCGGCTCTTTTTAAAGATGGTGATGACTTTTTGACTAAGGAATTGACGACGTTGTTTACAAAGGTTTGGGAACTAGAGAGTGTGCCAACGTCATGGAATGAGTCGATAATTGTCCTTATTTTTAAAAAGGGTTCACATCGTCTCTTTAAATTTTATTGGGGGATAGTCTACTTCCAGTTCCTTCAAAACTGTTGGCTTCTGTCATACTTCGTAAGTTGTTCTAAACCCGAGAAACATTGACTCGCGAGGAGCAGGTTGGTTTCCGTTCTGGTCGAGGATATATTGATCATATCTTCACCCTCCGTCAAATGTTGGAACACCGCCATACTTATCAAAGGCCAACAATCGTAGTGTTTCTTGACATCAGGGCTGCCTTCGATTCATTGGACAGAACTGTTCTCTGGGATTGTCTATTGAAGAAGGGTGTGTCTGAGAAGTTTATTAACATCCTGAAAGCCCTATATAAAAACACCTCAGGCAGAGTGAGGGCATACAACCACCTCTCTCCATTGTTCCATTCGAGCAGTGGGGTTAGGCAGGGTTGCCCAATCTCACCATTCCTCTTCAACTTTGCCATCGATGACATTCTGGAAACAGCTCTGATGAATGTAAGTAATGGTGGTGTGGATCTGTTGCCTGGAGAAAGACTTCTCGACCTTGAGTATGCGGACGATATTGTCTTACTGTGCGATAATGCCCAAGGCATGCAATCCGCACTTAATCAGTTGGCAATCAGTGTCCGTAGGTATGGTATGTGCTTTGCACCTTTGAAGTGCAAAGTACTTCTACAAGACTGGCAGGATTCCAATCCTGTACTCACCCTGGATGGTGAGCAGATAGACGTAGTCGAGAAGTTCGTGTATCTGGGTAGCTGCATAAGTGCTGGTGGGGGTGTGAGCGACGAGATCAATGCACGTATAGTGAAAGCCAGAGCGGCTTATGCCAATCTGGGCCACCTTTGGCGCCTTCGTGATGTTAGTCTGGCTGTAAAAGGCCGGATCTACAACGCGTCGGTGAGAGCAGTTTTGCTCTATGCTTGTGAAACCTGGCCTCTCTGAGTTGAGGACGTTAGACGACTCTCTGTGTTCGATCATCGCTGTCTCCGAAGGATTGCTGACATTCAGTGGCAACACTATGTCAGTAATGCAGAGGTTCGGCATCGTGTGTTCGGGCACAGAGATGATAATTCAATTGGTGTCACCATCTTGAAACACCGACTTCGGTGGCTTGGACATGTTCTCCGAATGTCGTCCCAGAGAATTCCACGTCGTGCATTATTTGCCGACTCTGGGACTGGTTGGAAGAAGCGGAGAGGTGGTCAGTGCATGACATGGTGTCGTGTTATGAAAGAAAGCTGCAAAGGACTGGCTTCTGTTGGTCCTTCACGACTCCCTGATTGGGGTCTGAGAGATGGTGCTACACAGTGGCTAGAGACGTTATCAGATATGGCTCAGAATAGAAGCCAGTGGCGATCGTGCTGTAACCTTCTTTTACTTTCTTCATAAAAAGTGGTTGTGTCTCCTTTACCTGAAAGATTTCTTCTGATTGTACCTTTTCGTTCAATCGTTACTACCACACTACCTTACTCCAATCTCTTCGTCATTGTTCTCTTTTTCTTTTGCGCTCCTTGGTTTTTTTTTCTACTTCTCTTCGAATTCTTATTGTTTTGTATGGCGCATATATATTGGCGCTCTCTTATACCAACATTCATGTGTTCAAATAAATAAAATAATAATAAATCCTAACCACCCCATTAGATGGGGGTTTACTATCTCATCACTCGATTTGCCATCCTTATCTAGTACCTCATTACTATCCCAGGCATCGCTTGTTAGAAGGTCCCAAAATACACGAGCAGTGCTTCCAAGACACCCATGGTCGAATACTAGTAGCCCATGAATATCTTCTATTCTTAATGGCCACGTTTCACAATCATAAATTATGACGGAGAGAACCGATGAGCAATAAACTCTCTTTTTAGTTGACAAACGTACATCTGACCTAGGCTATAAATGATGCAAGTTGGTAGACGTCAATTGAGCCTCCTGAATCCGTGCTGAGATTATGTCAGACACCAACCCTTCGCGATAGTCAGACTTCTAAGATGAGTGAATTGATTGACACACTCAACTATTCCACTCCCTACCGTTAATTCAAGCGTTGATGCAGACCAGTCCTGAAACAAAATTTTGCACTTAGAGAGAAAGAAACACATTCCAAGCACACTGGTATTATTGCTTAAAGTGGTCAGAAGACCTTATTTTGTCGTCTTTGCCAAACAGGACTACATCATCTGAATATTCTAGGTCAACAAGCGGTTTTCCTGGTAAGAGATCAAACACTGAGAATATAAACGATGGTGTCATCTCTAAACTATATCTATAACAAAGTTAAATAGAAATGGAGGAAGCGGACAACCTTGACGTAACGAATTCAGATCACGGTTCCTCATAAGCTCTGGCTCGTCAATTAGTGTACGAGTAGAGAGCCTCTACAAGGTGAATGTAATTTTTTGATTTGGTTTATAATGCCAGACAGTCGCAGAACCCCACAACCAACGAAGTCAAATGCCATTTTAAGGTCAGGGAATACAACTATAGCCGGATGTCAAAAAGTCTATATTCCAGAGTCTGCCGAGGGGTGAATATTTGATCTATAAGTCCAGGTTAATTTCTGAAATAACCTTTGTTTTCTCGGATTTGCTGGTTAGATGTCGAAGCGTTAATGAACCTAATATTTTAGATACCATAATAGTTACTGATTTCTCTGTGACTGTCATAAGGGCAATGTTGTCCCTTTTATAGACTAAGATGACCAAAGGTTGAGACCAGTCAAGTGCGATTCAGTCTAACTCCCAGATTTTTGCTAAGATCTCAATCAATCTAACTGATAAGGCGAGACCACCATTCTTAAAAATCTCAAAAGTTATTCCTTCGTGCTTTGTTGTTCTTCGTCACTTTATGTTAGTAATAGAACCGAAAATATGAGCACTATCGATCCAGTTCCTGTTTATATGATTATCAAGAAAAGTTTTTTATGTGGTAGACTACAACGGTATTAAAAGTCTTGATAGGTTAGATATAACTGATACTATTAGTTGCTGTACTGTGAGAAATGTAAACGCTTAATCGAACTATGTTTCGAATTGTTCAAAAGTGCAATAAGTCATAGATGAAATCCCCAATTTCCTCTACTTTACTGAAGTAAAATTTGGTGAGATATATACAACTCACACCATTGAAACGATGTGCAAAAATAAATGAATTGATTATTCACTAAACAAACCAGTTTTTTATTCATTTAGTTGGTATGTAGGATGATAGAGTAAGAGTTGATTCCTTTAGTACGAACTGGAATCAGCTTCATAATCCCCAGTAGTACACATTTATCTCACAGAAAATTGAATTCAGCTTTGGTGAAGCATATAATTCAATCCACCACGTCACAATCAAATAGTTCATACGTTTTCAACCTTGATAAGACCATAATGTAATCGTAATTTGCCAAAACCTATTATTCTACTTTTGAACGACCAGAAGAACTCAAAACATTTCCTAATTGCCTTAAGAAGCTATCGAACATTTACTAGTACAGAATACTTACTTTATGTCATTTCATTTCCATTAACCTTCCCCAACAAGGTTATAAACAAAGACGGACAGTGACATTGAGTTTTGGTATATTTATGAAGTCAGTTAACATTATGTAAATGTGTATAATATGAACTTTCTAAAACATATATACATAAATAATACCATCGATATTTTTTGACATCGTGACAGAAACAACACCTAAGTACTTACTAGTATAACTAACCTTTAGATGAATTCAATGAATTCTAGTAAGACATAATTAGTACAGTTCAAATTGCGAGTCAAGAGTGAGATAATTACCCATATGGTGATTCTATTGATCAACAATATGTTACGAATTGATTAGATTTTGACGACTGAATTTCAATTAGGTGTTCTAGATGTATTTTATTCGCTGTAAAGTCGAATAATTAGGTCTCATTAAAAGGTTACTTCTGGCTAAAGAATAATACTGTGGAAAATATAATATCACAAAAATCAGTAACTAGACACCTTCAAACCCTTTCACAATGCCAAAGACGGTATAGTAGCACATCTGCATTAATTGGCTTGTTTAAACTAAAAGTCAAGTCAAACTTTAACATAATCTGACGGTTTTATTGTAGTTCAACAACATTTAAGACGCAACAGTGACCAACCACCAGAAAACTTATGTGCTCTTCAATACTTTCAAATAACGCCATAAACTTGGAAGTGCCACCACTGCTACCAAATAAACTGTACAGGAAATAAGGATCGAATGATTCAAATTATCTTTACAAGCGACTGAAAAGATAGATAAATGTTTGTGAACAAAAATCTGAAGTGGAGAAGTAAATGAAGCAAAACTCATCGATTTGTTTAACAATTTACAGACTACATGCACCCAGTTTTTTCTCCAAAGTTAAATAAAACATAAATTATATTTCTGGTTGCTGTTTTTCTTGGGCCACAGAGCGTATAACTTGGTCGTCATGATACTGATCTGTGAATTCTTTCTTGATATTTTCTATATTCGACTCAAGATTTGGACTAGTAAAAAAATCTGAAGATGTAGCTTAAGATGTAACTTACCAACAAAATGTTCTCTAGCATCTTCAGGCTGTTTTGTTAAAATATCTCTACAATACATCGTACAATAAAAGAATGCTTTTACCTCAGAAATGCAGTTATCATGTATTTTATTTCTGGATGTTTTCGTAAATAATGCTCATTATTTAACCGAGTTTGGGCCTGTTAAGAAATATAGGACTAATTGACTCTAACTTTGAGCTTATTTGTTGCTCCCTGTTGAGCATTACTGAGGGCTCCTAAATCTCCTTCTCTGGGAAGATCATATGGCTCCATCCCGGCTGGTGGGTCATGGTTAGGACGGTAAGATCCTAGATCGAACATGACCTTGAAGACCAAATAGGCCGGTGTTAAACTGCCTTACACACCATGACAATGGACAAACTTGGAATCGAGTTCAGTTTCAGTTTCGGTTTTCGGGAAGACAGTAGGTGGGATTAGTTATATTAGTCCTAGAGCTGCTGATCACTCATCTAGTCCAAATTTCTTTTGAAAGAGTCTACAGATGTAGCATTGCAAAGCAGCCGCGTTATGGTCACTTCGCCGAGCGTTCAAATCTTTTGACGAGAAAACGTTTCGAATTTTATACCCCATATATGTAATACCACACTAAGAGTATTGCATCCAAGCAGCTATCCCGTGTCTGGTAATGGATATTAACTCCCTTGAGCGTGTACAGCCTGTGGGAACAAAATTAGTGAAGGGTCTTTCCAAACTACCTTACGATGAGCGTTTAAAACGCCTAAACCTTTTCCCCTTGTCGTGTCGTGGGATACGAGGTGACCTTATACTGGCATTTAGTATCTTTAATTACGATTTGGGTCTTACCTTCCTGCTTCCTCCAGCACTAATAATCTCCGAGGTCATAGCAAGAAGGTTCATAAACCACGATCTAATAAACTTAAAGTGGGGTCCTGTTTTTCTCATCGAGTAGTCAATGATTGGAACGCCCTACCCGAATAAGTGGTATCAGCCCCATCAGTGAATATGTTCAAGGAGAAGCTGGGCCTTCACTGGAAAGTAATGTGTTAGGACTAATACAGGTTCACCAACCTACTATCCTTATTACTGAAGACTGAAGCTTCAACAATATCGTGAAGTGAGGATTTCCTCCTGTTGGTGATTTGATGTGAAAGTCAACAGTCAGATGTCAAGTAGTTTTTCCTGAACTCGTAAACCTTTTTAGATCATGCTCGTAAATTCCGTTTCTTGAAAGACAATCGAAATGAGGGCATATCAGATTCGAATTCATTACTGAGTAGTTTTAAATCTGTGTTCAAGTTACCGATTCTTTCATGTGACAGGGGAAGTAAATTTGGTTTAATCAGTTTGTCATAATACAGACGTTTTGCGATTCTGAGAACCACCTTAGCTGTGGTTCTCTGAACCCTTTCCAACAGCTCATTGTCTCTTTTTAGGCAGGGTCTAGGCGCTTGTATGGAATACTCCAGTTTAGGATGAATACTGTATTAGAACAACACATGTAAGCAAACAATTGTTTTCAGTTAGATTGTCATCAGGCCTTACTCTAATATACATGAATATTTACACGAAGATTTCAAACCAATCAAGGCAATTTGGGTCAATAATCACAATACTGTATGAAAAGTCAAAAAAGTTTCAGTATCGGCAGAGCTAGATTATCTACGTACTAGCCATAGGGTTCTAGAACATTTGAAAGCTATCTTACGGCCGTGTGGGGCAGTTTTTAAGTTTTGGTCAACGATGACTCCTAGGTCAATGCGTGTTTGGGTAACAGGTAGTTCATTGTTATTTACCGTGTATGTGTCTTTACCCTGGTAGTCAATATGCATCATAATACACTTGAAAGCATTTATCGGCAACTGCCAGCCCAGATTCAACGCTTCACTATATATCAATAGCCTTCCAAATATTTATTCTAGCCTCTTCATTTCTGACTTCTGACTTGACTGTGTTGGTATACTTCGATAATAAAGGTGTTACGTGTAAAGATGTTGTCAAACCCCGGTTACCTGTGAAATCTCTCATCTTATGTCAGTTAAAGAAAGTCAAATACAAGAATGAGTCAGGAGAAAATTTCCCAAATCTGAAAAACACGTTTCATACAACTAACTGGGGAGTGTTTACAGATGATTGACTGAAACATGTCGTAGATATTATCAATTATCATTTTAAATTCAGTTTTGATGCTTGTTGTCCAACTAAACCATTTTCGCATGTTTTAATTGACTTACATTTCCACTTCTGAAACGATTATGGAGGATGAAGGAAATAATGTACAAATAGGAAAATTCCATTGAAGTTCGAAGGCTAAACCTGGAAATCAGACTGCTGAAATGAATGTGTACTCAGAAACACCAGTCTTACAAAAACTCTTCAAGTAAGCGGGAACTATTTAAATGACATCAGAGCCGATAACCGGCCGAATGTTTGTGAATTAAATAAGTCTTTTATATCTCAGTCATCAAATGACATGCTTCCTATATCCATATGTTTGAAGGATAGTTGAGTTCCGATTTCCATTGAAACTGATGTCCGAAAATGTTTCTAGTCAATTAACTCGTCCTAGTGTTTGGGATCTGATGAAATTTCAAACCTCTTTCTGAGAAGCATGTTGATATTCCGTGTTATCCGTTCGTGAGCATCATTAACCAACCAACTAATCTCATGACGGAAATATGGAAAAAGATATCTTGGAAATTATCTTGCGATGAAAATGCGAAATTCAGAACAGTGTCAATAACTTCACCTTTCCTCTAACGAAGAAAAAATTAATGCTACTCCTACTCTTACCTGCAACATAAGTGCAGATGGATCTATATCACTTTGGTTACAAACGCAAACGAAGTACCTCAAATACTGCTGTTGTGCTGCACCATAATACAGTGTTCAGCTTGGAAAAGAGTGAAAATTTTGTTCGATGCACTTTGCTGGATCACACTTTAATTCATAACTCCATTCCAAGACAACTTTGATCAGCACCAACACCGACGGCTGGGTGTGTTCTAACCGCTCTGAAGTAGAACAGAAAACTTCACTTGGAAAAAAGTGTATGAGATTTCTATTAATTCAAGATGGTGCTCTATAAGAGGCTTTTCTTTCCACTTTCGTTTTCTCATTTTCTCTACATGATCTGCCATCTTCCACAATATACAGATGATCTAACTGTATATATGCTGGTTTCTACCTCCTTACACGTTGTAGAAATCAGTGAGATATTGCTTCTCATTGAAAAATAGTTTATCGTTAATAGTGTCACATTGGTACATTCTAAATGTCAACATATCAATATGAATAGCACTTAAACACTATGTTGGAATCCTACAAACTTTACACTATTGAGGTCTTGTGATAAAAATGGTGTCTAACATTGTTTACAGGAGTGTAATTTTTTCTCCGATCTCTTATGGTCTCATGTTTTACGGGTATCGAATAGAGTTTTCCGTCTGACATACTATGTAAAGAAGCCACATGTTTTCACCATTACTCGACATTTACTTTTATGATTTGTAAATTCTTGCATATTATCTATTTTTCTTTAATGTCCCTCGTCACTCTTTCTTGGATTTTTGAAGAAAGACTGTCGTATTTGAGAGAGTGATGAAGGTAGTTAGTAAAGTGTGTAACGAGTCTTTCGAGGTGATTATAAATATGGTTGAAAACATTACTGTTTTACTAAAAGACATTTCACTTAGTTCTAGATAGTTTGTTTACTTGGTTCATATGCATAAGTATGCGGCTATTATTTTCTTAATTCTTCGCTTTTGTTTATTTAAGAGAAACATAGCGAAATGTTTTTGCCTAGAATTCTATATTATGGTATTCAATAACGACATTGGTAATAATTACAAACAATCAGCTTCTTGCAAATAATCTCTTCTAGAACTTTACTAGCCACGTGAGCTAGGCTTATGAGTCGATAGATCTACGGTCTAAGTGTGGTGCCTGTTTTGAGGGCAAGATTTACTGTCACGCTCTTCCTACCTTGAATAACAGAGGTTAAAATATGTGCTTAAATGGCTTGCAATGAAATTTGTTATTTGTCTTAGCGACCTATATAATGCATTTTGTTTGGTCCTATAGATTAACATATATAAAGCTTGTGCAACAGACCAATGACATCAACTTTTTTATGAGGAGAAAGGTTGATTCAGCGAAGAGTTTTCCTTTCAGCGAATTCATCTTCAAACTTCTACCCGCAACTGATTTATTTCTGTTTCTGTGATCTTACTCGTTACATTTAATCTCAATATAAACATTTTACCTCATCAGACTGAGCCATCATTTCTCAATAATGATTTCCCGATCTATATTTTGATAAATATTTAAGCCACTGACAGTCAAACGATTATTATTTTCTCTGTTTAAAAAATAGTTTAATACCTTTGTTTATTATACCTCACTCTCAACATGTGTAACAGAATATTGCTATCATTATTATTGTAATTGTTATCATCATCCTGAAAAGATAGGTATACATACTCGCGACTATATGTAGTGACCTACTTTTGTCAAGAGAAGGCGATTGGTTTAATGGAAACAATTATTATTATAACCAATTGAACCAGTGATTGTTTTGCTGTGCTGGTTTGTTTAACTGTAATAAAGACACCCATTAATCCCCCATTATTCTTCCGTTGACTGTGACTTTGTACGCTCTCACGTTCTCCCATTGATTCCCCTTGTATTTGCTTTGGCACGATCTCGGGATTCTTTCGATACCACGAGATCGCCAACGAATACATCTCGACTACAACCATCAACTGCCTTCTGATATTTGGCTTACGGGGGATCTTATCGGTTAACTGGTACATAGTCTTCCTGTAGTGGTGATCATAGTCAACCGCGACTCGACGCCACACTACATGTAAAGCTTTGAAAATGAATCTGCCGAAAAGAGAACTCTTCGATGAACCAGTCGTTTTTATTTTTTATAATGGTTACATGTGCTGATTAGAAGTATTTGGACTATTATACGGAATAAGAGTCCCAGAAGTAGCGTAGTCTAAGGAGACAGAAAGAGGTAAGCACAAATGAATGAATTGTATGTGGAGTTCAAAATCAGGAAGATATCAAGTACGAAGGAATCATTGGTTCACACAAACAACACATCACAGTGTCCATAATATGGACGAAACGAATCTATGTAAATCGAAGTAAAAAGCATCGCTAGAGTTTAAACCTTACTGAGGTAATTTGGGAGTACTTACTTATTCACGACTGTTACTCCTGATTGAGGAGCATAGGCTGCTTATCCGGATTCAACACCTGTAGCGTGGGGTTGAGTTGAGGTTAACTATGAACACTGCTACCAAGAAAAACGTGCCAAATAAATCAGAAGGCGAAGGTTGAACGTAACCAAAGAAACCCATAAAATCCCCGAGAAGCCAAATATCAGAAGACAATTAATGGACCAAGTCAAGATATATATTTGCTGGCGATCTCGTGGTATCGAAAGGATACCGAGATCGTGCCAGGATACAAGCTTGGTTACAGAACGTAACCGAATTCGCGCGAAGTTACAATCAAAGTGTAAGTAAAAGAATGGAAGCACAAAATAGCTGTCATTAGCACAGTCAAACAAAAGCACATTAAAACAAGCACTGGTACAGTTGGTTATAATAATAATTGTTTTTATTAAACCAGTCGTGTTCTCGTGATAAATGTGAGTCACTACACACCCAACACTGTCCTGGACAATCCTTTCCAGTTCTTTACAGTTGATATTCATTCTTTTCATATCTGCTACTAATTACTGACTCAATGTGTTCTCTGGCCTTCCTATTTTTTGCCTGCCTTGAGGAATCTAAGTTAGCGCTTGACTTGTGAAGCAGTTTGATGATTTTCTCAATGTGTTTTATCCACTTTCAGCATCATACCTAATTTCCACCTCAGCTGAAAACTACTTTGTTTTCTCCCATAGTGGAAGATTGTGACTTTGATATTGGTCGACAGTTGTTTTGACTTCTATATGTTCTTGCTTTGCCAATCTTCGCCTTTACGTCTGCATCGGACCCTCCTTGTTCATCGATGATGCTACCCAGATATGTGAATGCTTCCACCTCTTCCAGAGTTTCTCTATCGAGCGTAAATGAATAGTTCTCAAATTGAGAATACATGAGCTTTATCAGAACAAGCTTTCACAGCCGATGTTGTGCTAATATCTTCATAAAATGCCGGGATGATACCCTATCTTCCTTGTTCTCTGGTTTATGTACGAAAATAAACGCTTTGTGTCTCCTACAGACTACCAAGCAAGCTTTGTTTTTATGATATTATGGACTACCGGAAGGTTGAAAAACAAACATTTTGGGCTTCCAAACTCTGAGGTTTTGTCTCATCAATAGTCAGCAACACACATTAATCCCATATTCCTTTTCTCATAAGAATAAGAGAGTGGACTTCATTAGTAAACCACGATGGGTACTTCTACGGAATTCTTAGCATAGTCCATGGAATGTGAGGTGCAATGGATGTTATGTACAAATTTCTGAATAATCCTCAGTTCTTTTTAATGAATGATTCTGATTCCATCATTCAATATGCCTAAGATTTTGAACACACAATTTGTGGCTCCATCTGTGCCATTTGACGGAAAATCTTCTAAACAAAACCTATATTCCTTATCACATAGAAGGATTAGCAGCGAAATAATCAAAGTTTTTAAATCACCTGTAGCGTTGAATAAATCCCTGAAATCGATAGCTCCATAAGTCTTCGACATTTGATGCTGACCGTATCAGTTCTAATGGACTCACTTAGCTGAAGGTGCTCGGTCACGGACTCGCACCAGATCACAAGTGGTTACTCCGTGCTTCACATCTGC
The DNA here is from genome assembly GCA_944470375.2 of Schistosoma guineensis. Taxonomy (NCBI): domain Eukaryota; kingdom Metazoa; phylum Platyhelminthes; class Trematoda; order Strigeidida; family Schistosomatidae; genus Schistosoma; species Schistosoma guineensis. The sequence continues at coordinate 46,316,068 of OX103892.1, read as the reverse complement.
CACGACCGCTAGCAAGCTTAGGTCGGTCAATTCCTAATATATCAAATATATTTTAGGACCTCTTCGTGTCTGACTGTTGATTTGAGTGGGTTGGCACATTTTGATTATAAAGCCTGTTACTGATTAAAGCGTTGTCAAACTCCAAATAGTAAATTTAGTTCTTACACATCTTCGTTCTTCTTGTCTTCCAAAACTGGGTTTACGAAGACACTTCGGAAAAGTTCACAACCCCAGAACAAATTACTCGTCAGTTGATTATCGACTTTCATCGGTATAACTCGTTAAATCAACATGTGGTTGAAACTCCATCTCTCGAAAAGCCAAAATAAAATTTGGATTAACTGAGCGACCAATAGTAGTAGAACTAGTAAGAGCCACCTAGAATCCTATCCCTTTCAATGTGTAACTGAAAACCATTTTCCGAGTACCATGGAAAAAGTGTACAAGAAAACCGTATTTTCATTTACACAACATTTTATTGTCGCTTATCATAACTGCTAAAATTACGTGAAATAATATTAAAAAATTGGTAATAATGTTAAAAATTACCCACAAATTATGTATAAATCAAGCAGCCATATAGAGTTACGTTCCTATTTGAAACATCAAGGTCGTATGCGTATTGTGGTGAGGATCCTTAAAACTATTACGGAAGCTCTGGTTTAGAGTGATATTTATATTCTCAAGTTCAAGTAAGCCTCCTCAAATTTGTAAACAGCCATAATGTCGTTTGTGTTTTTGTTGCTGGAATTGCTTCTTGCTTGTGAATATTCAAGTATGTTTCACTTCAATGCGGCACAAGTTTATGAATGAAATGCATCATCTTCAGGGCTTATTGTGAAAAGCCACACATTGTAAGTCACCTGAACAACAGGCCCAAAGCAAATATGGGATATAAATATGGCAAAACCTGCCAACGGACAACGCGTTAAGTGTCGAAGTCAATTGATTACGCTTGTATTATAAGTAGTTTTCTGGTTACTATTCACCGATATCTCACGCTAGGTTTAATGGTATGCTAATAACTCAGTTTTAGTCTCGAATTTAAACTAAGTGATGTTAACACTGTCCTATGTAATGTTACCCAATCTCCCGCCACAGTAAACTTTGGGGAAGTTTTGGGGAAATGGCACAAAACATCAAAATTTCCCCAGACCTGGGGAAATCCCCCAATATTTCTCCGAAATTCCCCTTTAACCTTGGTCAAGGTCATTTGACTTTGGGAGTTTCCCCAAACTTGGGAGCTCGGGTAACTTTCCAAGAGTATAAGAACAATGTAAATATTTATAGGGAGGATTTCTTATTGTCTTCTTAATTGCTCAGTTCTGTTTGTATTCATCTTTCATTGCCCTTAATATAATTTAATTCAATGTGATACGTTGATTTCTCTTTGTGTAAAATTTTTCTTGGTCATTGGTACCGTGTAGTCCTGTGAAATGACTGGAGTTGGCCTGATCAGTTCTTGGTCTGAGGTGGGTTATCTTATGGTAAACGATTAATTTGTTGCTGTTTTAGGTAGATAACTTCCAGAAAAGCAATAATGTTACTCAGTTGTTCGATGAGGATCCGGAGATGTTCGGTATTTTGCGAGTACTCATGTTGCTTTTACGTAATAAATTGTTTTTAGATGGATCAAGCCTTTTCCCTCATTTTTGTAGTCTTTGGAAAAATTCCCAAACAGCTTTATCGGAGATCCCTATTCAGTATGGTAATGCATGCCACAAGATTGCTCGTAGATTACCCAGTATGTTTACCAAAATGTCTCATCGTAAAGGGTAAAATAATCAAGTTTATATAATCACCTTTCTACAAGATTGCCTAATGTCCGTAATATTACAGAAATGATTAATCTTGAAAGGAACACATGGAATCTTATTTCAAGTATTTACTTGGACCGTTTTGAGTCAGAATCTAGGACCGGGACGGTTGAAGGAAATGACTTATCTGTACGGATTTTATGTTTATGTGTCTCGTGTTTTCTTATGTATAGTCTAGTTTATCAAATCATTCCTTTAGGGCTCTAAGAATTGTCGAGAGGTATTTAAATCTGCATGAAGTTATCTGATCTTTTTGGTCATTTTAAGTATAATTGTACTTACCGGTTACGGATGATGTGGTTTAGGACTGTTTATTAATGACAGTAACTGTTTAACTGTTGTTCATAGTGTTTCCGCTTGACTGCGTGGCATTTACCACTCAGTCGTTAGGTCACATATACAAAACACACATTTCCGTTTTATTTGGTAGTGACTGTTGTTTGACAAATATGACTTAGGGCGTGATAGATGAATTGGTTACTGTCTTCTCAACTAAAATTATGCAGATGATGTAGTCCTGTTTGGCAAAGACGACAAAATAAGGTCTTCTGACCACTTTAAGCAATAATGCCAGTGTGCTTGGAATGAGTTTCTTTCTCTCTAAGTGCAAAATTTTGTTTCAGGACTGGTCTGCATCAACGCTTGAATTAACGGTAGGGAGTGGAATAGTTGAGTGTGTCAATCAATTCACTCATCTTAGAAGTCTGACTATCGCGAAGGGTTGGTGTCTGACATAATCTCAGCACGGATTCAGGAGGCTCAATTGACGTCTACCAACTTGCATCACTTATAGCCTAGGTCAGATGTACGTTTGTCAACTAAAAAGAGAGTTTATTGCTCATCGGTTCTCTCCGTCATAATTTATGATTGTGAAACGTGGCCATTAAGAATAGAAGATATTCATGGGCTACTAGTATTCGACCATAGGTGTCTTGGAAGCACTGCTCGTGTATTTTGGGACCTTCTAACAAGCGATGCCTGGGATAGTAATGAGGTACTAGATAAGGATGGCAAATCGAGTGATGAGATAGTAAACCCCCATCTAATGGGGTGGTTAGGACGTGTGTTACGAATGCTCAACCATTGCTTACCTTGACGGGCGATGTTGTCTGTTGTAGGAGTAGGTTTGGAGGAAGCCAGAGGCGATCAAACCATGACATTTCAACAGTTCATAGTGACACCGAATGTTAGACTAAGCCCTGTAGGTGGATGCAAACTATCTGGTTGGAGTCCATGTGATCATTGTAACCAGTCGTTAGAGACTTTGAAGGACATAGCTTAAAATAGGTCGCAATGATGCAGGTGCATCTACTCTTTGTCTCCACTTAGTTTTCAAGCTCCTAACTCCCCCTCCCCAATGAATGTTTTTATTCCACCAGTTCACATTTTTTCTCGAATCGTACCTTCGATGCATGGTCTTATTTAATACTGTTGCAACCTCTACTTCTTTGGGATTTGTTTAATCTGTACTAAGGGAGTGTGTGTACTTAAACTGATGCACTTATATGCCAGTTTCTACATTATATATAACCGACGTCTTTTAAAGATTTATTTCTTTTCAACTAGGTTCTTGCAAAAACATGTGTGAAACACCTCATAAGTTACGCTAACATAGTGGAGAAGAAATTTGATTTATCGATTGTTTTCATTGTGTTTATAGTTTTATAATCTTTGTCTTGAAAAGAGATTAGATTTATTGAGATCACAGAGCGATCTAAATTGAGCAACCAATGAAATTTGGGGACACTAGACGACTATTTCGTCGTAGTCTGGGTTTCTACATGAGTGTTCATCAACGACTTCGTGGTCAGGAATCGAGCGTAGGACCTTTAGTCTACCACGCGAACGCTTAACCTCTAGACCACTGAGCTGGCATCCAGTAGTGTACGAGTCTACTTTTAGTCGGTCCATGATTTAGTCTATACATTGTTTGTGTTTCATAACCAGACTAATTATCTATAGTTTTCATAAAGCAGTTTAGTGTTGTTTTATTCCTTTTTAACCTGTTTTTTCTATTTTGAATTGCATATATCATCTGTTAGAATTTTAATCACTCCGAACGGGAAATAATTCGATTACTATACGAAAGAGATAATGAACTTCGTGAAGCTCAGGTTAGTAATTTATTTAAATTATTCTGTAATGTGTTGGTTAACTTCGTGTTTATGACGTTCATACACCATTTGTTTTTTTTGGATTCTGAACCAATCTTAGATGTTAGTGGGGAGAAAACGAGTATTAATCTAGTGATAAAGACCTCAAGGTCTTGCTGACTAGAATCATTTTTTTTTGATATACACAAGTGTAGGCAAGAGCGTTTTCATTATTTTCTTATTGCGATAAGTCTTTATCGTTCACATAAGTGTTTGGTCTGCACGGTCAAGTTCGTCATTAATATCGCAATATTCGTTGTACATCCTATAATTAGAACAAATCAGTTGGGCCATGAAAACATCTCTGGTTGTTCTGATGCCAAAATCCTTAGAAATATCGGTAATGGATAATGAAAAACAATCGTTTCCACCTGTATTTGTTTCTAATTGAGATTTAACCCTCTAGGGTTTATAGCACATAAGTTATCTACAATAAAGATCCAATTGATACGTTTTTGACTCATGTTAAATAGTTTGTCCACTGTCGAAATGCATTAATCTTGATACGTTATCTGGCAAACTCAAGAGTTAATTTGTCTTGCTTAAGAAGTACAGCCAATCAGTCCTTTTAAAGCATTAATCTATTTACTACATGTCCAGTACTATAGAGGATTTTCCGGATAAGATATTTCAGCAAGATAATTCCAATTTTCATTTACATTTCAGAAATACAAGAAAATATACATATCATAAAGACTGAAAATCTTTTATAAAAAAATTGCAAGAATGATTACTAGTTGCGTTTCTTCAACTATGAAAGCTTCCGGTTCTGCTTATAACCTTTTTCACTTCAAAATATGTTTCCTGAATTAGATACTGTAACGATTTAACATTTGTGTTTAGAAGTATTGGCTCTGATATACTTCTGTCTTGTTCCATATCAACGAATGAACTAACGTTAGGGAGTGAATTAGTCCAGTGCATCGATTATTTGACTTGTCTCAGAAGTCTCATCACCCTTGATAGGTTGATATCTGACGAAATCTAGGTTCAGGTTTAGAAAGCTCGCTAAGCTTTTGCCGAATTACATCACTCGTGATGTAAAGAATATTCACATCTGCCAACTGAAGGGTAGCTACTGTGCAGCAGTATGCTCTATATTGCTCTATGGCTGTAAAGCATGGTCCATGGAGGTAAAAGACATGCATAGGCCGTAGGTTTATTGTCATACGTGTTTTAAAATCATTATTCGCGTAGCGTGAGAAAATCGGGTAGACAATGTTAATGTTAAGAATATAGTTTATGAAGTTGTGAGTCTTTATAGACTGATATGGTTGGAACATGGATCACATATGCATAACCACTCCCTGCCTAATTGCATGTTGTTATCTGGTATAATAGAAGAAAACTAGGAATGATCAAACCAAAATATGGCATCAGTTCATGAAGTCATTCATTATCGATCTTAGCTATGTAGATATATGCAGACTACCTGATCTTAGCAATACATTCATTTATCAGTCAGATGTGTTGGCCGACTAAGGTTACATCCAGTCATAATGTTGGAGATACATTTATTCTTTTCCCCTAGATCTTGAGTTCCAGTTTCTTCATGCATGCCCTCTCATTTTTTTTCTTTTCGAACCATGTTCTCAATGTTTAGTCTTTTTCAATATTATTACCGTTGCATTATTTCTATTCACTTACTACTCATGTTAATTTTGACTCATCATGTTAAAACACTTTTGTGGCAGGCTTTAATTTGTATCTGATTAGGTTTTCCGGTTGATAAAATAGATGAAGTTTTGAATGTCATGGATGCTTTTTACTTGATAAAATTACATTTCCCGGTTGTTTACGAGATTTAAAATGGCCATTTTCATGATGATGTCAAAATGGTACACCATTAACAGGACTAAAATCTCTCGAGTGTCTACGCAACATGACTTTGCCTTTTCCCTAAGTCTAGGAAATATTGAGGAACACTGTAGAAAAATACATAATATGCAAGAATTTACAAATTGCAAAGTGAAAGTTAAGTGATGTCAAAAACATGTAGCCTCTTTCCATGGCTGTTTAATAGGAAAATTTTATTTGGTATTCGTGAAATTTGCGAAAACCGAAAGAGGTCGAAAGAAAAACTTACATAAAGATAAATGGCTTCTGGCGTAGTTTTTACAACAGAATTGTCAGTGAAAAGAGTTATAAAACGTCCCTTTCAATGTGTTTAGTTGCTTTTCGTGTTTTAGGGCTAAAGTTAGCAGTTTAGTATTTAAAAAGTTTAACTGTAAGACTGGCCAATGTGTGTTACGAACTTATTCATTTCCAAGTAATCATCAGAGGAAGAAACTGGCATGCATACGGTAAGATCATCAGCATAGCTATACGGGAACAATGTTCAACCATGAGAGGACTCCATACTTGTATTCCATTGGGAAGCTCAAATATAATGTGAAACTTAAAAATTGTTATACAATGCACTTAGGTGAACACTCTTGTTAATATTATGAGCTAACAAATCAACATTAGAAATATCTAGCTAATCAATACTGATGATAAAGCTTACTTTCACCAGAAAATGTGCTTGTTTAAATGAAGTTCATCTATAATACATTTGTTGTAGTGTGTTTATGAGCCACTGACCTGTTGATTAAAATGGTTATCTAAAGCGATATTCGTTTGTTTCAAATTATCTTTGTCAATCTCTTATTGTTGTTTCATTAAGTCATATCACTTTAATTTTCATTTTCATTATAGATATTAATTGATTGGTTAGAACAAATAGTTCGTGAGCAGATCGAAGAAGTTGCTGAGAAATACGAATGTTTATTCAATCAGACAACTACTTGGTAATTTATTTTTTTTAACCTTTATTCTAATTCATGCAACTCACATTGTACCTGTTTATATACTCGGCTTTTCGGGGTGAGTGATACCATACTCAGCTGTTTGTACCAATTTAGGTGACGGAAGGATTCGGATGTACGAGCTGTTAATTGAAAGTTGACTGTTGTAACCACTAGTCTATTATATTTTATTTGTATGCATGTTTTAAACATCGATATTTCGTTTTGTTGTTAATGTAGTCTTTCAAATGTAGTGGTTTAATGTCATTGTAGTAATGGTATTTTGGCTTAATCTTCCTTCAACTATCCACTTTGACTGTAGTATGAATATTAGAATTTCTCCGTTACTAACTTCTATCCTTTACCTAACATCTTATCCAAGAATTATACTGATATCATGCAGCCATTTATTGACACATTTTTAGTCATTTTTTTGTAATGCTCGGTGTTTGGGAGTTGATGCTGATATACGCTTTCTATGTACGACATCGGTTACTTGAGAGAAAAGATGAAGATTAAGAAAGGAAGCTTATTTGGTAAAATCGAATCGTATGTACATGTATGTACTCATTTATCTATATCCTTTAGGAGATTAAGTATGTCAGTGGTTTATGTATCATCTTTTAAAAATAAAAGCCATTTCTTGGTCAACCATGTGCGTTGATCATTTTGCGATTTCTGATTGACCCACTGTTCCAGACTTCTCGATTAATGTTATATCAACCAAACAGATGAAAATTTAAATGGTCCTAATACTTCAGTTTTTGTCTGTTGGTAGAAATGTCAATTGTAAACTAACATCCTTGTTTTTCTGTAAACAATGGGAAAAAACATCTAGAACTCACTTAGTAATCTTCGTTAAAAGGTCAGTAATAGAATAGTAATGATTACAGTTTAGAAAATCAATATTATGAGATTAATTAAAGTGAAAAGCGAATTCTAACTAATTGACTCCACTATAACTTGCTCTTTATCGAACCTAAACTCTTGTAAGCTCTAATGGCTATTACTGGAAAATTTCAAAATAGGAAGAACTAGTTTATCTTTCACGATATCATTTACATATGAAGTTTTGTCACAGAAACTTGTCAATTGAATTGTTTGCTGTGACTACTAAGAACACTTATTCAGTTATTCTTCATCTAATTATTTTAATCTATAACCTGTGTACTAACTATTATAGTCTATTGATTTGAGTCTCACCGCAAATATAAATATTTTTATGCATTTCTCATACCCACCTTTTGAAGCATAAATTAATACAGTGACAGGTTATTTATTTATTTAAACACATAAACATTGATGCAATGAGGCACCAAATAGATATGCGCCACATAAATCATTCAATTTGTGTGGGGCCCGTGATACTGCTTGGGTGCCCAGACCGAGGGCTACACTCGGAGTCTTTGACCAAGAGGTCTAATCCACAAGACAGTGGAGCAGCGTCAGGAGATGCAGTTCCATGGTAGTCGGTGGCCAACAATATGTTCATACGCCATTTGTTACTTCAGGATATTGGAGCCCATGTGCACAATTGGTTTGGAATCAGGGTTTTCCAACTAACTCCCCTAGGTGGGCTTTCCATGTCCACCAACTCGGTTAAAGCGCCGAACATTTGCTTTTCGTCCTCTTAATTTCGTAAACAACACCCTCGCCATGAGAAGGCAATGAGTAGGACTTTCTTGGCAATGGTTGAATGCACGTGGCCGTATAAAAGTATTTGGAGAGGGAGAGCTAACTCTCCCCACTCGGCCATACCAGGGCATTTGGGGGCTACAAATTCACTTTGACCAAGAATAACTTGACATATTCAGACGTATTATTTTGATTATACAAAATATATTCTATATTATTTCTTTTGTACTATTTAAATTTGTGTTAATTTTATTTCGGTTATTTATTGACTCTGAAGAAGTGGCTTACATTAAGTCACAAAACGTCGTCAGAAATACAATTTTCCTACTTATTGGGATATAACAAGAAGGTATTTTTATTATTAAAGTCCTTTATAATTAATATCTCGAAATCACGCCAAATATTGCCTTTTAATAAGTTACTAAAATGTAATGTAACTACAGGTTCGCATATTCGACTCCAATTCACATCTTCTTTGTGTTCAGGCTAGTGATACTTTTTGTATTACTAAACTTATTTGGACAAATCCAAAACTGAACACTGATATTAGTATTGTGGAATCACTAAATGGCAATTATTTTTGCGCTATTTAGATTGAATATTTGATGAATAAATTTCAGAAGGGGTTTTGTGGATATTATAGCAATTTTAGTAGTTGAGATCATGAGTCAGTTGACGCTAGACTACCATGAAAAATCTGGAAGCACTGGACGGCCGTCTCGTCCTACTGTGGAACTCCTCGGCAGTGCGCATCCACGATCCCACCTATCGGGACTCGAACCCAGGACCTACTATTCTGGTGCGTGGGTGCTTAACCATTAGACCGCTGAGCCGGTAGCCAAACGGTGTTAATGTTTAACCTCAACTAATCCAGAGATCTTTTCATACTTAGGGAGTGATACAACTTGATTAATTTCTTATTTATGCTCTTATTTCACAGGGAGAATACGGCACATTTATTGAGTTATCTTTCACAAGCGGAGCTTACTAAACATCGTTTGGTAAAAGAATTGGTATGTGATTTTGTTTTAAAAGTAGTGTAGGAGTTTTCTAGAATTTTAATATTATTAGTATTATCATGTAAATAAATTTTGGCCTCTACTTCAATCATATTACCATATTCCCATTTTTCAATGTTTAAGCTTCATGAAGTTGAAGTGTGAAAGTTAAAAGCTCAGTTAACTGGTCAATATTGCGAATATTCATTACGTTATGATGCAGATTAACTGAAATTAAGAATATAGACTCAGTAGTAGTAATAGGTTTAAAAGTATTTTTTTTCTCATCATGTAAGCTGTCAATCCCAAGCTCAATCTTATACGTTTGTGATTATGGTTATTCCCGTGGCAAGCCCTTACTTGGAATCCTGAAGGGAAGCGGAAAAGAGGAAGGCCATAGAACACATAACGTCGGGAAATAGAAGCAGATATGAAAAAGATGAATAACAACTGGAAAGGGCTGGAAAGGATTGCCCAGGACAGGGTTGGATGGAGAATGCTGGTGAGCGGCCTATGCTCCTTCACGAGGAGTAACAGTCGTAAATAAGTAAGTAACGTTGAAGTCTTCCACTAAAAACAAAAAGAAATTAGTGAAACTAATATCAGTCCAACTCCAAGTGAAGCAAATCTTCACAAGCTTATTTAATTAAATCAAATTGACATTGTTTAGCTTTCTTTATTTGTAGACAAGTTCACTTTAAATCTTCCCTACAAATTTATTCCCATTATGTGTATTAGCATCCGGATGCTGTAACCCTAACAGGCAATGGATTAGATCAGAAAGATCAAATTGATAATGATCGATTTATAAACTATTTATTCCTATGTCTTCGTGGTGGAGATCTTCATCGTGTAAGTGGATTACAAATTTGTTTTTTTTCATTTCTTCACATTACTATTATTTCTACTTCAATTTGTGTAGGCTAAAAAGTTTTTTCCCTAAATACCTTTGAAGAATTGTTCATGTATAGTAAGTAGTGTTGTTTTTATTTAGGGTATTCTATAAAAATGCATGATGGATTGATGGAACTGTGAGTGTTTATTGAATGAGGCAGCTGAAATGTGTGTTACATATGGTCATGCGCACCAGCTCAAGTTTCTACATCACAACAACATTAAGATGTCTGAATAGTTTAATTATTAGGAATATTAGTGGTAGTAAGGAAGATCAAGCATAGAAGAAAATCTGAATTGATGAAATAAAAATTCAAATAATCAAGCAACTTGGTATTTCTGGAAAGACGAATGGTGAATACACCTGCCCCAGTGCGAACGATGCTAAGTCATGTCATTTAGAGTTTATAATCATTGGTTACGGTAATTATGTGGAAGTCAACCAAATTATCTGCATCTACGTTCACGGCCCAATCCGACAGTTAGTGACTTCATGGAATGGTGTCAAGTTTTTGTTTGACCACTCCTGGCTTTCTTTCAGCCTACTCATACACAAGCTGTCATTGGACATCAAGGTGGTGGTTGGGAGTGCGGGATGTGTCCCAACCACCTCAATCGATTAAGATTCATTACTTCACCAATCGACTTGGAGTTCTTACCTAGTACTCTAGGTCTGTTGTCATTATTGCTCACTAGGTGGTCCCAACCCATGCTTGAAATGTTTCGAAGGTGTCCGTATACAAATAACGATATATTCATGATAAGATTTTCTACAAAATGAGTAGTATACTGATTAATCGATGACGCAAAATGATACGATATAGTCAAGTGTAACAACTATTCAATGATCATTCCTATTTCCTTTGAAATACCTCATATTTTTAGCAATACATGTCCGATTTCTGCATATATTGTTCGAAATATCTTTGAAAGCTATCAAAAGTTAGGTTCTTTAATTGGTTTGTCGTTTCACGCTTTGTTATGATCGTAAGCACTGACAATCTTCACAAATTTATTCTATCAGTAATCATGCAGATATTAAAGTGACAATTTTATGCACAAGAGATTTCCCGAGTATAGTATTTTCAACAACACGGGAAACCAACTGTTGTTCTTTTAGTCTTCTTAACCCCACTCCCACCCTGGAACTCTTGGTTCATACTTTAATGCATTCCGTTTTCACTGGGTTATCTCAATAAACAGTTTCCAATACTTCGTGAACTTACTGAGTTTTTCTGAAGTTCTACAGACTTCTATAAGCTCAGTTTGTATACCTCGGATTGGAATTACAAAAAATATTCTCTTCCATTGAATAAATTCATTTGACTTCATTTATTATTGTTTTTAAGGCTCAACTTCTTTGTACACAACGTGGTGAATTTTGGCGTGCTATTTCACTTGAAGGTTGGCGACCATTTCATTATTCTGGTTTTGTGGAAAGTGAATCAACTCAATTTCAAACATTAAAAGATAGAGATGAAAATTTTACTCATTCAAAACCATTACAAATGAAATTCAGTATCGAAGGGAATCCAACGAGAATTTTATACAAATCTGTATGTTGGTGGAATTCAGAGAATGTAAGTTCTTATTTGAATATTGACATTATTCATATCAACTGCTACGGCTCAATTTCGTGGATTGGTTGAAGTTAGACATTAACACCGTTGGATACCGACTCAGTGGTCTAGAGTTTAAGTGCTCGCGCGCGAGACTGATAGGTTCTGGGTTCGAATCTCGCGAGGCGGGATTATGGATGCGCACTACTGAGGAGTCCCATACCAGGACGAAACGGCCTTCCAGTGCTTCCAGATTTTCCATGTTGGTCTAGCTTGAATTGAGACATGAATTCAACCATTAAAGACGATTTATTTTTCACTTTATATCCTATAAATGTTATTTGATGTTAAAACCAGCTTTATTTCGAAGAAAGTTTTCTTTGTCTCATATTGAAAATTTTATTGATTTTTTTCTCATTATTATTTACATATAGATAAAATTACGTTCATTTGAACGAGCTATTTATGCTACATTATCAGGAAATTTAAATGTTCTATCACAAATTTTACCAACTTCATGGACAGATCAAACATGGGCACATTGTCGTGCTTTAGTTGAAGCTCGTGTAGATTCTAGTCTACGTAGCCTATTGAATACTGGCCCTAGGGCTGATACACTGGTAAGTTGAAAAAATTTTTCTGTTTATGTTTTAAGAGTATCTGTGCTAAAAATGTGTCATTAGAAAAAAATAATAATTCTGGTAATGTTATATGACACTTTTGTATATCATAAACAATATCTGTTTATAAAAACCAGGTTGGTTATTTCATCTTGAATTAATGTATCTTGATTCGACGTGGTGGTCGGATTCGTCTATCGTGATGAACCAATCAAGCTATACTGGCGGAACAATTGTTCCTCAAGGTCCTACCATGCTAGACATGTCGGTTGAAAAACGGTAAAACTAAAAGCAGCAAACCCAAGGTCTGAGGGCGAAGTCGTACTGCTGACTGTACAGAGGTGTGACGGCAGCAAGATGTTTCCTTCAGACAACCAGCATAACAGCGATGCTGGCTTTCCACAAGGAGGGGTGGGGCTAGAAAAGGTCTACCCTAAAAATGGACACCTCGCCTTATCCTATGGATATCCGTCTCCGGCGGTTAGGTCTAAAATTATTATGAAATAATTCTTAGATACTTTCTCCTGACTGCTTCAACGACAGGATAGATTGTTCAGTAAGGCTCGTTTCGACCACGCAATATCATGAATCAAAATATGGAGTGGGAAAATGTCTATCTCACTGACTGGTGACTTGAAATATTGACTTCTTTTTTATAAGCGCTTCTTGACACTTTACGTCTTGTCTAATACTCTTTAACCAATGCATTTCACTCAGCTTAACGCAAATCACTACAAGAATTGTTTTGAGATACGATATGTTTAAACGAAGCTGAACAAAAGAGATGTACAGTAATAAAAATACATTTTTACGTAGAATTTCAATGAAAACTCCCAGTATTCTCTTGACTTTTCCATCAGTCAATCAGTCAGCTACAACGTAGGACCAGGCACATATATGCATCAGTCCAAGTTGCCATACCTCATTAACGCAACAAGATGGACACCGGATTCATAAAAGTAGTTAATTCAAAAGTGGTAATATATAAAAGAAAGATTGCAATAAGGATATAGTACGGGAAGAAAAAATTAGTTCATAGAAAGAAAGATATGAAGCGATTTTAATCTCTTAGTTTAAGGGAAGATAGAGAGTGTATACACCTACGCCATTGTGATCGATTCTGAGCCATGTCACCAAGAGTCTCCAACCATTGGTTATGATAGTCGCGCGGACCCCAACCAAGTAGTCTGCATCTACCAACATGGCTCAGACTAGAAGTTAGTGACTTCAAGCACTGATGTAACGTTTTGGTTTGGCCACCCCTAACTTTCTTCCAACCATTTCCAATACCGGATAGCATTGCACGTCGTGGTAATCGGTGTTCAGGCATACGTAACACTTGGCCCAACCATCTCAGTCGATGAAGATTCACAACCTCATCATCTGTTTTACCATCATTCCCTAATACCCTGTGTCTAACCTCACTATTACTTACCCGGTGATCCCAGCAGACGCCAGCAATATTTCTTAGGCATCTGTGGTCAAATACTAGTAGCTTACGAGTATCTTCTACTCTTAATGGTCATGTTTCGCTGCCGTAAATTAAAACAGAATGGACTGCCGCGCAGTATACTCGTCCTTTTATTGATAGACGGATATCTCGCCTTCGCCATAGGTGACGTAAGTTGGCAAAAGCCAAACGAGCTTTTCGAATCCGTGCTGAGATTTCGTCAGACACCAACACATTAGGCCTGATCAGACTTCCAAGATAAGTGAAGTTGTCGACGCGTTCGACTACTTCACTCCCTATCCTTAGTTCAGGTATTGACGCAGACCAGTCCTGAAGCAACAACTTGCATTTAGAGTGAGAGAAGCGCATTCCAAACATTCTGGTATTGTTGCTCAGTGCTACCAAAAGACTCTGCATTTTGTCAGCGTCTTCACCAAACAGGACTATCTCATCTACGTATTCTAAGTCGATAAGTGGACCTCCTGGATGGAGATCAATACCCGAGAATTCAGCGTTGATTAGTTAAAAACAGATCAATCAGTCTGCATTATGCATAGAATTGCTGGGATTCTATCTTCCTAATATGTACAATCTTACCTAATAGGAAAATTCTTTCATTGTTTTGAATAATTTATTCTAATTTAATTCTTAAAATATTAATTTATTAGGCTGTTACCGGGAAAACATCTAAATATTGGCCTCTGGATGGAGGTTTAAGCTTGCCTGAATCAGCTTGGACACCGGGTGATTGGACATTATCCGATGTATTTACACGTGTCGATGCACGTTTAGGTTGGTCTGCTACTGGATGTTTAGAAAAATGTAATAATCTACGCATGAGATCAGTATTGTGTTCTGCAATGAATGATTTCTTAATGGATGATACTTCATATTTGTACACGAATGATGATATTGGTGGCAGTGGTGCCGGTGGGAATGACATGGAATCACCTTCTGTATATGCTATTATTTATTGCATTTTCTATGCTGTACAACAGACTATCATGTTAAAGAATTATGATTGTAAGTTTTATTGAACAAAACATTTGATCTTTAAGTGTAATTTTTTTATGTTTTAAAATGCAAGAGAAAGGTAAATTCATGTCATTTACTAATTGGCCACTGTTTATATTATTATTTATTTTAACACATAGATAATGGTACAAGGAGGCACGAAATACATATGCGCCACACAAATCTCATTTGATATGTGTGAGGGCTGTGATACTTCCCGGGTGCCCAGACAGAAGCAGGTGGTTTACTTAGGGGGCCACACCTCGAGCCTTTGACCTAAAGGTCTGATCCACAAGGCAGTGGAGCATCGTGAGGCGATGCAGTCCCATGGTAGCCGGTGACCAACAATATGTTCATACGCCATTTGTTCCCTCAGGATACTGGAGCCCACGTAAACCATTGGTTTGGGATCCGATTAAGGTGCCGGACATTCGCTTTTCGTCCTCTCATTTTCGTAAACAATACCCCTGGTGTGAGAAGGCATTGAGTAGGACTTCCCTGGCAGAGGCTATATATGCGTGTGAGAGTATTTCGAGAGGGAGAGCGGACTCTCCCCACTACCGACCATACCAGGGCATTTGGGGGCTGTTTATAAGCTGTAATAGAATACTTAAACAATTTCATTTTAATATTGATGATGAAAGCATATACAGTTTAGATACTTGATTTTTCATAAGTTTCATGTTGAATTCTTTAACTAGATACCGTTTTTTTTGCATTTGTGTGTAGTTAGTTAGATTAGTGTTCCTTGTACAATTAACATATATTACAGTTT
The DNA here is from genome assembly GCA_944470375.2 of Schistosoma guineensis. Lineage (NCBI taxonomy): Eukaryota > Metazoa > Platyhelminthes > Trematoda > Strigeidida > Schistosomatidae > Schistosoma > Schistosoma guineensis. The sequence continues at coordinate 46,300,367 of OX103892.1, read as the reverse complement.
GTTGGATCTGAACGCTTTCCTAATCGTTTAACTGCATTGATCGAAAGAATGTTGTTTATTATTGAGTTACAACCACTGTCTCAAATTCGGTATCTTTCAAAAAAGGTATATTATGCAAACATTTTAGATGAAGTTTTGTCATAACAGCGCTCATCTTAAGATTTCTACAGGTCATCTGAGTAATACTTGTGACCAAAGTGGGTTTGTACACAATTTTGAACTTTGTGTGCATTATTTGTTTAAAATCTAGACTTTCCAACTCCTCTTGGTAAGCTATCCCTATCTACCGTCTTGATTTAAATGGCAGACGTTTGCTTTTACCTTCTCACTTTTTAAGGAAACATCCTACCATATAATGGTAGTGAGTTGTAAGACTTCCCTGAAAGAATGTATGATATACTCAATAATTTTTAGAGCTTTCCGAGTAAGAAAAAACGAGCAGACTCCTCACAATACATGTCATTGGTCACTACTCATTTGGTTATTATTTAAAAAAATGCCTGTTGCTTATTGACTAATTATCTTAATTTTATTGTCAGTGTCTAGTGCATTTGTTGACTACAATACATTCTATTTTCAATTTTTACAGCTTTTCTCCTAACTTTAGCCAATCTGATGCCGAAACTTGTGTGTTATGGTTTAGGCGATGGTATTGTACCAGATGTATCTCCATTACAACCGCCAAATTTGAATAGAGTTGGGAATATTGATCAAGTAGTTTGTCACACACTTCGATTTCTGACTCATTTTGTCCTGTTTTTAAAATCAGCAGATTCTGATATTCCGGTAATTAATATTTTTTATTTTAGAAATTTTTTCTCTGGTTTATTGACAATTTTTTGTTTGAACTTTGAGATTGTTTCTTTCGTACAAACGGCTAGTTCGGTAGCTCACTATATAATGGTTTGTTTTTCACCAGTTTGAAGCAAACAAACGGTTGAGTCCTTGCCATCACATCATGGCAACAATGAAGCCACGGTACCTTAATCTATTTAATAACAACCTTTTTTATCGTTAGACGCAGTTGGTCATCATGTAACAATCGTGGTTATGTCGGAATATTGGTTTACTGTTATGATTTATACAAACCCGTATCATGTTTGTTTCCACTTGCACAATTTTTAAAAGGTACTGAGACCATAAACGCTGAAAGTTTTTCTGTAGATTGCTGTTATTTATGACCTTACTTTGATAGGACCTTCTAACCTAACGGGATGTCAATGACTATTAATGAGTATCCAGTGGATTAGCACTGGTTGCGCCCTGGTTCCTAGTACTAAACTGACGCTATACAAACCAGACACCAATGCTACAGAGATTCCGGACAATTTCACGAGTAACAAATTTTTCGAATTGACAGATGGAGAGTAAATTTGGATTACTTCGGTAGATTCTTCAATACGGGTCTTTGATAACAAGACTTTCCGAACTACATAGTCAGAATTGTCTGTTGTATGATCTACATGAATTTGTGAACATTGAAAACGTCAAGTTTAAACGGTACCTGTGGTTTTAGAACTGATATATCATATTTTGCATTGTATGACAGCACTCAATAAATCAACACTTCAATGGTTTGAGGCCACTTTGAGGAGTATTGAATTTGAATTAATTCTTAGTTAGTTACTGTGTAAGCTGAAGTCTAAAATCAATATAAGCGGAAGTATGCTACACAGTTGAAATAAACCAGAATAGCAAGTTGACGCTCTATAAAATAAATTCATTTATGACCGAATAATTGTAAATATCGTTTTATGAATAGAAAAGCGGAGTAAACCATTTTATTCATTAGTATTCATAACCTTATTTATGTGTGGTGTGCAACATTGTTCAAATGCGAAGAGTGAAGAGGGTGGTTTTTGTAGTAGATTATTGTCTATAAGCTTTTGGCCTAACAGTGTAATTCATACGGTATTCGTTTCATTAGGATCCTGGAGTCCTTGAATATTGTCATTTTGGAATGTGGATTTCTCGAATTCCCTAGAAGAACTCGGTTTAAACATCATATGACTGGTATAACTTAAACATGACATGGCAATTTTTCATACTGACTAGGAAAAGTCCATTTACGTCACGTTATGTCTACCTGTTTGTATATAACTGTTTATTTTTTCAATGACGTTCGTCAAATAGAATCAGTCGCCTATGGTCACTAGAAATTTTATGGTATAACTCATCTTTGGTAAATCTCAACGTCATATTGTGTTCCTGAATAAGGTGTCTAATCTCCATAGTCTTGACTAGTTACATGGAATGCTGTTACTCAACTCACTAATACAATACTTTCTGGTGAACCACGAGCTGGTTAGGAGTAAAAACGTGATCAACTTAAATAAGGATTTATGTAAAATTATTAGTTTGCTAATCAATTTACCGGCTACTCGATTTCTGAAACTGTTTACAATATCGTACGCTCTAACTAAGGCTATCGCTTAACTGATCTAGGATTTTAACTTCAAATTGGTTGCGTCCAATCCTTTAACAAGCCATATTTCACAAATCTAAGTTTGGTCAATAAGGTTGTTTGATTAACTGATACAATAGATCCCAAACTTTCATAACCTATTATACCAACTATGAAGCGGTTTCTTAGTTTATTTATTTTATTTAAACACCTAAAAACTGGTACAATGAGGCACCGAATATACATGCGTCACGTAAATCATTCGACTTGTGTGAGGACTGGGATACTGCCCGGACGTCCAAACCGGAGCGGGTGGTTTTCTTAGGGGGCCATATCCGGAGCGTTTGACCTAATGGTCTGACCCACAAGGCAGTGGAGCAACATCAGGAGACGCAGTTCCATGGTATCCCGTGACCAACAGTTAGTTCATACTCTATTTGTTCCTTCAAGATATTGGGGCGCATGTGCACGATTGGTTTGGGATCAGGGTTTCCCAACTAACTCCACTAGGTGGGCTCTCCGTGTCCACCAACCCGGTTAAAGCGCCGAACATTTGCTTTTCGTCCTCTCAATTTCGTAAACAACAGGTCGGCCGCGAAAATTCAGTGAGTAGGACTTCCGTTGCAGTGGTTGTATGCACGTGACCATGTGAGAACATTTGGAGAGAGTGAAAACTGATTCTCCCCACTTTCGGCCGTACCAAGGCATTTAAAAACCTACCAGGGCATTTTGAGGGGGTTCTTAGTAGTCAGAGTTGTTCCACTTATTCACTCCCATAACTTTTATATGTAAAGTCGGATGGTATCATTTGTATAGCTTGAAACTACTCATATTAGAATTACTACTACGTTCATAAATTATTTGGTACATAAACTCAAGTATATATTTTTTGTTTTGTTAATTACACTTTACACAATACAATTCATTTGATTACTTGTTCACTATTCCATTTTTATCTCTGTTTTCTCTATATTTTTTAAAATTATAGGATGAACCATATTCAGAAATTATTAAAGCTTATTTATGCTTTTTAATTGTGAATAAAGAAACCGACTTAGTTGCCTATTATGTTTCTGTATTACCCACTGAATCATTACAAATTCAATGGTATTCATGGTTTTTAACAGGTATTCAACTAAAACATATTAGAATAATTTTACCTATTATTGATATGTTCAAATATGTTTAGGTGTTCAGACTCAAAATAGCCTTGTGGTTAGATGATGATAGCATGGTGTTTAAAGTGACAAGCAATGGATTTGTATCTCAATGCAATAATTTATTCTAGGATACAAATACATTTAGGTGACAAGTCTTGAATAAACGAAAATGTATTTCCTGGACTTTATTCCTTGTTAGAATCGAAATTTATTGAAAACTTATGATTCAATGACAAAATCTGAAGTTTATGCTGATGATGTCGTTCAGAAGAACGATGAAAGCTCCACGACCAAACCATCCAGCTCAGAGAACAAAACTCCATCAAAAAGATTAAGGCAATCCTATCTAGATGTACATAATTCAATAGAGATGATCAATTGCAGTATTGTATAAATACAAATTCTTCCTATAATCTTTCGTCTCACTCTCATCAACAGTCCCCTGCATTGAATTAAATTTAGAACGATTATATTTTAGACCACTAGGTTGAAATTCAATAGTTCAATTTGTAAAACTGAACGATTTGATATCATCTATAAGTCACTGTTTCATTTTAGACTTCATAAACTTCAATGATCTTTGATATTGTAAATCACTGGGTTGTTGAGAAATTCATCTCTCTGATTTTAAAACATGTCTTTCAAAAACATTTCAGTCAGTAACAACGTAGAACTTCGTACGTACGTACATCAGTTCAAGTTGCAATACCACATTAGCACAGATATACAATTGTCGATTCAAATCACGTAGTGGTAGAGGTAGTAAAAGTATAAGCAGTGATCGGAAAGACTAGTGTTTAAAGATGTTATTCAATGAGTATGATCCAGTAAAATAAATTTGGAAAGAGAAGAAGAAAGGGGACATAAAGAATACAGAAGATTAGAATTTGGGAGAATACAAAGAGTGTGTGCACCTGCGCCATTGTAAACGATTTTGAGCCATGTCATTCAGGGTCTCTAATCATCGGTTGCTATCGTCTCGCTGATCCCGAACAGGTAGTCTACATCTACCAACATGACTCAGTCCACTTGTCCGTGACTTCATGGACTTGTGTCATGTTCAAAAACATTATTATTAAACAGACGGTCTATAGCTGCGAAAATAGTTCAAACCGACTGTTGCTGTCCTCATGATTTAATGTCACATCTTGGTTTGACTAACCTTGACTTTCTTCTAACCAAGTTCTACTTTACCCAATATTAACTGTCAAGATAGGCGATGGTGAATAAAATACATATATATCTTAATCATTTCAACTGATAAAGATTCTAAACCTTATCGATGTCGTTCATTTAGATAATTTCATCATTCATTTTAAGTCTTTAACAATTTTCATCTGATAGAATCAATTCCCTACTTTTACCATTCACATTTCATTTATAGAAATCAATCATCCAACTGAACGTGAACATTGTTTATCATTAGCTGTTGATTATGGTTTCAATTTATCGAAATTAACAAGATCCATAGTAAGATTATCCAAACAACGAATTGATTTATCATCAATCAATCAATATTCTTCTAATACAATGGATCATAATTCAATATTATCCAAACAAAATAACTATATAAAACCATCATTCAATGAAATGGAATATTTCACTAAATTATTACATACTACTACTAATAATAATAACAGTAATAATAAACATGAAATTGGTAAATTAACTGATCTAGATAAACAACGTATTATTGCAATGGATTGGTTATTTTATAATCCAGATCAACGTGGTGAAGCTTTATGCTTAGCTAATAGTTTATTAAGAGTTTTTATTGCAATGCATTCATTTAAAGCAGCACAACAGGTATGTGGTTATAATTTTTTTTTAAAAAAAAGGATAGTTGAATAGTTTGTTTAAAAGAATGCTATCAAAAGGGGCTTTGTGCAGATTTTAGTAATTTCAGTAGTTGAGATCATGAGTCAATTGAAGATAGACTATTATGGGAAACCTTGGAACCACTGAATGGCCGTTTCATCCTATTGTGGAACTCCTCAGCAGTGCTCATCTACGATTCCATCCTGCGAGATTCGAATCCAGAACCTATTGGTCTCGCGCGCGAACGCTTAACCTCTAGACCAATGAGGCGGTATCTAACGGTGTTAATGTATAACTTTAACTAATTCACAGAATTGAGCCACCATCCACTATTATCTTCAGTGAGTTACTATCTCACAATAGACCCGGTTGAACTCGGGATGCGATTCTTCCCCTCGAAATGCAAAATGTTGCTTCAGGATTGGGTTGCATCGACACCCGAACTAATGATACGAAGTGAAGTAGCATTTGACTCGGTAGACCGCGAGATTCTGTGGCAGTGTCTGTCATTGAATGGCGTACCACAGAAGTACATAAACCTTGTGAAGGCTCTTTACTCGGACACTACCAGTCGAGTCAGAGCTTATGGCGAACTGTCATCTACTTTTGCAACCTCAAGTGGTGTCCGTCAAGGCTGTCCACTTTCCCCATTTTTGTTTAACTTCATCATAGATCTACTGATGGAAATAACTTTCTCGTCGACTGAGTTCTCGGGTATTGATCTCCATCCAGGAGGTCCACTTATCGACTTAGAATACGCAGATGACATAGTCCTGTTTAGTGAAGACGCTGATAAAATGCAGTCTATCGGTAGCACTAAGCAACAATGCCAGAATGTTTGGAATGCGCTTCTCTCACTCTAAATGCAAGTTGTTGCTTCAGGACTGGTCTGCGTCAACACCTGAACTAAGGATAGGGAGTGAAGTAGTCGAACGCGTTGACAACTTCACTTATCTTGGAAGTCTGATCAGGCCTAATGTGTTGGTGTCTGACGAAATCTCAGCACGGATTCGAAAAGCTCGTTTGGCTTTTGCCAACTTACGTCACCTATGGCGAAGGCGAGATATCTGTCTATCAATAAGAGGACGAGTATACTGCTCGGCAGTCCGTTCTGTTTTACTTTACGGCAGCGAAATATGGCCATTAAGAGTAGAAGACACTCGTAAGCTACTAGTATTTGACCACAGATGCCTTAGAAATATTGCTGGCGTCTGCTGGGATCACCGGGTAAGTAATAGTGAGGTTCGACGCAGGGTATTAGGGAATGATGGTAAATCAGTTGATGAGGTTTTGAATCTTCATCGACTGAGATGGTTGGAACACGTGTTACGTATGCCTGAACACCGATTACCACGACGTGCAATGCTAACCGGTATTGGAGATGGTTGGAAGAAAGTTAGGGGCGGCCAAACCAAAACGTGGCATCAGTGCTTGAAGACACTAACTTCTAGTCTGAGCCATGTTGGTAGATGCAGACTACTTGGTTGGGGTCCGCGTGACTTTCGTAACCAATGGTTGGAGAATCTGGGTGACATGGCTCAGAATCGATCACAATGGCGTCGGTGGTGCATGCACTCTTTGTCTTCCCTTAAACTAAGAGATTAAAATAACTTCATATCTTTCTTTCTACGAACCAATTCTTTCTTCTTGTACTATATCCTTATTGCAATCTTTCTCTTATATATTACCACCTTTGACCTAACCACTGCTATGAATCCGGTGTTCATCTTGTTGTGCTGATGCGGTATAGCAACCTGGACCGATGCATATATGTGCCTGGTCCTACGTTGTAGCTGACTGACTGAAGTAGTTGAGCGTGTCGACCGCTTCACTTATCTTAGAAGTCTCATCAGCTCTTGTGGTCTAGTGTGTAACGAAATCTCAGCACGAATACAGAAGGCTCGACTAGCTTTTGCCAACTTGCGTCATTTATGGCGTGGGCTAGGTACATTACTTTTATGGATGGTGGCTAGCAGTGGAATATAGGACTCCCGTTTCGTCCTACCTGGCGCTCATCAGCTCGGTGTATCTGTATCCCAGAGTTGATATTCACTCCGAGTCTCGAACACCAAAGGAAAGATTCAAACAGACATTACAACAATCAAATGATACATTACTTTCGGAGTATATTATTGTAGTATTGGCTTTATTTATTTGTATCTCATATATATCTCTTGAAAATCATTTACCATATTGTATCTATATAGAGAGTACATTTTTGTTGTTATCTAGAGTTAAAATAGAGAGGATATACTCATTAATTTTTTTTCTTTACTTATCTTAAGGTTCTATCAAAATTACCAGTTGGTACATTAGAACATGCTAAAATAATTTGTGAGAAATTGGGTTCACCTGATTGGCTTGTGAATACAATACGTGAACATGAATGTCTTACTTTATATTTAGAAAGCCGGGTTAGTTTTATGGAAATATTATTTACATTTTTACGCTCCACTTATCTTCTTTTAATCCATTTAATATACGTACATTTTAATAAATGTGACAAAGAGGGGGGGGGGTAAACAAAAGTAGTTGGATGTACAGGTCAAATAACAATACAACCGAGAGAGAACTCTTTAAGTTAAGAGAATTCCTTTCATTTCTGTAAAGAATTTTAAAGGAAACTACATCAGAATCACTATTGGTTTTTATTCTAAGCCATGTCTGATATCATCTCAAACCACTGAGTTTCACAATCTATAGGACCGTAATCAGATTAGTCATGAGTGACAGACAGATGACAGTCCTATATAGTTTTCTTCTATGGTGTCATGTCATAAACTGATAACCTTTCAGCATCCAGTAAATGCTGTTTTTTTTCTATTGAAATTTCTGGGATGATAATCCTAACACATATCCAGACCATCTAAGCTGAATGATCCACCTAACGAGGTGGAAGACCGCAAGGAACGTCAACTCTTGAAGCGCCATAAGTCACCAGGGCCAGGTGGTTTACTTTTGGCCTGTTTTTAAAGATGGTTGTGACCTTCTGGTTAAGGAACTGATCGAGTTGTCTACAAACGTCTGACAATCAGAGAGTGTACCAACATCATGAAATGAGTCGATAGTTGTCTATGTCTTTAAAACGATTCACATCACCTGTGGAATAACTATCTGCTACCAATTTCATCCGAATTATTGGCTTCCGTCTTACTCTGCAAATTGTTCAATACCCGCGAAAGATTGAGTCTCGAGGGACAGGTTGAATTTCGTTCTGGTCAAGGATGTGTTGATCATATCTCCGCCCCCCGCCAATTGTTAGAACATTGTCATACTTATTTTAGGCCGATAGTCGTAGTGTTTCTTGACATCAGAGCGCCTTCGATTTGTTCAACTAGAATGTTCCTTGGGATTGTCTGTTGAAGAAGGGTGTACTTGAGAAGTTTGTCAATATCTTAAAAGTCCTACATATAGACACCTCCGACGAAGTGAGGGAATACTACCACCTCTCTCAATCGTTCTATTCAGACAGTGAGATTAGTCGGCGTTTTCTAATCTCGTCATACCTCCCCAACTTTACTATCGATGGCGTTCTGGAAACAGCTCCGACGGATGTAGGTAATGGTGGTGTGGATCTGTTGTTTGGAGAAAGATTTTTCAACGTTGAGTATGCGGAAGATATTGTCATACTGTGCGATAATATCCAAGTCATGTAATCTGCACTTGGTCAGTTGGCAATTAGCGTCCGGGCCGTCTTTGGCACTTTCGTGATATTAGTCTGGATGTAGATGGTCAGATCTGTAATACGTAGATGAAAACAGTTTTGCTCTACACTTGTGAGACCTGGCCCCTCCGAGTTAAGAATGTTGGACGACTCACTGTGTTTGATTATCGTTGTTTCCGGTTGGTCGCTGGCGTCCAGTGGCAACATCCTGTTAGTAATGCAGAGGTTCGGCATCATGTATTCGGGCAGAACGACAATAATCCAATTAGTGTCACTATATTGAGACATCGACTTCGGTGGCGTGTACATGTCCAATGTGGCCCATATACATTTAAGGTATCTCCTTGTATCAATGTTTATGTATTCAGATAATAAATAATAACTACATGATTTCCGAATACAGTTTATTTGTTCATTTGTTATTCACCTTTTTACTACTTTGTTTACTAATTAAGGATGCATTTGCTGACTGGTATCAACAAGTACATACTAATCGACCTGTACAACCGTCTTCGTTAACAAATAATAATAATTTTATGCATACAACATATGGTCCTCGTGGCTTAGCACAACGTCTTGCCATTGAAGAATCAAAAAAAGAGTATTTAGCTCGTCTTGAACGTTGGCGACATGATACACGATTAGATACAGAGGTTGGTTGTGAATTGATTGTCTGTTTTTATTTGTATTTATGTTTGTAAAGTATCGTTATGATTTTGTCTGTCCACGGGTAGTTGGGTAGTTGGGTAGATTCATCTAAAGTATGATTAAGTTACCTATAAAAAATGTTTATTTCTTCACATTTCTATATTATTTATTGTATGAAACATGAATATAAATGAACGAGTGAAAATCAAGCTGAAATAGTGTAGGGGGCTGGTTATTCTAACCTTTGGACAAACCAATCTATCTATTCTTCTCAAGCCATATTTTTACTGTGTCACTTATTCTTTTATTAACCCTGATTGTTTTTTATATGATCGTATGTGTGCTAATTATGTTTACCCTATCCATCAATTGTCTGTAACTTGTTTTTGTTGGCTCACTCGCCTTCTCCATTGCATATCATTATGTTTTGTTTCGCTTTCCGATCAACAATTGTACGGGATATATGTATTCAAAAATTCATTCTCCTATCTGAATTATTCCGTGATTCAATAACGCAAGTTAAGTCGATGATTATTTACAAGGATTGGCGACATGTATATTTCGATAACAAGCAGCAAACGATCTACATGGAGTCAGATCTCGTGCCACTAAAATAGTGTATTGAATGTAGTCATCAGTTGATTGTAATATTGCTTTGGTTAATAATAGCAGTTATTGCATTTAATAATTTCCTTCTCAATAATGAAATAAGTTTAGATAAAGATAAGATTTGAAAAACGTCCCGTTATGTAAGCATGGACTCTAATAGAAATTTATACAGTTAAATAAATAAACATGAGTTAGTAGTGGATATCATAGTAATTTCAATGGTTGAGATCATGAGCCATTTGAGGCCAGATCACCATGGAAAACCTGCGCACTGCTGAGGAGTCCCACAATAGGACGAAACGGCCGTTCAGTGCTTCCAAGTTTTCCATGGTGGTCTAGCTTCAAGTGACTCATGATCTTAACCATTGAATTTGATAATTATTAGTTGTGAATTTTCTGTTATCCGTTTTTGCGACTGTGAGGCATTGCCTATTATTATGACGACCTAATGGAGATATATTAGTTGAGGAAAGTGTTTCAAAAAATCTTATATCACATAGGTTGGTTAAAGAGTAGTAATATAGTGAAAAATGTTCTAGGGAAAAATTATACTTTTAGATTCACTCTAATGTAAAACGGTATTAAGCTGTTTTCATCCCTGGGAGATGCTGCTTAAAAAGTGGCCTTATTTCACCAACTTCCGATATTAACGGTAAGCTTCAAAATGTCAACCGTCTAGTAGATTAGATTTTTCAGGAAGGAATATTCTTTTATGAATAAATATAATTCAAGAAACTGTTAATCACGCGCACACCTACACCCCCCCACCTTAATCTTAAGCATTATTTTAGTTTAGTTCACAACTCATTTGGTTACATTTTATTATCTAACCCGTTTGCCCTCACCTCGATCAATGCAGAAGAGAATCTTCTTTTGACGACGGGAAAGCGATATGCCCAAGGAGCTTGAACATGACGTATGTGTTATTTACTGCAAGTCCAGACATATCACATACTGTTGCATGATAACACAATCAGTGAGGAATGAAAATATTGACAAGCCTATTATGAGTGAGTAACTTAATAATCAACTCAGGATTACTGACTACATCTCCCCTTCTAGGTAACTACATACATACTGCACACATTTATTGAATTATTTCAACGGAGCTTTCTTAACACTTAGTATTCCCTTCTTCATGAGCGCATATTAGTTACTTGGATCGGATTAAAGTTTTAGACTAGTGACATCAAATATTCAATTCTTTGTTTATTAGTTTGAACTATGAAATTTAAAGCTGCATATTCGTGTGGCTCGTACGATAATCAAAATCAGTGATGTTATTTAAGATTCACTGAATTTTCTTATTTCTTGTAAGTTTTATTCTTTATGGATTAATGTTGTGGTTTATGCTACTTATATTGACAGATATAAGTAGTAGATAGCACCAATCAGAAGTAGAAGGCCTTGCAACAGATTAGAATGAATTGAACAGGAATGAATTCGGAGAGCAATCAAAATAACATCAGAATTAGAGGAATAATGGATTATGTAAAGGACAACGCAAAGGAGATATCCAAATGATGCATTTAATGTATGACTTTCATATTTCACCAAGCCACTGTAATTATGCATTAAATAATAAATTGGTTTTCTCTGCTCGGGTTTTCATTCACTATGGTCTCAATTAAGACACCATTGAAATTGTGCGATTGAATGCGAATCGAATGGTTCTAATTGTTAAGGGTTGGTGCAGAAAACCTGGAGCGGATGCACATCTCTAAGGAGTTCCGTAATGAAACGAAACAGCTATCCGGTTCTTCCTAGTTTTTAAATAGTACCTCAGCTTTGATCAATCTGTGGTGAATATATATAACCTACAAATCAAACTGATCTTTACAAAACCCCCGCAACTAAATTATTTCTATATTCTTTTGAGTTTTAAATAAAATTTTATTTATTTGTTTCATATTTTAAAACACTAAACACAAATGATATAGGCAGCAGCTGAAAAACTTTTGGCTTTATTAACATATCCTCATCCCGGTTGGTTGGTTGATATAGAACAGCGACAACAACAGCAATTGAATATGGATTCAAATGATCGATTAACATTGACAACAGAAATTCATCATGATAAATTAATTGATCGTAAATTCGAAGATGATAAAGGAGGAGAAATACATGGAAACAATTGTGAAACATTAAGTATGAATAAAAATGATTTATTTGATGAACTTGATGAAAATCCTGCTTCACGTCAATTACAAATGAATGTACTACGAGAGACATGTATTACAGAGACAGTGTTTCTTATTGTTCGTTTATATCAAACTGCTGGATTACATCAAAAATGTATTGAATTATCTAATTTAATTGTAGATAATGAATATGGTTTATTCAAGGTAGGTAGGATTTCTTTTGAAGTGAAGTAAAATATTCAAGCGTTTTTTTGTTCCTTTTTTAAGGTTGTGATTAGTTATAAATGATGAACGGCAAACTAGAATTTCAATTGTCTTCTTTAATTACTTATGCTTGTTACTCCTTGTGGAGGAGCATAAGTCACTCACCAGGATTATCCATCGAACTCTATCCTGGACAATCCTTTCCAGTTTTTTCCAGTCTCTGTTCATTGATTGATGACTGTTTCCAATTCCCGACGTAATATGTTCCTTGATCTTCCTCTTTTTCTTTTACGTCCAGGATTTCAAGTTAGAGTTTACCTCTGCTGTAAGTTATAGGGTTACTGCTTTTCTGTAAAAACACTAACAAATAATCTTCCTGCTGCTATGAATTCGTGATGCGAACTAATTCTTTTTTTAAAAAAAGAATCAATTTACTGGACATCAATATCTTTTTGTTTGAAACTACTTTCATTTTTTATTAAACGTCGGTGAAATAACTGAGGGGAAGTGGTCAAATTGATAATGCTACTCACTGGATGGATTCATTTATTTGAGCTTCATAGATTTTTGAACATTTTTTTTCTTCTTCAACAACTAGTGGAGTATATAAATCTGTCTATCATTTGTTAACAATAAACTACATGATACAAATATGTTTTGGTCGAAGTTACCACATCATCATATCAGTAAAACTATAGAAAATTAATAAGGTAATTGTTTTGTCGGGTGGTGTCCGAAATCTAATACTGATACATGATATGCTACGCGCCAGTCCCTACCTCCAACTGACTACTTGGGCGAGAACACAAGAGTAGGCGAGTAAGTAAATCTGGCTTAAGAAATTAGTTCATTTCTTAGCCAATGTAATACACTTCTCCTTCAGGTTATTTCAGATGGTCATCAAGTGACCCTCTTATTTGATTTCTTTTTATTAACTTACCATATCAGTGATATAAATTACAGTGTGGTACTTTATATCTCGAAGATACAGTACAAAATCAAATGAATGAGATTCATGCATGAATAGTTAAAAAATGTTACTTAATTCAGCCCCCCCCAAAATACCCTGGTATGGCTGAGAGTGGGGAGAGTCCGCTCTCCCTCTCGAAATACTCTCACATGACCACGCGTACACAGCCTCTGCCAGGGAAGTCCTACTCAATGCCTTCTCGTGGCGGGGGTGTCGTTTACGAAAATGAGAGGACGAAAAGCGAATGTCCGGCGCTTTAACCGGATCACAAACCAATGGTGCACATGGGCTCCAGTATCCTGTGGGAACAAATGACGTATGAACCAATTGTTGGTCACCGGCTACCATGGGACTAAATCTCCTCACGGTGCTTTACTGCCTTGTGGATTAGACCTTTAGGTCAAAGGCTCGGGGTGTGGTCCCCTAAGTAAACCACCTGCTTCGGTCTGGGCACCAGGAAAGTATCACAGCGCTCACACATATCGAATAAGATTTGTGTGGCGCATATATATTTGGTGCCCTCTTGTACCAATATTTATGTGTTCAAATAAATAAATAAATACTTAATTCAAGATCTTTCAGGAAGACAGGAATATGGCCTTATAAAAAAAACTCAGATAAAATACTTACTTCTACTCATTGTGTAATAGGACATATTTTTTTGTATTAGGGCATATTATTTCAGTTATGATGATACTTTTATTCTATTATGTTTTATTCTTTCTCTCCGTCTTTCTTTATATATCTAGTTGTTCTCTGGACCTCAGCTTCAAAATCTTCTTCATCATATTTCTGAATCAATTCAATATTTAATTGACAATGAACAAGATCCATTGGGTTATATTATACATTAGTCATATGAATATGACTTACAGATATTGTATATGCCTCTCTGTCTAATGTCTAATCTATCCATGAAACAAAGTCTGTTGAACAAAAATCGTTTCTTTCTTGTCTATACAAATTGATAGAAATGTTTTTGTATCCCTATATTGTATTTTTCTATGTATAAAAGTCGTATAGAGATTTTTTCTTTGTATGTGTAAATTGTTAATTCTTATTGAAGAAATAAATAATTTGTTTACTATATGGATCTACTCTTTTCACTTTCATCCTCCCTCCCCCTCACTTATCATACTGAAATATTTTCCATTATGTTTTCTATGTTTCAGTGTAGTTTAACCGAGGTAACCAATGCTGGTTGGTAAGTTCTTTTCATAACTATTAAGTTATGAAATTATTCTGATATTTTTATATAACAATTTGTTGGTGAATACTAAACATCACAGATTGAAATCATGAGTCAATTGAAGCTAGACCACTATGGAAAACCTGGAAGCACTGGACGGTCGTTTCGTCCTAGTATGGGACTCTTCAGCTGTGCGCAACCAGTGAGATTCGAATCCAGAACCTATCAGTCTCGCACCAGGATCTTCTGATAATAATCATCTGCTCACTAGCGACTGACTTCAAGAGATACTCCTGGAGTTCTAGTGAGAAGCCGTTACTAGTGGAGTTTAACCATGTCTGTTGTGAGATATCAACTCACTGAAAACAATGGTGTACGGTAGCGCAACTTCTTGGATTCGTTGAAGTTAGACTTTAACACCATTGGATGCCGGCTCAGTGGTCTAGTTGGTTAAGCGCCATACTAGGACGAAACGGCCGTCCAGTGCTTCCAGATTTTCCATGGTGGTTTAGTTTCAATTGACTCATGATTTCAATCTGTGAAATTCCTAAAATCTCCACGAACCCCTTCTGAATACTAAATAGACAATAATGACTTATCCAATGGGTGTATCATGTCCTAATCCCGAAAAGTAATCTCATACTCTTCAGTAATGTTGTAATTGAAGGTGATTAGACTATGGTCATAAGCGCGATGCTTATATTCTCCGGGAATATACATAGCTTTTAGTTCACTGTCGAGCTCGACGTGTGATGTTTACTGGTGTACATTGTTCTTTATTATTGGATCAAGAATTCTAATATAATCCTTAATTTTAAGGTAGACCACCTTATGAGAAAATTGTAGGATATTGCACAGTGAAATTCTTCATATGTTGATACCAGTGACATACTGTTATTGAGCATTCGTGAAGAATATGGCGATGGGATACTGGCGTGTTTACAATCTGTTTCACGTGTGAAATAAAGTATACAACATATGCACAATGTTTTCTAGGTTTTATTTGTTGGTAAACATTTTAAAGTCATTTATGTAACCCGTATACTACCTTCGAACTCACGTGAAACGATTTTAAAGAAAAATAATATTCATTAAAAGAGTTAGTTTACTCATAATTTTGAATCAGTACTTAGTCCTGAAGCAGTTGTAGAGTTGATGAAGTGAAATGATGCACCAGTTCAATAAATTGAAATTGCAAATATGAATTATATTGAAGAGCAACTCATTGGTTTACACTTGCTACGTTCAACATGATACCTAAAAGCGCTAAGACTAATCTTTATCACAGGATCGTGGACGCACACTCCGAACGAGTTCCAACTGGGAACGGGATACAGATCCAATATTCTGTAGTTCACAACAACTGTCCAATTAAAATCAGTCTTTAATGAGATCGAACAATGTCGGAATATCAGTATTACTTGCGAATGTGTAACAAGGAGCAGTTGATGAAGACATTAACTGTTAGCTTACGCCGTATTGGTAGATAATACGGACTGCCCGCTTGAAGTTTGCACGATTGTTCTAACCAGTGATTGAAGATGCTAGATGACATAGCTCAGAATCGATCATAATCGTCCAAATGTATTAATTCTGTAATGTTAATGTCTAACTTCAATCTATTATCTTGCGCAACCCTTCATATGGTACTAGAAGATAAAATAAAAATGTATACATGAAGGATTACTAGATCTAAAATCAATTATGAACAAGTCCTAAGCCATATTACCCGATGTCTCCGGTAATTGGTTAAATTTATCTCCTAGATCTCAGTTAGTTAATCTTTAATTGCAAGTACGTTTCAGACAAACAGTCGATTAATTTAGTTCCTGCGTAATCCTCACATTAACATCAATCCTTTGTCAAATGCCATAGATCCAATTCAAAGATTTACCAATGAGATTGTTACAATAAGACGATCACGTTTTATCATCGTAACGCAATGATTATTATAATACTATATTATAACATGGGTCAAACTGATCCAATCACTGATCAGTATATGTTCATCTACAATCTATCATGAACCATAGAAATTTTTTTGTTTTATTCCTTGTCTACAGGAGTTTGTCACAAAAGACGTTGACAGAATATTTAAAGAAAACAGAGCATGAAACTTATGATGAGCTGATTACTCTGTTGTTGAATGTAAGTTTTAAAAACAACATTATTTAACAGAAAATACATTTTAATCAGTAGTTCACCAATACTTACTTAATTATACTTGTTACCCCCCCGACATGGAGCATAGGCCATCGACAAATCAAATGCAAACGTAGTGATATTTAGTACTTACCTTAGTCATATTCCATTCCCGTATTAAATTGTTAACAATCCCACCGAGTACCACAATATGCTTTTTCTATAATAATAACAACCCCATTACTAATGGAATTGAACCAACTGGACGAAATTTTGTTCCAGGTGGAATATCCATACTGAAATTGAAACATTAATTAATTAATGCAACTAAGAACTACTACTCACAAACACTTAAAGTAGTAATAGTAGTAGAAACTAAAATTTGTTTTAAAATAATAATAATACTAAATGGTGTACCAAGAGTTCAACAGTGTGATAACAACAAAAGTAAACCAACAACATTAGGGTAGTTCCTTTCTACAACAAAAAACGACTTAAAATAAACCAGTCAATCAATCAATCAATCAACCAACTGATCAAGACGAATTCAAGCGATCTCCATCGAATGCTTTCTACAATCAACTAACCAAGAACATATTTGATAGATTTACCATAAAACAAATTCGACTCAGAATACACATATATCATATCACAAGTCATCATGATATTTGTCTGTATATTTAAATCAATATACCATGGGATAGTGATACGTAATTAGTTTAAAGCTACGATTTTGGGCAGGTAATTACTAATAATATTATAACGGTGAGACACAATTCTAACCTGTAACCTTTGATCTGACAACGTAGAATAATAGATAACAACAATATTAGACATTTTACTAAAAAAACCGAATGCCCTGGTACGGACGAGAGTGGGGGGAGTCCGCTCTCCCTCTCGAAATACTCTCACATGACCGCGCGTATACAGCCTCTGCCAGGGAAGTCCTACTCATTGCCTTCTCACACCAGGGGTGTTGTTTACGAAAATGAGAGGACGAAAAGCGGATGTCCGGCGCTTTAACCGGATCACAAACCAATGGTCCACATGGGCTCCAGTATCCTGAGGGAACAAATGGCGTATGAACCAATTGTTGGTCACCGGCTACCATGGAACTACATCTCCTTACGATGCTCCACTGCCTTGTGGATCAGACCTTTAGTTCAAAGGCTCGGGGAGTGGCCCCCTAAGATAGCCACCTGCTTCGGTTTGGGCACCCGAGCAGTATCACAGCCTACACACAAATGATGAACTCTCTATGTCTATGGCAACTACTTTTCTCGCTCCGAAAAACAATCAATCGATTCAAATAATTATCACTTCTATTATTGTCATTACTGATACTATTATCATTACTATTATTGTCATTATTGATACTATTATTATTACTATTATTGTCATTATTATTATTATTATTATTATTATTATTATTATTATTATTATTATTATTATTATTATTATTATTTTCCACATTATTCACCCTCTTTTATACTTATACAGCGGCTCGTCTTTGGTGGAAATTCGACTGTATCTAAACGTTCTCGAGTCACTGTCCGGTTGAAAATTGTATGTTACCACCGAATTCGAGAACTGAAGCAGTTTTTCTGAAACCACGTGCACCATTCAAACTGGCTGCCTTCAACGTTCGCACATTTATGCAGGTCGGACAACAGATAGGGCTGGCTATGTCTTTGGAAAGTCTTAATATTGATGTTTGTTGTCTATCCGAGACCCGTATTCAAGACTCTGGCGAAGTACTACAAATTCGATCTCCATCTGTCGCTTCGAGAAGCTTGTTTTACGTGCGCTTATCCGGGGACCCTGTAGCATCTTCGTCTGGTCTTGCTGGCGTTGGTGTCGCACTAAGCGCTAGAGCTGAGGCAGCACTAGTCAATTGGATCCCCATTAACAGTCGGTTATGTGCTGTTAGATTGGAAAGTTCCATCAAAGTGAGAAGAAATCGGCGTGAGAAACGATGTCTTTTCGTCATCTCCGCCTATGCCCCGACAGATTGCAGCCCGGATGTAATCAAGGATGAGTTTTACCACCAGTTATCTGTTCTTCTCCAGAAAGTGCGTTCGACAGATATTGTAGTACTAGCCGGAGACTTGAATGCTCAGGTCGGGCGTCTAGGCACAGAAGAGAGTCGTTTAGGTGGCCGATGGGGACTCGTTGGTCGCAGGTCATGTAACGTGGACCGTCTACTGCAACTTTGCACAGACCACAACCTGTTTCTGGCTAGCACTAACTTTCGCCGATGTGCCACCTGACCGTGCGTTTGACCATAAACGAAGGATGTTACGTAAGGAAATTGGACAAAGCTTGCGTAAGGACTGAGAAGCCTGGCAGTCGAAGCGTGCTAATGAGCTGGAAGCAGCAGCTGCATCTGGTAACTACCGGAAGCTCTTCCAACTCATCCGAGCCACTGGCAGCAAGAAATCTGGTGTGAGTTGGATGGGACTGTTCTCTGGGATTGTCTATTGAAGAAGGGTGTGGATCTGTTGCCTGGAGAAAGACTTCTCGACCTTGAGTATGCGGACGATATTGTCTTACTGTGCGATAATGCCCAAGGCATGCAATCCGCACTTAATCAGTTGGCAATCAGTGTCCGTAGGTATGGTATGTGCTTTGCACCTTCGAAGTGCAAAGTACTTCTACAAGACTGGCAGGATTCTAATCCTGTACTCACCCTGGATGGTGAGCAGACAGACGTAGTCGAGAAGTTCGTGTATCTGGGTAGCTGCATAAGTGCTGGTGGGGGTGTGAGCGACGAGATCAATGCACGTATAGTGAAAGCCAGAGCGGCTTATGCCAATCTGGGCCACCTTTGGCGCCTTCGTGATGTTAGTCTGGCTGTAAAAGGTCGGATCTACAACGCGTCGGTGAGAGCAGTTTTGCTCTATGCTTGTGAAACCTGGCCTCTCCGAGTTGAGGACGTGTTCGGGCACAGAGATGATAATTCAGTTAGTGTCACCATCTTGAAACACCGACTTCGGTGGCTTGGACATGTTCTCCGAATGTCGCCCCAGAGAGTTCCACGTCGTGCACTATTTGCCGACTCTGAGACTGGTTGGAAGAAGCAGAGAGGTGGTCAATGCATGACATGGTGTCGTGTTATGAAAGAAAGCTGCAAAGGACTGGTTTTTGTCGGTCCTTCACGACTCCCTGATTGGGGTCTGAGAGATGGTGCAACACAGTGGCTAGAGACGTTATCAGATATGGCTCAGAATAGAAGCCAGTGGCGATCCTGCTGTAACCTTTTACTTTCTTCATAAAAAGTGGTTGTGTTTCCCTTACCTGAAAGATTTTTTCTCATTGTACCTTTCCGTTCCCCCATTTCTACCATACTACCTTACACCAATCTCTTCGTTATTGTTCTCTTTTTTTGCGCTCCTTAGCTTTTTTTATTATTTCTCTTCGAATTCTCATTGTTTTGTGTGGCGCATATATATTGGCGCTCTCTTGTACCAATATTCATGTGTTCAAATAATAATAATAATAATAATAGTTGTTTTTTACTTTCTCGAATAGAACAACATCTATGTAGAATAATATAATAATAATATAATAATATTATAACGGTGAGACACAATTCTAACCTGTAACCTTTGATCTGACAACGTAGAATAATAGATAACATCAACATTGGACATTTTACTGAAAATATGTCATTAAAACTCATGTTATGGTAGTTGGCAAAAACCAGTTGACTTGAATATCACAATACAGAGTTATCCAACAGCTTAGCAAAAAACTTGTTATGAATCGTTTGATAAACAAGAAGACGTTTTACACATACACACACACACTATTCGTCCAGTTCTTATCATTTTCAACCATGTTTTCCTGTCAAAACAACTAAACACCCGACACTACATTCATTTAGAATGCTGTAGAAGATGCATTTCTTAAAATTTGTTTCCACACTTTTAATAAGCTATTTATTTGATGACAACTCAGACGACACGTTGAATATAACTTTGCGTAGTAGATGGATGGTAGTCTGGTCACCAAGTCTCAGTGGTAACGGCCTAGTACTGTGAAGTTGTGTTAGGCTGGTCCGAAATTCACAGGGTGTATTAATTTCCACAAGATTAAATGTACGCCTCCGATCTGGTGAGCTTCTGACATACTTGTTTGTTTTTGGGACGTCCTTTTGTTTGCTAATGATTGTGTGTTAAAATGCAAGTGGTTTTTTTATCGATGCATACTACTCACTGTTTCCTTATTTTTTATTGCTTTTTGTTTCTTTCTTTTTTATGTAATGATGCTTTAAATTCTTGGTCAAACCTAAAGTCGGATATTCGTGAATACGGTTCACCATGGCTAGGAGATTTGAAAAAGGCTAGTCATGTAAGAGAAGTTGTGGTTGTTTATGATCGTTGTTATTTCGTAGTCGAATTTTCTTAAAAAATGATTGTTTCTCTCTATAATTTCTGTTTAATAACAATGAAGTATTTTCAGGACCAAGTGTAGAAGTTTTTTTTAAAGATAGACTTGATGGAATGTGGCTAACAGTGGAATCCAGGACGTACGTTTCGTCCTATTTTTCACTCGTCAGCTTGATGTACCTGGATGTTCACTCCGGGTCTCGGACAGAGTACCGTTTTCTTCAGACGCCATCATGTTATTCACTTAGTCACCGTGTCTAGATGTCCACTCACTTGTGCAATTTGAAATGGCGTATATTTTCCCGTTCATATATTTGACCGATATTCTATCAGTCTTGGTTAGTATATGGGCGTCCTGTGAGGATTGCGTCAGTGTAGTCATTAAGACGCAAGTTGACAATATATGTCTAAACTGTAAACCAAGGTTGATGTGGGTTCGAAATACATAAAAAGCATCAGTTCTTTAAAAATTTAAAATACGCCTTGCTAGCGTGTGACAACTGGCACGAAACCGGGCTCTAGTATCTCTGGCCGCTTACCTCTAATTACATAACACTAAAGCATAACGCTCATTGATGTTCCACCATTTAGACTAAGGTATAGAAAAATCACCACATTTATTTATTCGTTTACTTTTCTTTTGTTTCAAATGTACGGAGTATTCTATTGTATGAAAATTAATACTTATTTGACACATTTGTGTTTATGTACGCTTATGTTTGAACTACTGCTCAGAGGTGATGGCTAGTAATTATTACATAGTTGCCCGAATCTAATTACCTGCAGCAAAGTTTGACTGTACCATTTATTAATTGATAGTGAACTATATTAACCATGATATAATGAGATGAATAGTGTTGAAGTTGAACTTTTAAGACTATCATACGAAGGATTATTGTTTATATTTTTTCTGTATTATTAGTAGACGTTTGTATCGTTGTCTTATATATTCTATTTCTAAGCTTTCGTTTGATTCATAAATCGTTGTCATACTGTAGTGAATGAGAACACAAATGGGGACAATCGAATGTATTTGAACACAAAAATTATAGAACATCTGAGTACCATACAGTGAATACTTCATTTGCAAAATGTCAATCAATTGTTTCAAACTTGACTGTTCTTTTTGCAACTATCAGTCAATCGTCTCGAACTCCATCGTTCCTTTATTTCTACAGCAATTATTCACTGTTGTCGTTCTCTTTTCTTAACATTCTACTGCTAGGTATTTCACTTTCGATTGATGATCTTTCCGCTTACTGTTTATACGGGATTTGAATCGACAACTGCATCTCTGTGCTAATGTGGTATGGCAACTCGAACTGATGTATGTACGTACGAAGTTCTACCTTGTTACTGACTGACTGACTACTTATATCTGTCAACATATGTAGCACATACAACAATACGTCTTATTAATCCTGTTTTATCTCTAAATAATGGTTTTCCTATTACTCTGGTTTTGCGTCACTCATGATTAAGTTATGTACACATTTTAATTCCTTAATTGTATTGCTGTGTGATCAGATATTTGAAGTTTATTTATAGTGTGAAATTCCAATATTGATTGAATTGTGCACAATTATGAACCATTGTGATCGATTCTGATCCATGTCACCCAGATTCTACGACCATTGGTTAAGACATTCATGCGGACCCCAACGGAGTAATGTGCATTCACCAACATGGTTAAGACCACAAGTTAGTGTCTTCAAGCACTGATACCATCTGCGTATTCTAAGTCGATAGGTGGATCTCCTGGTAAGAGATCGATTCCTGATAATCCAGTGGATGAGAACGTTATTTTTAGTAGTAGGTCTGTGATGAAATTGAACAAAAATGGAGAAAGTGAACGACAGCCTTGACGGATGCCACTTGAGGTTGCAAAATCAGATGACAGTTCGCCATAAGCTCTGACTCGACTAGTAATGTTCGAGTAAAGAGCCTTTACAAGGTTTATGTACTTCTGAGGTGCACCTTTCAATGAAAAACAGTGCCACAGAATCTCGCGGTCAACGGAGTCAATGCTGCATTTAAGTCAAGAAAGACCACCATTGTCGGACGGCGATAAGTATGCCTGTGTTCTAAAATCTGACGAATGGTGAATATGTGGTCAGTTCAGCCACGACCAGGTCTGAAACGAGCCTGCTTTCTGGTCATTATGGTCCATTCACATAGGATCCAATGCAACACACCCAAGCGAAAAAATCTGTTTTCTTTCCAACACAATATTTCTGGTTTAACTGCCGTTTCACAATAAAAACAGCGAAAAGATTTTGGTGGAGTTATCATCGACATCAGGATAGAAAGGGGGCATACATCCGTGTAAACATTTTTTCACCTCATTTTTAATTGTTTACATCTATTTCAGATATGTCAGAAGTAAAATGTTTGTCATTAATAACATTGAATGATCGTCACTGTATATCGCAAATTGTTTGAAGTCGGAATTTTACTACTGGATACCAACTTAGTGTTGCTGATGCTTAAGCGTTTGTCAGGAGGTCTGAGGACACTGGGGTCGACTTCTGGTGGAATCATTATTGTATACACCGTTAAGGAGTCATGTGGTAGGAAGAAACAGTTATCTGGCACCCCCTGATTTTCACTAGTACCCTAACTAAGATCAATCTGTAATGAATACAACTGGAATATCTTTTTAAAAGTCGTTTTTCTAAATATTTTTCTATTTTCCTTCTTTTATATTGAGACAGCTTGAAGCAAATGGTCGAATTGTTCAGCTTACTGGGTTACGTAATATTAGTATACCACAGGCTACCGAAGATCTCATGTTAAATAATTCATCTGATCACCGTGGACCATGTTTATTACGATTTACTTTCACTGATGGTCGTAATCAAATATTGGGTTTAGATATGCAGAGTAAATCAGATTTGAAGTAAGCACCCAACTGATATATACACACATATATTGTATTATCTTTACGATCTGTACTGGTTGTATATTTTTCTTGATAGTCTGGATTCTTCAGCGAGGCGTACTTATAATCTTGTGGAAAATAATACTCCCTGTGAATTTCGGACCAGCCTAACACAACTTCACAGTACTAGGCCGTTACCACTGAGACTTGGTGACCAGACTACCATCCATCTACTACGCAAAGTTATATTGATTTAAATATACAGACAAATATCATGATGATTTGTGATATGATATATGTGTATTCTGAGTCGAATTTCTTTCATGGTAAATCTTTCAAATATGTTCTTGGTTAGTTGATTGTAAAAAGCATTCGATGGAGATCGCTTGAATTCGTCTTGATCAGTTGGTTGGTTGATTGATTGATCTAGTTCAAGTTGTTTTTTGTTGTAGAAAGGAACTACCCTAATGTTGTTGGTTTACTTTTGTTGTTATCATACTGTTGAACTTTTGGTACACCATTTAGTATTGTTATTATTATCATTTTTAAAACAACTTGTAGTTTCTACTACTACTACTTTAAGTATTTGTGAGTAGTGTAGTGAACAGAACACGGGTGGGGACAAACGAATGTATTTAGCACAAAATTACAGAGTAACTTTGTAAAATGGAAAAGCACTAGTAAATCGTTAGTTTGCAAAATATCAATCCGTCATATCAAACCGGACTGTTCCTGTTGCAATCATCAATCCATTATCTCACATTTCATTGTTCATGAGTTTTTTTCTTCAAATTGCACTGTGTTCCCGCTCTTCCTTTCTTGATCTTCCCCCATCTTCTGCTGCCAAACATTACGTTCTTTAACTCGCGTCATATACTACTTATATCAATATAAGTAGCACACATCACAGTATTAGTTCTTAGTCTCATTTCATAACGTCCTATATTGTTTATTTAAAAAAAATTATTTTTCATTAATTAATATTTGAATTTCAGTATGGATATTCCACCTGGAACAAAATTTCGTCTAATTGGTTCAATTCCATTAGTGATGGGGTTTTTATTATTATCTAAAAAGCATATTGTGGTACTCGGTGGAATGGTTAACAATTTAATACGGGAATGGAATATGACTAAAGTAAGTACTAAATATCACTATGTTTGCATTTGCTTGTTTGCTTTTCATTTGATTTCCGTTTGTGTGAAGAGCTTTTAACAGTTAACTGTAGAAACAGTGATTAACGTGTGTATTGTGTTCACATGTTTTGTAGTCTAATGGTGATTGTTTTTGATTAATTTCAGTATTTTGATAGATTGTCGTTTTCTGAGCTGATCTGATGCACATTACAGGATCCACAATTACTAACACGTCATAGATGAGGAAAAGTGTAAGCTACAAAATACTCACAATAGAACATTTTAAAACTTTGACAACAATCATCGTAAAATAACAAACCATCCATCTCAGAGAACGAAACTGCATCGAAGTCATCCATAATGTCATAAATTCCAGTATATTTATGATTGAGTTGGATGTATGCTTAACATCCGTTACTACTAATTAGTTAATTTGGAATTTATGATTCAGTTTAATTTTATCTATGCTCAAATTTATAATTTTATAAATTACTTTTACTCTTTTTAGTTTCTTAAAGGAACAGATAATCGTCTGATCGGTAGTGGTGCTCCGATGTTTGTCCCGTTTGGTAGTCGTGAAGGTTCTAGCCTTATTCAGACAGAAGGGAAATTTCTTAATCAATTACGATCGGATCGAGAGCGTAATCAAAGTAAGTGTGTGTGTGTGTGAGAGAGAAAGTATACTAAATTAAGTTTTATTTGTTATTTATACTATGTGCACATAAATTCCAACGTTGTATGAATAGAATGACGTTGCATCCCGTTGCATTTCTCAGTTCACATTTATGTGTGAATACACATGTCTCTGAGGTTGTGAACAATGATTAAATGATCTACATAGTTAGTGATTTGATATATTATTTGAAGGAGGCGCTTTGAACTAACATAGAATTCTTAACTTAACTAAGTTTTAAGAGTTAAATTATTTCATATTCTTCCCTATATTTAAACAATTTACATGACTGATACTTTCTGATTATTACGCAATGTTAAGTCATGCAGTTTCTGTAGTACATCAGTCATATCTCCTTCAGAGAATACTCCTTATTGTTGGCAATCTACTGTGTTTCAAATTATCACAAATATCGTGATAAAATCCCGTAGATATCTGATTTTCTTAAAATATCAGTTCATTCACAATCATTGGATACAGGAATCGGCCTGTTAGAAAGCACAAAATACTAAACAATTCATCGTTGTCATCAACACAAGACAACATTTATGATAATCCATGGTTTTGTAGCATTCCTAAAGTCTTTTCAATCGTCACTAAACTACTGATCCACTATTAAAGTGAGTTATTTTCTTCATTACGTTAGCTCAATGAACATCTGTCAATATTTTGTGAACTTCCGGAAGTTTCTACAGGAGTGAGAGGAAATCCTTGGAGTTATATTATGAAACCGTGTGAAAAGTTTACCCACGAAAGACAATAGAAGATGTTTGCGCAATATCGTGGATTGACTGGAGTTATACATGTTGGATACTGGCTTAACCGCCTAAAGATTATGTGTTCATGCGTGAGACTAAAGGTCTTCAGTTTGATTGTTGATTGCGGGGTTGCGAACCCTCACTGGTGAGGAGCCCTAAGTTAAAATAAATTAGCTATCTATTGCTTCTATGTTCCGGTGGTTCTCTAGCGTGGATAAGTTCGTGACAGCAATTAAAACTGTAGTAATAGTTTAGTTCAGGCATTTATTTGACAGATCATTTTGAAACATGCATAACACATGTTTCTTAGTGTTTGTAATTTACAGCGACATTATTATTTTGCGTTTAAAAAGACAAGTTTCAATAATAATTCAAGTATACACGTTAATTATTTTCATATTATTTATTTATTTAAACACGTAAACATTGGTACAATGAGGCACCAAATAGATATGCGCCACATAAATCATTCGATTCGTGTGGGTCTGGGATACTGTCTGAGTGTTCAAACCAAAGCAAGTGGTTTTCTCAGAGGGCCACACCCGGAGCGTTTGACTTTAAGGTCTAGTCCACAAGTTAGTAGAGCAACGTCAGGAGATGCAGTCCCATGATAGTCTGTGACCAACGACTAGTCCATATTCCATTTTTTCCGTCATGATCCTGGAGCCCATGTGCACAATTGGTTTGGAATCAGGGTTTTTCCAACTAACTCCCCTGGCTGGACTCTCCGTGTCCACCAACCCGGTTAGAGCGCCTAACATTCACTTTTCGTTCTGTCATTTTCATAAACAACAGATCAGCCGCGAGGATTCGATGAGTAGGACTTCCCTGTCAGTAGCTGTATTCACGTCGCCATGTGAGAGCGTTTAGAGGGGGAGAGCTGACTCTCCCCGCCCTGGGCCATACCAGGGCATTTTGAGGCAATTATTTTCATAACTTGCTTTTTATGTAAGCATGAATATGTATATATATGTACACATTTATATTTCTAGTGAAATTTGATTCATTTCAAATGATTACAACTAATCGTAATGAAGATCAAGTAGAAAGTGAATTACAAACATTATTCAATGAACATCGTAAAGAAGTATTAGCTGAATTGAAATCATCAACAACTTTATGTACACCTTTATCATCTCATAATCATATTAGTGGTAATGATGTCACTAGCGATATCAATAATACAAATGATCATCAAAGAATATTTTCTGGCAATAAACCACGACGATTTCGACCAGGTTTATCAAGGTAAATATTCTTTAGAAACTGTTTAGTCGATATCTATTACTCCATAATGATCATCTTTAATCGGTTATTAATGAGTGAACTCATTTATTTCAGAAATTATTAAAAAGTCACTAGTTATAAATACTTATCAGAACTTTGAAAGTGTGTTTTGAAGATTAGTACAATCAATCATCAATGAAATGACAGTATTACTTAGTTGATTACACTGTGACGATGATTGTTACAATTATTGAAAATCAAAGTTTAATCACTAATATAGTTATGAACTAGTACTGATGAGAAGTTCCAAAATAAGACAAAACAATTAGTGTTTAGTGCTTTAAATCAACTTTCATTTGGTATAGAAAAGTGGCTTGAAATTAATCTCTGTCGTACAGCTG
Source organism: Schistosoma guineensis (assembly GCA_944470375.2). NCBI lineage: Eukaryota > Metazoa > Platyhelminthes > Trematoda > Strigeidida > Schistosomatidae > Schistosoma > Schistosoma guineensis. The sequence continues at coordinate 46,271,951 of OX103892.1, read as the reverse complement.
TTTATTTATTTGAACACATAAATATTGGTACAAAGGTTCACAGAATAGATATGAATCACCCAAGTCAATTGATTTGTGTGTGAGCTGTCCGGACTGAAGCACATAGTTTTCTTAGGGGGTTAAACCAGGAGCTTTCAACCTGAAGGTCTGATCCACAAAGCAGTGGAGCACCCATGGTAGTTGGTGACCAACAATAGGTTCATACGACATTTGTTTCTTTAGAATCTTGAAGCCAATGTGCACGATTGATTTGGAATCAGGGTTTTCCAACTAACTCTCCTAAGTGGATTCTCCGTGTCCACCAACCCGGTTAAAGCGCCGGACATTCACTTTTCGTTTTCTCGATTTCGTAAACAGGTCGGCCGCGAGAATTCAGTGGTTAGGACTTCCCTGTCAGTAGCTGTATACGCGTGGCCATGTGAGAGCATTTGGAGAGAGAGAGCGGACTCTCCCCACTCTCGGCCGTACCAGGGCGTTTGGGGGCGTAACATTGAGATATATGATATATAATATGAAGCAATAGACATTGATGATGGAATGAATTAAAACTACGAAGATTATAACCAATAACTATTTATATTGTAAATAAACAAGTGAGAGACTATTTATAGATGGAATTGAAAAACCAATGAAGTAAGGTTGTGTAATTATATATAGTCTGGAAACTGGTGAGATGGAGTGTGTGATAGTATTTAACAACAGAATATTTACATATGTTTCAGACTAGTTGAATTTAGTTATAAAAAAGATGGAATGGTAAGGTGGTAATTGTGTACAATACAAAATTGGAGAGTTACGTAATAATTACATAAGGTTTGAAGAGATTCAGTCAGCTACAACGTAGGACCAGGCACATATATGCATCGGTCCAAGTTGCCATACCTCATTAACACAACAAGATGGACACCAGATTCATAGAATCAGTTAATTCAATGGTGATAATATATAGAAGAAAGATTACATATAAAGATATAGTACAGGAAGAGAGAATTAGTTCGTGGAAAGTAAGATATGAAGCGATTTTAATCTCTTAGTTTAAGGGAAGACAAATAGTGTATGCACCACCGACACTATTGTGATCGATTCTGAGTCATGTCATCAAGAGTCCCCAACCATTGGTTTGAAGAGATTACATAAGTTTAGAGAATTGAATGTATGAAAAATAACCTCGATCAATAAAAGGATAATTTTGGCCTAAATGAAATAAGAATTAATGTAGTAAACATTGGATAACATAATAAAATAATAATTATACTACTAATAGTATAAATAATTACAGGTAATTTTAATCAAAATTGTGAATTGATCAAGGTGATGGTAAATTGATTACTGTTTCGCTCTAAGGCGAGATATCCGTCTATCAATTAAGGGACGAGTATACTGCGCGACAGTTGGTTCTGTTCAATTTAGGGCTACAAAATATAGCCATTAGGAGTAGAAGATACTCATAAGCTACTAGTATTTAGTCACAGATACCTTAGAAATATTGCTCGCATCTGCTGGGATTACCGAGGGTTAAGTAATAGTGAGGTTAGATGCAGGATATCAGATAATGATGGTCAATCAGTTGATGAGGTTGTGAATCTCCATCGACTGAGATGGTTGGGACATGTGTTGCGTATGCCTGAACACCGATTACTACGATGCGCAATGCTGAGTAGTATTGAGGGTGGTTGGAAGAAAGTTAGGGGTGGCCAAACCAAAATGTGGCATCAGTGCTTGAAGTCACTAACTTCTAGTCAGAGCCATGTTGGGAGATGTAGACTACTTGGTTGAGGTCCGCGTGACTATCGTAACCAATAGTTGTAGACTGTGTGTGACATGGCTCAGAATCGATCACAATGGCGTTGGTGGTGCATACACTCTTTGTCTTCCCTTAAACTATGAGACTAAAATTGTTTCATATCTTTGTTGCTGTCAACTAATTCTTTCTTCCTGTACTATGTTCTTATGTGCAATGTTTCTTTTATATATTACCACCACTGAATTAACTACTTTTATGAATCCGCTGTTCATCTTGTTGTGTTAATGAGGTATGTGTTATGACCTTAGATGTCTGGTTTTTCTATCACACGATTTATCTACCAATCCGAATACGACTTATACGAATCTTCACACTAGGCCAACCCAATGACGTTCAACCGGTGTTGGCAGTTTAGGGTCCTTATTGGTTCTATGTCCTCCGAGCCCATCCACTTGAGTCCAGAACACAATACCAGCTTCCGAATCGTTTATTTCAGGCATGCTTGGTTTATATATCAATTAAACAGACCTCAACGTACCATAAAATAGGAAATAATATTTGTACACAAATAAGCCCAAAAAGTGGCTGTGAATGTGGGAGGCAGTAGTTAATAAACTGAACATAACTTAAGAACCGTAAATCGTACAATAATAAATTATAGGTCAAAATAAAGCTTATCATAAAAGGAATATAAATATACATAGTGTAATTGTTGAGTAGTTATACAATAAGAATATTTATAGAATATTAGTCCATGAATAGTCCTTGGAAGTTACCTGTAATTTAATCTTCACCGGATATAACAGTATGTCAACTTGGATCGATGCATATGCGTGCCTGGTCTTACGTTGACGTTGACTGACTGTCTCATTCCAAACACAGACCATAGTTTTTGCCAAAAAACTGAATCAAAGTGTAATGTCGGTTATTATGTTAAGCCTGTATACCTTATTCTAGCTTTCGAACAGCCCATTCGAGTCACATTCTGACCTTGTTATTTATTCGCTTATCAATCTTGACTGTTTTTATATGATCGTATGTGTGTATATTTCCCGTCCCATTCATCACATGTCTGTAACTTATTTTTGTGTGCCTATAAATATTGGATTACCTGCCATCTCCACTGCGCGTCGTTTCTCTTCTCTCTATTCCATTCGCTTTATATACAAAATATATGTATTCGATAGTCCATTCTCGTTATTTGACTTATCTAAATCCGTTATTGACTAACGCGATTAAAGTCGATGATTATATAGGAGGATAGGCGACATATAAATTTAAACAACACTCATCATTACAATGTCCTTGCAGTCAGATCTTGGGCCACTAAAGTGGAGAGCTCTTTCGACAACATTGTTCGATCTAAATGACGATTAAATAACGGGTCTCCACAAAAGTACTAGTAATTATATACAAAGATAAATGATGGCTATCAGTGAAATTTAAAATACATATTACAGCTTATTTAAAACTTGTCAGATGGTGGATGTACTTGCATATTAGAATCATTGTTCATTTCGGGACTCGAACTCATTACTATTCACTTCAAATATTAGCATATTATCTATATAGTTACTGAGTTCGTTCACTCTCATTTGTATCTATGTCAACATGTATATGTATATAACATACATCATGTTTTTTTTCTCTTTCTTTTAATAATCAAATTTCAGATTTTATGAACTTCAATCACAAAAAACAATGGAATATGATATATCTATAGCAAAATTATTATCTTTAGGTTATCCATATCAAATAGCAAATCGTGCATTAAAAGAGAATCATAATAATTATCAAATTGCTTTAGATTATTTATTATCTAAATCTACATCAATTATGAATATTGAAGATAATTCAATGATGAATAATAATTATTCTATCAATAATACATCACATGGAATCCATTCACGTGGTATTCATGTTAATAGTAATCGTAGTAGTCGAGGTTATGAACGTGGTCATCGTGGCAGGAGTCGATATGATGATTCTGATGGATATGAATTTAATTCTAATCGAGTAAGTTTATTGTTAATTTATAAATAACAATTCTATTAATTTGCTCTGTGTATCCAGTTTTGAGCTACACTTTCTTTGAATGCTAATCAGGTTCAAACTTATAATTTACTGCTTGAAATTACTGTCACCATTTAACGATCACTGGTTGTGGATATATTTTGATTTTAACTGTTTATTTTATATGCTAATCAATTATTACAAATTCAACAGTTCCATGTTCTATAAGCAAAGATGGATGATGACTAGCAATGGAATCTAGGATAGGTGTTTCGTCCTATTTTGGGATTCGTCAGATGTTATATTATACGTGTTTACCAGTACAGAATGAAATGTGCTCATTCAATGGATCGATCAATAAATTATTCAAAATTAGCTTAGTTTAAACAATAAATGTTTATTGGAAATGATTTTCACTATCATACAGGAGAGAAACAGTTAGATAACTTTGGGCTGCACATTGATATTAAACTACTTTTATTTTTCTATATCGTATTGTGTTAAGTCTTCTAAATCTATCTATATATATATATATATATATATATATATATATATATATATATATATATATATATCGCCTCGTAGAAGGGTTTTATTATGATTGGATTTAGGCGTGTCCGAGTTGATTTATTTATTTATTCTAGTTACTTACTTACTACTTTTCTTACGCCTGCTACACCGAATGGAGCATAGGCCAAAGACCAGCATTCTACAACCCACTATGTCCTGAGCTTTCCTTTCCAATTCTGTCCAATTTTTGTTCATTCTTTCCATGTCTGTCTACATTTATCGGCGTATTGTGTTTTTCGGTCTTCCTATTCACCCCCATCGGCCTTGAGGATTCCATGTGAATGATCGTCTTGTGACGCAGTTCTATGATTTCCTCATTGTGTGTGTTTATTGGAAATGATTTTCACTATCATACAGGAGAGAAACAGTTAGATAACTTTGGGCTGCACATTGATATTAAACTACTTTTATTTTTCTATATCGTATTGTGTTAAGTCTTCTAAATCTATCTATATATCGTCTCGTAGAAGGGTTTTATTATGATTGGATTTAGGCGTGTCCGGGTTGACTTATTTATTTATTCCAGTTACTTACTTACTTACTACTTTTCTTACACTTGTTACACCCAATGGAGCATAGGCCACAGACCAGCATTCTACAATCCACTCTGTCCTCAGCATTCTTCTATACTTCTATCCCATTCTTGTTCATTCTTTTCATATCTGTCTCCATTTCTCAGTGTATTGTGTTATTCGGTATTCCTCTTCACCCCCATTGACCTTGAGGATTCCATGTGAGGGATTATCTTGTGACACAGTTCGATGCTTTCCTCAATATGTGTGTCCTATCCACTCCCAGCACTTCTTCCTGATTTATTCCTCCGCTGGGATTCGGTTTGTTCTCTCCCATAGTAGGTTGTTGCTGATAGTATCTGACCAACGGATCCGAAGTATTTTGTGTAGACAACTGTTATTACTAAACGCTTGTATCTTCTGGATGACGGTTTTCGTAGTTCCCTAAGTTTCCATCCCATATAATATCACTGTTTTGACATTTGTATTGAAAATTCTGAATTTGGTGTTGGTTGACAGACATTGGTTTTGAGTTCCAGATGTTCATCAAATGTAAATATGCTGCTCTTGCTTTACCGATCCGCGCCTTCACATCTGCATCAGATCCACTGTGTTCATCATCAATGATAATGGCCATATATGTAAAGGTTTTCACACCTTCCAAGGCTTCTCCGTCATGCGATTTTCCCCCTCGAAATGCAAAATGTTGCTTCAGGATTGGGTTGAATGAACTCCTGAACTAATAATAAGGAGTGATGTCGTTGAACATGATGACGCTTCATTTATCTTAGGAGTCTCATCAGCCCTTGTGGTCTGGTGTGTGACGAAATTTCAGCACGGATACAGAAGGCTTGACTAGCTTTTGCCAACTTGCATCATTCATGGCGTAGGCGAGATATCCGTCTTTCAACCAAAGGACGGGTTTACTGCTCGGCAGTTGGTTCGTTCCTACTTTATGGCAGTGAAACATGGCCAGTAAGAGTAGAAGGTATTTGTAGGTTACTAGTATTCGATCATAGGTGTCTTCGAAGCATTGCTCGTATATTCTGAGACCACCGAGTAAGCAATGCAGTTGTTAGGAAACGGGTACTAGGTAAGGATGGCAAATCAATTGATGAAGTAGTGAAACTTCATCAGTTGAGATGGCTGGGACACGTGTTACGTATACCCAACCTAACCACTGATTGCCCGATGTGCGATGTTTTGTGGTGTAGGAGTTGTTTGGAAGAAATCTAGTGGCGGTCAGATCAAAGCATGGTACGAATCTATGATGTCACTGACAAGTGGACTGAGCTGTGTTGGTAGGTGTAGACTACGTGGTTGGAATCGCGAGAGGATAGTAACCGATGGTTAGAGACACTGAATGACATGGCTCAAAATCGTTTGCAGTGGCCCTGATGCATCCACTCTTTGTATTCTCCCAAATTCTAATCTTTTGAATTCTCCATGTCCCTTTCTTTTTTATCTTTCCAAATTTATTTCACTGGATTATACTCTTTGAATAACATCTTCAAACTCTAATGTTTCCGATTACTGCTTATGCTCTTACTACCTCTAAAGCCACAGGATTTGAATTGACAACTGCATCTTTGTGCTAATGTGGTATGGCAACTCGAACTGATGTACGTACGTACGAAGTTCTTCGTTGTTACTGACACCGGTTAGCATTGCACGTCGTGGTAATCGATGTTCGGGCATACGTAACACGTGACCCAACCATCTCAGTCGATGGAGATTCACAACCTCATCAACTGATTGACCATCATTATCTGATATCCTGCATCTAACCTCACTATTACTTACTTCTCGGTGATCCCAGCAGACACCAGCAATAATTCAGTAAGCCATACAAGTTAGTAGTTGATTATATAAACAAGAGTTGCACACATCAAATTAGTTGGGATGAATGTTATTATCATTATTGTAAGCTGAAAAAACAATGATCAATGGAGTTGAATGATGTTAGATTATTGATGAATAACATTGGAAGATTATCGAAGAATATTGATAAACCATTGGAAGTTAGAAATGTGAACCACTGAATGCTGGCTCTGTGATAAGAATATTATAGAAGTCCTGTAAGAACTGAGATTTTTATTTCTACTTTGAATTCTTATTAAATGATTATTGTAGGGTATCTACATTGTTATTCTACTTGTTAAATTTCAGTCTTCTATTGGAACTACAAATGATCATCATACATTGTTGATCCGACCATCAACAGGACTTACTCGATTAGATGATTTAATTGTTGATTCAAAACCAATAACAACATCGAATGCATTATTATCATCTTCATCATCATCAAATATTATATCAAAAACTTGTATTCTACCTGTTGGTTGTCCAATTCTAGCACAAAATATATCTGGTGATTATGAAGAAGCTCAATTAATTGGTCATTTCTCTGCACAACAATTTAATAAAGCATTTAATGGTAACAATGTCATTATTGATGATATGGGTTCCAGGGAGAAGGTTGTACTTGTTACTTATCATCATCAACAGAAGAATAATCCTGAAATAATTGTAGATGAAGAAGAGATTGTACCGATCAGTTTGATAAGAACATTAAATAAAGAAAAAGTAAGTAGTAGTATGTTCACTGTACATGTGACATAAATTAGTGTGTATATGTGTATGTGTGTCCAGTGTCAGGCAAGGTTGTTTACTCTCACCCTTTGCCTTTCTCCTGGAGATCGACTGGATCATGAAGACATCAACATCTAGGGAGAACTATGGGATACAGTGAACAGCTAAAATGCAGTTGGACGATCTAGACTTCGCAGATGGTCTGGCTCTTCTATCGCACATGCAACAACAAATTCAGGAGAAGACGACCAATGTAGCAACAGCCTCAGCAACGGTAGGTTTCAACATACACAAAGGGAAAATCAAGAGTCTCCAATACAACACTGCGTGCAACAATCGAATCACACTTGACGGAGAACATTTTGAGGATATGAAAACCTTTACATATATGGCCATTATCATTGATGTTGAACACAGTGGATCTGATGCAGATGTGAAGGCGCGGATCAGTAAAGCAAGAGCAGCATATTTACATTTGAAGAACATCTGGAACTCAAAACCAATGTCTGTCAATCAACATCAAAGTCAGAATTTTCAATACAAATGTCAAAACAGTGATATTATATGGGATGGAAACTTAGGGAACTACGAAAACCGTCATCCAGAAGATACAAGCGTTTAGTAATAACAGTTGTCTACACAAAATACTTCGGATCCGTTGGTCAGATACTATCAGCAACAACCTACTATGGGAGAGAACAAACCGAATCCCAGCGGAGGAAGAAACCAGGAAGAAGTGCTGGGAGTGGATAGGACACACATATTGAGGAAAGCATCGAACTGTGTCACAAGATAATCCCTCACATGGAATCCTCAAGGTCAATGGGGGTGAAGAGGAATACCGAATAACACAATACACTGAGAAATGGAGACAGACATGGAAAGAATGAACAAAAATTGAACAGAAATGGAAAGGAAGGCTCAAGACATAGTGGGTTGTAGAATGTTGATCTGTGGCCTATGCTCCATTGGGAGTAACAGGCATAAGTAAGTAAGTGTATGCATTTGCATTCATGTGTATAGATGAGAATGTGCTTGTTTATATTTTGAAGGTCTTTGAAACATTGCTGTCTTTTTTGAATAAAGTGCAACAGAGTTATCCAATTTCTTACTTTATTTTCTAGAAAAACAAAACTGATTTAGTCAAGGGTTTAAGCCTGAAGCATCATTGCTCATCTATAACAGAAGAATAGTTTAATAAAAAGTCAGATTTCACAATAACACATTTCGTCTTAATCCATAGTTTTTCCTTGCCACCGATAAGACCTTAAAAGTATGAAGCTAACGCATTACAAAAATACAGTATATATAAGTGGCTTCATTTAGTTGTACTTTCGACTGTGCGGTCACATTTCCAGTTCATCTAGATGATCTTTAATCAAAACCTCCTCTTTCAAGTCTGTTAGCGGGACATAGACTGGATTAAAGGGTGCTCAATGCTCGATTGCTTTGGTGGACGCTGATTAGCTAATTCTTATCCAGTCACTACTAGTCGATACTTGGAGAATACTCTGGAATCTTCTCATGTAAAAACTATAAATATACTAACGTTTTCCCTATTGTGCTTCAACCTTGTTATTTGGAATATAATCTCTTTCATGTTCAACCGTGTTCTGATTTGCGGACTTGTCGAGTGAATCGGTGTCCGAGAATACTATACTAAGCAATAGGAATAGCTAAGTCATAACCGTAGGAAAGAGATTATAACAAAGTCGAACAAGAATAAAGTATCTTTCTACAATGTTGGCAACTTAAGATGTCACAACTTCTTTTATATCACTCGACATCCCATAATTAATCTGTATAGTCCATTCATTTGGTCACTTTCTTTCTGATTGTTTTCTCACTTCTAAGTGAATAATTTTATTGTATGCATTTTTATTCAGATTACTATAGATATGGTACCTCCTGCACCATTGGATAGAATACTACCATATTGTGTTCAATCACAATCTGAATATACAGATGCCAATCGATATGATGAAATTCCTTCTACTGATTATGGATTTACAAGTCGACCATATCAATCTAGTAGAGGACGCAGAGGTGTTGGTGGTGGTAGTCGTAATCATAGAGTGTTTCGTGCTGGAAGAGGCAGTGGTGGTAGACGTTCACGTTGTAGAACTAATCACTTCTGATTAAGAAATAGCAATTTTAATAAATTTATTACTTTTCTTTTCATAATTATACTTGAAATCAGTATTTTACTTTGTAAAAATGTGTACATACACTTTGTTTTGTATCAGAAACATTTCTCTACACCTATTCTGTTTTCTTCTTCTTCTTCTTCTCCTTCTTCCTCTTCCCCCTCTTCTTCTTCTTCTTCTTCTTCTTCTTCTTCTTCTTCCCCCTCTTCTTCTTTTCCCCCTCCTTCTTCTTCCCCTTTCCCCTCTTCTTCTTCGTCCTCTTTATTATTGTTATTGTTGTTGTTGTGTTGTATGAAATTGTATTTTAATGTTTTGTGTTTTGACTGAAATGTTTCAGTAAAACAAATGAACGGTTCAGTATAAACTTCAGAAATTGTCTGTTACACATATGTATTTAATATACTGTACATAGACAAATTGTTTCTTTCTATCAGTATTGGGTTGTGGAAATTATTAAGTTATTGGTTGAGATCATGAACTGATTGATGTTAGATCACCATTGAGAACCTGAAAGCACTGGATGGCCGTTTCGTCCCATTGTGGGACTCCTCACCAGTGCGCATCTACGATCCCGATCGCGAGATTCGGACACAGGGCTTTCAGTCTCGCGCGTGAACGCCTAACTTCTAGCCCACTGAGCCGGCCGGTATCCAACGGTGTTAATGTCCAACCTCAATCAATCCACGAAATTGCGCAACCATCTTCCATTGTACTGAGGTAGATACCTATCTCTACTCGACATGGATTCTATCTTTAAAACTAGTAATTGATAAACGTTTTATTCAAGTTTACAGGAGGATACTTATGTTATCAGCTGATTTAATAATGTTCTCATTACTTTCAAAAAATAAAGTCTGCCAAGATCGATAAAATAATGTATGACGCTATTGTTATGTACTAATCATAATAAGAGTTGTATTTCATAAACATACAATGCTCCGCCACGTTGTTCCAATGAATAAATAAGCGAGTTAGCGGTTTCAAGTATTCCCTCCATTTTCCTTCTGTTTGAGTTAGCTAGTAATATCATTGATTATCGTATAAGTTAAAGCTTAGTACATTAAGTCTGTACTCGCTGAATGGGTTACAGTATATCCTATAAATAACATCTACTGAATAATGGACGATTGTTGTACATCAGTAACTGACGACTAACAGTATATGTCATAAAAATTAGACATGTATTTTTGTTTATCATTCTCTTGTCAGTAAATCTCACAAACCGCTTTCACATTAAGGATGTTTTGGGAATTAAGAGAAATTTTCTTGATATCGTGTGTATATATTATGTGGCCCTGAATCCGACTCCAATTAAATGTCCATGTCGCTGCTGTACTGGCTTCGCTGAATGCGTGCGATTTGAGATTGAGTTGCTCGTCGATTGCTTCGTTTATCGCACCCGTCTGCGTAGACTTACAAAATGCGTTTAGTTCGAGATAAAGCTTACCACTTTTGTGCTGCCGTAGTCACCGATTCGATCGTATGGTCGAAAACTGCGTTTTTTATCGACTGAGCTGGCTTCAGTGAGTTTATTCGCCCAAAGTATGGAGTGCGGATGGTTTATCATCTGCATAGTTTGATGCGTTATGCTTTTCGTCGGCGGGTTTATCACTTTTGTGGCCCGTTATTTTGATGCCAATTAGATTGGTCTAATGATTGTTGTCGAAATATACATCCTTGTATACAATCATCGACTTAACTCGCGTTGGCGAATAACAGAATTAAATAAGTCAGATACGAGAATGACTCCCAAATTTATATGCTTCATACAATTGTTGATCTGAACAAACAATCAGAGATACAGAGCAAAATAAGCTAAGAGAGAGAGAGAGAGAAGCGAAACTGAAGGACGCGCAGTAAAGAGGACAAGTGAGCCAACTTAATTTAGCGAAGCATGAACCGATATATACAGTCGAACCAAAATAAGTTATAAACATATGATGAATGGGATACGAAGTGCCCACACGTATGCTCATATAGAAACAGTCAAGATTGATAAGCGAATAATTGGCAAGGTCACTATGTGACTAAGATGAATAAATAGATTGATCTGTCCAGAGGTTAAAATAAGTTATGTAGGCTAGAGATAGGTCCAGCCAGTACATAAATATGAGCGATTCAAAACCAACGGGTTACGTAATTTCACTACTGGGCTCATAATTGTGATGTTTAGTTTACAATGTTAAAATATGTAGTGTTTCACATGATTAGGAGAAGCTAATGTATTTTGTTGTAGGTGGGAATGTGTTGATAGTCACCATAAATTTCGTATGCCGTGATGGTGATGGTGTGTCAGGGAAAAAAGATCCAATATTTCGTATGTTTTAGTGATTTTGAGTGATTGTTTGAATATGTCTTATCGTTCTTAGACATAAGCTTTCCATACTGATGATGTTCGTTGGCTTGTGTATTTTCCATTTTGATTATTGAAGTGGTTTATTTGGTTAATGATGGTGATATTATTAAGTCATGTTGAAGACTTGAACTATCTACTTTAGGAACATGTAGTTTAATCCATCGTACCATCTCTAAGCGTTTTCACTATCACATACTACCAGATTCCCATTTGGTAAGAATCTAACGATATTCTATTTGTAATGCCTAGAAATTTCAATACAACAAAGTAACAAATTGATGCTTAACAAAAAAGCTGAATGATAATTTGTAAAGAAAAGTAGTAGAATATATGGTTGTGTAATGAAAAAAATTAACTGAACAATGATAGCGTTCAATGAAGGGTAGTCTATTTAGAAACTATAACCAGGATAAATTTCTTTTAGTTAAAAAGATTTTCTATAAAGAATGTTGTATAAATATTACCACTGACTTGTATTCTGAGCACTATCACATAGAGTCAAAAGCTAGTGAGCCACATGATCTATAGGGCTCAACATTGGTTGTCTGATGAATGTAAAGAAATCAAATAAGACTTTTCACAAGAAAGTGAACATGTTCTTAAGGTAATTATAATTTGAGATGCGCGTCCCATTTTATCCAGAACTCGTCAGTTGGACGTACCTGCATCCCAGAATTGATGTTCATCCTAGGACTCGAACCCAATACCATTCACTTCAAACATCATTGTGTTATACACTCTGCCACTAAGTCCAGATAGCTACTGGCTTATGAAATGGGGTAAAGTTTTGGTTCATTTCGTATTGGTTGTTTTGATCATCCCATTGACGTTTAGAACTGCAACTGATCAGTCTTATTGGCATATGGGCATCCTATACGGATTAACTCGATATTCCCTTGAATGACGAGCATTATAAGCAGAGATGTGTACGTAATTTTTAGTCTATTCGACCAGCTACTTAAATATCATTTCAGTAACAATGCATTATGTACAAACATTTACCGAAGAAAATCTGCCAATGTCTAACTAAACAAAATTAAAGAGATAAGCATTGACTCATGTTATTCTTCTTCTTAAGAATACCGCTTCATTTTTTAATGTTATCCTTTAAACAACAACATAATGTTCTTTTGATTTGTGATTTTTTGTTTCATTTCCTATCTCTGCACCGACTCCAGGTGTAACAAATTGGTTCGACTCAAACTCGTTCCATATCCTACAATAATGATAACTGACTGAGGATCATCTCGGAATTACTGCAAAATGTCAAATGTTTAAATAGGCATATATACATATAATTGTATTGATTTGATGTAGAACACCTACTATTGTGAATGTTCATCGACTGTGATTTTCGGGATACAATCGACCACCATCAACCTAAACGTGTAATACTGGCTGGAGTAAGAGTGATTTAGAAGTGAGTAAAAAGATGAAGATCAAAGGCATGACATTACTTAGTGAAATCACTGACCGTTGACTTTAGATATGTCGATATGCAGATACTAACCTAATTAGGTTCTCGATGATAACGACGATAATTAGTTTGAGACATCGAGTGATTTGGCAGAGAAGCGAACAGACTTTCAGGAGAATTGTCTATGAAATTTACTATTTACTATGAACTGATCACATAAGAGAAATATTCATGTTGTCACTGGTATTTAGTTCAGTGATTGATTATTGATGTTTTAGTGAGAATATGTAGTTGTTAAATTTTCACTACCTTGAGATTGAGAATCATCATTAACGCCACTAGGTGATTATCAATGTAAGCCATTAGGTTTTCATTAAGTAATCGAAAGCTATTGTGTATGACATGAAAACGTAGATTATATAGTGTCCTCATGTCTATCTTCATGGGTGTATATCGGATTAGAGTTTTTAAGTTAGTTCCATTCTTTTATTTATTCATTTAAATACAAAAACATTTGTACAATAAGGCAGCATATAGATATGTGCCACGTCAATCATTCGATTTCTGTGAGGGCTGTGATACTACCCGACTAATCACACCGAAACACACAACTTTCCTAGAGGGACACACCCAGAGCCTTCGACCTCAAAGTCTGATCTACAAGGCAGTGGATCAACATCAGGAGATGCAGTCCTAAGGTAGCTGGTGACCAACAATAGGTTCATACTCCATTTGTTTCTTTAGGATACTGGCGCCCATGTGCACCATTTGTATGGAATAAGGGTTTTCCAAATCCCCGAGGCGGATTCTCTATATTCATCAACATGGTTAAAGTGTCAGACATTCACTTTTCGTCCTCTCGATTTCATAAACAATGACGCCTGTACGAGAAGGTAGTGAGTAAGACTTCCCTGGCAATGTCTGTACTCGCGTGGCTGTGTGAGAGCATTTTGAAAGGGAGAGCTGACTCTCCCCACTCTCGGCCGTACTAAGGCATTTATCTTATCTGACTTACATACGTAGATAAGATGTACGCAGTTAATTATATCTCATTGTTATGTCCCAGTGAAGATTAAATTACGAGTAACGTCTGAGAGCTATTAATGGACTAATATTATATATATATTGCTATTGTCTAGGTGCTCGGTAACTACATTGTGTATATTTATATTCCCCTTACTGTAAGCTTCATTTTGATCTATATATTATTATTGTTATACGATTTACTGTTCTTAAGTTATGTTCAGTTTATTGATTACAGTCTCCCACGTTCATGGCCACATTTTGACTTGATCTTACATATATGTTATATCCTATTTGATGGTGTGTGATGTGGTCCGTTTGTCTGGTATATAAACCAAGTATATTTGAAATAAATGATTTTCATAGTGGAAGCTGGTATTGGCGTTCAGGACTCAACAGACAGGGTTAGGCAGGAAAATGAACCAATAAGGACGCTAGGCTGCTCGTATCGATCAACATTTCATTGGTTTGGCACAGTACTAAGATTGTATAAGTCATATTCTGATTGGCTACCTTATCACATGATAAATTAATCGTGTAAAATTCATAACATTCACTACCATACTAACTATTTAATATTTAAATAATAAAATATCAACATATCTCATGTACTCTAACAATAAAAAACGTTCAACATTGTAATATTCAAGCAAAATTGGCTAGTGGCTAGCAGTGGAATCCAGTTTGATGAGCGTTTCATCCTATTTGGTACTCGTCAGCCAGATGTACCTGCATCCCAGAGTTGAGGTTCACTCCCAAATACAAAGAAACGCGTGTCGTAGATTCCACTTGCTAGCCACAATCCATCTTTGCTTGATAAGCTTATGAATTAAGGCTATATCGAGGCAATCCACACAGGATGCACATATGCTAACATGAGACCAATCATTTGCAGTCCTAAGTAACAATGAGAAGATACAAGTAAAACAACACCAAATGGATTGTACTATTCATATCTTGAAAGTGAAACAGTCTTATAAGAATTAAAGAATCAATAAATTGCATTATTATTATTTACTATTCCATTTGATTTCCATTATTGATTTTTTAGCTTTTCATTAAAATTGATTTCTATATTAAAACGTACAATACTACTACTTATTATTATTAGTAGTATTATATCATCAATAGCATAGTTCTTATTGTTGTGTTTACTGTTGTTTGTTTATGATGCTTTTACCCATTTAATTTTACATCTATTAGAGAATAACAAATTGCTTCATTATAACCAAATCTATATTGAATGTATGAAATGGTATTTTAATGGAAAGAAACCTTTAATTTGTACTTTAATAATAATAATAATAATACCACTACTAATAGTAGTAATAATGATACTACTACTGCTACTACTACTAGTAATAATAATAATAATAATAATAATAATAATAATAATGGTCAATGTTTTTCTCATGCGTTCTTACCATAACATTCCACTTTTGACTAGGTCTCCATTAATCATAGTTACTAATAGAAAAATCAGTAAAAACAAAAGGGTAAAGTTATGTAACATTCTATAAAAGAATCAATCCAATTATTATTAATTCAATGTAAGATATATATATACACAATTATCGCATTGGAATGTGTTTATATGTACTTTGTTATTGTATACTTGGATTAGACTTCTTGTTGTCGTTGTTGTTGTTGTTGTTGGGGTGGTAGTGGTTGAATAAAGTTGGATTGTGTGTGTGTATGAAATTGTCGAGTTCGTCGGATAATATCAGAAGGGGGAGGGTGGAGTTTAACGTAATTTACTAGTTAAATTCATGAGTCAATTAAAGCTAGACCATAATTGAAAACTTGGAAGCACTGGACGGCCGTTTCTTCAGCAGTGCACATACACGATTTCATCCGCGCGACTTATGAATTCAACTATTCAATTAATTGGATAAGTTGATTCTTATTCTTTTCTATTTACCAAATTCTTCTACGTACAATTCTTATCATGTTCTTAGAAATAACAATATACGTTCAGATGTAATGAAGATTTTGTTGAGCCGGCTATCCGAGAACTGCTACGGAGCCTCCAGAGGCCCTAAAGGAGCCGAAGAGTCCCAGCCAATCAGAGCATCATGGAGCTCTCTAGAATATCAACGTGGAGTGCTACTATTGCTCAGTAGCATAATATGTTCTTCAGCGGATTGGTCAAAATACGATGTTGATTTAACAAATGTTAACATGTATAAATACCCATGTTTTCTGTACAAAAATGAATCTTTGGAGTAAAGTGCTTTTCGCTTATTTTACGCCTTTTCTCTCGAGTTCAGGTCGCTGTGTAGTTCTAGCTTGCGGGTGATCAGAATAGCTTCGGACGATGTTATCGACGAGCTCACCACTTAAGTGATCCTGGGATCTGACCCTAATCACATCGTATGATTGATTGTTATCGAAATATTCATGTCGGCCATCCTCCTACATCATTATCAACTTAAATCATGTTATTCAATAATGAAATTAATAAATCAAATATGAGAATGTCTGTGTTTTGTACAGTCGTTGATCGAGACAAATGACTGAAGAAACAAAGTAAAGAGAAGAGATTGAAGCGAAATGACGCACAGTAGAGAAGGTGTGTCAGCCAACTTGATTTAAGCAAGAGTGAATTAATATTTATAGGCAGACAAAGATAAGTTACCGACGTGCAATGAGTAAGATTGGAAATGCACACACACGCTTACATAAAAACAATCAAGGTTAGTAAGTGAATAATTAACAAGGACAAAACGTGACTCAAGAAGAACGAATAAATTGATCTGTCCAGAAGATAGAACAAGTTATTTGGGCTTAACATAGCAACAAACACTACAATTGAAATCAGGAACTGACTTTTATTGGTCAACGACTGAAGAACAGGAATCATTGATTAGTTATTTCGTTGTAATATATGACTCCTTTGCATCATATCAGACGTGAAATAAATGTTATCAATAGCTGTTCTAGCAACATTAAGAATTGACAGATTTTATACATATAAAACCAGTGAATGCCAACTTTCTGAGTTAAAGGGTATACATCTGTCACAAGGCCCTAAGGTTCCAGGTTCTATTCTTGGTGTAGTTTTGAATACTATCTATTGAATTTGATAACTGAATCTTAATAAATATTTAGATAATTTATAGATAGTACTGTAATGAATGAGAACACAAATGGGGACAGTCGAATGTATTCGAGTAAAAAAATTACAGAATCTGAGTACCATACAGTAAATACTTCATTTGCTAAATGTCAATCAAATGTCTTGAACTTGGTTGTTTACTTCGTTTCCACACCAACCATTATCTGTTCTCACTCTGTTCTCTTCAGTCTTCTTACTCTTCTGCCTTCAGACGTTCTACTATCAATTGATGATACATACTACTTAGATATCTGCCGACGTCAGTAGCACACACCATAGTACTACATTTACAGATATTACTGTTAAATCGTATTTATTCATATTGATTGACTCTTAACTTACAATTACTGGCATTTTTGATAAGTAATTCGTCCTTCTTGATAACACTGTGGAACTTAAGAACTGTTCTATTGTAATATTTTATAGAATATTATTATTTGTATAGTCAATTATACATTGTCTGTAACAAGTTTACTTAGATCCCTTAAACATGGAATGAACTTCATCTTAGAATAGTGGAAGTGTAATGTGTGCTACTGATGTCCATAGATATAAGTAATGCGGCGAAGAATTAGGAAGATCGAAGAGAAAAGAATGATTGGTGTAGAAACGAAAGAACAATAAAGTCTGAGACAATTTATGGACATTTTACAAATGAAGTATTTAGTGAATGATTCACAGATTTTACTGAGAGATTCTGTAATTTCTGTGTTCGAATACATTCGATTGTCCTCACTTGTGTTCTTGTTTACTACATAAGTATTTATAGTTTTCACAAAAGAAAACCGATCATTGAAATATGATTAGAAGGTACTTTTCGAGCTCCTCATCGTTACATGTAATAAAAGAAACTGAGGTTTTCGAGTCGAAATATACTCTGTCTGATTACTAACAAATGTCATTGTCAAAGTACACAAAAACAAATGCGATTACCTCTCTGGAAAATAAATCAGTATTACCAGGGTAGGTTAAGTGTATGGACAAATCGTTTTTTGGAACACATAAAGGGGTATTTCAGTTTCCGTATAGCCAAGGCTTCAATAAACCTTAGTATACGTCCTTGATGGCTTTTGTGTAAC
This sequence comes from Schistosoma guineensis, assembly GCA_944470375.2. Classification (NCBI taxonomy): domain Eukaryota; kingdom Metazoa; phylum Platyhelminthes; class Trematoda; order Strigeidida; family Schistosomatidae; genus Schistosoma; species Schistosoma guineensis. The sequence goes on along the minus strand of OX103892.1, from coordinate 46,253,380 downwards.
ACTACAAGTGCTGATTTGATGTCAACCTTATGACCCGTCTCAATCAAATGTTTTGCAGTGGAGGATGATGTCTATCTATCCTGTCTATCCTCCATTGACGTGAAATCAGCATTTGTAGTGTTATACAAAGGCCTTCAAGGACGTATACTAGGGTTTATTGAAGCCTTGGCTATACGGAAATTGAAACCATTAAATGTCGTTATTATTATTATTATTATTATTATTATTACTATCAGCTCTATTCAATAGTATATTTTGGTACAATATAGAATTCTCAGCACAAGGTATTTCAACAAGTTTCTATCATAAAAAATAAAAATAAAAATAAAGATTCCCCGCACTCTCCACAATACAGCAAGGTTTTATCTCAAAAGCCCGGGAAATAATAGTGAAGAACAGTAAAGAATAATAGGTAATTTGCAAGAATTGACAAATTGTAAGAGTAAATGACGAGTAATTCCAAGAGCAAGCAATCACTTTATGTGGTAAGTCAGACGGAAAACCTTCTTCGATAACAATAAAACGTGAGAAGACCAAGAGAGATCAGAGGAATAGGCAACACTAAGATATCCTGCAACGAACTGCCACCAACCGGTTGAGTGACTTAAAAATGTGGTCAGGGAGACGGCTTTTTAAAAATTTCATGCAATTGGTTCCCTTTATGAATTTAAATAAAGCAAGAACAAATATTGATGCAGAATAGTATGAATTCATATTATTTCGAGGTTTCTCGTCAGCTGCTTACAAACCAAAAAATGTGATAGAATTTTTACATTGAGATAGAGTGAAAACAAATGACATAGATGAGTGTAAATAACTGGGTTACAATAATAACTATATATATATATATATGCTAGAAATAGGTCAGAGGTCAAAAGAAGGGGGTTAATCCAGGTTGGGTGGTGTAATAATGCAATTGAATAATCATAAGATAGGTTACGTAATAATAATTAAATAGAATATGAAAAGTTAAGATAATTTAGGAGGATCAGGTGGTGGAAATGCGTAAATAATAATGTGGTTTAAGAATTATGTAATAGGGAAGGAATATAAATATTTTAAAATAAATAAAAATAAAATAATAATAATAATAATAAAGGGTTACCAGGGTAGTGATAAGCTAATTAACGTCTCTTTTTGAATGCATAAGTCAGGTTTAAGTTTTTTGATCATAATAGCTTCAGCAAAACGGAGGCTGGTCGTATTTCTTTGTCTATTGATAACTTTGAAAGCATGAGGAATGTCGATGGTGTGCCCGGTGTCAATTAGATGTCGAGCTATTGCACTGTTGAAAGCCCTGGTCCCACGCAGCCTCAAGTTTTTTGGAACATGCTCAGAAATGCGAACATGCACTCTTCTCTCAGTTCTTCCAATGTATGTGCTTTGGCACGTACATGTAAATTGGTAGATGCAGTTGGAGCTACTAAGAAAAGAGGGCTTGTCGATTTTGGTTTGTTGAAGTGAGCAGTTCGTTTGCCATACTGTCATAAGTTTTGCTGCTGGGTAGGTGACTTTCAATGCAGAGTTTATTCTGTGATTGATTATTCCAGCGATTTCATCACCTTTGAAACGTAAGTGTAAAAAGCAGGTTTTTCTTTCTACTCCATCGTATTTTGTATGAGGATTGCTTTTTGCATATTTCTGGATAAATTTCAATGGGTATTCATTATCGCGTAGAACATTAGTAATCAGATTAATTTCATCATTAAGGTATTCTTTTGAACAGATTTTTTGAGCGCTGTCAAAAAGGGTTCGTACAATACCCTTTTTGTAACTCATTAGGCAGAAACTGTGGTAATTGAGATAAAGACCACTCCAGGTATTTTTATGGTGAATATGTCTATGTAATTTACCATCAGATGTTCGTCGGATCCCAACATCAAGGAAATGGAATTTGTCTTCAGCTTCTTGTTCCATAGTAAACTCTATGTCCTCGTGTGCTTTATTAAATAGATCGAGTAGCTTAATGGCGTGATCGTGATTGTTGCAGACGAGGAATGTGTCGATGGAGTTGCCATGGGTAGCCCATTGGGCCCGATTCTTGCCGATATATTTATGGGAAACCTAGAACAAAAAAAGCTTAAGCACGTAATCGATGGTACTACACTGTATTGCAGATATATTGATGACACATTCCTCGTCTGCAACAATCACGATCACGCCATTAAGCTACTCGATCTATTTAATAAAGCACACGAGGACATAGAGTTTACTATGGAACAAGAAGCTGAAGACAAATTCCATTTCCTTGATGTTGGGATCCGACGAACATCTGATGGTAAATTACATAGACATATTCACCATAAAAATACCTGGAGTGGTCTTTATCTCAATTACCACAGTTTCTGCCTAATGAGTTACAAAAAGGGTATTGTACGAACCCTTTTTGACAGCGCTCAAAAAATCTGTTCAAAAGAATACCTTAATGATGAAATTAATCTGATTACTAATGTTCTACGCGATAATGAATACCCATTGAAATTTATCCAGAAATATGCAAAAAGCAATCCTCATACAAAATACGATGGAGTAGAAAGAAAAACCTGCTTTTTACACTTACGTTTCAAAGGTGATGAAATCGCTGGAATAATCAATCACAGAATAAACTCTGCATTGAAAGTCACCTACCCAGCAGCAAAACTTATGACAGTATGGCAAACGAACTGCTCACTTCAACAAACCAAAATCGACAAGCCCTCTTTTCTTAGTAGCTCCAACTGCATCTACCAATTTACATGTACGTGCCAAAGCACATACATTGGAAGAACTGAGAGAAGAGTGCATGTTCGCATTTCTGAGCATGTTCCAAAAAACTTGAGGCTGCGTGGGACCAGGGCTTTCAACAGTGCAATAGCTCGACATCTAATTGACACCGGGCACACCATCGACATTCCTCATGCATTCAAAGTTATCAATAGACAAAGAAATACGACCAGCCTCCGTTTTGCTGAAGCTATTATGATCAAAAAACTTAAACCTGACTTATGCATTCAAAAAGAGACGTTAATTAGCTTATCACTACCCTGGTAACCCTTTATTATTATTATTATTATTTTATTTTTATTTATTTTAAAATATTTATATTCCTTCCCTATTACATAATTCTTAAACCACATTATTATTTACGCATTTCCACCACCTGATCCTCCTAAATTATCTTAACTTTTCATATTCTATTTAATTATTATTACGTAACCTATCTTATGATTATTCAATTGCATTATTACACCACCCAACCTGGATTAACCCCCTTCTTTTGACCTCTGACCTATTTCTAGCATATATATATATATATAGTTATTATTGTAACCCAGTTATTTACACTCATCTATGTCATTTGTTTTCACTCTATGTCAATGTAAAAATTCTATCACATTTTTTGGTTTGTAAGCAGCTGACGAGAAACCTCGAAATAATATGAATTCATACTATTCTGCATCAATATTTGTTCTTGCTTTATTTAAACACTAAGATAATTGACTGTCGACACTGTTTATCAAAGAGTCTCCAATGGCACAAGCATTATGGGATCTCAAAATGGTGTTTAGATGCCGTTCATGTCTTATGCTAAAGTTAACAGCTTCATATTTAGACGGATTACGTTTGAGACCATTACCAACAGACCAACAATCAATACGAGACAAAAACTTATTCATTTCTATGGGATGTAAAGAGGAAGATATAGGCATACATACATTGAGATCATCCGCATACTTCACAAAAGTGTTTTCTGTGGAAGATGGCAGGTCATGCAGAAAAAAAGAGAATAGAAGAGGTGAAAGAACAGCTCCTTTTGGTACACCTTCATAAGACGGCAGAGACTCTGAACACTTTCCTCCAAACACAGTGTACTGTTCCCTTCCAGAGAGGTAGGAACATAGCCAGTTGGTTATCCAGCTGTCAGTGTTGACGCTGATTAACTTGTTAAGTAGACGTTGTCTTGGTATAGAATCAAAAGCTGAAGTATAGTCCAGAAAAGCACATCGAACATACTTCTTACCCTTTTCTAAGTTGAACACTATATTGTGATGCAGAACAGCATCTAAGGTCCTTCATTTGCATCAGGTCCTAAAATCGGGATAAGTCAAGTGTTTTGTATCTACTTATCAATTTTTTGGTGAGACGATAATTTATGGACGACCTTAGAGCGACGCTAAAGTGGCCTTGAGAATATCCACCTACTGACTATAGCAAAAGGAGGGTTTCAAACCTGTGTGAAAAATAAGGATTGTAACTTACAGCTGATGGTTAGGCTTGGGACTAAGAGTTACGGTTTTCATCATAAACTGACATCAGCTTTAATGCCGAGACTCTATTTAGACAAATGGATGAATCAATTCCGCGCCGAAATCCAAGATCCGTTATCGTAAATCTGATTGGTTCATCCATAAGTAAAAGTATCGCCATTTTTTAAAAATATAGTTGAATTACTGTGTCTGGCAATGTTCTTAATTAAAAACTCCATTTTTTCTCCAAATGTACATACAGTTACAGTACAGTACAGAATATTGTAATTCAAAGAATATATCTATTGCTTATTAGATTTAACTGTGAGAAATATTCTTTCATTTTATGTTCTGCCTCACAAATGTATCTCTCATCTTTTTATTGAGTTTATGTAGTGCGGAATATATTTACCAAAGATATTATATTGAAGGTAAGCTTCCTTAAGTTAATTCGTTGAGTGGGGATCTTGGAAAAAAAATCCCTTAACTCCGACTGTAGCTCTTCTAGGAGTACTGCCGGTTAAAAGATTGAGTAAGGGGGGGGGATTGAGCATGAAGTTAGGAGCCCCATCACGTAGCAACCAGAGCAACGATTTTTATAGCTAAATGGAATGTCCGAACAATATAGGAGACCAAGTGGAGCAGTCAAATAGCAACAGAAATGATGAAATACAACTTGACGGTGTTCACGATCAGCCAAACCCATTTGGCCCAATCTAGACAGAAGAGGATAGATTAGCGACAGGTAACAGAGGCAAGTAAGTAATAAGGAAATATATTTGTTAAACTGTAGAGAAAGTTTGTTTTCATTTAATAATTTTTCAAACTGGATTGTCTAAGTTTAATTCTGTAATTTGACCCATTGAGAATGTATGCATTTGAATTCATGAAGGTTTATCTAAGACTTGAATGGAACGTATGAAATACGTTATGGTGATGTAAAGATTTGTTTTTATATCATTTAACTTCATAGGTGACAAAATAGCTCACAATGCAGTGTGGGTTACTTATATCCATATAAGTAGTATATAACGGTGGTCAGGCATAGAATGTATTTCATTAGAAAATCGATAAGGAAAGAACGGGAACGGAACACAATTGGTATGAAAATGCATGAACAATGAAATTTGAGACAATGGACTGATATTTGCAAAAGGAACAGTCAATTTTGAGACGATGGATTGATATTTTGCATATCAACTATTTATTATACAGTTCTCAGATTTTAGTGCGATGCTCTATAATGTTGTGTTGAAATACATTCGATTGTCCCCACTGGTATTCTTGTTCAGTACAGTAAGATTTATCCTACATTAAGGCTTGCTTTGAAAGTACTTATTCAACTGATAAATTGGTCTTACTATATAGTACAATTTCAACCTACTGTAGGAGAGAACAAACCAAATCCCAGTGGAGGAAGAAATCGGGAAGAAGTGCGAGAAGTGGATAGGACACACATTGATGAAAGCACCCAACTGCGTCACAAGGAAATCCCTCACATGGAATCCTAAAGGATAAACGAAAAGAGGAATACCAAAGAACACATTATGCCGAGAAATGGAGATAGACATGAGAAAAATGAACAAGAATTGGATGGAATTAGAAAATAAGGCCCAGGACAGAGTGGGTCTGAGAATGCTGTTCGGCGGCCTATGCTACATTAGGAGTAACAGGCTTAAGTAATTAAGTAAGTAATATCGTATAATTTGCTATTTAGAACTTACAAAAGAGTACAGATACCTGGATCATGCCAACTTTATTTTTAACAGTTTACATGTATGTGCCAAATTTCATACATTTTAAAAACAGAAAAGAAATTGAATTAAGTTCATAAACTGATCAATGTTAGACTACTAGTGAAAACCTAGAAGTAATCGATGGCTGTTTCGTTCTAGTATGGGACTCGATGGCAGTTCGTATCCGCGGTCCCACTTCTCCAGGTTTTCAATGATGATCTAACATTGATCGGTTCATGATCTCAATGAAAACTCAACAATTTCCAGTACCCTATACCAAGAAATGAGGTTTTTTGTTCTCATATTCTAGTATATTCCTGAGAAATTGAAATGAATAGTTTTACCTTTTTCAAATTATTATGATTATCAATCTTGTATTGGTTTAATAGCTTTAGTTTCCAACGCTTAGTTAAGTAATAATCTAATTTGATTTTCTTAATCTTTGCATCTTATTTAGTTGTTAACTTGGTTACTATTACGTAACTTTTAGCTTCTAGCCATTCATTCATTTGACAATAGACATGATGTTGTCATTTCATAGTCTTTCATAGTAGACAAAAGATATGAGATGTTGAATGTATTATACACTTTACTGATATAGTTGTCAAGGCAGAAAAAAAAGAGTTTCAAACCAGATATACACATCTAAAACAATATAGTTACCGATATTGTTTCCCTATGGTGATGACCTTGGTGAAAACCTCCGTTACGTAATACTGTTTTTTTTTGCAAGACTTTAATCATAACATCTTACTTTTATATTCTTATTTAAACCTTTTGACTATTACGTAATTCATAGCATTAATATTTCATTTTTAGAAAAAAAAATCCTGTTTCCAAGCTTTTCCTGTTAGAACATTCATATATTTAACCTTTAAATAGACAATCATTCTCGTATAGAGTTTTTTTCTAGTTTTCACACAATTATTGTCGTTGATTAGTTGATGTTTGAATGTCAGATCTGATTTTAATAGTTGAGATCATGAGTGAATTGAAGCTAGACTACCATACAAAACCAGGAATCACTAGACAGCCGTTTTCATCCAACTGTGGGACTCTTCAACAGTGCATATTTACGATCCCGCCTAGAGAGATTACAACCCACGACCTATCAGTCTCACGCGGAAGCGCTTAACCATTAGAACACTGAGTCGGTATCCAACGATGTTAATATCTAACTTATTATGTGCTTTAAATAAGTGAAGAGTATATATGAAATAGAAATTAATGTACATCATTCTGTCACGACTATTGTTCTACTTGCGTTCAATAGTCTTGTAAAGTTATGACTATTGTTTACTAGTCTTATATGGTCTTAACCTACTTTGAAGTCAACTTATTAATCTTGAAAATAACAACATGTCTAATCATTCCACTAAAGGTTAATAAACAACCCTTTATATATTATCATCATCCAATGTGTTTCTAAATTTAAAAGTACCTTCTGAGGAAGTTACATTAGTCAGAGATAGAGAAGAGCTTATGTTATTATTCTCTCTTATTACAACCTAGCTATTCCTATTGCCTTAGTATTCTTGGACACCAATTCACTCGACAAGTCTTCAAATCAGAACACAGTTGAACAGGAAAAGAGATTATATTCCGAATAACAAGGTTAGATGGAAGTAAAAAGCATAATAGGAAAAACGCTAGTATATTCATAGTTTTTTTTACATGAGAAGATTCTAGAGTGTACTCCGAGTATCAACTAGCACTGATTGAATAGGTACCAGCCAATCAACGTGAAGCAATGCGATCATGCATGGAGAGTGCATTAATTCGATCTATGTCCCGCTAACAGCTTATCTCAGATTTTTTGAACATATTTAGACTTAGAAGAAGAAGTACATAAAATTGCAGTCTTTATATATGATTAGTGGATAACCAAGCCCCATTCGTTTGAGGCTTGCTGATGGTATTACTTTTGAGCGTTGGAAAACTGATTTTTATCAATCTGGAGACATTTTTTTTAACCTTTTCAACCTGTTTTGATAACATTGACTCTATGGCATCAAGTTCTGAAACTCTCATATCATATCATTTATTCAACTATCTCCTAGTTTCATAATTCTATTTACTAGAGATTGGTCATTCATTACACTGTCATACATTTCTATCCATTCTGTCCTTATTTTTTTTCCATCAGTGATGTAGGATGTTCTTCCACATAAGACATACACTCGTAAAATGATATTATTTATTATTTAAAATGTATGTAAACCTATGTTGTACTATTTCTATCCCGAACAAATGCATATAAAGACAATTAGTGTAGCAGTAACCTCTGAATCAGTAGGCCTCAACATACACAAAAGAAAAAGAATACAACATGGAGAACACTAATCCAATCACACTTGATGAAGAAGCTCTGGAAGATGTGGAATCTTTCACGTTTCTGGTTAGTTGTATCATCGATGAACAAGGAGGATCCAATACAGACTCATGAAGTGAATGAATTACCAAGCTATTTAAATGAAAAAACTTTACTGAGCAATGGTGGATAATGGCTAGCAGATGAATCTAGGACGTGTGTTTCATTCTATTTGGAACTTGTCAGCTGGATGTACCTGCATCTCAGAGTTAATGTTCACTTACGGACTCGAACCCAGTACCTTTCGCTTTAAACGCCACTGATAGCCACTAATTATATTTGTTTATAAAGCTTGGGAATTAAAGCAATATCTTGGCAATCCGCATAAGATACACATATGCCAATAAAAGACTGATCAATTTCAATCCTAAATAACAATGGAAAGATACAAGTAAACAACACAAAGTGAATGAAATACTTTACCGTTATTCATTTTATTGTTGTTAATTAATAAACCATTCGTTTTCACTATTAAAATAGAAAGATACAAAATTCAATAAAATTATTATGATGATATTATTTAATGGATTTCGTTTTACGCGGGTGTGGACGCGCGCGCACACACACCCACACACACTCATGAAAACATGAGTAATAATTAATATAAACAAAATTGAACATTTGAACCACAAAGAAGATTTATGACAAAAACAATGAACTTTGTTTAATACAACCGATGAAATACACACAATACATACAAATGGATTTATTAAAACAAATGATGATGAATTCCTTACCGCTAATTTTAAAATAGTCGAATATTTCTCTTTAAAAAAACAAAAAATGAAAGTGAATAGAAAACGAATGATTAATGAGGGAAATTTTTAACTATTTGCAATTTCCCAATACATGCGGTAGTAGTAGTAGTAGTAGTAGTAGTAGTAGTAGTAGTAGTAGTAGTAGTAGTAGTAGTAGTAGTAGTAATACCTAATTTACATGAAGCAATTTTCTTTGAAGATGGACACTTTTGTGTCATATGGTCATAGTTTTAGTCATGTTATTGTTGGATTAGAAACTGCATGATGTTTATTGTAAGATGTTACTTTGTCTAGTGAATGACTGTTGAATTACCTTTTGATGTTGCCATTTTGATATACTGAAAGATTTAAATAATTGAATTCATAAGTCGATTCAAGCTAGACCATGATTGAAAACCTGGAAGCACTGAACAACTGTTTCGTTCTCGTATGGGACTTCTGAGCAGTGTGCATCCATATTTTCGATTGTGGGATTCGAACCCAGAACTCTTTGAGTTCAGAAAATACAGAATATTTATCTGCAATTTTCTAATTTTCATTGATTTAATCTACAACATTGTAGAACCTGGGATTGATGTGTGGATGAGAATGATAATGATTGATTGTTTGTTTAGTTAAACTTGTAAATAGTCTGACAGGCGTTCGATGAATTATATATTCTTTCACCTTTATTATTACTGTGATTATTGACGAATTGTTGTCGGTTTTTGGTGTGGAAATTTATTTACATTATAGTCAGGTTAATCAAGTGTTCTTAATCTGAGTTGTGGTGAAGTTCTATAGAATAAACACCAGGAGGTAATCTAATGTAGATATTCATCTAAGTCAAATTAACTTCCCATTTGTATACACAAAGAAATCTGACTATTATAACAGGGATAAATAAGTGTCAGGTTATATTCATAAAGTTGAACTATGCAAGATTCAAGATAAATATCCATCCAGAACAAATATGATTGAAAAATATTCATGAAATTTAGATCACTGTTTAGGGGACAATAGAGAATGATTCCAACTATATTCGTGCAACTGATTTTACACAATGTAACTTAATATCTCCGACCACAGATTATGATCATCCCATAGATCCTGATCAATAAGTCTGTATCTTTATCACAAACCAGTGACATAATTCAGTTTTAATGTTTATCTAACCAATCAGATTTGAGTATCAAGGTAAGCTTTGTTTATGTATGTGTAATACATGTTGTAATCCTTTTAGTCGATAAAGATTTATAGCTTCATCAGTGAAATTACAATTGGTAACCAGAATACTCTGAATATCCACTGAAGTGTTATTGTAGTGAACAGAATATGGGTGGGGACAATCGAATTATATTTAGCACAAAATTACAGAGTTACTTGATAAAATAGACAAACCACACTACTGAATTTGCAAAATGTTCAATAATTGTCTTGAACTTCGTTGTTCTTGCATTTCCATACTAATTGCTTTCTATTCCCACTCCTACTTTATTGATCTTCCCCATCTTCTGCTGCCACACATTATATTCCTGACTCGCGTCATATACTACTTATATCAATATAAGTAGCACGCACCACACTATGAATGAACACCAATACTATCACATATTGGTTTATTTTGTACTGAATATTGTTCATTATAATCACTATACGGTCTTGAATGATAATAACAGTATGTTAGTAATAAATCATTTCCTTCAAAAATGATAAACACCAACAGAGAAGGCTGAAATTAATCATCCAAATCGAAACAAAAAAGTGATTCAAAGCTTTTCAATACTATTTATAAGCATATTATAAATTGGTCTTCTCAGTTGATGAAAATATCAAACAGTGTCCTCTGAATACGAGTGTCAGCGTTCTTCAAGAGTCAAGGTTTTTGTCATTCTTACATTCATTAACTATGTGTACAGTGTACTTTTATTGCTGAATGGCTTGTACTTTTGAAAATATCAAGTTATTTGAACATTCATTTGAATCTTCCAGTCGACGTTTATAGGTGTAATTGATAAGTCTTTTATTGGCATATGTGTATTCTAAACGAATTGCCTCGATATTGCCTCAAGTCACAAACATTATAAGCAGAGATGGATAGTGGCTAGCAATGGGTTCTAGGATGCACGTTTTGTTTTACTTTAATTAAACTTCATACCATTGCACAAGCTACTGGCTTTCTGTACCCAGTAGCTAAGTGGATAACATGATGGTGTTTTCAGTCCTGGACTGAACATTTATCAGGTACGTCCAGCTGACGAGTTCCAAACAGTTACCGAGGCCTCACCTATTTATCTTAACTGCAATTGTTCATAAGTGATTGACTAATCATTTATCGGCAGCTGGTTTTTCTATGAAATAGGAATTTATGAAAATTATGAAATGACCGATATACGACATAATTATCTAGCGGACTTCTTAAGACTAAAAGTTTGTATTTAATCTCATATGTTGTTACTAGGCGATTTTGTTGAATAAAAGCAAGTGACAGAAAGTTATGACTCCTTAGGATGAATGCCGAGATTCTTCGGGAATCACAAGGCCGATGCTTCCTCTAATAACCAATGCAATAACTAACATAAATACAAGGAATGTTCGGACACTTTGAGCGACCTGAATGATCAGTCAAATAGCTGCTGATATGGCGAGATAAAACTATATTCAAATTTCCCTATTGATTTCTGAAATTTATTCATCATTGGGGTTCATCTAATTATGGTTGCCAAAACAATTATTTTATGAAACCTTAGGATTTTTATCGAAAATAAACCCTAAATGTTCTCCTGTTGTTAATTAGACGCGTCTTGAACAAAAGGAGTTGCACAGATGCTGTTGAAAGAAGCGCACAAAGCACTTATGGGATGTAATCTGATGAAGAATAAGAAACTACTACAGAGGACAACTGGAAATGGATTAAAGAAGCACCAACTTCAACGTGTAACGAGGTGCTGCGTCGGAACAAGCATCATCATAATGAATGGACCTCTATCAAAAACCTCGGTGGGATTCAAGAAAGAAAGATCAAGAAGACAGTAATTAAAAACGGTCGAACAAGAGTAGAGAAAGTCAAGGCACAAGATGAGTACACAGAATCAAACAAGCAAGTGAAGAAGAGCATTAGAGCCAACAAACGGAAATACGTGGAAGACCTAACAACGACAGTAAAAAAAGTTACAAGAGAAGGAAATGTGAGACAACCATACAGTAAACAAGAGAGATCAATCAAAGACAAAGGAGGCAAACCAATCACGGAGATTCAAGAACAGAGGAACAGATTGGTGGAACACTTCGACGAACTCTTAAACAGACCAGCCCCATTGAATCCACCGGATATTGAAGCGGCACCTACAGACCTTCCCATGGATGTCACTTCAACAAAGATTAAAGACAAATGAAGATAAAGCATTAGGACCTGAAAACATCTAAGCTGAAATACTGAAGTCAGACATAGAAGTAAGTGCAAACATGCTTCACCTCCTATTTAGAACTAACAAGTGCCACACACATGCTGGAAACAAGTACACTTCATCAACATACCAAATAAAGGAGATCTGAGAAAGTGTGAGGACTACAGAGGCATCACACTAATATCAGTGCCAAGAAAGTTGCTGAACCGAGTGAAAGAACCGAATTTCAAACCGGAAGTTCATATGAGCTCCAGGATCCTGAGGGCACAAATTTCATATGAATTTAATTTTGGCCGCTGGTTACCATGAAGCAGCACCTTTATGAACTTAACCTTTAGGTCTAAGGTTTATTTATTACCACCCTGAGAAAACAATCTGAGTTAATTTGAGTCACAGGATGGTATCTCAATCCATGCATAAATTTTAGCTCGTACAACACATACTATTTTTGATCCTCTGTTGTAATGGACATTATTTGAATGAATAAATACTAGTTGAATATGAGAGAAATGAATCTCATGAAATATACACCTATTTTAATACGCAATTCAACTTATTGTTTGTGATACGGACGGCTTCAGTAGATACATGCTATATGAATCGATTCTATAAACGTCTTAATTCTGTCAACCAAATGACCCCATTAGTGAAACAGCTTAACATGTACAATTAAGGAATCAACAATCATATTCATGAACTAGCATTTCCCACAGATCTAGACAACATATATACATATATTTCAATCCTACTGAAAGTCATTCCTAATGCGATTTACACATCAGCATTAAGATGAACTTCGAAGATTATAGATATACTTGTTAACAAGTATCCATTACATTGAATTTATCGGATTCAAGGATCCTTACTAATCATTTTATAGTCTGATAATCAACTATAAATATCTGATCCCGATGTGAAGGCGTGAATTGGAAAAGTAAGAGCAACACATTTATAATTGAACAAAATTTGAAACTCGAAACAACTGTCTGTCAATTGACACCAAAGTCAGAATTTTCAATACATATGTCAAAACAGTGATACTGTATGGGATGGAAACTTGAAGAACTACGAAAACCATCATCCAGAAGATACAGATGTTTATTAACAGTTGTCTACACAAAATAATTCGGATTCGTTGGCCAGATACTATCAGCAACAATCTACTTTAGAAGAGAACAAACCAGATCCCTGTGGAGGAAGAAGTCAAGAAGAAGTACTGGAAGTGGATAGGACACACAAATTAAGGAAAGCATCAAACTGCATCACAAGACAATCCCTCACATGGAATCCTCAAGGTCAATGGGGATGAAGAGGAATACCGAATAACACAATACACTGAGAAATGAAGACAGACATGAAAAGAATGAAAAAGAATGGGTTAGAAGTATAAAGGAATATCGAGGACAGAGTGTGTTGTAGAATGCTGATCTATGGCCTATGCTCCATTAGGAGTAACAGGAGTAAGTAAGTAAATAAGTAATGAACTATGAATAACCTCAATCTTTCTTATAACATTCATATACATTGAATAATAGAATGTAACATTTATATTATCCAAATGTAATTCTACTATTATTAACCTGTTATGTAATAAACATAATAATTTAACCAAATAACTAACCAATCATATCACGGTTTTTTTGTTTTTTTCCAATCGCCCACAATCTAAGTTTTTTTTTCATTTTTCACCTTTCAACAGTAACAATCTTAAATTGTTATGTAGATAAAAAAACATGTGTACATGTGCGTATGTGTGTGCACGCATGCGTACATAAGTACGTACGTACGTACGTACGTGTGTGTGTGCATACACACATATGTATTTGTGTACTTTTGTAAACAAACTAACAATTAATTTTATTATAAATAGTCTTCTATTCATAGAATACTTCTTCTTCATTACATTGCTTAAACTTGTTGCTAACTGCCTCCCCCTCCTCAAAAAAAAAAAGAGAAACATGCAGTTTATTGTAGAAACTCACTAAATTGTTCTTTTTTTTAAATTTTAATTTGACCACATTACATAATCACTTAGAAGATAATCACTGACGTGACTGCATTATCTATATCTATATCTATATCTATACATAGAAGATAGTGACAATATTGTTCAATGAATCAAAATATCATCTTATTATTATTATTATCTATTATCATCTATTTATATTTATTTGTTGATTTCACTTATGGTATAAAAAGGTAAGTCAAATTACGTAATCACTGTACTATGTATTATCTGCTTTTTGTTTTGTTTTGTTTTGATGTAAATAAACTTTTAGTGATCATAGATCTGACTTGAAATGGATCATATAAATGATCACTGTCAAAATAGACAACATATCACCAATCTTTGATTGGACTAATATTCGTGTATAATGGAATTAAAATAAGTCGAATATGAGAATGAATATTTTGAATATTTATATCTTGTATAATTACTTTACTTCTAATAGAGCATAGGCCACAAACCAGCAAACTCCAACCCTCTCTGTCCTGGGCCTTCTTTTCTAGTTCCATCCAATTCTTGTTCATTTTTCTCATATCTATCTCCATTTCTCGGCATAATGTGTTCTTTGATCTTCCTGTTCACCCTGATTGGCCATGAGGATTCCATGCGGGGGCTTGTCTTGTGATGCAGTTGGGTGCTTTCCTTAATTTTTGTGTCCTATCCACTTCCAGCACTAATTCCTGATTTCTTCCTCCACTGGGAGTTGGTTTGTTCTTTCCCACAGTAACCTTGTATAATTGTTGATCTATATCAATGAACAGAGAAACAAAGTGAAAAGATGAGAGTGAAGTGAAATGATGTGTACTGCACTGGAGAAGGAGTGTGTGCAAACTCGATTTAACTAAGCGTGAATCGATATTTATAGAAGAATAAAAATAAGTTACAGACATGTCATGAGTAGAATATGCAATGCACATACATACATTCATATAAAACAATCAAGGTTATCATTTCAAGAAATGATAACAGAATATGGATCAAATTCCTAATGGTATTATTTACTTGTGCCTTCTTAATTAGAATGAAATGTCTGTCCTGATATCCTACTGTTAGCCGTCATGTATCTTTGTTTATAGAACATAGATTAGTTTAAAATAATCAAACCGTGTTAATAATGATGTAACTTCAATGAATTCATCTTTATGACTTACAATAGAAAATGAAGATTTTGATGGAGTTTTGTTCTGTGAACTGGATAATTTAGTCGTGGAGCTTATATCGTTCTTCTGAACGATATCATCAGCACAAACTTCAGATAGAATTGAAGTGTTAGAATTTATCGATATGTAACTCCAAACTTGTCCTGTAGACCTCGATCTTAATTGATTACTGTCGAAATTTAACCTGTCATAGTGTACTTCTCCCATTATTGATTTGTTTCATGGTCTTATATTTGACCATAATTTTTCTGATTGAAAGATACAATCAAAATAAAGTGAACAATGACATGTTAAAGATCAACAGTAATCAATCAAGATTGAGGTCTACATGAAGTTTGTGTTGATGATGTCGTTCAGAAGAACGATGTAAACTTCACGACCAAACCATCCAGTTCAAAAAACAAAATTCTATCAAAATCATCCACTTGAGCTATCAATATTATCCACCATCTTAGAAAATAAAGTTTTTAAATAGTGAAATAACTAATATGCTTATCTATTCATTGGTTTAGTAAAAATTGATACTCATTAATATGGTTATCAATGTGAACTCCGCCTGGAGTCCCTCCGGGGGCTACTGCCGGTCCCAAGCCCGGATAAAGAAGGAGGGTTGGGCATGGGGTTAGCGACCCCATCTCGTAGAAAACTAACTCGCTAAAAAAACACTAACCAGAAAAATTATTCATGGTTATCAATGTGATTTAAAAGAGACCATAATGTAATCATAAACTGAAATAAATGTTTTATACATGATTACGTAATCTATAGAATAAATGGAATCCTGCGTACAGGATCGTGGATTTACACTGCTGAGAACTTCTATACTAGGACGAAATAACTGTTCGTTGATTTCAAGTTTTCAGTAGTGATTTAGCTTTAATCAATGATTAACAATAGATGGAGAATAAATCAATTTCCCAATCTTATTAAAATATATGAATGACATTGATTTGAACTGTGAATATACATAAAGGTAAGATATCTATGCCTTCATCTACTCAAAATGGATTGACAATATTGAACAGGTTTATTTTGGACATAAAGCTTTAGGTTTATAATCGGTTATTGGTTTTGTCTAAAACTATTAAATCGTCATCAGGTTTTGCTCTAATATACAGTAATATATTTATATACCCATATACTAAAATGAATTACACCAACCAAGGCAGTTTATGAGTCAATGATGATAACAATGGAATAGATTACATAAATAAGTGTAAAGTACAAATGGACAGTGTGATGACAGGTGTAAGCTATATTGGGTGCACTACCAGACAACTGAACCAAAGAGTTAGTAAACGCCTCCCTTCATGGTTAGGAAAGGGTACCGTCAAGACAATACGCAGATCTGTCCTATCATGCTTGATCGATAGCGATCGTGTAATCGACAGAAATAAATCATTTAAAGTTAGTTATCGTATGCCTACTAGTTTCCCCTATAGTGTTCGATCTCGTCTCTTACACATAGCAGAAGCTATAGCAGTTCGAGCCAACAATCTAAGTCTTTGTGTTTAGAAGAAATTTGTAACACCCTTATCTCTCCCTTGACCTCAATAAACGGTTTTATTTAATATCATTTTCCATACTCTTTCTTCGTTTATTTTTCTTCACCACCTCCCACTCTTTTCTTTCCTCAAATCTACGCTTCATGGTCCAGGTATCCGAACATTTCCCTCTTATTACGTAATCTTACCATTTTATTATAAATTTTATCCCATTGTCTATATTTCTCTAGTCAATGACCTATCTCCCATTATGTAACATTGATTCAAGCCTTTATTATTCACATCACAACTCGTAAAGTTGTCACCATGCTATCAATTTGTACTTTTCATTTATTTATTTAATCTATTCCACTATTATCATCATTGACTCATAAACTGCCTTCATTGGTTTAATTCATTTCGTATATGCATATATAAATACATTACTGTATATCAGAGTATAGTTTGATGAAGATCTACTCGAAAACAATAAGGTTCGCTTATATTTATCTTGTTCTAAATTACAATTTGAGAATTTCTCAAATTGAATTTGAATCCAGAAGACGGAAGCTACCAAAAACCTTATAAATACTCTAATTACTTGAACATTTATAAATCGTGCCTTTTGTCTACCGTGTGGAGTTCGAGCATAGAAAACACCTGAAGATCCAAGAAATGATTAAGACGTCAATATCAAGTGTTCACAGTTTGGATAGTTTTTAGTTCTACAATCAATTAATTTAACATTTGATATTATCAAATCGAAAAATGTAAATCTCTTATTATGATTTCTTGAATTTTCAAAACGACCCCTTTTTACGCGATGGTATTTGAAGCGAACAGTACTGGATTTGAGTCCCGCAGTGAATATCAACTCTGAGATGCAGGTACATCCTGCTGACAAGTCCCAAATAGAACGAAATGCGCATCAAACTGGATTCCACTGCTAGCCACTATTCATCTTTGCTTAAAAAACGTTGTGAATTAAGGCTATATCGAGGCAATACGCACAAGATGTACATTTGACAATAACAGACTAATCAATTACAGTCTTAAACATCAATGGGATGATGATGATGATGATGCAAGGAAACAATATCAAATGAATACACATATACAGTTTATATCAAATTAAACTTCCCATATTTTCCATCATACTACTGAGTAAACTACTTAAAAACATAAGATTATGTAACAATTAATTTCCCTAATTGTAATTTGTAAATCATTATTACAGGCGAAATAATAAAAACAAATCAGAATTCGTTTATGTTTTTAATTTTTTTTAAAAAATTACAATCTCACAGCTTGGCTTTTCTTTAAACAAAGAAAAACACACACACAACAACAATCAGGATTGATTGTCAACACATGCTGAGATGATATTCTCCATGGCAACTTGAACCGGCGCATAGTTGTGCCTGGTCCTATATTGTAGCTAACTAACACTGACATAGAAACAATGTAACAGCTTTTATTTTCTTTTTTTTTAAATAGTTTTTCAAAAATCCCAGACAAAATAACTTGGAAACTTACTTTATATGAAAAAAAAAAACGGAGGAATTAAATCGAGCAATTAGTTTATTGAAAAACATTTTATAGTGAATATGATAGGGTATATGTGATCTTTGAATATGATAAATTATCTTTGATAAAGTTATATTCTGTGAACTGTATAGAATCAGAGTGAATAATTCATTTGATCTATGAATTCTGTCAATGAGTTCTGGAGGATTATGTAGTGTTATCACAACTGATTGATCACTGGGTGGTGAACGATGTCATGTGTGTCAAGTCCTTCTTAGTGCAGATCGAATACTATCAACCACGTTGCAATATGGCCACCAGTCTAGGTGACTCAACACTGCGAGCACCATATTGAGATTAGATGGTGGTTGGAGGTAGTCAACAGGAGACCCTGGACACGGATTTCGTGCTACTTGGCTTTCGTCAGCAAGGTGTACCTGTAATCTTGAGGGAACTGGTGCTCCCTGACGGTTTCGATCCCCTGTCACCCAGCTTGACAGTCAAAGACGTTACCAGTGAGCTATCCGGTCCGTAGGTATATAGTGTCGTTTGCTATGCTAAGCCCATATAACTTATTCTAGCTTTTGGACAGACAAGTTTATTCATTCTTCTTGAATCACGTTTTGTCCTTGTTAATTATTCACTTATTAACCTTGATTGTTTTTATGTAAGTGTATGTGTGTGTGCATTTCCAATCTTACTGATTGTACGTCAATAACTAAACTTTGTCTGACTATAAATATTGATTCACGCTTAGTTAAATCAAGTTGCCTGACACACCTTCTCTAGATTCGCTCTCTTCTCTTTGCTTCGTTTCTTCAATCATTTGTCTCGATCAACGACTGTATAAAACATACATATTCAAAACATCCATTCTCGTATTCGATTTATTTGGTTTCATTATTCCTTAAGTTGATTATGATATAGGAGGATAGCTGACATGAATATTTCGATAACAATCAATCATACGATGTGATTGGAGTCAGATCTTCAAATGAAAAGGTATACTCCAATTTATGTATTTGCAAATTCGAAACGTGAAAGACAAGACAGTAGACATACAAGCTACTTAAGACAGACTAAACTTTATTGAAGGTTAAGGTAACAAATTTAGCTTTTTATATATATTCAGAGATATCTTTTCTTAATGGACAATTCTTTGACGAAACTTGGTTTACTTTTAGCTGAAATGCGACTATTACTAAGACCAACTTCAATCAATGCACAGTTTAGGTCAACTATCACTTAGGTCCATCGCTAATGAATAACTCATTTTCTACATAGATGAACTCATGATTTATAAACTTCGACTGGATCCTTGTGAAGTCATCTGGAACATTTTCACATATATATAAATGATCAACAGAAAATAATTCAGATCAAACGTAGTTTTTATCAAAGAGTAGTTTCTCATAGTTTCTAAACATATGTCAAACAAAGCTGTCTAATGTGAGATTTTTTAATGGGTAGTCAACAGTGAACTATAGTCATAGGTTAATTGACACTTATCAGCAATTCATACCTGGAATCTTAACAGAATTGATTCCCTGCAAGATTTGAATTCGGTTCATCTAGTTTCACAGTTTGTGATATATCGTATCTAATATTGAATCACCTTCATTAGTGATAACATTATAAACTAGTTAGCAGAGTTCATTCAGTACCAAGCACTAGAAAAGTCACTACTCACTGATTTATCAAATGTAAAACTCCTTAACTTCACATATTTGATAATACACATTTTATCTTTTGCATTTGTAAAAGCTAAATATTAATGCGTTCTAATAGTTGAGATTTAAGTCAGTTGAAGTTAAATCACCATGGAACACTTGGAAGCACTATTGTGGAACTCCTCATCAATGTACATCCACGCCTCACGAGATTCGAACCTAACATCTATCGGTTTCGTGTGCGAATGCTTAACTTCTAGATCACTGAGTTGGCATCTCAATGTCTACCTTCCACGAAATTGAACGAAACATCCACCATTGTCTTCAGTGAATTACTATCGTGGATTATAGATGCACACCGCTGAGGAGTCCCACCATAGAACGAAACAGCTGTCCAGTACTTTCAGGTTTTCAATGATGGTCTAACATCAATTGACTCAATTGATCTCAACTGTTAAAATGATTTTAATATTCACACAAAACCCCTCTTGGATACTAATGAATTCATCATGTATAACATGATCAAATAAGGAATTCTCACAATTCACCAAAATCATCTTTATTGATTGAAACAAATATAAAACAAACAACCAAAAAAATGCGATACTTCTTCATTGATTCATTGATTCAATGATTCATTCATTCCTAATGAATCAATTATTGATTAATCTGTGATCAAAAATAAAAAAATAAAAATCGAAAACTTTGTAACTATGATCATTATGATTGGTATTTGTATCCAACTCGACAACTAGAATGTTATTTATGATGAAGTAATTTCATCTAAATTAGTTTGGAATGTTCAGAAATATGTTTATTATTATTATGATTAGTATTAGTATTAGTATTAGTAGTATTATTATTAGTAGTAGTATCGGTTGTGAGTAGTAACTAATCCTTTAGTTATTAGATATTGTTACCATGTCATCGGTACATACCATGTAATAATTCATAGAAAACGGAATTAAACATTCATTGGATATAGACAGATCAATAATAGAAATTAAATGAATCATCAGTTTTATAATACAAATAGAAATTGTTGGAATGTTGTTATAGTGATAAAAAAATCGATAAATTTGATCGGTATACAATCAATTTATTAGTTGTCATGATTATTACTAGTTAAAATATACTCAATTAAGTATAGTAAGAGTTATGCTGCTTAGACATTCTGTGTGAGTTTTGTTTTTTATCAGTATGGGGGTTGTGGAGATTGTTAAGTTTTTGGTTGAAATCATGAATTAATTGATGTTAGACCACCGTTGGAAACCTGGAAGCACTAGACGGCCGTTTCGTCCTAGTGTGGGACTCCTCAGCAGTGCGCATCCACGATCCCGCACCCCGCGGGATCTCAACCAAAAACTTAACAATCTCCACAACCCCCATACTGATAATTAACATGTGCTCACTAGTGACTAGCTTCGTGAGGGAATTCTCGGAGTTCTAGTGAGAAGTCGTGACCAGTGGAGCTAATCCGTGTCGGGTAGAGACAGGTATCTACCGCAGTACAATGGAAGGTGGTCGCGCAATTTCGTGGATTGGTTGATGTTAGACACTAACACCATTGAATGCCGGCTCAGTGATCTAATGGTTAAGTGCTCAGGCGCGAAGCCAGTAGGTCCTGGGTTCGAATCCCGCGGGGTGCGGGATCGTGGATGCGCACTGCTGAGGAGTCCCACACTAGGACGAAACGGCCGTCCAGTGCTTCCAGGTTTCCAACGGTGGTCTAACATCAATTAATTCATGATCTCAACCAAAAAAGTTTTGTTTTTATTATCTAGAAGATAGTCAATTTAGTTTCTATGATCAGATATAGTGTTTGTTTTAAGTCTTATGATATTCTTAGTACTACGTTTGAAAGATTTGGACAATAATCATGATGTTAGAAGCATTGGACGGCTGTTTCGTCCTACTGTGGGACTCCTTAGTAGTGCGTATCCACTATCCCGTCTCATCAAATTTGAACCCAGAACCTATCAGTCTTACGCACCGGCGCTTAACCGCTAGATCGTTGAGCTGACCGACATTTAATGGTGTTAATGTCTAATTTCAACTAATCAAGATCTTCTTTACATTTTTAAACTAAGCTATTTTTAAGGAATCAAAGAGAAAAACTCTCAATGGTTTTAATTAATTGTAATCAATTAACGACATCCTCAGTAAAACCTTCAGGTAGACGTTTGTGCTGAGGATGTCGTTCAGAAGAACGATGAAAGCTCCATGACCAAACCATCCAACTCAGAGAATAAAACTACATCAAAATCATCCGACTGAGCTACAAATCTTCTCCACCATCTTAGAACTCATTAATATATTTGAATATCATGAATCAGTGATCTGTTTAGGGGTTAAATGAACAAAGAAATCGACGTGAATTGTAATGGCCTGTGAAGATGTTTCTATAGCTAATTGAATTAGGTACTTTTTTTATAAAAGAAACTACTTTTAATAAAGCTGTTTATCCTAATAAACTTAGGTTGAATGATGATGGACAAGTTATATACTCATAGAGAGTTAAATGCAAATCTGTTACATTTATTGTTACAATGTATTACTGATGAGTAGTTCAGGATAATGATTAAATAGTGGTTAAATTGAAGATTATGGTTTTTGAGATTGTTCAGTTTTGTTGGTTGATTTAAACACAGACAAGCATAGAGATAAGTTAATGATGATATATACATACTTATTGAAAACTTACTACATGAAGGATTTAAGTTGTTTTAACGACAAGTATAGAGTTGACTATATTCAAAATGTGACGGTTATTATAACTAAGGAATCAACTGCCGTAACTTATAGGATTCTGGGTTAAAACGTATCAAGTTAACCTTTTTATTATAAATATGTATACTCTAAAATAGATTCCTCGTAGATTCTTCAGTGTTGCTTATGAAATTAAGAGAATAAAAAGCGAATGTCCAGTACTTTAACCGGATTGGTGGATATGGAGAATCCACCTAGGGGAGTTGGATAACCTTGATTTCAAGTCAATGGTGCATATTGGTTTCAAGATTCTAATAAAACAAATCTCATATGAACCTATTGTTGGTCACCGACTACCGTGGGTGACGTTGCTCCATTGCTTTGTGGATCAGACATTTAGGTCGACGGTTCAGTGTGTGGCTCGTCAAACTGGATTCCACTGCTAGCCACTGAATTTCCACTAATTTTTCCTGGGATATTTATATCTTATGAGGGAGGGGGATTATTTCAATCTAACGGATGAGTTCAACTTGACTGATTTTTATGGATTTGAATGTCTTGACTTCAGTCACTAAGCAATTCGATATACTCTTCATCAAATGCATTTTTTAGTTTTTAATGTTTCATCAATTTGTTTCCGGGTTTGAAAGTGTTATAGTCCAAAACCGCCAATCAGATGCAGTGAATTATCGATCGGACCAAGGACGAGTAAAACACGTGCGAGCTGTCTAGAGTGCTAATTGATCCTACTTTCCGCCTAGCCCAACCAGTTGAGTCCAGAACACCGATCTCAGCCTCTGCAATATGAATCATTTATTTCAAACATACTCGGTTTATATATCAACCAGACAGACCACAACGTAGCATAAAATTGAGAATAACATTTGTACAAAATTTGACCAAATGTGGCTGTGAATGTGGGTGGCAGTGAATAATACTTACTTACTTACGCCAGTTACTCCCAATGGAGCATAGGACACAGATCAGCATTCTACAACCCACTCTGTCCTCAGCATTCTTTTATACTTCTATCCCATTCTTGTTCATTCTTTTCATGTCTGTCTTCATTTCTCAGTGTATTGTGTTCTTTGGTATCCCTCTTCACCCCCATTTGCCTCGAGGATTCCATGTGAGGGCTTGTCTTGTGGCGCAGTTCGATGCTTTCCTCAACATGTTTGTCCAATCCACTTCCAGCACTTCTTCCTGATTTCTTCCTCCACTGGTATCTGGTTTGTTCTCTCCCATAGTAGGTTGTTGCTAATAGTGTCCGGCCAATGGATCCGAAGTATTTTCCTAGACAACTGTTAATAAACACCTTTATCTTCTAGAGCAGTGACTAATAGACCGGGTTTAATTCAAGTATGGTAAAACGTATAATAATGGTTCATAGATCAAAATAAAGTTTATAATATACGAGGAATATGAATATTCATAGTTTAGTTGTGTGTAAGAGAATAGAATAAAACTTAACTTAAAGTCAGTTTCTCTTATTGTTAAACATAGAGAGTGATTAAAACCTCCTAGGGGATAGTAACTTATTCATATTTTCAAATAATAAAATAGATTAAGACATATCTGTTATGTAGATTGAAGGACTAATTGCATTCTATAGTTTGGATTATTAGTACCATCTCTTACATTCATAATATTTATTGAGTCAATTATCTACATAAGAGTTTGATTTCAAAGATTGTTCTTATGACTCTATATTGACACTGATTACAAATTATCTTGATGATTTAAAGAAGTTTAAAGCTTCAATGCATTTGATGTTATAAACTAAAAGAATATTCTTGTTTTAAATAATCATCAGATGAATATGGTAAAGTGGTTGGAGTTGTAAAACTATCAACATTCACATTGTTGAATGCCAGCTCTATAGTCTAGAGGTTAAGAGTTCAAGCACGCGAAACCGAAGGTCTTGAGTTCAAGTCTCATATGCGGGATCGTAGATGAACACTGCTGAGGAGAACAAAATGATTGTTCAGTGCTTTCAGGTTTTCAGTGCTGATCTAGCATAGATTGACTCATCAATCTAACTTTTAAAAATAATTGAAGTAATCGAAACTTAATTCATTTACGAAATACAGATTTCTGCCATCAAATTTGAGTTGTATTTTGTTTAATCATGTCTAGTTTCTTAAACTATAATAAATGGAACAGTAATTCAAGCATTAAGTCGTTAGATTACTAGTAAAAGTAAATATCCATATGTACTAGGCATAACGAAAACTGATTTTTTTTTCTCTGCAGATTATACCAACCTGACCTTGAAGAACGTTCTTACGGCTGCAAATCCTTTTCAGTTTATTAGGTCATTTCTAATTGTTGACCAGAGAAATACAATCTGCACAGCACGATGCCAGTATTGGTCATAATAATAAGAAGAAGAATAGTGATCACTAATTCCATCTTTAGAAATTTTATAAAAGGTCATAAAACAATGCGGTTTATGTGAATTTTTCCAATTAGCGGCACATAAAGTTGAAACTTGACTTCTTTTTTTTCGTGGTAAATGATTGACGAAATTAAATTATTGAGTATAAGATAATTACAAATATTGGAGGTTATTTCAATAGTATATACGTACTTACTTTGTTACGCCTGTTACTCCCAATAAAGCATAGGCCACAGATCAGCATTCTACAACACACTCTCTCCACGGCATTCTTTTATACTTCTATTCCATTCTTGTTCATTCTTTTCATGTCTGTCTCCATTTCTCAGTGTATTGTGTTCTTTGGTCTTCCTCTTTTCCTTTGGCCTCGAATATACCATGTGAGGGCTTGTTTTGTGATGCAGTTGAGAGCTTTCCTCAATATATGTCCTATCCACTTCCCACAATAGGTTGTCGCTGATAATATTTGGCCAATGGATGCGAAGTATTTTGTTGTAGACAACTGCTATTAATAAACACTTGTATCTTTTGGCTGATGGTTGTGGTAGTTTTCGAAGTTTCCATCTCATACAGTAGAACTGTTTTGACATTTGTATTGAAAATTCTGACTTTGATGTTGACTGACAGATAGTTGTTTTGAGTTCGAGATATTCTTCAAATGTAAATATGCTGCTCTTGCTTTACCGATTCGCGCCTTCACATCTGCATCAGATCCACTGTGTTCATCAATCATGATGATCAGATATGTAAAGGTTTTCACATCCTCAAAATCTTCGTCAATTCTATGTAACATATGAAATCTATTCTTAATGATTTATCCAAATTTTTTCTTAAGCACAAATCGATTCTATCTACATAGTTATTACGAACTCAGAAGATACTGGATAGTTATTTTCTTCTTTTCTTAATGTGAAACTTCTCTACGGTAAACAGTCAAAAAGCAGTTTAAGAGTTAAACTTGATTAGGGTATTTTTAAAGCAAATTAAACTGTTATTTACATTCATTTCATTTATGCAATCTACCTTGCAGATTATCTCAACGGATGGACTCATATTACCTAAATTGATTTAATAACTTCCCAACTCTGACTTCATATGTATAGTGACCATCATCCATTTCAATGGTTGATTACTGATTTCTCTTCTAGTAGAGTTATTCTCACATAAGTCTAACATTTTGGGGAGAACTTCATCAATAGATACTGTTATGGCTTTAGGTTGCGGTCGATTTTTACCCTGTGCTAATTGTTGTGTCCTTGACTTTGAAATTAGAGCAGAGTACTTATCGATCGATTACAGTGACACGTAAACACGTACGGATGGCCTAGAATCTCAATTGGTCCCACTTCCCTGTCTAGCCCAGTCAGTTGAGTCCAGAACACAAGTCACAGCCTCGGAGATATGAATCATTATATTTCAAACATACTTTGTTTATATACCAATCAAGCATACCACATCGTACCATAAAATAGAAAACAACATTTTGTACAATATTCAACAAGTGAACAGATATCGACCAATAGGAAATGTCCATTTAAAGTCCAAGGACACCATTAGACTTAACATGATAATTATTGGTCTATTCCTCCGCATCCACAACAGGTACATCAGTGTAAGCATATAAATCATATGATAATTAGGATTATATTCATGTGGTACTTGAATAAACTACTCAGAGACTTGAGTGAAATAGAAACATCATGAATGATTCAGTTTCATTCGGTAACAAATAGGGTAACAAAAATTCTACTGAATCAATTCATTCGTTGATAATGAATCATAAAAATCTGTACAAAACAAAATATACCCTGATGCATATACATCATTCATTTACTAGTTATTATTCGCGCGCGGGACTGAAGGTCCTGGGTTCGAATCCCGCTAACGAGGTCGTGATTTCTCACTTCTGAGAAGTCCTACAATAGAACGAAATGGCCGTCCAGTGCTTCCAGGTTTTCAATAGTGGTCGAACATCAATCAATTCATGATTTCAATCAAAAACTTAATAATCTCTGCAACTCAAAACTGATAAGAAAATAACAAATGAACACATTGAATTCACTCATTTGAACATGATGAGATAGAAAATGAGCTGACCAGATCTTTGAAGAAGCATAGAATTTCATTACGTTTTCATAGATGAAAATTTGATCTTCCTAATGTGTAAAGTACACTATTGACGTTATTTCTCAAATATGTACACTTTGAAAGTTTTTACAACATCAGAGTGAAAGTTTTACTACAGGTTTTAATGAGCAATGCTGAAGGTTCAAATATAATTTTATTGATTTTTACAAAAACAGTCAGTCAGTCCATCAGCTACAGCATAGGATCAGGCACATATATACATCGGTTCAAGTTGCTACACCACATCAGCACAAGATGAACACTGAATTCATAAACGTGGTTGATTCAGTGGTGGTAATATATAAAATAATGATTGTGTATATGGATATAATACAGAAAGAAAGAATTAATTCGTAGAACGAAAGATTTAAAGCAATTTTAATCTCACAATTTAAGAGAAGACAAAGAGTGTATACATCTACACCACTGTGATCGATTCTGAGCCATGTCACCCATCTGAGAACCATACAGTAAATACTTCATTGTTATTTCGTTTCTACACTAATCATTCACTGTTCTCCTTCCATTTTCTTCGATCTTGTTAACCTCCTGCCTCTAGATATTTCACTTTCGACTGATGATACATACTACTTATGTCTGTTGATATCAGCAGTACATACCACAATAGTAATAAAATAGTAAGTAAGTATATTTTAAAAACAGATTGAAGCGAACTAATTAAATTGGTAGGTAAACTTAACTTTTTCTCTAAGAAAAACTCATTTGAATGAGTTAAGTGTGAAAATGTATCGACCATATTCAATTTATACAAAAACCTTATTCATATGAGATGGAAAATGATATAACCCCTTGATCTTGACCTTGTGAGTAGTTTTCGTGTTAGCTTCGTACTTTGTTAGGACCATACCATCGGAGACGGAAATCCGTGGGATAAGATGAGGTGCGCAGTTTTACGGTCAACTCAACTTAACATATATCCGTAAGTTCCAACAGTCGTTGAAAATTTATGATTCAAACTGAAGATTAAGTAGAGGTTAAATTTAAAACAAGACTTCAATTCAAAATGACGTAATATATAGACTGACAAATTTTACGTTGTTGTAAACATTATCTCAACATTTGTATACGAAGAATTTTAGTCAAAGTAAATGAAGTGTGATCAACTGCATTTATTACTTATTATCTTAACGTGTTACCCCTCCTCTTAAGGTGTTTGCCACGTGCACAAAATCTGCAACCAACACAGTTTTGGACTTACCTTGTAGCGTCGGTTGATATGTCAAACCGACATAGCTTATTCTAGTTACCGGACAGGTCTACTTATTCATTGTTCTTGAGCCACAATTTTGATCTTGTTAATTATTCGCTTGTCGACATAGACTATATTATTATGTAAGCGTATGTGTGTACATTTCCTATCTTACTCATCACATGTCTGTAACTTATCTTTGTCTGACTATAAATATCGATTTACGCTTGGTTAAATTGAGTTGGTTCACATGCCTTCTTCAATCCATTTTACTCCTCTCTCTCTCTCTCCTGTTCGCTTCCATCGCTCCACCTCCCTAATTATTTGTTTAGATCAACGATTGTATGAAATATACTCATTTAAACTTCATTCTTGTATTTGACTTATTTAATCCCTTTATTCACTAACGTGATCTAAGTTGATGATTATATACAACTATTG
Organism: Schistosoma guineensis; assembly: GCA_944470375.2. NCBI lineage: Eukaryota > Metazoa > Platyhelminthes > Trematoda > Strigeidida > Schistosomatidae > Schistosoma > Schistosoma guineensis. The sequence goes on along the minus strand of OX103892.1, from coordinate 46,224,169 downwards.
ACGGGATGTATATTTCGATAGCAATCATCCTATGATTTAAATGGAGTAAGACAATGGGTCACTAAAACCTTTTCAATCACTGTCATATGCTATTCATGCTTTTGACATCTGGCTCTGAGCCAGATACCTGAAATACCTGTAACATTGATTGTTCTTTCAGATTCAACCCCGTACAACATAAACGCTTTAAATTTACTGCTGAATGGCTTAACTTTTGTCGGGGGTGATGATTCTCTTAAGTTCCAGATATTTTCCCATTGCATAAACCTTATATTTTACTTCCAGTTTCATGTGTTCACATATACACCAAATTCTTCTTGCTTCCTAGATACGTCATGACTACTAACTTTCCCAAAGATTTACTATCATGTATGCTTTGGTTGATGCGCACTGAGTGTTACTTCTGGATGTTGCTTTGATCTTAATGAATTGTATTTTCCATGTTCAAAGATGGAAACATATCCATTTTCAAAATGTTGCACAAAAATTAGGAAATCGTTTTCTCATTTCTGATTGGCTCATCTTGATATTCTAGTTTTACCCTATAAATCAATTAAAAAACCAGATTGTTCTAATCATGAAATCTATTGACATTTATAAAGTTTAATGTTTTGTTTGTTTGTCTGTCTGTTTTTTCTTTGGTATTTTATCTATTTGACCATGTGATATCAGTCTAAATTGCAAGGAATTTGACCTTCGAATGTTTTGGTTGATGACTTCAATTTATAGAATGTTCTTTGACCTATCGGTTGTATGAAGATTATCGTAAAGGAAGTCCGTGAACTCAATGAATTAGGGGATATTTCTTGTTATAACTTTATTTCATCAATTATTTGATACTTACTTCCTTTAGTATCAGAAAGGGTTTTGTGGAGATTGTAGTAATTTCAATAGTTGAGATTATCTAACGATGTCAATGTCTAACTTCAACTAATCCACAATATTGAGCGATTCATCCATCATTGTCTTCAGTGAATTACTGTTATATCATAACAGACTTAGTTGAACTCCACTGGTCACTGCTTCTCAATAGAACGGTAGAAAATACCTCTTGAAGTCAGTCTCTATTGAGCGTATGTTGATTAGTATCAGAAGGGGTTTGGTAGAAATATATATCCTGGAGTTCCAGTGAGAAGCAGCGACCAGTGGAGTTCAACCGGATCTGTTGTGAGATAGTAACTCACTGATGACAATGGTGGATGTGTCACTCAATTTCGTGGATTAGTTGAAGTTAGACACCGTTGGTTAAGCGCTGGCTGATAGGTCCTGAGTTGGAATCGCGCGAGACGTGGTCGTGGATGTGCACTACTGGGGAGTCCCACAATAGTAAGAAACGGCCGTCCAGTGACTCCAGGTTTCCTATGGTGGTCTAGCTTCAATCGACTCATGATCTCAACTATTGAATTTGCTTATTTTACTTACGACTTTTATTCCACGTGAAGGAACATAGGCCGCTCACTAACATTCTCCATCTAACCCCATCCTGAATAATCATTATTAGTTCTTATTCATCTTTTTCATATCTGCTTCTATTTCTCGACGTAATGTGCTCATTTGCCTTCCTCTTTTCTACTTCCCTTCAGGATTCCAATTTAGGGATTGCTTCGTGATGCAATTTGATGATTTTCGAAATATATGTCCTAACCACTTTCAGCCTCATTTCCTGATTTCCTTCTCAGTCGGAACCTGGCTTGTTCTCTTCCATAGTAGGCTATTGCTGATGCTATCCGGTCAATGAATATTGAGTATCTTCTGTAGACAACTATTTATAAATACATGTAACTTGTTGATGATGGTTGTGGTATTTCTCCAAGTTTCAGCTTCATACAGTAGAACTGTCTTGATATTCATGTAAAACACCATGTATAAAACTGATTATTAAGGGGGATTTATGAAAATTCCTACCAAAATAATAAGCGAACACTGTATCCGTAGTTGCTACGAGAAAATAATAATAAAACACGTAAAAAAGGTATTTTAATCCTGAGAAAAATATGTCAGTTTTACTACAAATTGTTTACTATCCATTGGGAAATGTAAAGTGATGAAGTGTTTTGGGAACTTTTGTTTTTGTATACTCATTAAAGTTAAATATCCATGAGAAATTCAATTCAATTTAATTCTGTGTATAGTGGAGATAAACTATAAAAAAGAGCTTGGTATTGTTTGGCTTGTATCTTCCCATTGAGGTTTAAGACTGCAATTGATCAGTGTGTTATTGGCATATGTGCATACTGTGCATATGCCTCGATATTGCCTTAATCCACAAGCTTTTCGTAAGCGATGATGAGTCGCAGAGTGAACATCAACTCTAAGATGCAGGTACATCCAGCTGACGAGTCCCAAATAGGACGAAATTCACGTCCTGGATTCGACTGCTAGCCACTATCCATCTTTGCTTATAAAAAAGAGCACCTCAATATTCCATGTTGTATTCAGAATGTATTTCTATTTATTAGATAGTTAAAGTCATAGTGACCAAAATCACTTGAATGGTAATATGGTGTGTTCTACTAATGTCAATAGATATAAGTAGTATGTATCATCAATCGATAGTGGAATGTCTGGAGGCAGAAGATTAAGAGTATCGAATAGAATAGAACGAAAACAGTCACTGATTAGTGCGGAAATGAAAGGACAATGAAGTTTGAGACATCTTGCAAATGGACTATTTACTGTACAGATCTCAGATGTTACTAAGATAGTGTTCAAATGAATCTGATTCTTCCCACTACTGTCCTCGTTCACTAGAGACGTAACCATAGAAATACTTCTTATTAAGTTACTTTTTGTCCCATAATCTTGGTTTTATAGATTGTATAACTATTGTTGTAATTCAGAATACAAATAAATGGAAACAATATTGGATTATTATAACCAGCAATCGTGAAATAACATTTGAATATGCTTTCAAATTCACCTCAGTCATCACTCTTATGAATTGCATGATTGTGAGTTGAATTTAGAATATGTGAATGAATAGGAAATTTTTTAAATACGAAGATGAGATCTAACATGACTAGATCTATGAAATGACTAATATCCGAAGCCATTTCAAAAATGATAAATCGAGCCTGAATGATAAGATAGAGAAGCCATATCTTGATAGCAGTAACTAAGTGCAAACGTTATCTTGATGTGTACTGTTATTATTTAAATAAATTTTTATATCCCGATAAGAATAATGAATGGTAACTTTTGGGACCCATTTATGGACCAATACTGTGCTTATATTTTAATCAAGTAGTTGTTATGTAACTAAACTATTCATATTCATCTCCCTGTTATTATGAGTTTTATTTTGACCCATAAACTATTATTATACGTCTTACCATTCATGAGTTATGGCCTGTCTATTAATTACTATCTCCCTCATTCATAGCCACATTTGGCTAATTCTTGTACAAATGCTATTGCATATTTTATTGGTACGTCAACGTCTGTCTGGTTGATATATAAACCGAGTATGTTTGAAATAAAGGATTCATATTGCAGAGGCTGAGATCGGTGTTCTGGACTTAACTGGTTGGGCTAGACAGGATGCTACACCAATTAGGACTCTAGGCTGCTCGCACGTATTTCATGCGTCACTGGTTCGATCGGTAATTCGCTACTCTCTGATTGGCGGTATCGTTGTGTTATACAATAAACAGGGCACATAAGCTCACAAGTTATAACATAAATAATCTCTAAATAAGCTCGAATCTTTTCAAGATTATTCATTTCTTCACTAAAATCACAAATTCATGACATTCTAGTCAAACAAATAACCTTTAGGTAGGTATCATCAATGGAGTTAGATGATGGATTAAATAGACTTACTGGAGAACTGTAAACCACTATGTGTCAACTTAGTTATTCAATACATGAGATTCCTGATGATCCTGAGTTTGATTTGTGATGGAATCGTGTCTTGTATTTTAAATCGAAATTGTAGTGCTTTACTGAAGCTGTACTATTTAAAGGTTCTGTGATCTTGATTCTTACTACTGAGCTTTATTCAATTAGTCTATATTACGTAATCTATTCTGTTTCCGTTGCCATTCTGTAATAAGAAATCGATATTGTAAACGAATGTTTAGATAAAGTTAGAAATGAGTATCATTTTATTCATTTCATGAAGTGTACATTTTTCCCTTTTATTTACAGTCATATATGCAGCAAATACAATGGACAACCGGTGTGTTGTCCAGGTTGGAGAAATGGTATTGGAGCACCATGTATAATACGTGAGTTCATTTACATTATCGTTTTCTTATTCAAAATAAAAAAAGTGTGAATGAACATTACTTATCTGATCAGAATGAAGATTAGTGAAGATTGTAGTAATTCTAATGGTTGAATTCATGAGTCGATCTAAGCTAGATCACTACTGAACACTTGGAAACGCTGGACAGCTGTTTCGTATTAGATTCATTCTGATAATGATCATCATGTGCTCAGCAGTGACTAACTTCATGATGGATTTCATGAAGTTCTAGAAGAGAAGCCTTAACCAGAGGAGTCCAATCCGTGCCGGTTATAGACAGTTATTCACTTCAAACACTGGATAAATGGTTGTGTAAGATCATGGATCAATTGGAGTTAGATATTAACACGATTGGATGTTGGCTCAGTGGTCTAGAGGTTGAGTGTTCGCACATGAAACTCAAGATCCTGGGTTTGAGTCACGCGTGCGGTCCCATAAATGTGCAATGATTGAGGAGTCCCATACAGGAACGGAATGAACGTCCAGTACTTCCAGGTTTTCACTAATGGTCTAACGTTTTTCTATTCATGGATTTAACTATTAAAAATAATTCAAAGTCATCATATTTGTCTTAAGATTTCAAAAACTTAAGTTGGGTTATAAGTTCGTGGCTGAACGGTAGTCCTTAACGTCTGTCAGTTTGTAATTAACCGATTATTAAATGAAATCAGTATCTCGTGAATAGCCAGTGAATAAATCTACGAACTCAATGAATAAAAACCTACTTTTTGAAATCATGAACCAGTCTAATTTGGGAAACCCATGAGAACCTTTAAAAACTGGAGGAACATTTCATGTCAGTATTAGACTCCTTAGCAATGTGTACTCTTAACTTCTCATTCAAAAATCAGACACAGGATCTTTGGTTTTATCTACGGACATTTAACCTCCAGACTATCGAACTTGCATTAACGATGTTAATCAGAGTTTATTCAATTTGCATTGCTGAACGATGATTTTCCTTTTTCTTTAGTGGATAAATGTTTCACATTCTCAAAAGAACTCCGGAGAATATGATAATTTTCAGTATGGGGTAGTGAAGATTGTTGAATTTTATTAAAATTGTAAACTAATCTTAGTTCAAATTCACTTGGTGTTGCTTTTATTTGTGTATTCCCATTGTTATTTAGGGTTACGATTGATCAGTCTCATGTTGGCATATGTGCATCCTGTGCGGATTGCCTCGATATAGTCTTAATTCATTATCTTTTTAAGCAAGGATGGATAGTGATTAGCAAGTGGAATCTAGTTTGACGCGCACTTCGTCCTAGTTGGGACTCGTCAGTTGGAGGTATCTGCATCCCACAGTTGGTGTTCACTTTGAGACTCGAACCCAATACCGTTCACTAAAAACGCCATCGCGTTATCTACATAGCTACTGAGTCGTGATAGCCACTTGTTTGTGCAATGGGGTGAAGTTTAAATTCACTTGGTCTTGTTTTATATGTATCTTGCCATTGTTATTTGAAGCAAACGATACTGAGTTCGAGTCTTGGTGTGGATATCAATTCTGGGATGCAGTTACATCCGGCTGATGAGTCTGAAATAGGACGAAACGCGATTCAAACTGGATCCCAATGCTGTTTCACTGTCCATCTTTACTAATCTTCTCTCACTTTTAATGTATTAAGATGAAATCAAGCTAATCTAATATAAGAATCAAGTTGTCTAATTGAAATTTATTGCTGAAAAAGTAAATTCGACTTTTTACCTTCCACCTATGGAACTGATATTAACAAGTAGATTTACATAATTGTCTAATATGTAAATCATAAAGTGGAAAACATGAATTTTATAAACGAATTATGGTAAAAACATGATACCCTTGTATTCTACTAACAAACAGCATTATATAAATGAAGAAAATGCAAAAGAATAGAAACATGTTGCTTAAGACGTTTCTTTATAGCCTTAAAAAGAAATCGACCAATATTTATATTGTGATTAAAGGAGGATCAATGCAGGACTCATAGTTCATCATAGTTTGAGCGCCTAAATGTTCTGAAATGAATAGAGGGTGGGGGAAGTTAGCTCTAACTCTCGAAATGATCTCATATGGCCACGCATATACAGCCACTAACAGGGAAGTCCTAATCACTGAATTACCACGACATTACTGTTGTTTACAAAATTAAGAGGATGAAAAGCGAATGTCTGGTACTTTAACTGGGTTGGTGGATATGAAGGATTTATCTAGGGGAGTTGAAAAACCTTGATTCCTAACCAACGGTGCATATTGGATTCAAGATTCTAAGGAAACAAATTTCGTATGAATCTATTGTTGATCACCAACTACCATAGGTGACGTTACTCTACTGTCTTGTGGATCAGATCGTTTAGGTTAAAGGCTCCGTGTGTGCCTCCCTGTGAAAACCACGTGGTTCGGTCTGGGCACCCGGGTAATAACACAGCCCACACACAAATTAATTGACTTGTGTGGTTCATATGTATTCGGTGCCTCTGATTAGTAGAATCCAGTCAGCACTAAACGATCAGATGCATATAACATTGGTCATTACTCAGTAATAAATTATAAACAAATATCTTGGTCCTACAGAAGGATAGTCGTGAATAGAATAGTGTAATGGTAACAACTTAAATTGTGAAGTTGGAGAAAATGTTTCTGAATCCTATAAGAAGTACTGTAATGAACAGTTGCTAAACTTTGAGGTAATATAAACTGTTAGCTAGATCATAAGCATAGATGGAAAGTGGTTAGCAGTGGAATCCAGTTTGACGCGCGTTTCGTCCTGTTCGGGACTCGTCAGTCGGATGTACCTGCATGTCAGAGTTGATGTTCACTCTGGGACTCGAACTCAGTACCGTTCGCTTCAAACGCCATCGCGTTATCCACTTAGCTACCGAGTCCTGATTACCACTGCTAGCCACTATCTATCTTTGCTTATAATGCTTGTAAATTAAGGCAATATCGAGGCATACTCACAGTATGCACATATGCCAATAAGAGACTGATAATTTCAGTCCTAAAAACATAAATGGGAAGATTCATGTAAAACAATATCAAATGTTAGCTAGATGTCTTGTTGTAATTTCGTTGAGGACGTTAGATCCCCAGAACCCATTTGGAAAAGGTTCTAATTTTATTCTGAAAATTTGAATTTTATGTTTTCGCACAAAGAGACGTTTTGTTGACCTACAGCTTACATTTGCCACTCGGAACTTTATTTATTTATTTATTTTAACACATAGATATTGGTAAAAGGAGGCACCGAATACATATGCGCCGCACAAATCTCATTTGATATGAGTGAGGACTGTGATACTGCCTGGGTACCCAAACCGAACCACGCGGTTTTCTTAAGGGGTCACATCCGGAGTCTTCGACCTGAAGGTCTCATCCACAAGGCAGTAGAATATCGTAAGGAAATGCAGTCCTATGGTAGCCGGTGACCAACTATTGGTTCATACGCCATTAGTTCCTTCAGAATACTGGAGCGCATGTGCACCATTGGTTTGGAATCAGGGTTTTCCAAATAACTCCCCTAGATGGGCTCCCCATGTCCATCAACCCGGTTAGAGCGCCGGACATTCGCTTTTCGTCCTCACAATTTTGTAAACAACACCCCGCCACGAGATGGCAATGGGTAGGACTTCCCTGGCAGAAGTTATATACGCGTTGCCATGTGAGAGCTTTTCGAGAGGGAGAGAGGACTCTCTCCACTCTCGGCCGTACCGGGACATTTAAAGGGGCAGTAAATCGGATGTCACTGCCAGGAACTCCTTGACTGTCATTAGTTGACGGATTTTTTTTACGCTATTTTGTGTCTCTCCCAAGGGCGGTACTATCATTGTATAAATAAGCTTGATTTTTGTACTTAGTGACCTCGTATTTTCTGGGTGCTTGTGGAATATATTCTCTACGCCTCATCAGGACTTCTTGATCTAATTAGCAGGGCCGGAGAAAACAGATTAGAATAGACTATCGTGCCACTGTATCTTTCACATTCCTTCAGTTTACCGAGTAAGGTGAACTCGTAATAGCATTCAACCATATCAGGTTTTCAATAATTCTTCAGTTGACGTTAGTTGGTCATAAAATTTAAGATCAGAATGAAAAAACTTCACAAACCATCTATTTCAATAAGTAACATTGCTTAAAATCAAAATGTTGATTATAAGTCATTCACCATTAATTTATATCAATAGCTTATAATGATGACTCTTCGGCATGAAGTGGGATACTAACTAATTACTGCTCACTGACAGATGAAAGTCCTTTGGCTAACGTGTGATTCGATTGTCAATTGTGTAGTTTAGACGAAATTATGCCATCGTACACCATTGTCTTCAGTGAGCTGATATCTCACAACAGACTTGCTTGAACTCCACTAGTCACAACATCTCACTAGAACTCCAGGAAATGCCTCTTGGATTCAGTCACTAGTGGATAGATGATTATTATCAGAAGAGGATGTTGTGGAGATTTTAGTAATTTCAATAGTCGAAATCATGAGTCAGTTGAAGCGGGGGCGAGATCGTGTATGTGCACTGCTAAGGAGTTCCACAGTAGGATGAAACAGCATTTCAATGCTTCCAGGTTTTCCATTATGGTCTAGCTTCAATTGACTCATGATTTCAACTATTGAAATTACTAAAATCTCCACAAAACTTTCTTCTGATAATTGTGTAGTTTTACAAGAGAACACATAAAAACGTTGTTCAGTGCTTTTCCAAAAGTCCTATTGATTCTTACTAAACGATAATTTAGAGAAGATATTTGAAATGGTGAGTACATCTCTAAAGGGTGTTCTATTAAGAGTTAATTCTATAGTCTTCGCTTGCTCTTTGTTTGTTATCTGTTTTGTCTTTCTACAGTCTACTAACCCGAAGATGCACTGAGTATTAAGCGTTGAATATTTTTCTAAAACGTTAATTAGACAATCTGAAGTACTTTTCATTATAAACTTGGGTTACATAGATTGAAATTAGACTATTCAAACTTGTATATTAAGTTGAGAAGTTATAAATGGAATCACTTGGTAAATTTCGTTGCACAATAGATCATACTGTAGTGAACAAGACCACTAACGGGGATAATGGATTGTATTAGAGTCCAACCTTACAGAGCTTCTTAATAAAATCTAAGAACTACATAGTGAATGCTTAATTTGCAAAATGTCGATCAGTTGTCAGAAAATGACTCAGGCTTCATTGTTCTTGCATTTTCATACAAAATGCATCCTGTTTCCATTCTTTACTAATCGATCATCTTGTCCTTCTGCTGCCCAGACATTCTGTTCTTGACTAATGTCATATACTACTTATGTCGATTTAAGTAGCACACACCACAATACAACTACATTGGTAATATACTTTGATCAAAATAGAACTATTTACTGATTCTTGAATGTAATGAATAAATGTAAAATGATGAATAATACATTTCGATCAGTATATGAGTGTGATTTCAAATATTTCAACTATAGTAAACGAGAACACAAATGAGGACAATCACAATGTTTGCATGATATCTCGATGGCTGTTGTCAAGATTTCCAAATGTTCTGACGTCAGAACAATCAGAATGTCTTATTAACATCTGATTTCATTGTTCTTTCGTTTCCATAACAATCATTCACTGTTCTCTTTTTCTTTTCTTTAATCTTCTTAACTATCTGTTGCCAGGTGTTTCACGTTCGATTAGTGATACATACTACCCATATATGTCAATATCAGTAGTACACACCATACGACAAATGACAAAAATAAATTTTACAAAATAAATAAGTTTTTTTTCCCCAAGGGAATAAAAAATAAAAAAATTTCCAATCAGCTTAGGGGTAAAACACATCTGGTTTTTCTTTAAAATATCCATTGACATTTCAAGGAATTTCCTTATAGATGGAATGAAATTCATTCGGTAAATCATCAATTGACAACAAGCACTGATTTAAGAAAAAAAGTTTTTTTCCCAATAGAATAAGCAAATCGAAAAAAAGAGAAGTTCCATATTTCGATTTACATTTTACTTATGATAAACGAAGCTGAAATACTTCATACCAACCAAGAAGTATGAACGTCAACGTGACACGATTATTACTCAATGTTATTTATGATTATTTGGATCATTGTAAACGTAGATGACATCTTTTATTTATTTCCTTACGCCTGTTACTTTCAATGGAGCATAGACCGCCGAACAGCATTCTCCATCCTACACTGTCGTCGGCCTTCATTTCTAGTTCGATCCGATTCATGTTCATTCATTGCATGTCTATCTCTATTACTCGGTGTAATGTGTTCTTTGGTATTCCTCTCCTCCTCCTTCAATCCTGAGGATTCCATGTGAGGGATTGTCTTGTGACACAGTTGGGCGCTTTCCTCAATGTGTTTGTCCTATCCACTTCCAGCACTTCTCTCTCATTTCTTCCTCCACTGGGATCTGGTTTGTTCTCTCCCACAATAGGTTGTTGCTGACAGTATCTGGACATTGGATCCGAAGTATTTTGTGTAGACAACTGTTACTAAACACTTGTATCTTCTGGATGATGGCTTTCATAGTTCTCCAAGTTTCCATCCCATAGAGTAGAACTGTCTTGACATTTGTATTGAAAATTCTGACTTTGATTTTGGTTGACAGACAGTTGTAATTATTCTGCTTCATCATAGAATTCTTCTACGTTGTTTAAATGATATCTTGTTCGAATAGATCAAATTGTTTGTAGAGTATTGAGTTTTCATTGTTGAAAGATCTTCTAATGGAAAAAATTGTTTGATAATTATCATTTTTTTCCATTTAGATAGATTGAATTGGAAGTATTCCTACTCTATGACTTCACTATATGATGCTTGTAAGATATTGTGATAATATGTATACACTGATGAGAATTTTCAACATAGTCGTTATGTGAATATCAGTTTGTTGAGAGAACCTCACTCGAGTTGAATGTGTAAATATTGCTTAGATGTACGTTGGTCAGACTTACCATACCACATTAGTACGAAGACGTTGAGTTCATAAGACGAATAGCAAAAAGATAGAAATAATACAGTAACAATCATGAAAAGATAAGCTAAACATAAAGGATATGGTTCGAAAAGATGGAATGGGAAGGGATGTATAAATAAGTCCTAAGGCTCGAACTCTGGGGTAGTATAAAAAGTGAATGTATCTGAGCCTTCAAAGCGTTTTCCAAGTCATGTCATATAAATCTTTAACTATTGTTTACGATGATCATGTGAAACCAAACCAGGTAACCTGTATTTATTGCTATAATTCAAACAAACATTCAACAACATCTTGAACTGAAGCCACCTCTAGGTTTCATTCACCATACTCTTACACTAACGATCATGTTCCATCGAGGTTGCCGATGGACAGGCTTACGCAACACATATTCCAGCAAACTTAGTCCATGAAGATTTATAACCTCTTCTATCTAAAGTTTGTGCTGATGATGTTGTTCAGAAGAACAATGAAAGCTTCACGACCAAATCATCCATCTCAGAGAACAAAACTCCATTAAAATCATCCACATGAGCTAAAAATCTTTTCCACCATCTCATTTGTAACCACGTCAACCAAAATTGATAACTCGCCTAGTACGCACTCTCTTTAATCTTAATGTTGTCCACTCATTCGTTTCATGATGGATAAATATTGCTCTGAAAACAACTCTACTCAAAAATATCTAACCTGCACAAGTCTTATACTTCCACAGTCTACGATCCCCGAATTTAAATCTACATAGAGTGGACTGCAGTGTAGTGAATTTATCTTTCGGTTGGGTGAGCGGCATATTGCCTACGTCACAAGTGACCAAGTTGGTAAACTCCAAATGATTCCAGTAAATCCGTGTCGAAACTTTGTCTGGAATGATTATGTAATTTTTATGTTTAAACTATCTAGCTCAAAATAAGATGATGATTGGATGTAGTCAACAGGAAACCCTGGACCCAACTTTCGTGCTACTTGGCACTCGTCAGCAAGGTGTACCTATAATCTTGAGAGAACTGGTGCTCTCTGACGGATTTCATCCCGTGTCACCCAGCTTCACAGTCAGAGGCCTTACCACTGGGCTATCAGGGCCCTGACCGACCTCCTTTAGAACTAAGACGTAATCAAATTTGATTGATCACCACCCATTACAAGATGATTCAAATGCATATTTCTAGACAATAATCCTAACTGTTTCAAGATTGTAATCATTGATATTCCTACTGATTACCTTTCATTGTTAGCCAACACTTACTTAAATAGAAAAGAAGAAATAACTATCATTATTATCAGATCATTATTAATGGTTTATAAGTTTTACGTCAATACAAACTTAGAACAAGATCATTACGTAATAACCCTGAAACACATCACAATGTAATGAGAATATCCGTTAACTTTGGATGGGAAAATGAAGTGTTTTCATCATTTAAAAAAATTTAGATATTCTGATATAAAATCACTAGTTTTAAGTTAAAAGTAAATGATACATTCTCTAACTAAACATACACATAACACCAATTGTTGTTGACATAAAGAAAAATGTTTCAGATTGAGATCATGAACTGATTGATGTTAGACCACCATAGGAAACCTGAAATCACTGGATGACCGATTCGTCCTATTGTGGGACTCCTCAGTAGTGCGAATCCATGATTCCGCCTCCTGAGACTCGAACCCAGGACCTATCAGTCTCACACGCCGGTGCTTAACCATTAGATCAGTGAACCGGCCGGTGTTAATGACTAACTTCAACTAATCCACGAAATTGAGTGACACACCCATCATTGTCTTCTATGAGTTACTATTATATCATAAAAGATCTGGTTGAAATCCACTGGCCACTGCTTCTCAATAGAACTGTAGGAAATACCTATTGAAGTCAGTCACTATTGAGCATATGTTGATTAATATCAGAACGGCTTGTTTGTGAATATTATCATAATTTCAATAGTTAAGATCATGAATCAAGTGAAGCTAGACCATCATGGAGAACCTGAAAGTAATGGATGATCGTTTCGTTCTATTGAATGTATTACTGTAACTGAATACTGAATTGAATAACAAACAAAAGAACTAAGATACAAGTTAGATCCAATCACTTAAACTTAAATCTGTCATCAATTAGGTCATAATGTTAATTAGTTATTATCATGTGAGATAAAGTAAAATTTGTAACCATATGACATTAGAAAGTTTCTATACCTACCTTTCACATAATGAATAAAAGTTATATATTCGTATAAACCATTGAAATATTATGGTAACAAAGATACATTCCTATGTATCCCTATGTAGCAAAGGCACAGTAAATATATTTCCTTTTTTAGTAAAACTATTCTACATTTGAATAAGTTACTATGGTATATTTGAAGGGTGGTGTAATATTATTATTTTTTTCGATGCCTGTTGACAAGATCTTTTCATTTGTGTAAATTATATTGCATTACTTTTTACATTCATACAAATTGATTATGTAACATTGTAACGGCTAGATTCCTCTATATCTTACTAACTAACTTACGCCTGCTACTCCTCGTGAAGGAGCATAGGCCGCTCACCAGCATTCTCCATCCAACCCTGCCCTGGGCATTCCTATCCAGCTCTTTCCAGTTCTTATTCAACTTTTTCATATCTGATTCTATTTCTCGACCTAATGTGCTCATTGGCCTTCTCCTTTTCCACTTCCCTTCAGGATTTCAAGTTAGGGCTTGCCTCGTCAGGCAGTTTGATGATTTGTGTAATGTATGTCCTATCCGTATCCATCGTCTTTTCCTAAACTCAGCGGGAGTTTCGTTCGTTCTCTCCCACAGAAGGCTGTTGCTGATGGTATTCGGCCAATGGATGTTGAGTATCTTGTGTAGACAGTTATTTATAAATACTTGTACCATCTTGATGATGGTTGTTATAGTTCTCCAAGTTTCAGCTTCATACAGTAGAACTGCCTTGATGTTTGTATTGAAGATTCCTCTATATTGGACTCCAATAAATAGTATCCTGTTAATTGAGTATTTAATGCATGCTAAATCTCCTAGTAGAATTATAGATTTAGTCGAGATTATTCAAAAGCCTGAACATTAGTAATAGGGATAGTTTATTGGCAAAGATTAGTAAAATCAACAAGCGTTCACGAAGTAAACACACAGGGAAACCAAGAGTGTGTGTGTGAGTGTTAAAAATGCATATATATATATTTATGATTGTTAATCGAGTATGGATAAATTATTGATTGTCTGTGCATTACACCCCATGGGAGAATAGATTCAAGATCGGTGTTGCAGAAATGTAGTCAATCAGACTCACATAGAAATTCACATAGTGGATTAACTGTCTAAATTACAGTGAGCAGATAAATAATACAATAGTTGAATGGGCTTACTACAACATGTCTGTTACAATAAAATCAGTTGGCTTGAATTATACCCATATCTTAACTTTAATTACATAGTCGCGTTTCTTGATCAGCAATTCTTTTAACAATAGAAGTTTAAATAACAGAACTATTACTACTACACACATGAATTTGATTCTAATTCAGGTAAAGTGGATCCTAGAACATCCTAAAACATTCGACTCACTTGTAATCGAAGTTCCTATTTAATGTTTGTGTTTAGTTTATCATGAAATACGTTCACCATAGTTGTTTATTGACATCATTATTCTCATCATGATCAGCAATCAGAACCTAATCTATAGTTGTAATTGTTAGAAGTCTGACTACTAAGAGATGTATGATACGGTCATTCGCATCACTACTGATAACTTCATCGTTAACCCCATTGTCCTTAGTAACATCCTTGTTATGCTTACCTTTGTTTGATATCAAAAGAACATTATCCAGTTCAACCTTGAAATTGCGAATAAAATAAGAACTACTTTGGAAGTATATAACTTTTCTATCTAATACACATTGTAATATCTGCAAATGCTTCGTGTACTCTCATCCATTCTCCATTTCCATACTTGGTTACTTCAGTAATAAAATACAAAACCATCATTTTCTAAAACATGATATGTTCCATTGCATGTCGGTCTGGTGACATATGAAGGGTGAGACATGGAATGTTTAGTCACACATTTCTACAGATACCGTCATCATTTCATTGACAACGTTTGTTTTCAGCATAAATTGACATTATTTAATACAATGTTTCCTTTCGGTTAAATTTTAAACTTACGACAATGAGAACATTATCATTTGTACTAGTCACAATACTCATCAGAAAAGAAGAGGTACAGTCCTTAAGGGAACTGATAATTCCTGTAGAATTCATGAATCATTCAGCTTAAGTATCATAGACATGATCACCAAGTTATTCAGGTCACTTGATTTCAAAATTTAGTGCACTTGAGGTCGGATCCTTCAGACAAGTGATCACAATGAAAATTAATTACTAGAATTCGATCATCACTAAAACACTAAACAAATTTTATCAGAAGAGGGGGTTTGTGGAGATTTTAGTAATTTCATAGCTGAATTCATGAGTTAATTGAAGCTAGACAACCATGGGAAAACTGGAAGCATTAGACAGCCGATTCATCCTAGTATAGGACTCCTTAGTAGTGCGCATCCACAATCCCGCCCGCAAGATTCGAACCCAGGACCTGTGAAAACTAAACCTCTAGACCATCAATTCAGTATTCAACGATACTTATATCTAACTTCAACCAATACACGAAATTACGCCACCATCCACCATTGTCTCACAACAGACCTGGTTGAACTCCATTGGTCATGATTTCTCATTAGAAATCTAAGAAATACCTCTTGAAGTTTATCACTAGTGAAGAAATGATAATTATTATCACAAGAGGGTATTCTGGAGATTTTAGAACGAAATAAATATCTATTGCTTCCAGATTTTTTATGGTGGTCTTACTTGAATTGACTGATGAATTCAATTATTAAATAAGATGGGTTTTGTAGATATTATAGTAATTTCAATGGTTAAGATCATCAGTCAATTGAAGCTAGACCACCATGGAAAACCTGGAAGCAATGGACGGCCGTTTCGTCCCATTGCGGCACTCCTCAGCAGTGCGCATCCACAACCTCGCCCCCTGCGAGATTCGAACCATTTATTTATTCATAATTAACCAATGTATTTTATATATTTTCAGTTAACAGCTAATAGGAAACTGTAACAGATTGAATCACCTTATAGTTAACCTACATGATCACCTATACTCAACATTATTCAAGTTTACATTGATGAAACTAATTATAAGACATGATTTTACAAAAGATAAAAACTTATCATGACTTCAATGTCTTATGTGAAACATGACATGTTAATGAATATTGTTACTGTATCTACGTCTGTCATATTCTAGTTCTCGTTTTTCTCACCCCCCACGAAATAAAAAACAAAAAAATTTTTTTTAATACCCGATACACTACATATTTGTTTATGAATTATACTGAATATCCTTACGACAACGATGACACCACCACCACTAACAACAACAACCACAAATAAAGAAAGGTAAATGTCAATGCTTAAAACAGTCTATTTCCCTCCAAATTAAATAAAGATGTGATAGATTAATTTTTTCTTTAAAAAAAGGATTTTTTTTCCGGAAAACTTTAGTTGTCATGGTGACATTCTAAAAATGGTTACGCAATTAATAATGAAGGTATTAGGCTAAGCAACTATTAGTAAGTAAGTAAGTAACTATATAAAAGAAATTTTTGTTTAAGTATTTCAAAGTGATAAGTTAGCAAATCGAATATAAAGACAAATCATAAAAATGTTGAGATTTTCACCGATACATATTCTACTTCTTCTTTCATGTCTCATATCAACTTGGCGCCCTAAATATTATGAAACTATTCGATAAAAATTGAAATGTTTGTTAATTTAGTTAATCTGATTGTGGTTTGTATTCGATGATGTGAATTCATGAGTTAATGAAAGCTAGACCACCATGGAAAACGTGAAAGCACTAGATAGCTATTTCATTTTAATATGAAACTCTTCAGCAGTAAGCAAACACAATCCAGCATTCCAGTGGGATTAGAACGCAGGATCTATCGGTCTTGCGCGAATACTTAACCAATGTTGTTAATGTTTAACTTCAACCTATCCATGATCGTGGATACACACTGCTCAGGAGTCCCATAATAGGATGAAATAGCTGTCAAGTGCTTTTAGGTTTCCCATGGTGTTCTAGCTTTAATTGACTCATGAATTCAACTATTAAATTACTACAATCTCGACAAAACCTTCTTGTGATATTGATTAAGCTAACTGTTTGATACTTTGTCTACTCATTCATAAATAAGGTGAAACTTCAATTTATGGATGAATCAATCATATTTTAGACTCTAGGTCTTGGATTTTAGTGTGAAATTCATTCATTCATTTATTCATTCATATGGTTAACTGACATTTCGACATTATAACTGATGTCGTTTCTTAATGAAAACTCCAACTATGATTCCTAAACCTTAATGTCCAACTGTAAATCCTAACCTCAATAACTGACATCAATTTATAATCCCCATTTAATCCTAGTAAGTAAACGAAAATTCTCAAGGCATTACTTAAACATAGTGTACCGAATCGATTGTACACTTCAAGACGTCCAGCTTGTTTATGGTTAAGTTTGTTTCCAAGCTAATAATCATTGAATGATCTCTCTTGTGAAATAAGTTACCAACTGTTGTTTTATTCAAATTCTTCTCTCTATTGAAAAAAAAATAGCTGTTTGTGCCGGTAATTGTGGTGAACGTGGTGAATGTATCAAACCAAACACTTGTATTTGTTCTGATCGACGTGTTCGTTTCAGTTGTAAAGAAGAGGATATTGATGAAGAATCAGATACAATGCAACTTGATCAAGCTGAAAGTGAGTCTATTTTACATGCTTATACTTATAAATATACTGAATGATAACGTCAATAGTTTGCTTGATAGCTAATATTCTACGGAATTACTTACTTACTTAACCCTGTTACTCCTCGTGAACGAACATAGATTGATCACCAGCATTCTCCATCCAACCTCGTCCTGGGCAATCCTTTCAAGCTCTTTCCACTTCTTATTCATCCTTTTCATATCTGCTTCTACTTCTCGACGTAATATGTTCTTTGGCCTTCCACTTTTACATTTCCCTTCAGGATTACAAGTTAGGGACTGCCTCGTGATGCAGTTTGATGGATCGCGTAATGTATATTTTAACCATTTCCATCGTCTTTTCCTAATTTCCTGTTCAGCTCCAAGTTGGTTTGTTCTCTCCCACAGAACGCTGTTGCTCGTTGTATCCGGCCAATGGATGTTGAGTATCTTGTGTAGACAACTGTTTATAAATACTTGTACCTTCTTGATGATGGTTGTTGTAGTTCTCCAAGTTTCATCTCCTTACAGTAGAACTGTCTTGACGTTCATATTGAATATTGTGACTTGAATATTGGTTGAAAGTAGTTTTGAGTTCCATATGTTCTTCAATTGTAGGAATGCTATCCTTAGTTTGCCAATCCTCGCCTTTACGTCTGTATCTGATTCTGCTTTTTCATACTCTTCACATTACATGTTATATTCATTAGACAGATCTTAACTTAAACAAAGTATAAGCGTAAAGTTTAGTTAGTCTATCAGGCAGTGGGAAGATATTCGTGACCGCTTTCGATTATCAGATATTGGTTTGGATTGTTCTCTTTCATCTAAATAAGAAGTTTGTATTTTTTGGTACCATAAGACAAAATAGTTGATGACTTCATGAATTATGGCTTCCTTGAAACTTCTTATAATTATCCTGTTTAGTCATTCTTGTGATATATGACTGATATTCATGTCTATTTATCTTGACTATTGAAAAGAATTGGATATTGATTTCCTGAATACATTTAGTAAACGATGCATTCCTTAAAGCAATTGAATGGTATGCTAACTACCATTATGAATGCTACTACTACAGTAGTGAATGAGAAAACAAGTGAGGACGACTTAGTTTAGTACATAATTTTAGAATTTCCGGGTAAAATATGAAGACCATACATTGAATAATTCATCTGTGATATTCAATCGTTTGCTTTTTTCCACATTCTTTATGATTCTGCCATGTCATAATTTCTTTCTATTTCCGTTTCTGTTTACTTCAAGTTGACCTTCATAGCATTCTGCTGTCATGAATTCCTTTTCTGACTGGTGTTATATACTACCTATATCGTCTGTAGACATAAGTAGTATACACTACACTAATACTACATCCTTTTATATGACTACTAATACTACAACATCTACTATTACCGTTGTTACTATTCATTGTGATGATTGCTTTCGATACTTCTAATACTTCTATCCTTAATACCATTACTACAATTTCTACTGCTACTACCTCTACAATTAACGTTACCTCAGTTTCTGCTGATTACATCAATACTATTATCATGAATACCATAAAACTGATTTACTTAAACGCATTATTTCTTATGAAAGTAATTTATTCAAGCATTGCTAATAAACATCTGTGTAGTTGACCATATGTTAGTTTTAGAAAGAAAATGTGTTTTGTGTAAGTTATAACCTACTCCAATGATAATTACATCATCAAAACTTGTTATACAGTGTAGAAATGTTCTTGTTGTTTCTATGGAAGATACATGTTATAAAATAGTCACTATTAGAAAAAAATATATATATTCATGAAATTGCCCTGGACAGGGTTGGATGAAGAGTGCTGGTGGGTGGCTGATACTCCTCCATGACGAGTAACAGATGTAAGTAAGTAAGTAAGTATATTCGTAAAAGCTAAAGGATCAGTCTAATTCACAAATGATATTGTAGTGAACGAGAACACAGGCGGGACAATCAAATGTATTCGGAAACAGAAATTACAGAATCTCTTAATAAAATCTAAGAACCATACAATAAATAGTTCATTTGCAAAATGTTAATCAGTTGTCTTGAACTTGACTCTTTCTTTTGCAAACATCAGTCAGTCGTCTCGAACTTCATTGGTCTTGCATTTTCATATCAATTGCTTTGTGTTCCAGTTCTTCCTTCTTGAACTTTTGCAGCCAGACATTCTATTACTGACTATCGTTATATCCTACTCATGTCCATATAAGTAGCATATACCACAATATCACTTAGAAAAAGAGAAAACAACCGACACATAGCCATAAATTTCTGAGAAGATACTTCATTCTAGTTTAAGAGTACTTGATCGGTAGATTTTGATCATCATTATTGACCAGACAAACACGATATTAATCACTACTACTAAACTAGAAGTTTGTTACTAACTGAGTACCTGAGTAGTAACGTTTCAAATCATTAAAATAGATGATGCAGTTCACTCGAGATCCTAGGTAGGCGTTGTTAATGAGTGTAAATAATCATGAAATCAAGATTTATGTTTGGTTGTAAGATCAATTCAAATCATCTTATGTCAAAATCACACAACAGACTGAAACGATAACTTGCTGTTCTATTATCAGCTGTTATTTCATCGAGTCACTGTTTTACAATTCATAAAGGTTAGATTTTTATTATTTGTGTAACGTAATGGCACCGCCGATTAGAGAGTATTGACTTATCGACCGGATCGATGACGTGTAAAACAAGTTCGAGCAGTCTAGAGTCCTTATCGGTCCTCCTTCCTGCCTAGCCCTGCCTAAGAGGTCCAGAACACTAATTTCAGCCTCTGAGATATGAATCCTGTAATTCAAACATATTTGGTTTATATACAAACCAAATAAAATTTATGCAAGTTCTAGCAAATGTAGCTGTGAATATGGGAGACCGTAATTCATAGACTGAGCATAACTTAAGAATGGTAAAGCTAGAACAAACAGTGATGCAGAATAATATGAATTCACTATAGTTCATGGTGTCTGATAAGCTTCTTACAACCAAATTTGTATTAGGATTTTACATTGAGGTAGGAAACAGTATGCAGTAATTGACGTAAGTGGAAAAAACTTGTAGCTTAGATGGATGATTTTGATGGAGTTTTGTTCTCTGAGGTGGATGATTTGGTCGACCATTTAATCGCCTATACTCTAACGGGTAAAGGTTCAGTGATTAGAGGCGCTCTTCATAAGGCTTGAACCTGAGTCCCCGAATTGATTTCGTGGCTAGCCGTTGGATACGTTCCAGAATGTCCTTTTCCTTTTGAAGTGAGGGATGAAGTATTATGTCTCTGTTCTCTAAATGGGTACGCATAAAACTGCTGAAGGCTATATGGAAAGTTGTTTCGTGAAACTGGCCAGAAATGAGCTTCAATATTACCAGTGAATGGTTTGTTCGAAAGACATTTTTGTCAAACTCAACGTAAGACTTCAAATCGTAGGGCACCAGAACTCCTAAATCTTTTTCACCTTGGGATACTTCTAGAAGGGAGTTGTCTAAGTTGTAGCTGTAGTTTACAACATGTCTCAGATGGACTACTTTACACTTTGAAGTGTTAAAGGTAAGTCCGTTATCATCTGCCCAACTTTGAAGTCGAGTCAGATCCTCCTGAAGTGTCAGTATATTCTCTTCGTTGCGTATCTCTCTCAGTGAAATTTCACATCATCAACAAAAATTATCAAGTCGAATGATACCTGTTGTGGCAGATCATTTATATAAATCAAGAAAACAAGAGGTCCTACTACTGAACTTTGAAGGACCCACTAGGTGAACTTGTTCATTTTCATATCTATACTACAAATTAGTTTCTATCCGTCAACAACGAGTTTCAACTACTTAGTTACCATGTGCTTTTGTTATTTCGATTATTAGCAACTATTTTTGACAAAAATTCTACTTACTTTTTTAGTGAATTATCATCAAAAATATCAATTTTTCTTTTTTCTTTTTTGAAAACAAGGTTTTTCTTTTTCAGATTTTTCTCTTTTTTGTTGTTTTGTTTAACCTTTAAATAATTTCACACTAAAAGCTCATCAGCTGACTTTGACAAGAATTTTTGTTGTTGTTGTTCTTTCATTGTAAAATTCATTTGGTTGTAATATTCATTTGGTGTTGTCTTAGATGGTGGTTGGAGGTAGTCGACAGGATACCCTGGACCCAGCTTTCGTGCTACTTGCCACTTGTCAGCAAGGTTTACCTGTAATCTTGAGGGAACTGGTGCTCTCTGACGGATTCCATCCCGTGTCACCCAGCTTCACAGTCAGAGACGTTACCACTGAGCTATCCGGGCCACGACCAACCTTCTGTAGGACTGAGATGTAATCACAATTGATTGACCACTAGGTGGTGACCAATGTCATGTGTGTCAAGTCTTTGCTGACGAGTGCCAAGTAGCACGAAACCCGGGTCCATGGTTTCCTGTCGACTACCTCCAACCACCATCTAATCTCACAATAGTGCACGCAGTATCGAGTCACCTAGACTATTGGCCACATTGCAACTTGGTCGATAGCATTTGATCCGCACTAATAATAAGAACTTGAAACACATGACACTGGTCACCACCCAGTGATCAATCAATTGTGATTTGGTATTGTCTTACTTGTCTCTTCCTTTCATGGATGTTTAGGATTACAATTGAACAGTTTCATATTGGCATATATGCATCTTGTGTGGATTGACTTGTAACAGCCTTAATTTATAAGCTCTTTTTAAATAAAGATGGATAGTGGTTAGAAGTGGAATCTAGTTTGACGCATGTTTTGTCCTATTTAGGACTCATCAGTTGAATATATTTGCATCTTAGAGTTGGTATTCACTTTTGCACTTGAACTCAATACAAATAATTTCCAACACCATCGTATTATCCACTTAACTATTGAATCCTGATAGTCAATTGTTTGTACAATGGGATGAAGTTTTAAATTCACTTGGTATTGTTGACTTGAATCTTCCTATTGATATTTAGAACTTCAATTGATTAGTCTCTTATTAGCATATGTACATCCGGTGTGGATTGACTAGATATTATTTTAAGTAACAATCATCCTAAGCAAAAATAGTTTAGTGGCTAGTAGTGGAATCCAGGACGCGCATTTCGTCCTATTTAAGACTCGTCAGCTGGATGTACCTGCATCTCAGAGCTGATGTTCACTTTGAGGCTCGAAACGAATACCATTCGCTTCAGATGCTAACGCGTTATCACAACTTATAATGCTTGTGAATTAAGGCTATATCGAGGCAATATGCACACAATACACATATGCCAATAAGATACTGATCAAATATAGTCCTAAACAACAATAGTAAGGTTCAAGTAAACAGTATCAAGTGAAATTAAACCTCATCTCATTGTACAAGGAAGTGATTATCACGACTCAGTAACTAATTGAATAACACGATGACTATTGAAGCGAACGGTACTGGGTTCGAGTTCCAGAGTGAACATTAACTCTGAGATGCAGTTGCATCCAACTGACAAGTCCTAAATAGGACGAAACATTTGTATTGGATTCCACTGCCAACCATTATCCATCTTTGCTTATAATCTTTATTATTATAGTTGGTTTATTTTCACTGTAATATATTCCTAAATATTCCTGCTTAGTGTTTTTAGCGAGCTAATTTTCTGCGGGATGGGGTCGCTAACCCCATGCCCAACCTTCCTCCCTTATCCCGGTTCGGGACCGGCAGTAGCTCCAGAGGGGCTCTAGGAGGAGATAAATATTTCTACCTAATTGGAATAAATAAGTACATACATTCACTGATAAACATTTATTTAAAGAATTCAATGTTCATTATGATTAAAGAATCCAATGAAACTAATTTTTGACAATTTTTTAATATTGACGAATATTCATATAGAATATCGACTTATCTCACCGAAAAATGTCTTTTTAGAATCTGGTTTATTCTCTATAAAGAGCTTGAATCTTATCATTTAAACAATATTTTCAATAGTTAAGATCATAAGCCAATTGAAGCTAGACCACCATAGAAAAACAGGAAGAACTGGACGGCCGTTTCGTCCTATCGTAGGACTGCTCATTGGTGCGCATTCACAATCCCGCCTCACGAGATACGGACCCAGGACCTATCGGTCTCTCACGCAAGCGCTTAACCATTAGAACACTGAGCCGGCATCCAACGGTGTTAATGTTTAATTTCAAATAATCCACGGAATTCAGCGACACATTCACTATTTTTTCAGTGAGTTACTACCTCACACCAGACACGGTTCAACTCCACTGGTCACTGGATTTTGTAGAGATTTTTAAGTTTCTCTAGTTTACTGGAGTTCTAATATGATGACACTTCTTGTAGACGTTAGTAATTGTGGATATGGGATAATTACCTACCACAACTGGAATCAGAATATTTCTTAAATTGATTGAAGTTAGACTTTTGGATCTAGGCTCTACAGCTTGAGAAGTTATGAGGTCTCTGAAAGATCCAAAGATTCTGTATTCGATATTGATGAGATAATAAATGCTGACTACAGAGGATTTATAATATAACTCCAGTTGCATAAGTATATTTTCACAACTTTCTATACTTAAAATGAATGTTTGTTTCGATAATTTGGTAGAATTAATTCCAATATCATTTTATCAACAATCTAGCTAAATATAGAAATGGCCGTCCAGTACTCACAGGTTTTCTATAGTGGTCTAGATTCAATTGACTCATGATCTTAACCATTGAAATAATTATTGAATAGTTCAAATGTAGCTAGTAGTGGAAGTCAAAACGGATGGCTTGTCTTATTTAAGTCTCGTTAGTTACTTGCCATATTCGATATATGGAAACAATCAATCCAGAAAAGATATTTACCAACCAAAGATGATCGAATTGCAGATCTTTCACTGGTTGAAATCATGAGCCAATTGAAGCTAGACCACCATGGAAAACCTGGAAGCACTGACTGACTTCAAGACATACTTCTGGAGTTCTAGTGAGAAGCCGTTACCAGTGGAGTTCAACCAGGTCTGTTGTGAGATATCAACTCACTGAAGACAATGTTATACAATGATGCAACTTCGTGGATTGATTGAAGTTAGACATTAATACCGTTGGATGCCAGACGGCTCAGTGGTCTAGTTGGTTAGGCGCCTGGCGTGAGACTGATATGTCCTGGGTTCGAATCCTGCGAGGAGCGGGGTCGTGGATGCGCGCTCCTGAGGAGTCCCACGGTAGGACGAAACGGCCGTCCAGTGCTCCCAGGTTTTCCATGTTGGTCTAGCTTCAATTGACTCATGATTTCAACCAGTGAAATTTCTGAAATCTCCACAAAACCCCTTCTAACAAATTACAGATCATTCAAGTCATTGTAAATTAAATATAACTAATTATGCATCATTATTTTTTTCATTTATCATTGAAAGATCAATGTCCGGATAATTGTAATGAACATGGAACATGTGAAAATGGAGCTTGTATTTGTCGAACAGGATATAGTGGGTTAAAATGTGAAAGTATGTGATCTTTTTCAATGGGCTCTTTATATTCATGAAGATTATTTAACTAATGTTTATCTCCTTTTCAATTATCTTCCATGATGGTGAAATGGATTGTCGGGTTATAATCAACATGACACATGTTGAATAGTATACTCAAACCGTGATTAGTTATTTGTGACGAAATAAAAGACACTCAAAGCGTAAGATTAAACAAATATGTAAAGGGGTTTTATGGATATTATAGTAATTTTAATAGTTGAGATGATGAGTTATTTGAAGCTAGGTTAAGCGCTTGCGTGAACACTGCTGAGGAGTCCCACAGTAGAAAGAAAGGGTCATCTAGTGCTCCCAGGTTTTCCATGGTGGTTTGACTTTGAGGAAATTCACCCAGCTGCTTGGGTCGAAATAAGGAATTATGATAAGGAGTTTCAGTTATAACTTCGGTTTATAAGTTAGAGTTAGGATTTTTAACATAAACTAGTATAAGTTATAATGCCAAAATATTATTAATCCATCCCAGCCAGTCAGCAGCAACCTAGAACTCCGTACGTACATACATCAGTTCGAGTTACCAAACCATATTAACACAGAGATACAATTGTTGATTCAAATCTCTTAGTGGTAGATGTGGTAGAAGTATAAGCAGTAATCGAAAAGGTTAGGGTTTGAAGATGTTATTCAAGGAGTATAATCCAATGAAATAAATTTGGAAAGAGAAAAGAAACGGACATGAAGAATTTAGAAGATTGGAATTTGGGGAAACACAAAGAATGGATTCATTTGCACCATTGCAAACGATTTTGAGCCATCTCACTCAAGGTCTCTAACCATCGGTTGCTATAGTTACACGGATCTCAACCAGGTAGTCTACACCTACCTAACAACATAACTCAGTCCATGTTTCAGTGACTTTATAGATTTGTGCCAGGTTTTGATCTCGTCGCCTCCAGCTCATTTATCCATATGGACGAATAAATTTCACACTAATTCCAGGATTCGTTATTTTAAATTTGATTGGTTCGTACACAAATCATAATCTTTCTAGAAGAAATCTATGTATTTTTCGCATTATTGTCCTTGAGGGGAAGGAATGAACTGATACTTACCATGCAAATAAATACATGACTCGATACTTACTTACTTACTGAGCCTGTTACTCCCAATGGAGTATGGGCTGCCGAACAGCATTCTCAAACCCACTCTGTCCTGGGCCTTCCTTTCTAGTTCTATACAATTCTTATTCATTTTTCTCATATCTCTCTCCATTTCTCGAGGTAATGTGTTCTTTGGTATTCCTCTTTTCCTTTGTC
Source organism: Schistosoma guineensis (assembly GCA_944470375.2). Taxonomy (NCBI): domain Eukaryota; kingdom Metazoa; phylum Platyhelminthes; class Trematoda; order Strigeidida; family Schistosomatidae; genus Schistosoma; species Schistosoma guineensis. The sequence goes on along the minus strand of OX103892.1, from coordinate 46,197,337 downwards.
GTTGAGGATTCCAAGTGACGCAGTTGGATGCTTTCCTCAATATGTGTCCTATCCACTTCCAGTAATTCTCTCTCATTTCTTCCTCCACTGAGATCTGGTTTGTTCTCTCTCACAGTAGGTTGTTGCTGATAGTATCTGGCCAACGGATTGGAAGTGTTTTGTGTAGACAATTGTTAATAAACACCTGTATTTTCTGGATGATGGTTTTTGTAGTTCTCAAGGTTTCTGCCCCATATAGTAAAACTGTCTTGACATTTGTATTGAAAATCCTTACCTTGGTGTTGGTTGACAGTTGCTTTGAGTTCCAGATGTTCTTCAGTTGTAAATATACTGCTCTTGCTTTGCCGATCCGTGCCTCCACATCTGCATCTGATCCACCGAGTTCATCAGTGATGATGCCCAAATATGTAAACGTTTTTACATCTTTCAAATCTTCTCCGTCAATTGTGAGTGGATTGGTACGTGCTGTGTTGTATCGGAGAATCTTGCTTTTCCCTTTGTGTATACTGAGACCTACTGCTGTTGAGACTGCTGCTACACTGACAGTCTTCTCCTGCATTTGTCGTTGTGTTTACGATAGGAGGGCCAGATCATCTGCGAAGTCTAGATCATCCAGCTGGATCCTAGCTGTCCACTGTATCCCATGCTTCCCTTCAGGTGTTAACGTCTTCATGATTCAGTCGATAAATCATTGTCAATTAAGTACTATATTGATAATTTAATTAATCAGTTTTTGAGTATATGGAGTAAATATATAAGTGGATACATGTATTAAGTCACACATTCTTAGTTGTAAGCATACATACTCTATAATATAGATGAACTGTTGAGGATCTAAATAATAGTAACACTCTTCAAAAGTATATATAACGTAGTCTAAACATGTACAAGTTTGTGTGTGGTTTACGGTTCCATACGAATCTGTTCTCAAAATTATTGTCTGTGTGTATTGAATACATATAAGCATGAAACCTAGGTTTATAGTGTTCTGTCAGTTGTCTCCATTCATCAAGCGTTTTTGTATAGCGCATGAAAAGTTGAGTTACTTAGATTGGTGGTCAAATTACGTATCGATTGAAAGAATACGGTCATCAATAATTACTTACTTACTTACCTACGACTATTACTCACAGTGGAGCATAGGTCGCCGACCAACATTTTCCAACACACTGTCCTGGGCCTTCCTTTCTAGTTCTATTCAATTGTTGTTCGTTCTTTTCATATCTGTCTCCATTTCTCGACGTAATATGTCCTTTGGTCTTCCTCTTCTCCTTTAGCCTTGAGGATTCCAAGTGAGGACGATAAAAAATAATAGACTATATAAAGTAGATATTAGTTGCCTCTTAGGGATCTATCAAAATAATCTGAATACATATGTGTTATCATATAGTTTCAATAATTAAAGTACTATTGTGGTGCGTGCTACTTATATTGACATAAGTAGTATATAACGCGAGTCAGGAATGTAATGTCTAGCAGCAGAAGATTGGGAAGTTCAAGAAAGGAGGAACGGGAATAGAAAGCAATTAGTATGGAAATGCAAGAACAATGAAGTTCGAGACAATTATTGAACAGTTTACAAATTAGGTATTATAGTATGGTTTTTCTATTTTAACAACTAACTCTGGAGTGTTGTGATAACTATAGTTCGGCTGTCCTCACCTGCGTTCTCCTTTACTACACTATTTCTTATGTCATTTCTGTTAGATAGCTAGAGTTAGTTTCATTAACATTCACCACTAGAACTAAAGTGTAAATCCCGTTATTATATTAATTATAAAAAAGAGCTTGAACTCGTGAATAACTTTGTAAATGAAACGATTCACACTTCAGTAATATGAGAGTTTTAACTGGTTCTTACCAAAGTAGAGGGTTGTTCAGATCCTAAAACGGACAAACTTTCCTGAGGCTTCCAGTACCACATTCATTCTTAAGTATTCAACTGCAATTTTAGCATCAATTCGATTGTATAAATGATTAGTTGACAAAGTGTTATCAGTGTATACCAATGAAAAAAATATAAGATTGAAGGATAAATACCTCTATTTCCTAATTAATATCCTTTGGTGCTTTTTGTGACTTTAAGCCTGACTAACTGTTACGCAATATATTCTCTAATCGAAATGCGACCTATACAATGTTATTACTGTGCAAAACTAATGGCGTTCGACTGCTATAAGCAATCTAGCGTCCTTGTTGGTCTTTTGTCCCCCTAGCACCCTTCCAGTTGAGTCCAAAACACCAATATCAGCTTCCGCTATGCGAATCATTCACTTCATACATACATGGTTTATATACCAAACAAACAGATCAAATCACATTATAAAATAGAAAATAACATTTGTACAAGATCTAGCCCAAAAGTGGCTGTGATTGTGGGAGAATGTAATCAATAAACTGAACATAATTTATGAACAGTAAATTGTATAATAATAATAATAATTTATAGGTCAAATGGAAGCTTACAATATGGGGAATATAGATATGTACAATGTAGCTACTGAATCGTTATACAATAAGAATACACGTGTAATTTTAGTCCATTAATAGTTCTCAGAAGTTACTTGTAATTTAATATTTCACAGCGAACAAAATTCTATTGGAATAGTCAGTTAGGAACTAGTGATCTAAGATTTTATCTTCAGATGATTTGAAATGACATGCAATCGGTTCCCTTAACAGAGATGAATATGTCAATAAGGTAATCTCCATTTTAAATAACCCCACCAGATTTATCATCGACAATACCCAGAAAGACTTAACAGAGGCGACAGAGAAACGTGTTTTAAGAAAGTTGAGAGAACTTTTTAAGAAAAATCTAATAGATAATCATACATATAACGAACTTAAACCAAAAGGGTCGCAATTGCCATACTTATATGGGCTACCCAAAACACATAAACCCGACATCCCAATAAGACCAATATTATCGATGGCCAAATCACCCTTCCATTAACTTGCCCGCTGGCTTACTAGATGCTTGGAACCAATCCGCAAAAAACTAGCAGCCTACAGTTTGAAAGACAGCTTTGAATTTGTACAAAAGCTTGATAACCTTAATGTCTCTGACAAATTCATGGTTTCATTTGATGTCTCTTCGCTTTTCACAAATATCCCCTTGGAAGAAACGTCAGAGATCATATGTGAATATCCAAAACTCCTGCCTTTATCACCCCAGGAATTTAAACAGCTCCTGTTTTTATGTACAAAAGACACAATTTAAATTTAACAATGTTCTGTACCGACAGATTGATGGAATAGCAATGGGCAGCCCTCTAGGCCCAATTCTTGCCGACATATTTATGGGACATTTGGAACAAAAGAAACTGAAGCACGCAATCGACAGTACCACACTCTACTTCAGATATATGGATGACACATTCCTTGTCTGCAAAAATCACCAACACTCCATGTACCTACTTAGTCTGTTCAATAAAGTACACAAAGATATAAAATTTACCATGGAACATGAAGTTGATGATAAATTCCATTTCCTAGATATTGGAATTAGGCGAACATCAGATGGCACACTACAAAGACACATTCACCGCAAAAATACTTGGAGCGGAGTTTATCTAAACTTTAACAGCTTCTGTCCAATGAGTTATAAAAAGAGTATTGTGCGAAACCTTTTTGACCGCGCACGAAAAATCTGCTCAAAAGAATGCCTCGAAGAAGAAATTACTACAATCACCAAATGCCTATGTGAAAATGCATATCCGGATAAATTCACCCACAAATATGCTAATACAAACCCTCCGATTAAGCATGATACAGTTGAAAAGAAAACCTGCTTCCTATCCTTACTCTTCAAAGGAGATGAAGTCGCCGGAATTATCAATCACAGAATTAATTCCGCTTTAAAAGTGACCTACCCGGCAGCCAAACTGACTACGTTATGGAAAACATACTGCTCACTGAAACAAACGAAAATCGACAAGCCCTCTCCCCTCAGTTGCTCCAACTGCATTTACCAATTCACATGTACGTGCCGTAGCACATACATTGGAAGAACTGAGAGAAGAGTACAGGTTCGCATTTCAGAGCATATTCCGAAGAACTTGACGCTGCGCGGGACTAAAGCTTTTAACAGTGCAATAGCTCAGCATCTACTTGACACCGGGCATACCGTCGATATTATGCGCGCGTTTAAAAATATCAATAGACAAAGAACTACTACCACTCTCCGCTTTGCTGAAGCCATTGCAATTAAGGAACTAAAACCGGACTTATGCATCCAAAAAGAGACTTTAATAAACTTATCACTACCCTGGTAAATTTTTTGTAATCTTTTTGTTACTGTCTGTTTGTTTTGTGTTTTGGTTATTTTATTCATTTACTTATTCTAAGATAATTTATACTCCACCCCCTATTACCTAATTCTTAAACAAAATTTTATTCACACATTTCCGTCACCTGATCCTCTTAAATCATCTTAACTTTCCAAACCCTATTTAATTATTATTACGTAATCTACCTTATCATTATTTAATTCCATTAATCTCTACAATTATCACACAATTTATGAACTTCACTAAATTATTACACCACCCACCCAGGATTAACCCCCCTCGTTTGACCTCTGACCTGTTTCTAGCATATATATATATAGTTATTATTGTAATCAAGTTATTTACACTCATTTATGTCAATTGTTTCACACTATCTCCATGTAGAAAATTCTATCACAATTTTGGTTTGTAAGCAGCTGACGAGAAACCTCGAAATAATATGAATTCATACTATTCTGCATCAATGTTTGTTCTTGCTCTATTTAGATTTGAAATGAATTGTGATCTAGACTTGATATTTCATCACTTGTAAGAAAAATAGAGATATACTACTGAAATGTTCAGTTTTTATAGATTAGACTTTATTCTCTACCAACAGTTGAGATCACGAGTCAATTGAGGCTAGACCATCATGGAAAACCTGGAAGCATTGGACGGCTTTTTCGTCTTATTGTTGGACTCCTCAACAGTGCGCATCCACGATCATAATCTCACGAGATCCGAACTCAGGACCTATCAGTCTCGCGTGTGGACGCCTAACCTCTAGACCACTGAGCCGTCTGGTATCCAACGCTGTTAATGTCTAACTTTAACTAATCCACGAAATTGAGCGACACATCCACCATTGTCGTCAATGAGTTACTACCTCCCTATTACTATCTCAACTGCTGGAATTACTACAATCTCCACAAAACCCCTTCTGATATTTATTCTCTACATTTTTGTTTTGTTCATTTTTACAGTTAAACTAACAGGTGCTTGTTACATATCACTGAAACGTGGATTATGTGTTAATCCAATGCAATATAGAATATCTCAATATGATTATGAAGCTATTCCATTAACTCATGAAGTATGTTGTAATGCATTAGGAATTGCATGGGGTGAACCATGTCAAATTTGTCAAAGTACACATTGTGGAAAAGGATATGAACAAATTGATGGAGTATGTAAAGGTGAGAAGTTTGATATTTAATGCTGAATAGGGTAACAGTCTTTTTTTGAATATTCATAGATTACCATCACCGGATTCCTTTTTTTGGTTGGCGTTTTTTTAGTGAGTTATTCTTCTACGGGATGGGGTCGCTAACCCCATGCCTAACTATCCTCCTTTATCCGGGCTTGGGACCGGTAGTAGCCCCTAGAGGGACTTCAGGCGGAGTTATCATCACCGGATTACCAAAGTAAATCTAGTCTGGCTGGTTAACTTATGACATTTTTATCTGGACAGATAGATATCAAGCTTATGAATGGTGTAGTTTTTGATTTAATGAATACTATCAACATAAAAGATTGTTATCAGAAAGGGGACTTTTTGTGGAGATGGTAGTATTTTAATAGGTGAATTCATGAGGCGATCTAAGCTAGATCACCATGGAAAACCTGGAAGAACTGAACAGCCGTTTTGTCCTAGTATGGAACTCCTCAACAGTGCCCATCTACAATCGTGGATTGATTGAAGTTAGACATTTACACCGTCGGATTCCGGCCCAGTCGTCTATAGGTTAGGCATTCACATGCGAGTCCAAAGATACTGGGTTGGAATCCCGCTGGCCTACGGGATCGTGGGTGCTTACTGCTAGGGAGTCCCATACTAGTTTGAAATAACCGTTCAATGCCTTCATGTTTGTACGGCTCAGTAAATCTCTTCAAAAAATCTGGTGAATAAAGTAAAAATATTTTATTGTTATGGTAATATTTTGCTGTCAAGCACTTCTGATCCATTCATAGCACGTTTTATAAAAAGAGAAAAATTGTTTGCCTTAACCAACTCACTGATGAGATCTAAGTAGTGATTATATTGCAGCTGTTATTCATTAATTTTCTTTGTATTATTTACATCGTCAACTGATCTTAGTTTGACGACCATTGAAAACCATGAAACACTTGGGAGAGTATTCGTCCAAGCGTGAGATTTTTCAACAGTGTACATACAAGATCACACCACTACAGATCAAACTCGAAACCTTCAATCTCGTGAAAAGAGGTTAATCTTTAATCTACTCAGCCAACATTCAATAATTTACATATCGAACTTCATCTCATTCATAGTGTAAAACATTCATCTTCCAATCTCATCAGCGGCTAACTGAATCTCATTCCTTTGTCATTTAAGTCTTGATTAGTACACTCAAACAATTTTAGTTACGTATGGAAATTTGGCGACAAATGTAACTGATCATATGCTAGACAAATATAGCATCAATGCAACTTCTTGTGTATGTGGATCATTTTAGATGGTAGTTGGAGGTAGTCAACAGGAAACCCTGGACCCGGGTTTCGTGCTACTCGGCACTCGTCAGCAAGGTGCCTGTAATCTTGAGGGAACTGGTGCTCCCTGGACTAGACAAGCATGACATTGATCACCACCCAGTGATCAATCAATTGTGATGTGGACCATTTTCTTCTTCATGGCCAGAGTATAACAGCAACTCCCCTGAATCTAGTCTTTGTTATCCAACCTGTGTCCATTGTGTTTCACTGATTCCAAGCACCTCCAGGTTTTGTCTTTTCACTTCTGCAGCAATTTGGATGACCCTCCCAGTTTCTCACACTGTATGAACATCCCATGTACCTAAATTAATAGTTGCTCTGGTTGTGACTCGTGACTTCCGAAGGAACTCAGCTTTCAGCATGAGACGTCATAACTCTTCTAATTGAAAACCTTCTAACTCCCAGTGTAGAGTTTAAATGGTTTGAATTATTTTTTCTGATTAGTGCTTTTTAGCGCGTTAGTTCTATACGGGATGGTGTCGCTAACCCGATGCCCAACCCTCATTCTTTATCTGGGCTTGGGATCGGCAGTAGCCCTAGATGGACTCCAGGCGGAGTTACTAGACAAATATACATAGGATGAATTCGACTGGATTCCTGAAATTCAGCATGCATATTGATGTTCTTATTATGCTTAATGATAATTGTTTGATGTTTTCATTTATATTAAGATATTAATGAATGTGAAGTGGATGGAGTTTGTCAACGAGGTCAGTGTATCAATGAAGAAGGATCATACAAGTAAGTATTAGTTCAAAACTGATTCTAAGTTAATTATAATCATGACTTGATTTCAGTTTATAATTAGCTAATAACTAGAAGTCAATACAATTGCTTCGTCCTGTTATTGATACTCAGAGTCATCAAATCTAGATAAATATTGATTGCATAACATAACAAAATGAACTTTTAAATTCCATTCACAAGGTATGGTAAACAATGAGACAACTGGAAGTAAAAGAAAATGAAATACAGAAGGATTGGGAAATGACTGCGTTAAACTGTAGGTTATGACTACAATGAAAAAGTTTCTTCCTAGCCTAACAAAATGCTTCAAGGATACAAAAACACACTATCATACTCAACCTAAGGATCTGAAAGTCATCATATTGATCTTATATGAGTTGATAGTTGATCCATTGTTGCAATGTTCTAAAACAGAATGGAACATACATAATCATTGGTCAGAAGGTTCTCAACTATTCTGTAATTCAATGCTAATTCGATATGTAAATCAATTTGTAGCTGAACACAAACACTGATGAGTTGGAAAAGAAATAAATCAAACCATCAGAATCATAAGATCATAGATCACTTAGCTCGTAGAAAAAACCCCATTGAAATAATTCACCGGAACAATAAATTTGCTATATTAACAGGAAATAGTTAGGTATTTTCAAAGTTGAATTCACGAGTCAATCTATGTTAGACCATCATTAAAAATCTGGAAGCATTGGACGGTCGTTTTGTCCTACCATAGGACTCCTCAGCAGTGCGCATCCACGATCCCGCACGCAGAATTCGAATTCAGAACCTCCAGTCTCTCACGAGAACGCTTAACCTTTAGACCACTGAGCCACCAATTAACGGTAATAATGTCTAACTTCAGTTCATCCATGATTTCGCACAACCCTTCATTCATTGTCTGTGATAGGTAACTGTCTCACACACGACATGGATTGGACCTCACTGGTACTGGCTTTCTTTTTGAATTCGGTTTATGTGTAACTACTTACTTACTTACTTACTTACGCCTGTTACCCTCAATGGAGCATAGGCCGCTGACCAGCATTCTCCAACCCACTCTGTCCTGGGCCTTCTTTTCTAGTTCCATCCAATTCTTGTTCATTCTTCTCATGTCTATCTCCATTTCTCGGCATAATGTGTTCTTTGGTCTTCCTCTTTTCCTTTGACCTTGAGGATTCCATGTGAGGGCTTGTCTTGTGACGCAGTTGGGTGCTTTCCTCAATGTGTGTCCTATCCACTTCCAGCGCTTCTTCCTAATTTCTTCCTCCGCTGGGATCTGGATTGTTCTCTCCCACAGTACGTTGTTGCTAATAGTGTCAGGCCAAGGGATCTGAAGTATTTTGCGTAGACAATTGTTAATAAACACCTGTATTTTCTGGATGATGGCTTTTGTAGTTCTCAAGGTTTCTGCCCCATATAGTAGAACTGTCTTGACATTTGTATTGTAAATCCTTACCTTGGTGTTGGTTGACAGTTGCTTTGAGTTCCAGATGTTCCTCAGTTGTAAATATGCTGCTCATGCTTTGCCGATCCGCGCCTTCACATCTGCATCTGATCCACTGTGTTCATGAATGATGCTGCCCAAATACATAAAGGTTTTTACATCTTTCAAATCTTCTCCGTCAATTGTGAGTGGATTGGTACGTGCTGTGTTGTATCGGAGAATCTTGCTTTTCCCTTTGTGTATATTGAGACCTATTGCTGCTGAGGCTGCTGCCACACTGTTTGTCTTCTCCTGCATCTGTTGTTGCGTTTGGGATAGAAGGGCCAGATCGTCTGCGAAGTCTAGATCATCCAACTGCATCTTAGATGTCCATTGTATCCCGCGCTTTCCTTCACACGTTGACGTCTTCATGATCCAGTCGATCACCAGGAGAAAGAAAAAGGGTGAGAGTAAGCAACCTTGCCTAACACCGGTCTTCACTTCGAACGACTTTGTCAACTGTCCTCCATGCACGATTTCGCAGTGTAATCCACCATATGAGTTCTGTATGATATTGACTATCTTCTGAGGCACGCCGTAGTGTCGAAGAAGTTTCCATAGTGTTGTTCTGTCCACGCTATCAAATGCCTTTTCGTAATCAATGAAGTTGATGTAGAGTGGTGAATTCCATTCAATTGATTGTTCCACAATGATCCGTAGAGTTGCGATTTGGTCTGTATACGATCTATCCTTACGGAATCCTGCCTGTTGGTCACGAAGTTGGGCGTCTACGCAGTCCTTCATCCTGTTTAACAATACCCTGTTGAAGACTCTTCCTGGTATTGAGAGAAGTGTGATGCCCCTGTAGTTATCACACTTGCTGAGGTCGCCTTTCTTCGGTATTTTGATCAGTAGTCCTTCTTTCCAGTCTGTTGGTACTTGTTCCTCATCCCAAATCTTATTGAAGAGAATGTGGAGAATCCTTGCAGTTACCGCTACGTCTGCTTTTAGTGCCTCTGCTGGAATGTTGTCCGGTCCTGCTGCTTTGCCACTCTTGATTCGTCTGATGGTCATGCTGATTTCTTCAATTGTTGGTGGGCCAACATTGATTGGGAGGTCCGTGGGTGCTGCTTTGATGTTGGGTGGGTTCAGTGGAGCTGGTCGATTCAACAGTTCTTTGAATGTTCTACCCACCTGTTTTGTTGCTCTTCAATGTTGGTGATTAACTTGCCTTCCTTGCTTTTCACTGGTCGTTCTGGTTTGCGGCGATTTCCAGAGAGTTTCTTTGTCATGTCATACAATTGTCTCATGTTTCCTTCTCTTGCAGCCTTTTCCGCCGTCGTTGCTAAATCTTACACATATTTACGTTTGTCGGTTCTGATGCTCCTCTTCACTTGTTTGTTTATTTCCGTGTATTCAGCTTGTGCCTTGGCTTTTTCTGCTCTTGTTCGGCTGGTATTGATTGCTGCCTTCTTGTTCCTCCTTTCTAGAATCTTATCCAGTGTATCAGCAGTGATCCATTCCTTGTGATGGTGCTTCTTGTGACCCAGGACCTCATGACATGTTGAAGTGATTGCCTCTTTGATCTCCTTCCAGTTGCTCTCCACAGTAGTTCCTTCTCCATTGAGTAGATCATGAAAGGCCTGGAACTTATTGCTGAGGACTATCTTGAATTTGTTGAATTTGTTAGTATCCTGGAGAAAGGCCGTATTGAACTTTTGTGATACTGTCTGCCCCGTTGTCCAGTGCTTCTTGAGTTTCAATTTCATCTTGGCGACCAGTAAGTGATGATCTGATGCTATATCAGCTCCTCTCTTGGTTCTCACGTCCTCTATAGTCCTCCTGAACGTTTTGTTCATGCAAATATGGTCGATTTGGTTTTGTGTAGAGTGATCCGGTGAAGTCCATGTGGTTTTGTGTATGCGTTTATGTAGGAATATGGTGCCGCCTATGACCAGCTTATTGAAGGCACATAGGTTTGCAAATCTCTCACCATTTTCGTTTCTTTCTCCCAGTCCGTGTCGTCCCATGATGTCTTCATATCCAGTGTTGTCCGTTCCAACCTTGGCATTGAAATCTCCCATCAGAATGGTCAGTTCCTTTGTTGGGCACTTCTCGACTATTGACTGCAGCCTATTGTGGAATTGATCTTTAGCGTTTTCATTGTAGTCGTTGGTAGGCGCATAGCATTGGATGACGTTCATCGAAATACCCACTTTCTTTGTTTTGAAGGAGGCTTTGATGATACTTGGTCCATGAGATTCCCATCCTATAAGTGCATTTTGCGCTTGTTTGGACAGCATCAATGCAACTCCTTGTGTATGTGGTGCATTTTCTTCTTCATGGCCGGAGTATAACAGGAGCTCTCCTGTAGTTAGTCGTTGTTGTCCAACTTGTGTCCAATGTGTTTCACTGATCCCAAGTACCTCTAGGTTGTATCTTCTCATTTCTGCAGCAATCTGGAAGGCTCTTCCAGTGTCCCACATTGTACGAACATTCCATGTACCTAAATAAATGGTCGCTCTGGTTGTCAGAAGGGGCATCGGCCTCGTAACTTCCGAAGGAATTCGGCTTTCATCATGAGGCGTCATAATTTTTCTAAATGAAGACCTTCTGACTCCCAGGGCAGAGTTTAAAAGGTTTGAATAATTTTTTCTGGTTAGCGTTTTTTTAGCGAGTTAGTTTTCTACGGGATGGGGACGCTAACTCCATGCCCAACTCTCCTCCTTTATCCGGGCTTGGGACCGGCAGTAGCCCCAGGAGGGACTCTAGGCGGAGTTTATGTGTAACTACGCCAGGAAATAAATAAAGATGAACTGGAATATGTTATGATTGTGGCATAATAAAATTATTTAACTATTACTTAATATTAATTACGATATTGTTAGAATGGAAAGATTTTATGTGATGAACTCATGGGTGTTAATCAATAACTTTTATGGTATTGTAAATCACTCTTACTTACTTATTTACTCCTGTTACTCCCAATGGAGCATAGGCTGCCGAACAGCATTCTCAAACCCACTCTGTCCTGAGACTTCCTTTACAGTTCTATACAATTCTTGTTCATTCTTCTCATGTTTGTCTCCATTTCTCGAGGTAATGTGTTTTTGGGTCTTCTTATTCTCCTTTGTCATTGAGGATTCTATGTGAGGGATTTCTTTGTGACACATTTCGATGCTTTCCTCAATATGTGTATTATTGACTTCCAGCAATTCTTCCTAATCTCTTCCTCCTCTGGGATCTGGTTTGTTCTTTCCAACAGTTGGTTGTTGCTAATAGTGTCCGGCCAACGGATCCGAAGTATTTTAAATAGATAACTGTTAATAAACACTTGTATCTTCTGTATGATGGTTTTCGTAGTTCTTCAAGTTTCCATCCCATAGAGTAGAACTATCTTGACATTTGTATTGAAAATCCTTACCTTGGTGTTGGTTGACAGTTGCTTTGAGTTCCAGATGTTCCTCAGCTGTAAATATGCTGCTCTTGCTTTGCCGATCTGCGCCTTCACGTCTGCATCAGATCCACTGTCTTTATCAATGATGGTGACCAAATATGTAAACGTTTTTACATCTTTCAAATCTTTTCCGTCAATTGTGATTGGATTAGTGCATGCTGAATTGTATCGGAGAATCTTGGTTTTCTCTTTGTATATGTTGAAACCTACTGCTGCTGAGACTACTGTTACACTGGCAGTCTTCTCCTACATTTGTTGTTGTGTGTACGATAGAAGAACCAGATCATCTACGACGTCTAGACCGTCCAGCTGGTTCCCAGCTGTCCACTGTATCCCATGCTTCCCATCAGATGTTGACGTCTTCATGATTCAGTCGATCACCAGGTTAAAGAGGAGGGGTGAGAGTAGACAACCCTGTCTGACACCGATCTTTGTCTTGAACGAGTTTGTCAATTTTCCTCCATGCACGATTTTGCAGTTTAATACATCATAGGATTTCGTATGATATAAATCTGACTTAAGTCAATTCATGATCTACTAATTTCCATACTTACAAGAAATCGACTAATTTCTAAAGTCCGATCGAAATTTATTATACACTATTGATTTATATGAATAATTCAACCTCCAAATATCTTTGTAGTAGTATCCATCAGTATGGTTTACTGGAAACCTGAAATAATGACTACTCAAAGTAGTTCTATATTATCAAACTCTTGAACAAAATTATGGATGATGACTAGTTAACCTGTTCTTCGTACACCTTTTGCAAGCATTATAGCTGATTCTTACTTACTTATTTCCTTACACCCGTTACCCGTCATGACAGCATAAATTACAGATTGAGATTCTCCAACCTAATCTGTTCTCGGCTCCCCTTTCTTATTATATCCATGTGCCGTCCATTTGCTTATAATTCCCAGTTCAATGATTTCTTTGATCTACCACTTTTTCTCTAACCTTTAAGAATTTAATTTATGACTTATCTAATGATTCAATTTGATGATTTCTTCAATGTATGTTCTAACCACCTTCAGAATGTTCTTCTAGTTCTTTCAACAGTTGAGATCATGAGATCAATTGAAACTAGACCACCATGGAAAACCTGGAAGCACTGAACGGCCGTTTCGTTTTATTGTGGGACTCTTCAGAAGTGCGCATCCACGACTCGACCTCGCGGGATTCGAACCTAGTTCTAGTTCTCTAGTTCTCTATCATAGTAGAATGTGACTGATAGTATTCAACAAACGGATGATTCTAAACAGAATATAAAATCGATTGTATGAGTACTATGTAACTTAAGAGTTAAGAATTTTTGCTATACTAAATAAATAATTAAATATGTTTGTTTTATTCGTTTACATTTCAGATGTAATTGCCCAGAAAATACACATTTTGATAAATCAACATTAGATTGTGTTTACACATTAAGTAAGTTGATCCTATCAGTAATCACTTACTCAAATGATTTTATTTCATTAACCGTCAACTTCCAGTCATAATTTACTTAAATCATCAGAAAGGGTTTTTTGTGGAGGTTTCAGTAGTAGAAGTAGTGAACAGTGGAATTCAACTGAGTCTGTTGTGAGATAATAAGTCACTGAAGACAATACTGGACGGTGGATTAGTTGAAGTTAGACTTTAACACCGTTCGATACCAACTCATTGGTTTAGAGGTTGAACGTTCTCGAGCGAGTTCAGCAGTTCTGAGGTCATGGATATACACAACTGAAGAGTCCCATACTAGGATGAAATGACCTGCCAATGTTTTCAGGTTTTCCATGATGGTCTAACTTTAATTGACTCATGAATTAAATTCAAATCACTAGAACTCAATGATGGTCCTAGACGTTTTTAGTTTCACTCTTGTGCAGATTTATATGTGAAGTGAAATTTTTAAGTTTTTGTGTTTTTTCCCTAAATAAGCTGTTTATAGCATTCAGTTCACTTTCAACCGTATGTATAAAGCATAAAACAAATATTCAATGAATAAAGTGTCTTTACCAACTTATTGACGATCCTGGGACGATGTATTCTCACATTCACTTATGTTTCTAATTCACTTTTCTTATTATCGATCTTTCTATTTCCCTTTCTACTCATATTAGAACTTAATTAACAAAGGCATTTATATGAGTGACAGAATATATGAAATAAAAACTATAGCAGTTCATCTGTCCAAAGGTTGGAATGAACCACATAAGCACATAACAATTACAAATGCTACAATATAGATGACTATGCGGAATATGTAATCATTTCCTCATACATTCAAACAAATGGACACATGTTTTGAACATCAGTAGATCAGAATAGCAAACAATGCAATGTTATTTTGACTTTTAGACTCAATTTAACATTATTGTTCTAACATTCCAACTGGGTAGGATAACTGTCCGTTTATTCGGAGTGCATCTACTTCTCAATGTTCAACTTGTGTGCAATATCTAACATTTTTCTGTTCAGTTAATCACTGAAAACTCTATATATGTACATAACTTTCATCAGGGATTTCATTTCAAGTGGTTGGAATGAAACTTCCAGTAAACATTACTCACTTGTATGTATGACTGATACATGAGTTTGGTTACTGTCATAGCCTCCAGTTGAATTGATTTTCAAAGTTGAGAAGATATGCTAAGACTTATGATTCAATAAAATATTATCTAAATTATCAATCTACCATTTTTATTTCCTCTAACAATAAGGATCTGGGGTAAATAACTGAAATGGTGAAGACTTGTAACTCAGTTGGATGATTTGATGAAGTTTTGTTCTCTGAGCTGGATGGTTTGGTCGTGAAGCTTTCATCGTTTTTCTGAACGACATCCATAGCACAAACGTCTACTTCACGTCTAACTTCAGGTAGACGTTTGTGCTGAGGATGTCGTTCAGAAAAACGATGAAAGCTTCACGACCAAACCATCCAGCTCAGAGAACAAAACTCCACCTAAATAACTGAAAATTTATTCATCTTGAAAGCTACATTTCAAAGATATATGTTTTTCACTGATAGTATATTGTTGAATAGTAGTTCTGCATCAGCTTATATATCCTATTGAATTGTATGTATTCATCTTGTTTTTTTTTTCTAGTTAGCGTTTTTTTAGCGAGTTAGTTTTCTGCGAGATGGAGTCGCTCACCCCACGCCCAACCCTCCTCCTTTATCCGGGCTTGGGACCGGCAGTAGCCCTCGGAGGGGCTGCAGGAGGAGTTATTCATCTTGTTAACATGTATAATACCGTTTCCACAGTATAATAAGTAAATCTTAGTGTTTTAATGATATCTTCCTATTTATTAATAAATTTTATCTTTATAATTCAATAATTAGAAATGCCATGTGAGTTAGATCCTCACAGATGTCATAATGGAGGAAAATGTATAGATCTACCAAGTGGTGATTACAAGTGTATATGTCCGTGGGGAACTAGAACTTCACAAGATAGAAAATCCTGTAAGTTACCCTTTCAAAAAAATGTTATCACATAGTTCTTTAAGAGTATTGCTGAAAATTCTTCAAACAGTAATGCATTTTACTTTTTTTAAAGCCAATTTGTAATGAATTACAGAGAATTTAGCTGGAGAAACTTTCTCAAAGTTACCATTTATTCAAACTATACAATCTTATTCATTCATTTAACAAAAAACTTTCTGAGACTCAAATATAAAAAAAAAGTTTTGTAATGATCGATTTGTTTACAGGATGAGTCTCTAAATGCCCTGGTACGGCTGATTGTGTGGATAGTCAGCTCTCTCGCTCGAAATGCTCTCACATGAACCCATGCATACAACCCCAGTCATGGAAGTCCTACTCACTGCCTTTTAGTGACACTACTGTTGTTTACGACATGTCCGATGCTTTAACCGGACTGGTTGATATGGAGGATCCACCTAGGCGAGTTACATGAAAAACCCTGATTCCAAAATAATGGTATACATGGTCCCCAGTATCATGAAGGAACAAATGGCGTATGAACCTATCGTTGGTAACCGGCTATCATGTAACTGCATCTCCTGATGTTTCTTCACTGCCTTGTGAATCAGACCTTCAGGTCGAAGGTTCCGGCTGTGGCCTCCTAAGAGAACTACATGTTTCTATTGGGGCACCCGGACAGTATCCTAGCCCTCACAGAAATCAAATGGTTTATGTGGCGCATATGCATTTGGTGCCTCCTTGTACGAATATTTATATGTTTAAATAAACAATAAATAAATAAATGCCAAAAATACAAGACGAAGACAATTCCATAAAAGATAACTTTTCATGTAATAAACATGGGGAAGGTAAAGAATTCAATTGATATCTTTAAAACTTTAGGACATTAGATGAAAGCGTTAATTAAATATATTAAGATCATTGTCTAATGGCAGCTTGCACATTTCATTTCTGCACATAACATTTTAATGTAAAATAACGAATCATTAACATCTCTGCAGTGCATACGTTATTGAATTGTGCTCTATTCGAGCCCAGTTATTTGGTCGTGCAAATAGTCAAATATATGTAATCTTGTCAGGATAAAGATTTCCTCACTGAATGGTCTTTCATTCTTCTTTAAACAACCAACGTGTTTCTATCAAAAATTGGAAAATGATATTCACTTGGATTGACCAGACTAAATTATTTGAAGATAGAATTAGAAGACCAATGCTTAAAAGTTGAGTTGTTTAGCGGAAATAACATGGTACTTCAATAACCAGTGAATTCTCAGAAAGGGTTTTGTGGAGATTTCAGAAATTTCACTAGTTTAAATCATGAGTCAGTTGAAGCTAGACCACCGTGGAAAACCTGGAAACACTGGACGGCCGTTTCGTCCCAGTATGGGACCCTTCAGCAGTGTGCATCTACGATCCCGCCCCCCGCGAGATCGGAACCCAGGACCTGTCAGTCTTGCGCGCGAGCGCTTAACCATTGAACCACTGAGCCGGCACCCAATGGTGTTAATGTCTAACTTCAACCAATAAATTAGTCTACAGTCTATGATATACATTCAAGTTATTAATTCAATGAAAGTTTCACTCTTTTTTTATAACTTGTGGTTTTGTACCCCAATCAATGTATAACATAATGATAACGCCAATTAGAGAACAGTGATTCATCGACTGATTCAATGACGCATAAAACTCCCACGAGCAATCTAGAATCCTTATCGGTCCTTCTTCCTGCCGAGCTCCAACTGTTAAATTCAGAACACCAATCTCAGCCTCTGCAATATGAATAATGTATTTCAACCGTACTTAATTTAATTTAATCTCCAATCATCTTGTTTTTTTAGTTTCATGTAAGAAAGTAATTTAAGTTAGACATCTAAAAGATAATGATTAGTTGTTTCGTCTTAGTGCTTATTCACCACGACTCTACCAGGCATCGAACTTAGAACATTCAGACTTTAGGATGAGTACTCAACCTTCAAGATTTTTAACTATTAGCCCATGGTTTAAATATTTAACTTCAGTATATTACTAATACTCCGAAACTATGATTTATCGCTATAGAACATATATGTTTCACTATTAATACAGTTGAATAGCACTATTAAAACATTCTATATCAAAAAGAAGTAGCTATCCAGTTGTGCATGATTTTCATTAGTTGTCTAACTAAAGTCATACAAGGATTCATAATTATGAAATCGAAAATTTCCACAATTGAATTTACTTATCTACTTCCAAGCATCTCCAAGTTGTATCTCCTCGTTTCTGCAGCAATTTAGATGACTCTCATGGTCTCTCACACTGTATGAACATCCCATGTATCTAAATTAATAGTTGCTCTGGTTGTCAGAAGGGGCATTAGACTCGTGACTTCCGAAAGAACTCGGCTTTCACCATGAGACGTCATGACTCTTCAGATTGAAGATATTCTAACTCCCAGTGTAGAGTTTAAGTGGTTTGAATTATTTTTCTGATTAGTGTTTTTTAGTGAGTTAGTTTGGTAAAGATGAATATAACTGAGTGTAATATCTCTCATCATTTTTCGCTCTGTCAGATATATCAAGTAGTTTAGTTATTTATTTGAGCACATAAACATTCATACAAAAGGGCACCAAATACATGTGAACCACACAATAACAATGAAGCCAACAGCAGTTATCATTGGCTTATGCGAGGGTTGTATTACTAACTGGAGCCTAGGTCTAATCCATAAGATAGTTGTGCAACGTAAGGAGATGCAGTCACATGATAGCCTGTGACCAACAATTGGTACACACGACTTTCGTTTCCTGAGGACCCTCGAGCCCATGTATACCACTGATTTTGAATCAAGGATATCAAACTCCCCTATCTGAATCCTATATATCCACCAAAACTTTTAAAGCGCCTGACATTCACTTTTCATCCTCTCAATTTCGTAAAGAATAGTAATGTCACGATAATTCAGTGAGTAGCACTTCTGTGGCAATCGCTGTATACGTATGGTCATGTGAGAGCATTTCGAGTGGGAGATATGACTTTCCCCACCCTCGTCTGTGCCAGGACATTTATTGGCTCTATATCTTTTATTCATAAAGCACAATATTACAAACTTTAGTAGATATAAATGAAATCAAGATCGTATCCTAATGTATTCAGTAGATTAATTTCATTTATCATGATCAACAGATAAATATTATCAGTTGGGTTTTGTGGATATTATATTAATTTCAATGGTTAAGATCATGAGTCAGTTGAAGCCAGACCACCGTGGAAAACCTGGAAACACTGAATGGCCGTTTCGCCCTATTGTGGGACTCCTCAGTGGTACGCATTCACGACCTCGCCCCCTGTGATCTCCGAACCCAGGACCTACTGGTCTCGCGTGCGCGCACTTAGTTACTAGACCACTGAGCCGGCATCCAACGGTGTTAATATCTAACTTCAATTAATCCACGAAATTAAGTGACACATCCACTATTGTCTTCAGTGAGTTAGTATCTCATAACAGACCCGGTTGAACTCCACTGGTCACTACTTCTCACTAGAACTCCTGAAGATACCTCGTGAATTCAGTCAGTAGTGAGCATGAATATTACATAATCTTAAGAAACTCCAAATTGACTGATTGACTGACTGACTGACTGACTGTTTAACTGACTGACTGATTGACTGACTGACTGTTACTGTCCATATATACACTCATTTATTTCATTTGAACATGTTTATAAATATAATGAAATATAGCAAGAAAAGAAAAATATGATCCAGATCAATTTCCGATCAGATTAAAACAAACAATAATCAAGATAAAATTAAAAGGAATGACAGAAAAATGAAAAAAAGGGAAGGTAACAATAACAAATGGAGAAAAATAAAATTAAAAATTTTTTTTGGTGTGATTGAAAATTTCTTATGGGTAAAAAAAACAGACTTTGTTATATAGAATAGATGGAATGAGATTAGTAATGAAATCTAGGACAGATATTTGATTCTATTTGGTATTTATGAATTAGATGTACTTGAATCTCAGATTTAAAGTGTACTGAAGGACTCGAACCTTGTACTATTGGGTTAAAAAGTTTAACATGTTATATACTTAGATACTGAGTCCAGATAGCTATTTTCTTGGGTAATAGGTATGACCTAGTTACTTACGCCTATTACTCCTCGTGAAGGAATATAGGCCGATCACTACCACTCTCTATTCAATCCTGTCCTGGGCAATCATTTCCAGCTCTTTCCACTTGTTATTCATCCTTTTCATATCTGATTTTATTTCTCGACGTAATGTACTCATCGGCCTTCCACTTTTCCACTTCCATTCAGGATTCCAAGTTAGGGTTTGCCTCGTGATGCAGTTTGATGATTTGTGTAATGTATGTCCTATCCGTATCCATCGTCTTTTCCTAAACTCAGGAGGAGTTTCGTTCGTCCTCTCCCACAGAAGACTGTTGCTGATGGTATTCGGACAATGGATGTTGAGTATCTTGTGTAGACAACTATTTATAAATACTTATACCTTCTTGATGATGGTTGTAGTAATTCTTCAAGTTTCATCTCCTTACAGTAGAACTATTTCGACGTTCATATTGAAGATTGTGACTTTGATATTAGTTAAGAGTTGCATCTGATCCTGCTTGCTGATCGATGATGCTTCTCGAGTACGTGCAGGATTCCACATCTTCCAGAGTTTCGCCATCAAGTGTGATTGTGTTGGTGTTCTTTGTGTTGTATTTGAGGATCTTGCTTTTTCTTTTGTGTATGTTGAGGCCTACTGATGTATAGGCTGCTGCTACACTAATTGTTTTCATCTGCATTTGTTCGTGTGTATGCGATTGGAGGGCTCAGTCATCTGCGAAGTCCAAATCGTGTTAGTGGTTCCGAGCTATCCATTGTATTCCATATTTTCCCCCAGAGGTCAATAACACCTATGAATTTTAGTTTAATTTAATTTCATGCAAAGTTATGTTGTGATGACTATATCGAATTAACCTACGCAACCGAAACTGAACAATTTTCAGTTATAGTGTCAACAACAGGATAATTCAATATGTTGATCAATTGTCTCAGACGTCACTGTTCCTTTATTTCCATAGCTATCATTTTTTGTTCTTGTTCAATTTTCTTCGATCTTCTTAACATTCTGTCATCAGACATTTCACCTTTGATTGCTGATACATACTATTTATATCTATCAACATCAGTATTACACACCACATCTCGATACCTAAGAGAATTTGTCTCCCTCAAATAATCTGACTATAAATCATTGCTTACCACAATGATAGACAGTACAGCGGAGATTCTTGGGCTTTGACCAAAGTTCTTTAAGACTAATATGATTTACTTGAACTGATTACTGTAAAGTAACCAAAATGCTAATCGATTATTAACGTGCTAACTAGCAAGAAACACAAACTCTAGTGTTCCTTCTCACTACATCTAGTTATCTATGACACCTTAGTGTAATATACAACAATATCAAGTGGTTTCATTCAGTATCCATATTGCAAACATGATTGGTGGGGAGTGTAATAGACTTTAAAAACTAAATTATCACATAGGATTAGCAAAATTCGGAATGGAATTATTCAGCTTCTAACCTTATTTTGGGCTACTTAGTAATGTTTATGGATATTACTCAATTGAAGTTAGTCTGTACGAGTACTCGTTTGACGTGCATTTGGTGCTGATTCGCATTGTTTGATAAGACTGACCTACAATCATGAGCTTTACTACTGAATGATCACTTAATATAAATGTATCAGTCCTATATGAAGCCAACTGTTATCCAAGTGGGGAAATGTTAAATTCCCAGACTATAAAACTGACTAACAAGTTTTCATATTCATCAGAGAGCGTCAGTTCTTTTACAATTGTAGATACATTTTACTAACATGTTCAAGCTAGAACGAAACCTAGATTGCGTATGGTTTCTTATTTATTTATTTAAATACATAAATATTGATACAAAGAGGCACCGAATACATATACGACACACAAGTCACTTGATTTTTGTGTGGGCTGTGATACTACCCGGGTACCCAAACCGAACCATATGCTTTTCTTAGGAGACCACACACGAAGCCTTCGACCTAAAGGTTTGATTCACAAGGCTATGGAGCAACGTCAGGAGAAGTAGTCCCATAGTAAACGGTGACCAATAATTGATTCATACGCCATTTATTCCTTCAGGATACTAGAGACTATGTGCACCATTGGTTTGGAATCAGGGTTTTCCAACTCCCCTTTCTAGATCTTCCATATCTACCAACTCAGTTAAGACATCGGACATTCGCTTTTCAGTCAGTCAGTCAGTCAGTCAGTAACAACGTAGAACTTCGTACGTACGTACATCAGTTCGAGTTGCCACACCACATTAGCACAGAGATGCACTTGTCGATTCAAATCCGGTAGTGGTAGAGGTAATAAGAGTATAAGCAGTAATCGGGAAGATTAGGGTTTGGAGATGTTATTTAAAGAGTATAATCCAGTGAAAGAAATTTGGAAAGAGGAAAAAAGGGACATGAAGAATTCAGAAGATTAGAGTTTGGGAGAACACAGAGAGTGGATGCACCTGCGCCATTGCAAACGATTTTGAGCCATGTCATTCAGGGTCTCTAACCATCGGTTGCTGTCATCTCGCGGTCCCCAACCAGGTAGTCTACACCTACCAACATGACTCAGTTCACTTGTCAGTGACTTCATGGACTTGTGCCATGTTTTGGTTTGGCCGCCCCTAGCTTTCTTCCAACCTACTCCTATACCACTGAACATAGCACGTCGAGGCAGTCGGTCGTTGGGCATACGTAACACGTGTCCCAGCCATCTCAACTGATGAAGTTTCACTACGTCATCAATTGATTTGCCATCTTTACCTAGTACCCGTTTCCTAACAACTGTGTTACTTACTCGATGGTCCCATGATATACGAGCAATGTTTCGAAGACACCTATGATCAAATACTAGTAACCTACGGATATCCTCTACTCTTACCGGCCATGTTTCACTGCCATAAAGTAGGACGGAACGAACTGCTGCGCAGTAAACACGTCCTTTGGTTGATAGACGGATATCTCGCCTACGCCATAAATGACGCAAGTTGGCAAAAGCTAGTCGAGCCTTCTGTATCCGTGCTGAGATTTCGTCACACACCAAACCACAAGGGCTGATGAGACTTCCAAGATAAGTGAAGCGGTCGACACACTCAACTACTTCACTCCCTATCACTAGTTCGGGTGTCGATGTAACCCAATCCTGAAGCAACATTTTGCATTTCGAGGGAGAGAATCGCATCCCGAACATGCTTGCATTGTTGCTTAGAGTGGTCAGAAGACTCTGCATTTTGTCAGCGTCTTCACCAAATAAAACTATGTCATCTGCATATTCTAAGTCAACAAGTGAACCTCCTGGTAGAAGTTCAACCCCTGGAAATTTAGATGAGGAGAGTGTTATCTCTAAAAGTACGTCAATGACAAAGTTGAACAAGAATGGAGAGAGTGGACAGCCCTGACGAACACCACTTGAAGTAATCAATTCTGATGACAGTTCGCCATAAGCTCTCACTCTACCAGTTGTGTTCGAGTAGAGAGCCTTTATAAGGTTAATGTACTTCTTTGGTACTCCTTTCAGTGACAAACACTGCCATAGAACCTCACGATCAACGGAGTCGAATGCCGCCTTAAGGTCGAGAAATACTACCATTGTGGGGCGTCTGAATGTGTGTCTCTGTTCTAGAACCTGACGTAGTGTGAATATCTGATCGATACAACCACGTCCAGGTCGAAAACCAGCCTGGTTTTCTCTAGTCTGCTCTTCACGAGCTTTAGTTAGGCGTCGAAGTATTATTGAGGCTAATATTTTAGACACTATATTAGTCAAACTGATTCCTCTGTGATTATCACAAGAGGACTTTTGTCCTTTCTTAAAAACTGGCACAATCAGTGATTGAGACCAGTCAGATGGGATTACGTCCAGTTCCCAAATTCTACCTAAGACCTCAGTTAATCTCATTGCTAATACTGGACCACCATCCTTAAAAATCTCAGGAGTAAACCTGTCAGGGCCTGCTGCTCTCCCTCGTTTCAGATTTCCTATGGCTTTTTCAACTTCGTAAAGGGACGGAGGACTTACATTAACTTGCCATTCAGGTTGACTAGAGATCGTGGGAAACCGAAGTGTGGCTGAAGGCCAGTTGAACTGATCCCTAAAGTGTTCTGCCCATCGATCCAATCTCCTGGATTGAGAATGAATAATATGTCCATCTTTCTCTGAGATTGTTTCGCTAACGGCCGGGTTCCTAATTCCGGTTTCCTTAACGAGTCTAAACAATTGTCTGCTATTACCTATTGCCGCTGCCTTTTCCATCTCTCTTGCTTTCGCTACCCACCACTGTTCGCGATCATTGCGTAGACTTCTTGTCAGCTTGCGCTTAAGCTGACTCCGCTCTTCATTATGTTCAGAGCCAGGTGGAATGAGTTTTCGAGAATCTATCAGTGCGATAGATGCTGCTGAGATCCAGTGTTGCTCCCTAACTTTACGGTTTACCTTACTAGCAGATATCACTGCTGTTTCCACAGCTTTTCGGATATCGTTCCATGCTGCCTCGGGGTGGGCATCACATACATGGCTGCCTAACTGTTTTCCTAGTTGTTCCTGAAATATATTCTTAGCTTGACTATCATTAAGTAGGCCCTAAGAGGTTTCCTTGCAGCGTCTTTCCTACGTCCAGTAAGACGCAAGCAAATACGCGCTCGCACTAGAGCATGATCTGAATCTAGGCATGTGCTCCAGAATGAGCGACAGTCTTCTATCGAGCCCCTCCATCGGTGGCTGATAGCGATGTGATCTATTTGGGTCCAACGTTGGGACGAATTAGGGGGTCGCCATGTTAAAAGATGTTTTTCCTTATGCTTAAAGTTAGTATTTGCAAGGAACAGGCGGTTATCTGAGCATAGCTGCAACAGACGGTCGCCATTATCTGTTCTTTGAGCCACGACACCATAGGATCCACCTAGGTGTCTTTCCTTATCGCTTAGTTTACCTACTTGAGCATTAAAGTCACCGGCCACTATTACTACATCCGAGCGCTTAGCTTTTCGGAGAAGGTCCGAAAGCTTTCTGTAAAACTCATCTTTTACATCATCTGAGCTGCAGTCAGTGGGAGAATAGGCTGAGACGACGAAGAGGCAACGACGAGTGTCCCTATCTTTCCGGATTCTTACTGTTCCGTTCAGTCGGACAGCGCACAAACGACTGTTTACTGGGATCCACTCTAAGAGAGCTAGTTCTGCCCTAGGACTCAATGCTATACCTACGCCGGCGAGGCCACGGGAAGCAGAATCAGGGCTTCCAGATACACGAAGCGTAAATCGAGTCGGTTCTTTATTTTGGCATGGTGAGGTCAAATGAATGACGCTACTTGGATCCTGTATGCGCGTTTCGGAGACGCAGCACACATCGATGGCGCGAGATTCTAAAGTTTTAGCTAAGGAAGCCTGCTGTCCTATTTGGCAAAGTGTTCGTACGTTAAAAGCTCCAACGTGTAGTTTAGAGCGTGGTTTCAGGAGACCAGGAATGGCGTTCCACGTACTCGAATCGTTTGCCCTAGCGGTGCGAGGTGATAAACAGACGTGAGGAGGGTTAGTCGGGAGGATAAGAGAGGTATTAGGGGGTGTAGGAAGGATTTGAATGTGACCACCTTGGTCTCTTGTGCTGTTACGGGTATGAGGGCTGATGTCACTTCCCGGCTGCCCACACCGTGGAAGGGTATTTCTTGAGGAACCTGAAAAGGAAATTGGATTAGTGTTGGTCTTGACGACCTGGGAGCGTGACCGCAGAGCCCAAGGGACAACTGCTTGAGGCCGGTCGCGCACGGCCTTTTTGTGGAAGGTTTTTGACGTGTTAGCTCCGTTCTTCAAAGGGCCTTACCGCCGGAGACGGAAATCCGTGAGGTAAGGTGAGGTGTGCATTTTTAGGGTCGACCTTTTCTAACCCCACCCCTCCTTGTGGGAAGGCAGCATCGCTGTCATGCTGGTTGTCCGAGGGAAACACCTTACTGCTGTCACACCTCTGTACAGTCAGCAGTACGACTTCGCCCTCAAACCTTGAGTTGCTGCTTTTAGTCTCACCGTTCT
Source organism: Schistosoma guineensis (assembly GCA_944470375.2). NCBI lineage: Eukaryota > Metazoa > Platyhelminthes > Trematoda > Strigeidida > Schistosomatidae > Schistosoma > Schistosoma guineensis. Next base: position 46,171,372 of record OX103892.1, on the reverse strand, counting down.
CCAATCGACCTGCCTGGCATGGTAGAACCTGCAGGAACATATGTTCCAGCCAATATAGCTCGGTTGGGTCATCACGATAGGCAAGCCCGACCACCGCGTCAAGGTAGCAGCTTCGATCGGGACATTCGCTTTTCATAAACAGCAGTTCCGCCACGAGAATTCTGTAAGCAAAACTTCCCTGACAGTGGTTGTATACACGTGTTCATGTGAAAGCGATTTCGAGTGAGAGAGCTGACTCTTCCCACTCTTGGCTGTACCAGGGTATTTGGTGGCATAGTTTCTTACAGACAACCTCCAATCAGTTCATATTTTAAAAACGCCATTAGATAATCTAAAAGAAATTTGATAAAACCTCTTGAATCATAATTCAAATCTAATAAGAAAGGTCATTAACAACTTATCCTATGATAAGTAATCGAAGTTAGATACATTTATCATAATTACCTTTCTATTATACTATACATAACATTATTATCACTATGAATATCATTACTGTTTGTTTATATCATTAGTTTTATAATGGGTTTAATATCATCACTAAATGATATTCATCTTAATAGTTCAATAGGATAGACCCTATTTCAATAGTCAGCTGATACGGATTCCATTCACAGAATTAAACGTATATTATAATGGGTTAACTAATTACATTGGATACTTGACATTTCAAATATCCCATAGGAAAGAATATATAATTATGATAATAGAAATGAAAAGATATTAAGAATAATTAGAATTGAATAATTAACCATAAAAGGTTTTCTTCTTCCATAATTACATCATGAATAGGGTATTAATGATTGAAATAAACAATCAGTGCAATTAGAATTTATGGACTACCTTTGAGCGACGCTAAACTGATCTTAAGAGTGTTCATGTTATAACTTGTGACCACCGATTAGAGAGCAATGATTTATCGATCGGATCAATAATGTGTAAAACATATGCGAGCAGTCTAGAGTCTTGATTGGTCCTGTTTTCCGCCTAGACCAGCCAGTTAAGTCCAGAACGTTAACCTCAGCCTCTGTGATACGAATCAGGCATTTCAAACATACTGAGTTTATATTACCAATCAAACAGACGACGACCTACCAATAAAATATGCAATAACATTTGTACAAGAATTAGCCAGATGTGGCTGTGAATGAGGGAGGTAGAAATTAATATACTGAGTATAACTCAAGAATGGTAAAACGTATAATGATAGTTTATGGGTCAAAATGAAGCTTATGATAAGAGGAACATGAATATGAATAGTTTAGTTACTTAATCATTATAAAACAGTATTGGTCCATCAATAGATCCCAAAAGTTACCATTCATTACGTTTCTCGGGACCTAACAGTTCACCTAATAACTAAAACCAAATGAAGGTTATAAACCAGTGTATGAGGAATTAGAATGATGATTTACACTTGATGGTTAAAGTTTTCATCATGAACTGATATCAGCTATAATGCCAAAACTTTATTTAATCAAATTAGATGAGTGAATTTCGCGCCAAAATCAAAGATCTGCTATCTTATACCTGATTGATTCGTTCATAAATTATAGTCTCATCAAGATAATTCGTTTTTATGTCTCATTTATAAAATATAATTATTTCTATTTATTTGGAAATATCAGTCAGTCAGTCAGTCAACTACAACGTAAGACCAGGCACATATGTGCATCGGTCCACGATGCCATACCGCATCAGCACAACAAGATGAACACCGGATTCATAGCAGTGGTTAGGTCAAAGGTGGTATTATATAAAAGAAAGATTGCATATAAGGATATAGTACAGGAAGAAAGAATTAGTTGACAGCAAGAAAGATATGAAACAATTTTAGTCTCACAGTTTAAGGGAAGACAAAGAGTGTATACACCTACGCCATTGTGATCGATTCTGAGCCATGTCACACACAGTCTACAACCATTGGTTACGATAGTCACGCGGACCCCAACCAAGTAGTCTCCATCTACCAACATGGCTCTGACTAGAAGTTAGTGACTTGAAGCACTGATGCCACATTTTGGTTTGGCCTCCCCTAACTTTCTTCCAACCATCTCCAAAACCGGTTAGCATTACACGTCGTGGTAATCGGTGTTCAGGCATACGTAACACGTGTTCCAACCATCTCAGTCGATGAAGATTCATAACCTCATCAACTGATTTACTATTATTCCCTAATACTCTGCGTCTAACCTCACTATTACTTACTAGGTGATCCCAGCAGACGCCAGCAATATTTCTGAGGCATCTGTGGTCAAATACTAGTAGCTTACAAGTGTGTTTATATATATATATATATATATATATATATATATATATATATATATATATATATATATATATATATATATATATATACTGATCTTACTAAAATCTGGCCAAACCGACCTACTAAAGATCTTGTTAATAAGTATCAAGAACATGTAAATACTCTTGATGTATTCATGAAATATTTCTGAATGTTTATAACAAAAAAAGTAAATTTTTGGATTGGAAAGAGGATAACAGTCGAAATCACCTATCAAATGTAAATCTGACAATAACAAAAAGAGATACTATCGGTAAAGTACTGGTTAAATGCTCAGTGATCTAACAGTTAAGCGTTCACGCGTAAGACCGTTAGTTCCTAGGTTCGAATCTCGCGAGGTCAGATCATGGATGCGTACTGGTTAGAATAGTGGTAGATAATGATTGTTATAAAAAACCTTCTATGCATTATTTTCCTAATATATACAAGTTAATAGATACAAGACAGGAACGCTAAATTCAGTTCCTAAGCTCTTCTAATACCCCACTCCAAAGCTAAATCTATACATCAACATGAACATGAGTATAAAGGCAAGAAATTTGGAAGAAACGCTACACTCCAAAGTTCGTTTATGTACAGAAAATCTAGACTATTCATAGCATTTTAGATAAGTCATGGGCTTTCGGAAAATTCCGGAATGCTACCAAACATAATAGCAGTATAAATTATCATCCAATCAGAAACGTGACATGCCAAAAAGAAGGCTCTGAAAACGCAGGGAACCATCTTATCTAATTAGCATTCAATAGAAGTTATGCCAGAAACATCTAGAAAGTGAAAAGTCGTATGTCATGCTTCTGACTGGATGATTATTTATACCGATTTTATGTTTAGTAGCATTCCAGAATTTTCCAAAAGCCCATGACCTATCTAAAATGCTATAAATACTCTAGATCTTTTATACATAAACGAATCTTTGAAGTGTAGCGTTTCTTCCAGATTTCTTGCCTTTATACTTATATTCATGTTGCTGTGTAGATTTAACCTGAAATTTACTAAATGAGCTCAGGAAACTGAATCTAGAGTTCAATTGTGTTGACTTATCACAGCCAAAGTGAATTAATGAGCAAGATATTTCATAAACTAGAAAACATATCTACAAATTGTAATAATGGAAAAACAATTCACTTGTTTTTCACTAAAGATTTATAACATTGTTAAAACGAATATCTAGATTCAATTGTTTGAATTCAATTAGTCAGTTTTAAAGCAAAGATAGATAGTGGCTAGTAGTGGAATCCAGGGCGTGCGTTACGTCCTATTTTGGACTCATCAGCTGGATGTACCTGCATCGTAGATTTGATGTTGATTCCGCTTCTAACCACTGTCCATCTTTGCTTAAAAAATCTTGTGACTTAAGGCTATATCGAGGCAATTTGCACATGATCCACATATACCAACATGAGATTGATCAATTGCAGTCCTAAATAACAATGGGAAAATACATGTGAAACAACATCAAGTGAATTCAATTAGTCACTGAGTTGACTATTATAGCAACCAACTGATTGACCAAGCCTATGAACAGATAAATAAGGAATAGAATCCCTAAAATTATTAATAACAAGAAGATAAATTGATTCAAATATTACAATGAGGACTTGTTTAAATGTGTATGCGTTTATGATGAATTTAAATACATAAATATTGGTAAAAAGAGGTACCGAGTACATACACGTCACACAAGTCATTTGATTTGTGTGTGAGCTGTGATACTATCCGGGTGCCCAAACCGAACCACGTGCTTTTATTAGGACGCCACACTTGGAGCCTTCGATCTGTAGGTATAATCCACAGAGCAGTAGAGCAAAGTTAGGAGACGCAGTCCCATGGTAATTGGCGACCAACGATTGGTCCATACACCATTTGTTCCTCCAGAATCTTGGAGCTGATGCTCACTATTATTTTCTAATCACGGTTTTCCAAGTAACTCCCCAAGGTGGATCCTCCATATCCACCAACCCGGTTAAAGCACTGAACATCTGGATTTTGTCCTCTCAGTTTCGTGGACAACGGTACCGCCACGAGAATTCTGTGAGTACTACTTCCCTGACAGTGGTTGTATAAACGTGTTCATATGAGAGCATTTCAAGAGGAAGAGCGGACTTTCTAGATATCGGCCGTACTAAAACATTTAGGGGTAAATTCACACCAAAATCAATTAAAGTTATAAGGATTATTATGTGTTTAGTTTTTGTATGTATAGGGTTTAATCGATTTCATAATCATTCAAGATGAATAACATGCAAAGTGTAGTACAGATCGACTGAAACTGAGAATCTAAACTAACACTAACAAAGTGATAAAATGTCATCTTTGTGAAATATAAATGTTTTGAAATTGAAATTATTCCACGTTCTAAGGATCTGTGCTTGATAAGTCGCCAGTTGTGATTAGTAGTCGCATGGTTTTCGTAAGATTACTCAAAATAACACAAGTTTATTAAGTTGCATAAACTTTTAGTGATATACCTGAACCTTATGTTTGAAATTACTGTAATTTTCCTTATTCTAATACTGTGAAAAGCACAAACGAGTGGAGTTATCAGTATAGAATCGTGAATAATGTTAGTTATTTTTGGAGATCACGAACTGAGTTAATTTTAACAGCCACTGGCAGCACAGAAGTACTAGACAGCCGTTTCATACGCGTATCGAACTCTTCAGTGATGCATATCCACGGATATACAACTAGATCTTGAATCTGCAACCTTCCACTTTGTTCACAAACGCGTAACCGCTAGACCATTATGCCAGAACCCAGTGGTGCATGTGTTTAACCCTAGTCAGTTCGATATACTGAAGATTGTGTGATTATAGATGTATAATGCTGAGCAATTTTATACTAAAACAGAACGGCTGTCTAGTGTTTCCAAGTTTTTTAATGATTCCCTAACCTTGATCGGTTCGTGATCTGAATAAGATTGAGTTATCATTCCTAATCAATATTAGTCTGGTAGTTTTTTTCAAGATAACATAGTTAGTCAGCTCTTAATGGCATGTAAGCACTTTTAGCAGATAATTCGATTTGATCTTCAATAATAAATTGACCGTATTTCGGATAGTTGTTGGTTAGTAAGGTCTGGGATGAATACTTCTTAGCTGAGGCTCATCAGCCACCATTATATCTATAATTCAACGCTAGGTTTAGCACTACTACTTGTGTGACTTATTTCATCATGATATTCAATAACGTGTCCAATGTTAGTGTCCTAGACGCTATCTTCTTCTGAATTCCTTCTCTTTGTTTTTATATATTCAGGCATAGAAGATAAAGAATTTCATTTTGATATATGTCAATTATATAAATCATCTGTATGTAAAAATGGTCAATGTATACCACGTGGGAACACATATGAATGTATATGTAATGAGGGTTTTGAACCGTCAGAAGATCGTAAAACATGTCAATGTAAGTTATTTAATTAGTCTTTATTAATGGCTTTTTCTATTCATCAACCTTACAAAGTGTATACTTATTATTCAAAAGTCCATACAATAATAAGTTAGCCGGTGGCTAACAGTGCTATTCAAGATACGTGTTTCGTCTCATTTGAAACTCGTCAACTAGATATACCTGTATCACAGAGTTCATGTTCACTTCAGGTCTTCAGCCCAGTATTGTTGATCATGCAACTCTGTAACTCGAAGCAATCCGCACAGAATACACCATTTATATGTCAATAAGATTTAAAACCAACTAATACCAATAAATTATATACAACATTGTTGGTTTCTTTTTTTGTTTGTTGTAGAATAATGATGAAGAGGTATATCCATTAGACAGTAATTGTTAATTATTACAATTTTTGGACACTGATTACCTTATCAGATGTTAAACAAAAACAAAACAGTTTCAGTCCAAGAAAAAAGAAAAAACTAATCAACTACAAATAAAAAAATTTTTCACCTTAATAACAAAAAATAGTTTCCTTGTTGTTGTTCTCGTTGTTGTTGATGTTGTTGTTGTTGTTGCTATCTTATTGATGATGTAGTTACCATGTGTAGGTGAAACATTGAAATCTATTTCACACATATTTTCTCTTATTTTCAATAGAATAATAAACTAGTTATCATTAAAGTAAAGAAAAAGAAAAGAAAAGAAAAAAAGAGAAAAAGAAAAATGACAATGATAATAATAATCATGATTATTTAGTTAAGTTTAATGATAGTCTGTTGGATAAAGAATCATATTCATGTTGAACATACGTTCTAGATTTGTGTAAATAAAGGAAAAATAATCAATAATGAATAGATTTAAGGAATGATTATTTCAACTAAGATTATGTAATAACCAACATGGAAAACTTAGTAACACTGGTGGTTCTAAGTAAAGATGGATAGTGGCTAGCAGTGGAATCCAGGACGCGCGTTTCGTCCTGTTTGGGACTCGTCAGCTGGATGTACCTGCATCTCAGAGAGTTGATGTTCACTCTGGGACTCGAACTCAGTACCGTTCGCTTCAAACGGCATCGCGTTATCCACTTAGCTACTGAGCCTCGATAGACTGATCAATTTCATTCCTAAAACATCAATGGGAAGATTCAAGTAAAACAATATCAAGTGAATTAAACTTCAACCCATTGCACAAGCAAGTGGTTATCAGGACTCGGTAGCTAAGTGGATAACGCGTGGCGTTTGAGGCGAACGGTCCCAGAGTGAACATCAACCCTCTGAGATGCAGGTACATCCAGCTGACGAGTCCCAAACAGGACGAAACGCGCGTCCTGGATTCCACTGCTAGCCACTATCCATCTTTGCTTATAATGCTTGTAAATTAAGGCAATATTGAGACATACGCACATATGCCAATAAGAGACTGATCAATTTCAGTCCTAAAACATCAATGGGAAGACTCAAGTAAAACAATATCAAGTGAATTAAACTGGTGGTTCTAGTTTCAATTAACTCATGATCTTAACTATTGAAATTATGATAATATTCAGTAAAACCCCTTCTGTCTTATATGAATCAACATATACTCACTAGTGACGGTCTTCAAGAGGTATTTCATATAGTTCTAATGAGAAACAGTAACCAGTGGAGTTTAACCAGGTCTATTATGATATAATAGTAACTTACTGAAGACAATAGTGGATGTATCGCTCAATTTTGTGGATAAGTTGAAGTTAGATATTGACACCATTGGATACCTATCAGCTCAGTGGTCTGATGGTTAGGCGCCCGCGCGTGAGACTGATAGGTCCTGGGTTCGAAGCTCGTGAAGCGGGCACGTGGATGCGCACTACTGAGGAGTTCCATAATAGGACGAAACCACCGTCCAGTGATTTCCGGTTTCGCATAGTGTTTTAGCTTCAACTGACTCATGATCTCAACTATTGAAATTACTACAATCTTAACAAAGCTCTTTCTGAAATTAAATCTTTATTCAATGATTTTTAATGTTTTTTAATAGATAAAGTTGATATTTGTTCTGTTCATCGAGGATATTTATGTACTAATGGACATTGTATACCAGCTGGTCGTGATTTCTTTTGTGAATGTAATCCCGGTTTCACTTTATCCTATGATCGTAGAAGATGTATGAGTAAGTTGATTTATAAGATCTAATTAATTTATAATTATATGTAAATAGTTTAATTGAAAATGATTATTGTCCCTCTATACAATGTCAACAATTGTTACTGGAATGAGTAGTGAACATTTAGATCATTCAAGTTATACTCAATATATACTACTAACATACACTCCGTATTAGAAACTGAAATCCTGTGAAAACTATTTAGTATATAAAGAATACAGTTCCCAATTATCTTGCCGAGGGTAAAGAGAATTAGCTCTCCGTCTCCGAATGCTCTCAAATGGCCGCGTGTATACGGCCACTTTCAGGGGAGTCGTACTCACTGAATTATCCTGACATTACTGTTGTTTACGAAATTGAGAGGACGAAAAGCAAATGTCCGATGCTTTAACGGGGTTAGTGGATATGGAGGATCTAGATAGAAGAGTTGGAAATCCCTATTTTTAAACCAATGGTGCACATGAGCTTCAGGATCTTAAAGGAAAAAATGGCGTGTGTACCAACTGTTGGTCACCGACTATCATGAGACTGCGTCTCCTTACGTTACTTCACTGTCGTGTGGATTAGACCTAGGCTCGGGTTGTCGTCTTCAAAGAAAACGAACTGCTTCAGTTATGGCACTTGGTCAGTATCATAGCCCTCACACAAATCAATAATAGTTGCTACTGGCTTCATTGTTGCTGTGTGGCGCATGTCTGTTTAGTACCCGTATGTATCAATGCTTATGTGTTAAAATAAATAAAATAATAAACTTAAGGAATACGAAATATTTATTTGATTTTTAGTTATAAATACTGATTATCAATAGACATGTCTCATGATAAATAACTCAGACTTCTATCTTTATTAGTCAAGATAGTAAACCCAACTAAACAAGGTTAGTTATCTCAAGTTAAAGCACTATGCAGATGTATTCTGATGTCAAATGTTTCAGCTGAAATGCTTTAGGTAACAAAACTTTTAAGATAGAAGATTTACGAATGATTTATGATTTTACGAAGAATATCCTTTCAGATGAAACAAAAAGGTATGAAACACTAATAACAAAATCTTAGTAATTGAATTCATGAGTCCATCTAAGCTACACCACCATTGAAAACATAAAAGCACTGGACACTGTTGGATACCGGCTTAGTAGTCTAAAGGTTAAGTGGTCGTGAGCGTGACCGAAGGCTTTGGGTTTGAATCTCGCGTACAGAATCGTGGATGCGTACCGCTGTGGAGTCCTACACAAAGACAAAACAGCCGTCCAATGACTCCAAGTTTTTAATGGTAGTCTAGTTTTAATTGATTTATGAATTCAATTGTTAAATTTATCACAATCACCACAAACCCCATTCTGATAATAACAAAATCATCACTTAGTGAGTATCAGATTATCTCGTAACACATGATAAGTTAGTGGGGAAAGGTTAGGATATCTCAGTTTTGCTTTCAATAAGTAAAAGACAGAAGACAAGTGAAAGGATTACTATTTTAAACACTATCAAATGTGGTACAAAACGTTCAGGTATTTATAGTGTTTTTAGTAAAAACGAAATCATCATTATTGTCATCCAATCCGCATACGAGAGGTTATTAGCACTTGTTCAATAGGGAAGCTACACGTAGGAATTCTGGAATATCCTTTCAAAAGATGATTGAGTGGAATATTTCCGGCTCTTTATGGAACTCTTAGAGTTTCCTCGCATTCACTCGTGGGTCGTCCTTACATATATATACAGTAGTTGTTTTGATAAGCTTTTGAACAGTTGGATTATAATTGACAGTGGAACATAAGACTTGAAGGGCAAATGTACTTGCATCCCAGTGTTAATGTTCACACAGATAACTGAATCTAGTACATTTCATTTTATTAAGTGTATATCCATTTGTTTTTTGCATATTCATTTACAGGTAAATGTGAAGAATTGGGACCAAGTATTTGTCCAAATGGTTATTGTATTGCTTTGTCAAATGGTGATTATGAATGTCAATGTGAATTAGGTTATCAAAGTACACCGGATCATAAAAAATGTATCATGCAAATGGAAGAACGTGAGTAAATATTTTTTTGACATTTACATTATTCATATTTAAGTAGTGTTTAAAATATCTAGATCCTTATATTGTACTTTAGCTTAGGGTAGATATTTAAAGAATAGATGAAATCTGGCTAGGATTGGAATCTAGGATGTTCCTTTCGTTCCAGTTGAGACTCATCAGCTCGAGTTAACTACATCTTAGATTTTTCATTTCACCCGGGGACTCAAAGCCAGTACCATTTGTTTCAAACATCATCGCATTATACATTTGATTACTAATGTATCTATGTTCAACTGATGAATCCTAAATAAGACGAAGCAGCATCTTGGATTCCAGTGTTAAACATATTCCATCTGTTCTATACTAACTTGTGCCACAATCCTCATAGGATGCATATAAGCCAACTAGAAATGATCAATGTAAGGGTGGAATATCAACAAGGGGATAATCTAATCCATTTCAAATTGAAGTTAATATTTATGTTGAAAAATATTAAAGATTTAGCCTGATCTGAATGTTTGAAATCGCATAGTTTTCAGTAAGGCTACTCTTATATTTGTTATCATATGAATGATATCTTGACTGATAAATTTCATCAAATAGTCTCTTATTATCTTGAAACAATGTATGCAATTATAAGTAAAGATGGATATTGACTAGCAATGGAATCCAGAGCATGCATTTCGTCCTATTTCGGACTCGTCAGCTGGATGTATCTGCATCCTAGAGTTGATGTTCACTCCGGGACTCGAATCCAGTGCCGTTCACTTCGATAACCATCGCGCTATCCACTTAGTTACTGAGTTCTAATAACCACGTGCTTGTGTAATGGAGTGAAGTTTAAATTCAGTTGGTATTGTTTGCTTATATCTTCGGATTGTTGTTTAGGACTGAAACTGATCACTCTCTTGTTGACATATGTGTGTTCTATATTGATTGCCTAGATATTGGCTTAAGTTACAAGCTTTATAAGCAAAGATGGATGGTGGCTAGCAGTAGAATCAAGGATGGCTGTTTCGTCCTACTTGTGTGTGTATGCATGTGTTCACCTTATAAAATATGGGATTATGAACTGTTTATGCGTTTGATCATTTCGTCCAAGTTTTAATCGTCTACGGTTAGCGTGTTTGATTAAATAATGACAAGACTATAATTTATGGACGATCTTTGAACGAACCTTAAGTGACCTTAAGAAATATTAGCCAATCAGAGAATAGTTAGTATAGAGTAATAACATATAATACAAAACCAATGAATTAAAGCGGATACACTTCTTTTACATGCTTCAAAAACTTTTCAAGGTTAGAAAGAGGTTCAGAGGTTCTAAAATCCTAATGCATGAAGTAGAGGAAACCATTCATATGGCTACAGAATAGTCGGCCTCTGGAGCAATGATAAGGTCGCAAAATTTCTTTCAGCCTCGATCACATAGCTTAGATATTGTTTGCGTGCACTCCGGTTATCGGGTCCACAAAATGCCGCTTGCAGACACCGATATGATGCACACAATCTGCATCTGTACGCTCCTTAATCATCCGTATATATTGTATTACCTGGCTGCAGCCAATGTTATAGGTGCTTTTATTATCCAGTTCTCAATTTGCCTTAGTCTCAATCTGAATCGAGCGAAAAACAACCTATTCTAGCAGACTTCATTCGCTGGCACATATTACATCGAAAGATAACATCACGTAATCTGCACAAGTCATGTGATTACAACAATCACAAATAAAGGAATTTCTTAGTAGTCCTATTTGTTGTGGTCCCTCAGTTATCGTCTGTGAACCGATCGTACGTACGTATCAGATACTGAAATTATCGCTATGATCTTGAATTCCCTCAAATGCTTATGCTTGGCTCATTCATAAATTATAGTCTCTCCAAAAGAGTTTACAGTACAAAATATACAAAATCGTAGCAAAATTCTTATTTCATAAGTATTTAATTTGTAAATATCCAAAACTTATGTAGAAAACGTTATTCAACAATGATAATTAGCCTCTATCCATGGATGAATATCCACAACTGTCAACAATCATTCTTGCTTCTATAATATTTGATGTATGAACTATATTGTATATCATACTGGTATCTCTAGAAGATAGAAGTGAAGAGAAATATACAAACCGTTGTGATGGAACTTCATCAGAAACTGACATCAGCTGTAATGCCTGAAATCTATTTAACCAAATGGATGAAAGGCATTGGCGTTAAAATCCGAGATCTTTTATCTTATACTGGATTGATTGGTTGACAAATTATAGTCTCGCCGTTTTATTTGTTATAACCGCTCAATTATCACGTTTTGTACGAAATTCCCCGTGAACCGATCGTACGTTACCGTTAAGCATTGAAGTTGGCACCGTAACCTTGAAATCTCTAGTACGCCTCTGATTGACTCGTCCATAAATTAGTCACCGTAAATACTTCATTTACAAAATGTTAACCATTTGTCTCAGGATTCATTATTCCTGCTTTCCCACATCAATCACTCTCTGTTCTCGTTCTCTTCTATCCAATTTTCTTCACCTTCTACCATCAGGCATTTCAGTTTCTCATTGATGATGCATACTACTTATATCTGTTGACATCAGTAGCAAACACGACAGTTGATATTCCATTGTAACTGGGATTTTTTATCTAATTCATCTAAACTTGACCTCATTTAGTTTAATTAAGAAAATCACTTCTCATATTATACTCCCAATTTTGTTCTTCGTTATTCTTTTTTATTTCTTTTTTCGATGAAACAGCTAATTCGAATGTACATTTTGCAAAATCTGTTCAATATTACAAAAATAGTTACTATGGTAACAAAGAAAATGAACTTTATGAAAATCCAGTAGAAATGAATAAACCACAAATTGATCATTCTGAAGTTGATGGTTAGTTTAAAAATCTGTATATATGTGTATATGATGAGTTATTTGAATTTTGAATTATATACCTATAGATTGTTTAGTTGGTTATAACACTTTGATTCTGGCACCCAAATGTAATAGTTAAGTTGAGGGTAGGGAGTGTTAGCTCACTCTTTCGAAATGTTCCCACATGGCAACGCGTATTTAGTCACCACCAAGGAAGTCCTATTCACTGCCTTTTCGTGGAGGCGCTGTTGTTTACGAAATTGAGAGGACGGAAAAAGAATGTCCGGTGCTTTAACCGGGTTGGCGGACACGGAGTGTGCACCTAGGGAAGTTACTTGGAAAACCCTGATTCTAAAATAATGGTGCACATGAGCTCCAGGATCCTGAAGGAACAAATGGCGTATGGACCTAATGTTGATGACCGTCTATCATGGGACTGCATCTCCCTACGTCGCTCCACTGCCTTATGGATTAGACCTTCAGGTCGAAGGCTTGTGGTATGGACCCCTAAGAAAACCACGTGGTTCAGTTTGGTTACCTTAGCAGTATCACAGCGCATACACAAATCATGTGTACATATGTACATTTTGTATCTGATATATTTTGGAAGTATCTAAGTTACAACTAATTCACCACTTTAACATATAACATTGTTTGATTCACTTGTATTTGATTTATTTTCAGATCATTGTCATACATTAATGATGAACTTGTAACTGTTAAGTCGATTGATGAGCAACTATTCACTCCGATATTTCTTATTTCGGATACCTGTATGAATAAAATAGCTACTAATAATGATATTGAGATAGTGTATGTATCCGTGAATGTGTAGCGAATTCACTTTCTAATCTTCAATATATCTAATAACTAACATGAACTAACTAGTTGCGCATTATAAGAGTATAGTTTTTACGATGGAATTGATTTCATCAAGCTTTGACTTTCACTTTTTCTAAGTTTTTCATCAACCAAGTTTAAACACACCACAGTGTCATGTTCATAGAAGATATACATAGATGACTTTCGATGGATACAATCGAATCTTCAGTGAAAATCAAACTCTTATATGTGCTATTCACCCATTAAATGAACGTAAAAATATTTGAAAACTGGTAAAGATTGTACTTTGATTGAACGCTAACAGGATAATGATTGTCATCACACATTATATTTATGTTCATAGTAACCTGAGACAAATTATAACAGCATTTAGTAATCACTTTTAAAGCAAAGATGGATAGTGTTTAGCAGTGAAATCGACGACGCGCGTTTCGTCCTGGATTCCACTACTAACCACTATTCATCTTTGTTTAAAAAGCTTGTTACTTAAGGCTGTATCGAAGCAATCCGTTCAGGATGCACATATGCCAACATGAGACTGATCAATTGTAGTCATAAATAAAAATGGGAAGATACAAGTAAAACAACACCAAGTGTATTAAGTAACCACTTTTTCAAATTTTTACATTAAAATCAATATGGATTGAATCTTGGAAACTGTATGCACACTGTTGATATGTCTAGAATGCTGTATTGTTAAAAAAGCAGCTATTCAGTATAGAGGAATATAAATAAACGTGAAGTCTTTCTACATTAGCGTTAAATTGCTTGTTTCAGAATTACAATAGTTGAGATCATGAGTCAGCCCCTTCTAATATGAATCAACATATGCTCACTAGTGACTGGTTTCAAGCGGTATTTCCTGGAATTCTAGTGAGAAGTAGTGGTCAGTGGAGTTCAATCGTGTCTGCTGTAAGATAGTAACTCACTGAAGACAATAGTGGATGTGTCACTCATTTTTGTGGATTAGTTGAAGTTAGACATTAACATCATCGGATACCGACTCAATGGTCTAAAGTTTAAGCGTTCGCGTGCCAAGTATTACTTACTTAAGCCTGTCATCCCTGGTGGAGGAGAATAGGCCGAACACCAGGATTCTCTAATTCAATCCTTTCTAGTTCTTTCCAGTTGCTATCTATCCTTTCTATGTCTGCTTTCAATTCTCGACGCAGTGTGGCCTTCCTCTATTATGTTTCCCTTTAGAATTCCAAGTTAGCGCTTACCTCGTGATGCAGTTTGGTGATTTCCTCAATATATGTCCTATCCACTTCCAACGTCTCTTCCTGATTTCGGCCTCAGTTGGAAGTTGGTTTGTTCACTTCCACATTAGGCTGTTGAGAATAGAATCCGGCCAACGAACATTCAATATCATGTGTAGATAATTGTTTATAAATACCTGTACCTTAGTGATGATCGTTAAAGTAGTTCTCCGAATTTGAACTCCATACATTAAATCTGTTTCGATGTTTGTATTGAAAATTGTGACTTTGTTGCTGGCTGACAGTTGTTTTGAGTTCCACATGTTCTTGAATGATAGGAATTCTTCCCTTTCTCTAAAAAATTTGTACCTTCTCATCTACATCAAATCCTCCTTGGTTATCAATGGTGCTATCCAGGTACGTAATACTTCTCACCTCTCTTAGAGCTCCACTACTAAGTGTAATTTGGTTGGTGCTGGCTGTGCTGTATTTCGGGATTTCGGTTTTTCCCTTGTGTAGGTCGAAGTCTATTGCTATAGAGTCTGCTGCTACATTGGTTGTCTTCATCTGCATTTTTTAATGTATATGAGATAAAAGAGCTAGATCATCGTCTAGCCGCATCCAAACTATCAACTGGATTTTGTGCTTCGCCCCACATATGGAGGTCTTCATAATCCAATCAGTCACTGGAAGAAAGAGAAGTGGTGAGAGTAAGCATCCTTGTCTGAAACCGGTCCTTACTTGGAAAGAGTCTGTCAGTTTTCCTCCATGCGCCACTTTTCAGTGTAGTACATCAATATCAATTCCGGATGATGTTGACGATTTTCTCAGGCACTCCTTAGTGTCGAAGAAGTTCCTATAATGTCCTCCTATCCATACTGTCAAATGCTTACTCATAATCAAGGAAATTGATGTCTAGTGACGAGTTCTATTCAACTGATTGTTTAAATATGATATTCATATAAATCTCATTATTCAATTCATCCATAATCAAATGAATAGGCAGAAGGAACTTTCTTACATATTCCAATCAATTTATATTTAACACAAAAAACATTATCGGTATCAAAGTTAAAATTTGACTTGAGTATTGGGTGACAAAGTTAATAATCAATAGATGATTTTGTTATATCTTAATGAGTAGAAACATTGTATTTTTGATGATGTTTCGTAACTTCATGTGACTCACTTCATCAGAGTAAACGAATAAGTAATCGAACATTAAATGAACACAAGTTGAATTAGTACAAAAGAAACAATATAGAATATTTTTGATATAATTGTGATGTGAGCTACTTATATCCACATAATTAGTATATAACGATAGTCATGAATAGAATGTATTTCAGTAGAAGATGGAAAAGGAAGGTAATGATTATTAAAATGCATGAACAGTGAAATCTGAGACAATCGACTGAGATTTGCAAAGGGGAATCGTAAAGTTTGAGACAATTAATTGATAAATTACAAATTAACTATTTACTTTATGGTTCTCAGATTCTAGTGAGATATTCCGTACATTCAAGTACATTCGTGTTGTGACTTTATGATCCGCTAGTTATTACATAATTTAGTCGCCAATCAAAATACGACTTATTCGCTCTTGTACTGTACTAAATCAATGACGTTCGTCCGGTTTCATCAGTCTATCGTCCTATTGGTCCCTTGCTCGCCTAGCTCGTCCACTTGAGTCCAGAACACCATTACCAGGTTCCACTATGACAGTTGATTCATTTATTTCAGACATACTGGGTTTATATATCAACCAAACAGACCTCAACGCACCATAAAATAGGAAGTAACTTTCATACACAATAAAGCCAAAAAGTGACTGTGAACGTGGGAGACTGTAATCAACAAACTGAACATAACTTAAGAATAGTAAATTGTACAAGAATAATCTATATGTCAAAATCAAGCTTTTAATAAGAGGAATATAAATATACACAATCTAATTATTGAATAGTTATACCATAAGAATACATAGATAATATTAGTCCATTATTAGTTCTCAGAGGTTACTCGTAATTTAATCTTCTCTAGGATATAACAATCCGATTGTTCCCGCTCGTGTCCTTGTTCACTGCATTTTTTATTTTTTTATTTATTTATTTTAACACATGGATATTGGTACAATGAGACACCAAATACATATGCGCCGCACAAATCTCATTCGATATGTGTGAGGGCTGTGAGACTGCCTGGGTGCCCAAACCGAAGCAGGTGGTTTTCTTAGGGGGTCACTCAACGAGCCTTCGACCTGAAGGTCTGATCCACAAGGCAGTGGAGCAACGTCAGGAGATGCAGTCCCATGGTAGCCAGTAACCAACAATTGGTTCATACGCCATTTGTTCCCGCAGGATACTGAAGCCCATGTGCACCATTGGTTTGGAATCCGGTTAAAGCTCCGGACATTTGCTTTTCGTCTTCTCATTTTCATAAACAACAACCCCGCCACGAGAAGGCAATGAGTAGGACTTCTCTATCAGAGGCTGTATACGCGTGGCCATGTGAGAGCATTTCAAGAGAGGGAGCGGACTCTCCCCACTCTCGGCCGTACCAAGGCATTCAGGGCTGTAACTTAATTACAATCATAATAAATCTGAACATGTCCGAAGAAGTGATTTGGTTTAAGTGACGAAATGTCGTCAACAATACAATGTTATTACTCATTAGATTTTCACAAAAATATAAACTATAATTTATGAAATAGTTTTATAAATATAATATATGTATGTATATATGAATAGGATACTCATTTCTTGCCAAGTCTATTATAAAGTGTTTGTAATATGGCAAGCAAAGACTAGATAAAACCCACATAGGAAACTGTAGTAATAATAATAATAATAACAGAAAGAAGAAAAAGAAGAAAAAGAGAAAAAAGAAAAAGAAGATAAAGAATAAACTAAACATTTTGTCTATTAATTCAATTACATTTTTTTCTACTCTTTTCCATCATCTGAAATATACAGAATGCCAAAACAAAAACAAAAAAAAGAAAGAAAAAGAGAGAAAAACTTAGAGAAAGAAAATATTACAGAGAAAAAATTATGATGATAATAATTACATTACTAGTAACCTTTTCTTACAATAATGATTATTGATTAGATATTACTTATTATTATTATTATTATTCGTATGGTTTGTTTCCAAGTTAACAAAAAGAAAGGGATGATGTAATGATACCCGTTTTAAATACATAACTATTCATATATGTATATAGAATATTGAAGAATGATACGCTTGCCTTCAATATACACTTGTACAAAACATAGGGATATGAATGTAAAATAGGAATAATAATAGTAATAGTAATGGTAATAGTAATAATAATAATAAGGGTAATAATACTATGGTATGATCTCGTTCTTTCAAGCAACTTATATAATTCACCATTATAAGTTCTAATCTAAGTACATAGATATATATACATAATAATGAGAATTTCAAGTTTCCCATTTTTTATTCCCTAGCAAAAAGAGAATGTGATAGTTAGTGTTATTATTATTATTTTATAGTTTTGTACTAAAAATTATACATTGATATTAGGTCATTTCAATGGTTATCAGTATAGGGGTTGTGGAGATTATGAAGTTTTTGATTAAAATAATGAAATGATTGATGTTAAATCATCATTGAAAACCTGGAAGCATTGAATGACTGTTTTTGTCCTATTATGAGACTCCTCAACAGTGCTCATTTACTAATGACTAGGTTTGTGAGGGAATTCTCGTAGTTCTAGTGAGAGGTGGTGATCAATGGAGTTAATCCGTTTCGGGTAGAGACAGGTATCTACGTCAGTACAATGGATGATGGTCACGCAATTTCGTGCATTGTTTGTGGTTAGACACTAACACCATTTGATGCCGACTCAGTGGTTCAGTAAGTTGAGTGTTCGCGCACGGAACTGAAGGCCCTGGGTTCGAATCTCACGAGCGAGATCATGAATGCGCACTGCTGAGGAGTCCCACAATAGGACGAAATGATCGTCCAGTGTTTCCAGGTTTTCAATGGTGGCCTAACATTGATCGCTTTATGATTTAAATTTCACCCTGTTTGTAAACGTGTAAATGTGTTTTTTTCGTCTCCTTTGAGAACCTTTTTCGTCAGTTATTACTTATGTTAAAAGCGATGGTATTAAAACCAGGAAATAGTTAAATGAAATCGAGTATGTATGGTTGGTAGATGTCAACCAATAATTTATTAGGAACATCTTCATTTGTTTTTCGAAATTACAACGCTATTTGTTGGAATGCCTACAAAAGGTTATAGCAATCATTTTATATCAATGTTGTCAATACATAAAAGGTAGTCAATCCATTTGATACATCCATAATCTAAGAAATATTAAGATTTATGTAGTTTATTTGATCACTTCCCGTCATACTATCATATCAGAATCAGTACAAGTCTACAGCTAAGATGATCACTACATGACATTTAATAATCTAACCTTTACTGAAACAAATAATTATACTTGGTAATAAGAATTAAACTTAATTATAATTACTCATATAGTATAAGAGAAGATACATAGAAACATCATATATATGAACATAGTTACCCGTTCATAGATTGGTAGTCAATTTAAGACAGGTCGAACTATGGTTAGATTGAATCGGTGTGTTGAGCATTTCAACAATAATGTGACTAATCAACTATTTTGGTTGATGACTATAACTAACAATTATAGGTTTACTATCTGTCTCGAACTTTTGATACGGTGTCGTAGAAGTCATAAAGACACAACAGTATTTTAAAATAGAACTTACTTACTCACTCCTGCTACTCCTCGTGGAGGAATATAGGCCGCCTACTACCACTTTTTATCCAACCCTGTTCTGGGCAATCCCTTCCAGATCTTTCCAGTTGCTATTCATCCTTTTCATGTTTGACTCTAAATCACGACGTAATGTGTTCTTTGGCCTTCCCATTTTTCGTTTCCCTATAGGATTACAAGTTAGCGCTTACCTCGTGATGCAGTTTGGTGATTTCCTCAATATATGTCCTATACACTTCCAGCGTCTCTTCCTGATTTCGGCCTCAGTTGGAAGTTGGTTTGTTCTCTTCTACAGAAGGCTATTGCTGATGGTAGCCGGTCAACGGATATTACTTGAAAGTTTTTGATAATTTTGGTAGTTCTCTACATTTCAGCTCCTCACAGTAGAACTGTCTTGACGCTCGTATTGAAGGTTCTGACTTTCATATTAACTGATACTTGTTGCTGACAGTGCCATATGTTTTTCAACTGTAGGAATACAGCTCTTACTTTCCCAATTCTTGCCTTCACATCCGCATTCAATCCTCCTTGTTCATCAATGATGCTTAAAATTGTACCATTAAGTTAGTACATTTGACCATTGTCCCTTACAACTAAACAAATAATAACTCATTTCCACATTATTTTGTTTAATTTTTTAGATGAAAAGTCTTATAACTGGTGGCAAAGTGACAGTTTATCAAAGAAACAACATAAATCCTATTCACAGTGTAAGTTTATCTCTGTTATATTAATCTACACACACTTTTCTTATAGAATAACGTATCATCTTACTGAAAGTTAGTGAAAATATCTTGTCAGATATGTGTCTATGTTTCTTCGAGATGATAATAGATGACATTCATCAACGTATGATTAATTATACTTAAATTC
The DNA here is from genome assembly GCA_944470375.2 of Schistosoma guineensis. Lineage (NCBI taxonomy): Eukaryota > Metazoa > Platyhelminthes > Trematoda > Strigeidida > Schistosomatidae > Schistosoma > Schistosoma guineensis. The sequence continues at coordinate 46,150,936 of OX103892.1, read as the reverse complement.
CAAAAGGTCTGTCTTTTTGTGTGATATAATCAGGATTCCAGAAGTAAGGACATTTTCATATAGTCTTTCGATTCCGGTCAAAATAATAATTGGTTGTTATTGCGGTGTTCCAGTGATCTAAGGTTGATGAAACTTCACTCAGTAAAGCTGATTGGCTTATCTGGATTAGAATCCCTTTTTTTTGAGTCTCATGAACCCACCGCATGGACGTGATTTCGAGAGGACATCGCTGGCATCCCCGACTCTCGGCGCGCAGACGTCACATCAAGGGCAAGTATAATCTATAAGCATGCCAGTAGGACATGAATTTTCACCAATCTATCTCTTGGCATGCTTATACGTATACTTACCGTCTGTGAAAACATACGTCACATGAATACCGCTAACAAATAGGTTTTCACTCACGCATCCCTTAGCATACATCTATGTATATTCACCCACCTGGGATGGTAGATGTTCACCACTCCTTTTGAACGTAATTACCACAACTGTCTCTTACTTAATACATGCGTACCACTGGTACAAACAGTTCCATAAATGCAATTCATGATATACACACAAGCATAGGCACTTTATCAGGGAGAGTTGGTGGTCACTTATCCCTATTATTTGCTATCCTATATTTTTATTATATCTTCGATCTACTGTATTAGATCGTTGATTTTAGCACACATATGGCAGACCTTTTTTCAGCTTACATTCCTTGTGCTAACCCATGTGCACACCATTTGCATGCACGTACAAAAATCATATACACAAGCGGAGACTTGTGGAACTCAAATTTATAAACACGAGAGTCGGGCAAGACGTCACGATTTTAAAACCTTAAAGAATGAGATCCGGGTAAAGCAAGTTCATTATAGAAGTAGTGGATTGGTCTGATCTCTGTTTACCGCCCAAATTAGGTAGCAATGTTGACCTCACTATCCAGAAGAACCACATGGAGGCTTTGTGTAGGATTTTCATACTTGATAGGACATGTCTTGTACTACTGAAATGAAAGTAAGTAACATAATGATTGCTTACTCAATTTCATGCTTGAAATTAGTGATGATAAGCATAAATTATGAAAGTACTGTACTGAACAGAACACGGATGCGGACGATCGAATGTGCTCAACACAAAATTACAGGACTTGTTAATTAAATCTAACAATCATACAGTAAATGCTTAATTTGCAAAATGTCCATCAATTGTCTCAAAATGACTCAGGCTTCATTGTTCTTGCATTTTCATACAAATTGCATTCTGTTTCGATTCTTTACGGTCCGATCCTCTTGTCTCTCTGCTGCCAGACCTTCTGTTCACGACTAGCATCATATACTACTTATGTTGATTTAAGTAGCACACACCACAATACCACTTTCCACAAATTTAAAATATTACATAAGCCTTCACACCATTCAAACGAAATGCGCTAAACTATCAATTCGGAACAATACAAGCATTTTGATTTCTCTAGATCATGAAGAATATTTGTAGCTTTGAATGAGAAGGTTGAACTCATCAAGTTCTCTGAGCTGGATGATTTTATTGGATTTGTTGCGCCAACACAGCTTACTTCTTGGCTACATTATTGCAACTAGACCATCCAATTAAAAAACCACATCTCTAAATTTATAAATCTTTTTTCCAGTAGGTTAAGCGTTCGAGTGAAGGCCGTGGGTTCGAATCACTCGAGCGTGATCGTGGATGCTCACTACTGAGGAGTCCCATAATAGAACGAAACGGCCGTCCAGTGCTTCCAGGTTTTCAATGGTGGTCTAACATTAATCATTTCATGATCTCAATAAAAAAACTTAAAAATCTCCACAAGCCCTATACTGATAGTTAAACATTTCAGTTGAAGATGCTTTGTAAAGATAGATTTAATTTATAGCTTATAGCTTAGGAACTAATAAAACTCCAAGAAACCTGGACACGTGTCTCTCCCTAGTGACATTCACATCAGCTGTGTACGCTCTTGAATATTCTTAGAATCAAACCCAATACCATCAGATTTTGGTAGGAACTCTTAACTATTGGGACCACTTGAGCAGCATCATTTCCAACTTCAATGAACTTGTGATATATGGGGGTAGTAGTAAAAATAGTAGTAGCCCTGATCCATTTATAAGAATGCTTGTTTACTGATTTAAAATCACTAAATGTGATCAAGTAGCTATTTATTACCTCAAAATTCCCATAGATTCTTCAACTATTCACAATAGATAATGAAAGACATCTACGGATTGATAGATTCTCATTCAATATATTATTTATTTAAGGATATTAACGCCGCTGGATGCTGGCTCAGTGGTCTAGTTGGTTAGGCACCTGATGGGAGATTGATAGGTCCCGGGTTCGAATCTCGTGGGGGGCGCGATCGTAGGTGCGCACTGCTGAGGAGTCCCATACTAGGACGAAACGGTTATCCAGTGATTCCAGGTTTTCCATGGTGGTGGTCTAGCTTCAATTACCTCATGATTTCAATCAGTGGAATTTCCGAAATCTCCATAAAAGCCCTTCTGATATTTGAGATTAACAAATAGAATAAAATAAAAGGATGCAAATGGTATAGTTTAGTTAATAGTTCAAGAATGTAATCTGTTATGTAACTAATATTACATATCTGATTTCAAATGCAAATATGAACAATGCTACACACACCTTTCATACCATGACATTTAATGTTATCATTGCATATTATCATCATTGTTAGCATTACATAATAGTATTAAGGATTATTTGATGATGATCATGATGATGATGATGATGATGATGATGATGATGATGATGATGATGATGATGATGATGATGATGATGATGATGATGATGATGATGATGATGATGATGATGATGATGATGATGATGATGATGATGATGATGATGATGATGATGATGATGATGATGATGATGATGATGATGATGATGATGATGATGATGATGATGATGATGATGATGATGATGATGATGATGATGATGATGATGATGATGATGATGATGATGATGATGATGATGATGATGATGATGATGATGATGATGATGATGATGATGATGATGATGATGATGATGATGATGATGATGATGATGATGATGATGATGATGATGATGATGATGATGATGATGATGATGATGATGATGATGATGATGATGATGATGATGATGATGATGATGATGATGATGATGATGATGATGATGATGATGATGATGATGATGATGATGATGATGATGATGATGATGATGATGATGATGATGATGATGATGATGATGATGATGATGATGATGATGATGATGATGATGATGATGATGATGATGATGATGATGCTGATGATGATGATGATGATGATGATGATGATGATGATGATGATGATGATGATGATGATGATGATGATGATGATGATGATGATGATGATGATGATGATGATGATGATGATGATGATGATGATGATGATGATGATGATGATGATGATGATGATGATGATGATGATGATGATGATGATGATGATGATGATGATGATGATGATGATGATGATGATGATGATGATGATGATGATGATGATGATGATGATGATGATGCTGATGATGATGATGATGATGATGATGATGATGATGATGATGATGATGATGATGATGATGATGATGATGATGATGATGATGATGATGATGATGATGATGATGATGATGATGATGATGATGATGATGATGATGATGATGATGATGATGATGATGATGATGATGATGATGATGATGATGATGATGATGATGATGATGATGATGATGATGATGATGATGATGATGATGATGATGATGATGATGATGATGATGATGATGATGATGATGATGATGATGATGATGATGATGATGATGATGATGATGATGATGATGATGATGATGATGATGATGATGATGATGATGATGATGATGATGATGATGATGATGATGATGATGATGATGATGATGATGATGATGATGATGATGATGATGATGATGATGATGATGATGATGATGATGATGATGATGATGATGATGATGATGATGATGATGATGATGATGATGATGATGATGATGATGATGATGATGATGATGATGATGATGATGATGATGATGATGATGATGATGATGATGATGATGATGATGATGATGATGATGATGATGATGATGATGATGATGATGATGATGATGATGATGATGATGATGATGATGATGATGATGATGATGATGATGATGATGATGATGATGATGATGATGATGATGATGATGATGATGATGATGATGATGATGATGATGATGATGATGATGATGATGATGATGATGATGATGATGATGATGATGATGATGATGATGATGATGATGATGATGATGATGATGATGATGATGATGATGATGATGATGATGATGATGATGATGATGATGATGATGATGATGATGATGATGATGATGATGATGATGATGATGATGATGATGATGATGATGATGATGATGATGATGATGATGATGATGATGATGATGATGATGATGATGATGATGATGATGATGATGATGATGATGATGATGATGATGATGATGATGATGATGATGATGATGATGATGATGATGATGATGATGATGATGATGATGATGATGATGATGATGATGATGATGATGATGATGATGATGATGATGATGATGATGATGATGATGATGATGATGATGATGATGATGATGATGATGATGATGATGATGATGATGATGATGATGATGATGATGATGATGATGATGATGATGATGATGATGATGATGATGATGATGATGATGATGATGATGATGATGATGATGATGATGATGATGATGATGATGATGATGATGATGATGATGATGATGATGATGATGATGATGATGATGATGATGATGATGATGATGATGATGATGATGATGATGATGATGATGATGATGATGATGATGATGATGATGATGATGATGATGATGATGATGATGATGATGATGATGATGATGATGATGATGATGATGATGATGATGATGATGATGATGATGATGATGATGATGATGATGATGATGATGATGATGATGATGATGATGATGATGATGATGATGATGATGATGATGATGATGATGATGATGATGATGATGATGATGATGATGATGATGATGATGATGATGATGATGATGATGATGATGATGATGATGATGATGATGATGATGATGATGATGATGATGATGATGATGATGATGATGATGATGATGATGATGATGATGATGATGATGATGATGATGATGATGATGATGATGATGATGATGATGATGATGATGATGATGATGATGATGATGATGATGATGATGATGATGATGATGATGATGATGATGATGATGATGATGATGATGATGATGATGATGATGATGATGATGATGATGATGATGATGATGATGATGATGATGATGATGATGATGATGATGATGATGATGATGATGATGATGATGATGATGATGATGATGATGATGATGATGATGATGATGATGATGATGATGATGATGATGATGATGATGATGATGATGATGATGATGATGATGATGATGATGATGATGATGATGATGATGATGATGATGATGATGATGATGATGATGATGATGATGATGATGATGATGATGATGATGATGATGATGATGATGATGATGATGATGATGATGATGATGATGATGATGATGATGATGATGATGATGATGATGATGATGATGATGATGATGATGATGATGATGATGATGATGATGATGATGATGATGATGATGATGATGATGATGATGATGATGATGATGATGATGATGATGATGATGATGATGATGATGATGATGATGATGATGATGATGATGATGATGATGATGATGATGATGATGATGATGATGATGATGATGATGATGATGATGATGATGATGATGATGATGATGATGATGATGATGATGATGATGATGATGATGATGATGATGATGATGATGATGATGATGATGATGATGATGATGATGATGATGATGATGATGATGATGATGATGATGATGATGATGATGATGATGATGATGATGATGATGATGATGATGATGATGATGATGATGATGATGATGATGATGATGATGATGATGATGATGATGATGATGATGATGATGATGATGATGATGATGATGATGATGATGATGATGATGATGATGATGATGATGATGATGATGATGATGATGATGATGATGATGATGATGATGATGATGATGATGATGATGATGATGATGATGATGATGATGATGATGATGATGATGATGATGATGATGATGATGATGATGATGATGATGATGATGATGATGATGATGATGATGATGATGATGATGATGATGATGATGATGATGATGATGATGATGATGATGATGATGATGATGATGATGATGATGATGATGATGATGATGATGATGATGATGATGATGATGATGATGATGATGATGATGATGATGATGATGATGATGATGATGATGATGATGATGATGATGATGATGATGATGATGATGATGATGATGATGATGATGATGATGATGATGATGATGATGATGATGATGATGATGATGATGATGATGATGATGATGATGATGATGATGATGATGATGATGATGATGATGATGATGATGATGATGATGATGATGATGATGATGATGATGATGATGATGATGATGATGATGATGATGATGATGATGATGATGATGATGATGATGATGATGATGATGATGATGATGATGATGATGATGATGATGATGATGATGATGATGATGATGATGATGATGATGATGATGATGATGATGATGATGATGATGATGATGATGATGATGATGATGATGATGATGATGATGATGATGATGATGATGATGATGATGATGATGATGATGATGATGATGATGATGATGATGATGATGATGATGATGATGATGATGATGATGATGATGATGATGATGATGATGATGATGATGATGATGATGATGATGATGATGATGATGATGATGATGATGATGATGATGATGATGATGATGATGATGATGATGATGATGATGATGATGATGATGATGATGATGATGATGATGATGATGATGATGATGATGATGATGATGATGATGATGATGATGATGATGATGATGATGATGATGATGATGATGATGATGATGATGATGATGATGATGATGATGATGATGATGATGATGATGATGATGATGATGATGATGATGATGATGATGATGATGATGATGATGATGATGATGATGATGATGATGATGATGATGATGATGATGATGATGATGATGATGATGATGATGATGATGATGATGATGATGATGATGATGATGATGATGATGATGATGATGATGATGATGATGATGATGATGATGATGATGATGATGATGATGATGATGATGATGATGATGATGATGATGATGATGATGATGATGATGATGATGATGATGATGATGATGATGATGATGATGATGATGATGATGATGATGATGATGATGATGATGATGATGATGATGATGATGATGATGATGATGATGATGATGATGATGATGATGATGATGATGATGATGATGATGATGATGATGATGATGATGATGATGATGATGATGATGATGATGATGATGATGATGATGATGATGATGATGATGATGATGATGATGATGATGATGATGATGATGATGATGATGATGATGATGATGATGATGATGATGATGATGATGATGATGATGATGATGATGATGATGATGATGATGATGATGATGATGATGATGATGATGATGATGATGATGATGATGATGATGATGATGATGATGATGATGATGATGATGATGATGATGATGATGATGATGATGATGATGATGATGATGATGATGATGATGATGATGATGATGATGATGATGATGATGATGATGATGATGATGATGATGATGATGATGATGATGATGATGATGATGATGATGATGATGATGATGATGATGATGATGATGATGATGATGATAACAATAATAACATTTTGCTAATGAGAGTAATCAAGATATCTGTTCTTATCAAATGTGAATATTTACATGGATGTATACACTTGACATGAATAGATTCAGTTAAAAGTCACATTGAATGTTACATACTTAAATGCAGATTAAGCAAAGATAGATAGTGGCTAGCGTTTCGTCCTATTTGGGACTCGTCAGCTGGATGTAACGGTATCTCAGAGTTGATGTTCACTCTGAGTTTATCATTGTTTAGTAGTGATGTCATTGTTTAATTCTATATTTAAGTGGATTATATTCAAGCACTTCAAAATAAACTAACCTAAAATATGATCATCACGTGTAGAGGTGTAGATTTTCAACACTATGTGGTTATTGTTAATACTGTTTAGATTTATAAATTTATTAATGTAGAAATGATTTATTTGGCGATTGTTTGGAATAGAACTTTAGTGGGGCCCTTCATTTTGAAGTCAATCAGATAGCACGATGCTATCGATGGGCTCACCAATTTAGTGGCTTGGGCTCCGACTCCAATTAGATCGTATGAATGATTATTAATGATTATATATATATATATATATATATATATATACATCGTCAATTCTCGTGTAAAATTGTCGACTTAACTCGAGTTAGTGAATAAGGAAATTAAATAAGTCAACTACGAGAATGAATGTTTGAATATGTATATTTTGTACACTCGTTGATTGGAACAGACAGTCAGAGAACCGCAGCGAAGGAAGAGAAGATGAGAGAGCGAAGCGAAACGAAAGGATGCTCAGTGGAGAAAGTATGTGAGCCAACTCCGTTTAATCAAACATTAATCAATGTTTATAGTTACACAAAAGTAATCTACAGACATAGAATAAACTATGTAGGCTTAATAATAGCAACTGATATTACAGATTGGTCTATTCACTGTTTGTTTATGTCGACTTGATCCTCCTTTACTCTTAAAAAAATAAAACAATCATCATACTAAATAATAAATATATTTAAACTTGCGTTCATTTAATATCGATTATTGATTTATTCTGAAGAAGTGACTTACTCGAAGTTACGAAACGTTGTCAGAAATACAATCTCTCTACTCATTGAGATATAACAGAAAAATATTAACTTTATACCCAATGCTCAATTTATTTGAAATTATCAAGTCAAATCATAGCATTGGTACTTATAAAATCATCGTATTTCTTGATCTCAGAACCGTCTTCTATTCGAGAGCATGACTGTAATTTAGGATGCTTTATTATGGAATTATATGTCAGAAAAGGTTACAAACATCTTGAAAGCTCTGTTAATATTTCACAAATATATTGGATTTCTATTTCTTTTAACTGATAACATCCTGGAAGCAGCTCTGAATGAAGTATTGTGATGACGATCCACGGGTGAACTCGAGGAAGCTCAGAGAGAGCCGAAGATATTCCATCCAATCATCTTCTGGAGGAACATTTCAGAATCTCAACGTGGAGCTTCCCTATTGGACAAATGCTAATAAGCCCTTGTATGCGGATTGGATGACTATAATGATGATTTCGTTTTTACGAAAAAAACTATACCTGACAGTTGTGTACTGTAAATGACACTGTTTGGGATAGCATTCCTTTCACTTGTCTTCTAACTTCTCATTTGCAACGTGAAAATGTTCTAGAGTTTTAGTGCTCAAGTTATACGCGGTATATCAAGAATCTAAGCTCTAGATATAAGGAGTACATGGTAATGTCGCGTTTCCAATAATGAAGGCAGAATTTATGAAAACTAGCAAGTGGATGATGATATGTTTCTGTGAGACGACTCACAGTATATCTAATCAGTTAGCAATAAAAAGGATACACATTTTAAGATTGACGCTTATTTACCCGTCATAATTTCCCGATTGGGGTCTTGAAAATCGTTTGATTGTGTTACCTTAGACGTTATCAAGTATCGTCCTTGATATCGTTTTTCACGACATCCTTCATAGAAGTGAAATGAATCCCATTAAATGATAGAAATCTTCCTCGGTCATAATTCTGATCAAACTGCATTGTTGTTCATTTTAAAAAACACTACTTACTGATTTTGCGATCTGTTCTATTTCTCTATTATAGGATCATTTCATTTGGGGGGTTTATTATTAAAGCGCACTCATATAGTAACCATAATTATATTTAATTTTTCACTTTTTAATCTATTTCAGATATAAATGAATACTTATTAAAAGTTGAATAGTTCTTAGATTCACTAAAACCACTGCATTACTTACTCGTATATCCTGGAACGATCGATTAGGTAATGCAGTTGTTAGGAAACGGGTACTAGGTAATGATGGCGAATCGATTGATGAAGTAGTGAGACGTCATCGTATGAGATGGTTGGGACACGTGTTACGTATGCCCAACCACCGAATGCCCCGACATGCTATGTTTTCTGGTGTGGGAGTAAGTTGGAAAAAAGCTAGGGGTGGCCAAAATAAAACATGGCACAAATCTATGAAGTCACTGACACGTGAACTGAGCCATGTTGATAGGTGTAGGTTAGGACCGGCGAAACGATAGCAATCGATGGTTAGAGACCTTGAATAACATGGCTCAAAATCGTTTGAGATGGCGCAGGTGCATCCACTCTTTGTGTTCTCCCAAAATTGTAATCTTCTGAATTCTTCATATCCCTGGATTATACGCCTTGAATAACATCTTCAAGCCCTAATCTTTCTGATTACTGCTTATACTTTGAATCGACAATTGTATCTCTGTGTTAATGTGCTATGGCAACTTGAACTGATGTACGTACGTACAAAGATCTACGTTGTTACTGACTGACTGATTGACTGAAAACCATTTGTAGTTTGTAAAATTTTGTTCTCACTCTTAAACAAAATACCTTTTTCAATTTATTCTCTTAGATAAACAACAAGATTCATCAGATGTATTATATAAAAAACCTAATCTATTGCATTTACGCGGAACAAGTCTTCGATCAACACCATGTGGTCAAGATGATATTGTAAAGAAATGCAATGGAGGAATTTGTTTAAATCTTGGTGGTGATGGATATATTTGTGAATGTCTGCCTGGATATGTAGCAATCAATGGAGGGCGTGCCTGTGTAAAACATAAAGGTTTGTAGCTATTTATAATATTTCTAATCTGATTCATCAGAGTTCTTGATACCTGTGTGATTACTTCACAGGATTATGCTTTTCAGATTTTAAAAAGCCTGGTTTGTCTAGTTCTCATGCAAGGTATTGTAAAATTACCACTTTCAAAGATGCACTTATTGTTGTACATGGTGAAGTTATGATCTAATGGTTAAGGCTTTTGATTTCAGCCGTAAAGTCTTAGATTTAAACTCCTCTCCACATATTTCACCTTAGCCAAACGGCTAGTAACATTATTTCTTATACTTAATACAAGTTAATGGCTAATACATAATGTAAGTAATTTTTCTAGTCAACAACCCACAGTTAGTATAACCTCACTCCATTACTAAGCAGACCGTGTAGTGCTAAATAACTGTAAATAGTTGTAAGTTAGCTTTCAAATAGACAACTAGTGTAGTATCAGCCTCTGCATCAGTAGGTTTCGACATACACAAAGGAAAACTCATGATCCTCGAATACAACATGGAGAACACCAGTCCAATTACACTTGATGGCGAAACTCTGGAAGATGTAGAATATTTCACATACCTAGACAGAATCATCGATGAACAAGGAGGATGGGATGCAGACGTAAATGCGAGGATTGGCATTGAAGAACATATGGCACTGTCAACAACAACTTTCAACCAACATCAAAGTATCGAGCTGAAACAAGGAGAACTACTACAATCGTCTTGAAGAAGATACAAGTATTTATAAATAGTTGTCTACTCAAAGTACTCAATATCCGTTGGCCGGATACTATTAGCAACAGCCTACTGTGGGAGAGAACAAACCAACTTCCAACTGAAAAGTGGAAAAGTGGAAGGCCAAAGAACACATTACGTCGGGAAAGGGAATCAGATGTGAAAAGGACGAATAAGAGCTGGAAACGATTAACCAGAATAGGGTTGGATGCAGTGTGTTGGTGGGTGGCCTATGCTCCTCCATGAGGAGTAACAGGCGTAAGTAAGTATGTAAGTAGCTTTCAAATATATGGGTGGATATACTGTTTTCACTGTTGCACATATTGTAAATGTGATGTCCTCTGTCTATATTTTCTATTCACCAACTGCTATATAGTTTGACATAACGGATTAGTTAGAACACAAATTTACACATGATCGTGTATTAAGAGCAAAATAGAAAACGACTTAACACAAGATTTCATTATAAACAAAGATGGATGGTGGCTAGTAGTGGAATTCAGAACGCACATTTCTTCTTACTTAAGACTCGTCAGCTGAATATATCTGCATCCAAGAGTTGATGCTCACTCCAGGACTCGAACCCAGTACCATTCGATTGAAACGCTATCGCATAATCCATTTAGCATCAACTCTGAGATGAAGGTAATATCCAGTTGGCAAATCCCAAATAAGACGAAACGTACGTCAATCTGGATGATCTATACTTCGTAGATGATCTAGCCCTTCTATCCCAAACGCAACAACAAATGCAGGAGAAAACGACCAGTGTAGCAGCAGCCTCAGCAGCAGTAGGTCTCAATATACACAAAGGGAAAGGCAAGATTCTCCAATGCAACACAGCATGCAGCAATCCAGTCACAATTGACGGAGACGATTTGGATGATGTAAAAACCTTTACATATTCGGGCAGCATCAATGATGAACATGGTGGGTAAAGCAAGAGCAGCATATTTACAACTGAACAATATCTGGAACTCAAAACAGTTGTCAATCAACACTAAAGTTATAATTTTCAATACAAATATCAAGATAGTTCAACTGTACGGAGCTGAAACTTGGAAAACTACCACAACCATCATCCCGAAGGTACAAGTGTTTATTAACAGTTCTCTACGCAAAATACTTCGGATCCGTTGGCCGGAAACTATTAGCAATAACCAATTGTGTAAAAGAACAAACCAGATCCCAACAGAGGAAGAAATTAGGAAGAAGAGCTGGAAGTGGATAGGACACACACATTGATGAAACCACCCAACTGCGTCACAAGACAAGCCCTCACATAGAATCCTCAAGGACAAAGGAGATGAAGAGGAAGACCGAAGAACACATTACGCCGGGAAATGGAGATAGACATGAGAAAAATGAACAAGAATTGGTTAGAATTAGAAAGGAAGGCCCAGGACAGAGTGGGTTGAAGAATGCTGGTCAGTGGCCTATGCTCCATTGTGAGTAACAGGCCTAAGTAAGTAAGTAATTATCTTTGCTTATAAAGCTTGTGACTTAAGACAATATCGATGTAATCCACACACTGAAAGTACATATACCAACAAGAGATTGATCAATTACAGTCCTAAAACAACAATGGTAAGAGACTATTAAGCAATACCAAATGTATATACAACATTTCATTTCTTATCTTTTCAGATAAGCGATAAAAACCATAGGATAATAAATGTATATTCAAATATGGATCATTTACAAAATATACCAAGATTACAAACCTTTCAAATTGTGATAAAGGAAACATTCAGTTGAGTGTTATACAGATGGGAACAGAAAATGTACCAAGCAACAAATACATTTAAAACAGATTGAATGAATAATTTGTTTTTTTTTGCTTTTTTTTTTCTTTCTTTTCTGTAACTAACGTCAATGGAGATGAATGTTGGGAAACGTTTAAGTGTTATATTCAATTTAGATACTAGAAAAAAAACCGAACCAAACCGAAGCAGAACGAAGCAAAGCCGATACATGATGATACTGTTTCCTTTGAAATGATAAAAAATTATTCATTCTGAATTCTTACATAATGTAACTTAAATCTAAATGTTGGTAGAAGTAATGAATAAATATCTTACTGATTGAAATCATGAGTCAATTGAAAGTAGACTACCATGGAAAACCTGAAAGAACTGGACGACCGTTTCGTCCTAGCATGGGACTCCTCAACAGTGTGCATCCGTGATTCCACACCCTGCGAGATTCGAACCCAAGACCTATCAGTCTCGCACAATCAGTGAAATTTCTAAAAATCTCTACAAAACCTCTTCGAATAAATATCTATTCATTTTAAAATATAAATCATATATCTCGTTGATTGTTATATCGGAATAGTTAATTATTACTTATACTTGTAAAGTGAGGAACCAATGCAATTCCTTTGATGTGAAAGTAAAAACACAAAAACTGGTATAACAGAAGATTTACTTACTTACTTACTTATTTAAGCCTGTTACTTCCAATGGATCATAGGCCGCCAACTAGCATTCTCCAATCCATTCTGTCCTCGGCCATTCTTTCTAGTTCTACGCAATTTCTGTTTATTCTTCTCATGTCTATCTCCATTTCTCGGCGTAATGCGTTATTTGGTCTTCTTCTCCTTCTTTGTCCTTCACAATTCCAAATGAGGACTTGACTTGTTATGCAGTTGAGTGCTTTCCTCAGTGTGTGTCTTATCCACTTTCAGCACTTCTTCCTAATTTCTTCCTTCGCTGGAATTCGGTTTGTTCTTTCTCACAGTAGGTTGTTGCTTATAGTCTCTGATCAATGGATCCGAATTATTCTGCATAGATAACTGTTATTAAACACCAATATCTTCTGGATGATGGTTGTGGTAGTTTTCCAAGTTTCTGCCCGATACAGTATAACTGTTTTGACATATGTATCGAAAATTCTGACTTTGTTGTTGGTTGACAGACAATTGTTTTGAGTTCCAGATATTGTTCAGTTGTAAGTATGCTGCTCTTGCTTTGACAATTTATGCTTTCACATCTACATCAGATCCACCATACTAATCGATGATGCTACTCAGATACATGAAAAAGATTCCACCTCTTCAACAGTTTCTTCATCAAGTGTGATTGTTTTGGTATTCTCCATGTTGTAGTTGAGGATCTTAGTTTTTTTCTTATCTATTTAATATTGAATCTTACTAATGAAACAAAACATTAGCACACAGATTATATTTTTAGACAAAATTAGAAAAAAGTAAAGAAAGAAAACCTTTCTATGTAAAACTACATTTCATGTACAGTGAAGTTACAAGATTTAACATCAACTAAGGTGATACATAACTGAAATTTGAAAAAGAAGGAAAAAGTAGATGTACATAGAATCATTTACAGACAATTAGAAGTGTACTTGATTAGACACATATTCTGTCGAATGATCTTCTATGTAATATGACAGAATATTTCAATGATTTGACATATCATCTAAATGAAAAAGAAATAAGAAACCTCCCTACATATATCCCTACATACCTTACAAGATTGTGACATGATACACATTCACAATTTATCTTATATAATACCGATCATCATTTTTCCAAGTTTCAACTTTGTATAGTAGAACTATCTTGATGTTCGTATAGAACATTGTGATTTTGATATTGGTTGATAAGTAGTTGTTGTAACTTTCATATGTTCTTTAATTGTAGCAATGCTTTCCTTTTTTTGTTAATTGTCATCTTTACGTCTGCATCTGATCCTCCTTGTTTATCTTAGTTAATTACACCTGTTGCTTCTAATGGAGCATAGGCCGCTGAACAGCATTCTCCAACACACTCTGTCATAAATATTCCTTTCCAGTTCTATTCAATTTTTGTTCATTTTTCTCATGTCTATCTTTATTTACCGATGTAATGTGTTCTGTGGTCTTCCTCTTCACCTCCTTTGTCTTTGAGGATTCTATGTGAAGGCTTGTCTTATGACGCGGTTGGGTGGTTTCCTCAATCTGTGTGTCCTATCCACTTCCAGCTCTTCTTCCTAATTTCTTCCTCTGTTGGGATCTGGTTTGTTCTCTCGGAATTAAAAACTCCACAATCAATTAGTTGCATATGACTTCAAGGTTTTTATTTTAAAGTTGTTTATAAGTATCCAAAGACTTACCTTTAAATAGTTTGTGCAGCTAGTTAATTTATATCACAAACTAATATTAAACTGATATACCACTCTTATCGTAGTGTGATCTGGTGAAGTCCATGTAATTTTGTGAATGCGATTATGTTTGTTCATCTTATATAACCAATAATACCGATCATCATATAAATATGAAATCATGTTAAATGAATGAATTACTTATCTAGAAAACTCATTTGGTATTGCTTGTTAGAATTTTCCCTTTGATGTTTAAGACTACAATTAAAAACAGCCTCTTATTGGTTATATATGCATACTGTATGTATTGCGTCGATATATTCTTGATTCACAAGTATTATAAGCACACATTCAGTTGACGAGTCGAACGTAGGACGAAACGCGCATCAAACTGAATTTCACTATTAGCCACTATCGGTCTTTGCTTATAATCCTTGTGACTGAAGGTAGTATCGATGCAATACACCCAGTATGCCGTCGTTAACATCAATGAGAAGATTCAAGTAAATAATATCAAGTGAATTTAAACTTCACCTCATTGTACAAGCAAGTACTTATCGGAACTTAGTAGTGAAGTGGATAACGTGATGGCGTTTGAACCTAACGGTACTGGGTTCGAGTCACAAAGTGAACATTAACTCGGAGATGCAGTTATGTCCAGCTGAGAAGTCTAATACGAGAACGAAACGGTCGTCCAGTTCTTCCAGGTTTCCCGTGGTGGTCTACTTCTGGAATTACTTCTATTTTGTCGTTAATAACCTAGAATGTTCGTTATTATTCTTTTTTTAAAATTTGGAATACTGACGTACTTTGACAAGTTAGTCACTGAAAACCAGGTATATTTTTCAACTTAGTATGAACTTTATCAATTATTGATACTCAGTAGGACTGATTGAAGTACATCATTAGTGAATGCATGATTGTTGTTCTTAATATAAACAGTTTGTAGAGTGGGTAATCTAAAAGGACATAGTGTTTAGTTACCCATCTTGCCAGTAAAGTCAAGGATCAAAGTATAGTGTGTATATGACTAGTCTTTTATAGAATGACATTTCAGTTTACTACTTGAATGACAGAGTATAGTTGGTAGATAACCTACTGTATAAAGTATCAGAAGGCACCTACCACACATTTCATGATTGTACAATATAACTATTTCTCAAATAAACGTCTATCGTATAGTCATAGATACAGCACATTTCTCGATTTAAATTGATCGGTCATTGAGTTTAGATTGAATAAAGCAATGTTACAACTACAACAGATCTATCTGTTACACCTAATCAGTCGTTCAATTGAAGGTTGTATGAACTTGGTTACTTTGAAGATGAACTTTCGTTCAACTATAGACACCAATATTTCACTGAACTGTACTATTTTACAAGTTAATGGTGGTCTAACATCAATCGGTTCAAGATCTCAATCAATAACTTAATAATCTCCATAACCCTATGGTGAAAATTGGTAAAGGCTTATTACCAAAAAAAGACATCAGCATATTTGGTTTAGTGTTAGAAAAATTTAATTGTAGGATTAATTGTCAGTCCTCCAAAAAAAAGAATAAATACACGATCCTGTTTTGAATACTTTGTACCAAATGACAGTTTTAATCTTGTAATATATATATGTTGGCCGGATACCATCAGCAACAGCCTATGGTGGGAGAGAACAAACCAACTTCCAACTGAAGAGGAAATTAAGAAATAACGTTGGAATTAGATAGGACACACATTGAGGAGATCGTCAAACTGCATGACAAGGTAAGCGCTAACTTGGAATTCTGAGAGGAAACGTAAAAAAAGGAAGCCAACAAACACACTGAGTCGAGAATTGAAAGCCGACATGAAAAGGATGAATAGAAACTGGAAGGGGTTGCCCAGAACAGAGTTGGATGAATAATGCTAGCGAGCGGAGTATACTCCTTCACGAGGGGTAACAGGTTTAAGTAATATATATATTCAAATACTCAACCATTTGGACTGTAGTCTAGTCTTTTGAAATCTAGTCAATTGCGAATTGACGCTGGATTATGTTAATCTATTTATCTCCTACCTCTTCATTGATACTTAAGAATTCTATATTGCTCGTAGCTATTGCCCTTTACTGAATTTCTCATTACTTTTACATCTCAAATTTTCTTTATAGAAGGAGCAGACAATGTATTGCAAAATGATGAAAGTGTTGAAGATATCAGGAAATCTATACATCCAGTAAACAGTAAACAATATAATTGTAAGTTATGATAGATTTTTATTTCTAAAATATTTAATAAACAAGGCACACCTCTTGAGGTAGGATGGTGGTTGGAGGTAGTCAACAGGAAACCCTGGACTCAGGTTTCGTGGTACTTGGCATTCGTCAGCAAGGTGTACCTGTAATCTTGAGAAAACTGGTGCATCCTGACAGATTTGATCCCGTGTCACCCAGCTTCACAGTCAGAGACGTTACCACTGGGTTATCCGGGCCTCGGCCGACCTCCTTTAGGAGTGAGATGTTACCACAATTGATTGATCACTGGACGGTGATCAATGTCATGTGTATCAATTCCTTCTTAGTGTAGATCGAATGCTATCGACCAAGTGATACTCGACCCAGTGATCAATCAGTTGTAAAAGCATACCTCTCTTCATGATTTACCATGAATACTTCTGCTGGTATTCATGAGTGATAAGTTAAAATCGTAGATTTTTTATCACATGGAAAATCAATGACTGAGGTGATGAATTTACCATCATTATTGACATTAGCGATATAGCTGTTATGACTATAACTATTCAATAATATCATGTGACAAAAAAACAATAGTCAGAATCAGTTCAGAACTTATTATCTCGAGTCACTGCTAAGCTCTCTTTAGTCCTCGACCTCTCCTTGAGGAGCGTAAACCGCTCACCAACATTCTCTATCCAACCCTGTTCTAAGTAATCCTTTTCATGTTTCCTTCCAATTCTCGATGCCCTGTGTTCGTTGAGATCCCTCTTCTTCGTCTCTTTTCACAGTTCCAAGTTAGGGCATGCCTCATGATGCAGTTTGGTGATTTCCTCAATGTATGTCCTATCCACTTACAAATTTATTTCCCCCTTAGATGGAAGTATGTTAGTTCTCTTTCATAGTAGGCTGTTGTTGATGGTATCCGGTCAACGGAGATTGAGTACCGTGCGTAGACAATTGTTTATGAAAATTTGGACCGTTTTGTTGGTGTTTGTGTTAGTTCTTCACATTTCAGTTCCTTACAGTAGAACTGTCTTGATGTTCGTATTAAAGATTCTGATTTTGATATTGATTAAAAGTTGTTCTACATCTCATCTGTCCCTCATTTATAGAAATTCTTTCCTTGACTTGCCAATCCTCGCCCTCTATGTATGTAACTAACCTTCTAAATAAAAGGTCGAACGGACTTCGACATTGACTGAAACAGAATTTGTTTAATCAAAAAAGAAGTCTTTTTTTGTTTTTCCACAATCTTTCTACCAAAATATTCCCCTATCCTTTAAACTATATGATTATTGTCTATATATGACACGTATTCAACATTCACTTTTGAAATCAAAATCAAGATACCAATGCATCCATCAAGTTTTTCCGAAACAGGACGCAGCATACTGAAACACGTGTTATATGAAAGCGACCCGCGTAAGAGGTATATATGCCAGTTATGATTCCTTCATTATAGTCCTTGATATCAATAAGGTGAAATTCTATTCCTTTACAAATTTCGCCTGGTATGATTATTTACTCCGATTCAAGTTGGGTATTGTTATAATTCTCTCTTATTGCAAACCAAGCTATTCCTATTGCTTTGTATTCTCGGACACCAATTCACTCGACAAGTCCTCAAATCAGAACACGGTTGAACAGGAAAGAGATTATATTCCAAATAACAAGGGGTAGATGGAAGTAAGAAGCACAGTAAGAAAAACGCTAGGATATTTATAGTTTTTTACATGAAAAGATTCTAAAGTGTAATCTGAGTATTGACTAGCGTTGATTAAATAACAATTAGCCAATCAGCGTGCATCAACACAATTGTACATTGAGCATGCTTTAATCCAATCTGTGTCCCGCTAACACATGTAGATGGGTGCAGACAACTCGGTTGGGGTCCATGTGATTATGGTAATCAAGGGTTAAAGGCTTTCGCTGACATGGGTCTAAATGGTTTATGATGGTGCAGAAGCATCTGATTTTTTGTCTCCCTCTCAAATCCTAAGATTATAAATCTCTCATGTTTTTTTTCCTTTCCAAATCGAATCTTCGATGCCTGATTTTTTTCGCTACCGTTAATACTGTTACTATGTCTACTACTCTGAGATTTAGTAATGGGGTATGGCAACTTAAGCCGATGTGCACATGTGCCAGGTTCTACGTTGATTATGACCGATTGACATATGTATTGGAAAATAAGACTATGGAAAAAATGTAAGACATTTGTTGCTAAGGTGGTCATGTGATAACTCAAATTTTGTTAATAATCTTAAAGTCTTACGGATAACGGTAACCGCGAATGCTTTCTTTTCAACTCAATTTATTACGTGACCTTTGCCCATTTCTGATTAGTTGTCACTACTTTTCTGTATGCCTCAAAGTCACGCTTTCGTTACTATATATGCTAAGATGTGCTCAAATATCTAGTTTTTCTTACACTCCATCTTACAGTAGCAGCGAATAATTATTAAAATGTTTCATGTAAGATGTATAGTTTAGTCAAGTTCAGATTTGTCTCATTCATATTAGGAAATCTACAATTATCAGAAGGGGTTTTGTGGAGATTTTTAGAAAGTTCAATAGTTGAAATCATGAGTCCTTTAAAGCTAGATCACCATAGAAAACCTGGAAACACTGGACAGCCGTCTCGTTCTAGTATGAGATTCCTCAGCAGTGCGCATCCATGATCCGCTCCCCGAAAGATTCGAACTCAGTACCTATCAGTCTCGTGCGCGAGCGGTTAGCCACTAAACAAATGAGCTGGCCGACATTTTAATCAGAAGGCGAATACGAAGTGTAGATAGCGTTCATGATTGCACCACTCATAGATAACCCAAATTACAGGTACGCTAAAGAAGCATGAATGAGTAATGCTGAAAACCGAGCAACAGAGCGAGCGAGTCGAATGAGCGAGTGTGCAAGCGAGTAGAGGCCTTGAACACGATTAAAATGTTCATATATACATATAGGAAAATAAATGAATCATCGACTAACAGTAAGGCTAGCAGAATGAATATATGCGTAGGTAGTAAGCAATGCTCAAGCATACATATTCATACAAGTACAACAATAATAAAGGTACGATAGTATAGATAAGTTGTTATTGTACGAATGACTCTATCCGTTAAAAAAGTTAACAAAAGGGTTTAACCAAATTAAAAGTAAACAAACTCAATTGTACATGAGCTTCTATAACAGTAAAATTGTCTCAAGAATACAAACGTTGACTGTTTGTGATTTGAAAAACAACAGTTATATACTACTTATACACCTTCATAAATCATATTTGAATATCATAGAATGAACTAAGCCAAGGCTAACGGGTTGTATGAAGTACTCAAGTTTAGGACGCATGAACACTGTATACAAAGTCAAAAACGTTTTAGCATCGACATGACTAAAAGCCCTACATATTGATCAAAACGTTCTAAAACCTTTGGCGGCTATTGCACGGCAGTGTGCAGTAGTCTTTAAGTCTTGGCTAACGATGATTCTTAAGTCATATTCTTTATTATTTATCTTTCCATTATCTAATTATTTATATTATTATATTATTTCACAGATATAAACCATTTACAGAAAGATTCCAATACACAATTATATAAATATCAATCACCATGTAATCGGAATGATGTGCTAAACAAATGTGAATGGGGTACATGTTTGAATCTTGGTAGAAATTCCTATAAATGTGATTGTTTACCAGAGTATCAATTTACACAAACAGAAGGTTGTATTCGTAAAATTCATAAAGGTAAAAATAATCCTGTTTTTTCTTTAAATATTGAGTAGCCATAGGATCTGATGAGAATTTATTGAAAAACTACTTTGTTCATAATGTGTGGTATGTGTTACTGATATCAAAAGATATAAGTAGTATGAAATGATGGATAGTGGCTAGCAGTGGAATCCAGGACGTGCGTTTCATCCTATTTGGGACTCGTCAGCTGGATGTACCTGCATCTTAAACCTCAATGGGAAGATATAAGCCAAACAATACCAAGTGAATTTAAATTCACCCCATTGCACAAGCAAGTGGTTATTAGGACTTAGTAGCTGAGTGGATAACGTGATAACGTTTGAAGCGAATGGTACTGGGTTCGAGTCCCAGAGTGAACATCAACTCTGAGATGCAGGTACATCCACCTGACGAGTCCCAAATAGGACGAAACGCGTGTCAAACTGGATTCCACTGCTAGCCAATATCCATCATTGCTTACAAAAAGCTTTTGAATTAATGCAATATCGAGGCATACGCACAGTATGCACATATGCCAATAACAGACTAATGAATTGCAGTCTTAAACCTCAATGCGAAGATACAAGCTAAACAATATCAAGTGAATATAAGTAGTATGTATCATGAATCGAAATTGAAATGTCTAGTGGCAGAAGGTTAAAAAGTTCGAAGAAAAGAGAAATAAGAACAAAGAATGTTGATTGGTGTGAGAACGAAGAAACAATGAAGTATTTACTGTATGGTTCACAGATTTTACTAAGAGATTGTGTAATTCTATGTCCAATTACGTTTGGTTGTCCATCACTTGTATTCTCGCTTACTACAATTAGAATAAAATAATCGATTGTTGTTTAACACATTCTCTTCAGTTCCCTAAAAAAAGTAAAACAATGGTAAATATGATCGATTTTCTGATCACTGATCATTGTGTTTGTCTAGATCTTAGCATTGATTGATTGTTTTACAATGTAATCTCTTGTCTAATTGGTTCAACATCGTATACACTGTTTTTGATATTCGATGGTTGAAGATAGTTTGCAGAAATCTCTAGACTTAGGTTTTGTACTGATTGTATTTATTTAAACCAAAATCTATATTGTAATGATCTGGATTTTCAACTTCCTCATGATCTTTATATGAATCCTTAATTACTTACTTACGCCTGTTACTCCTAATGGAGCATAGGCCGTCAAACAGCATTCTTCAACCCACTCTGTCTTGGGCCCTCCTTTCTAATTCCATCTAATTCTTGTTCATTTTTCTCATATTTGCCTCCATTTCTCAGTGTATTGTGTTGTTTGGTCCTCCTCTCCTCCTTCGGCCTTGAGGATTCCATGTGAGGGCTTACCTTGTGACGTAGTTGGGTGCTTTCCTCAATATGTGTCCTATCCACTTCCAGCTCTTCTTCCTGATTTCCTCCTCCTCTGAGATGTATACGAATCCACTAGTTACATACTTTTTCCATTTGAGTTCCTTTTCATTTTATTCTAGTCACTTATTAACTTAGTTTCTTTAAGAACTGATTAATTGATGATACGTCTTGTACATAAACACTTAAACAGTATCTACTGAACTGCTTCCTAGTCCCCGTAAATCTCATACCTTTTAATCCAGAACCCAATAATTCATTTTTATGATCATCATCATCATCACCAAAAATTGTACAAATCATTACGTTTTTCGGGTTCATAACGACTGACGTTCTTAATGTCTCACATCAACTCGACGCCCAAATACTGGGAAACTATGTTTTATGAATTAACTTCATGAATGGTAAACTGTAGTTAACATGAACACAAATGATGGGCAATCTAATGTATTTTGAATATACATCTTAGTAAAATCTGTGAACCATACAGTATGTAATTCATTTGTAAAATGTTAATCAATCGTCCATAAACGTCATTGTTCCTTCGTTCTTAGTCTAATCCATCTCGGTTCTCGTTCTATTTTATTTGATCTTCTTAACCTTCTGCTACCAGATATTTCAATTTCGATTGATGATACATACTACTTATATCTATCGATATCAGTAGCACGCACCACAAAACTACTTTGTTGTGATCCATTTACAATTCACATGTAAAATGAACTACGATATACACTGTATCGAATACGAAGTAAAATATTCAAATAACTGTACAGAATAAATAGATCGTAGCTAACAGTGTGGAATGCATAACAACTATTCCGCCTATTTTGGAATTTCCCAACTAAATGAACACAAATCCTATTGTTGATGCCTATACAAAGAATTCTGGATTCAAATATTAGCTAAAGTCAGTCTATTCTACAAAGTTTATGACATGATTATGTCAAGACTATCTGCTGCACAGTCAAGAATATTAATAATAGGATGAATAAAACCTCTTACAAATTAAATTTAATTCACAGGAATATCAAAACAACTAGGATGAAAGAATCACTGTTGGGACTATAATTTATGGACGAAGCAATCAGGTATAAGATAACAGGTCTCAGATTTTGGTGCGAAATTCACTCATTCATTTGGATAAATAGAGTTATGCCATTATAACTAATCTCAGTTTGTGATGAGAACCCTATATCCAATTCCTAACCCTAACCAACAACTATAATTCATAATTCGAATTCCTCACACTGGTTTAAGATCCCCCCATTTAGACCTAGTTATTAAGTGTACACTCTCGAGGTCACTATAGCGTCGCTCGAATGTTGTCCATAAATTAGTCTCACCTCTTGGTCTTTTCACCATATAATCTAGAATAATATTTACATATTTAGTCTGACAATTAATTATTACTTTAAAATCTACAGTTTAAAGGTTACGTAATGTTCTGTTCAGAAATTTCTAATACGATTAGATCAGCATTTTGCCAAAATCAATAAAATTATGAGAAGCAGTGTCCAGTGGAGTTCAACTTAGTCTGTTGTGAGATAGTAACTCACTGAAGACAGTGATGGATGTAGTTAGTTAGACATTAACACCGTTAGATGCCGGCCAACACGGTGGTCTAATGGTTAATGGTCCTGGGTTCGAATCTCTCGAGTCGGGATTGGGTATGCACACTGCTGAGGACTATCATACTACGATGAAACGGTCGTCCAGTTCTTCCAGGTTTTCCATGGTGGTCTAACTTCAATAGACTCATGATCTCAACTATTAAAATTACAATAATATTCACAAAAGCCCTCCTGATAATAATAAAATTATTCATTCTATCATGATTATTGACAACCTGAGATATATCATTCTACTTACAGTAATCATAGATTATTGTGTTAATTATCTTGACTTAATTCAATTGAATGAATTCAGGTCATCAAAAAACAAACAAACAAACACAGTAACTCTAAAATTTTCCATCTGAAATATATATCTTAATTTTACTTCACTTTACTTACGCCTGTTACCCCTCGTCGTGGAGTATAAGCCGTTGACCAGCATTCTTCAATTCATTCTATCTTAAACTTACATTTTCTACTTCTATTCAATGTTTGTTTATTCTTCTCATTTCAATGGTTAAGATCATGAGTCAGTTGAAGCTAGACCACCATGGGAAACCTGGAAGAACTGGACGACCGTTTCGTCCTGGTGCGGGACTCCTCAGCAGTGCGCATCCACGACCTCGCCCCCTGCGAGATTCAAACCCAGGACCTACTGATTTCGCGAGCGAGCACTTAACCATGGTGGTCTAGCTTCAACTGATTCATGATCTTAACCATTGAAATTACTATCATATCCACAAAACCTATCTGATATTCTTCTCATTGTCTATCTTCATTTCTCGTCCATCTATCCTAATAATAGGACAAATAAATTAAATGTCTAACTAAATTTAAAAGTTCATCAGAGGAAAAAAAAAAAACACACACACACACACATACACATACACATAATTGTCCTAATCTTTTTCTATGAAAAATATTATAAACACACAATACCCCTCTCTTCTTTTATTTTAATGACAAATTAGTTTTATGGAAATATTTCTTCATTCATCTCTGTTGCTATGGTAACAAGAACAACTAATTGCTTAAAAGTTGACATTCTTTTTTATCATAATAAATGATTAACTATTTATTCTATTTTAAATAACATACATTTGACAAATTTTTACAAACGATATAAATCATGTATGATCTGGGTTCGTTTATTTGGTTTTCATCTTTTTTAATACAGAAACAAAAAAAAGTATTCGTATTTCGAAATGTAAATATTTTTAAGTTATTTAAACTTTTACTACTAACATTTATATGTGATATATGTTCGGTGATTTAACTGATCTCCTCAAATACAACATGGAGAACACTAATCCAATCACGATTGATAGCGAAACTCTGGAAGAATCCTTCATGTACCTAGGAAGCATCGTCGATGAACAAGGATGATCAGATGCAGACGTAAAGGCGAAGATTGGAAAGGCAAGGGTCACATTCCTACAATTGAAGAACATATGGAACTCAAAACAACTTTCAACCAATATCAAAGTGAGAATCTTCAATACGAATGTCAAGATAGTTCTACTGTACGGAACTGAAACTTGGAGAACTATGAAAGCCATCACCCAGAAGGCACAAGTATTTATAAACAACTAACTACGCAAGATACTCAACATCCATTGTCCGAATACCATCAGCAACGGCCTACTCTGGAAGAGAACAAACCAACTTTCAGCTGAAGAGGAAATTAAGAAAAGACGATGGAAATGAATAGGACATACATTACGCAAATCATCAAACTGTCTGACGAGATATGCCCTAACTTGGAATCCTGAAAGGAAGCGGAAAAGAGGAAGATCAAAGAACACATTACATCGAGAAATAGAAGCAGATACGAAAAGGATGAATAAGAACTGGAAAGAGCTGGAAAGGATCGCCCAGGACGGAGTTCAATGGAGAATGCTGGTGAGCGGCTTATCCTCCTTCACGAAGAGTAACAGGCGTAAGTAACTAAGTAAGCTTTTAATGGGTTTGTGGACACGGAGAGTCCATCTAGGAGAGTTGGAAAACCCTGACCTCAAATCAATGGTGCATACGGACTTCAGGATCTTGAAGGAATAAATGGCATATGAACGTATTATTAGTCATCGGCTAACATGTGAATGCATATCCTGACATTGCTCCATTGCTTTGTGGATCAGACCTATAAGTCAAAGACACAGTGTTTGACCTCCTAAGAAAATAATCTGTTTCAGTTTGGGCACCCGAGAAGTACTTCATCCATCACAAAAATCGAGTGATTTACGTAGTGAATACATATTTGGTGCTCCCTTGTACCAATCTTTATGTGTTTTTCAAAAATCCCATGTCTAACAATATGACTAATTCTTCCTTAGTTTGAATGAAACTAAATAATATAATCATATCAAAATGAAATGAAATGCTATGCTTAACCACTTTTTCGTCTGGTTATTCACAGTTTGAATTATAACATTCTTCAATTAAATCTTATCAGTATAGAAATAAAAAAGAATCAATTTAAAACGGATTCGTTTAACGGCAATATCTTGATCCATATGAGAAGGGGTTTGCTGGATATTGTAGTAATTTCAAGAGTCGAGATCATGAGTCATTTCAAGCTGGACCACCATGGAAAACCTGGGAGAACTAGACGACCGTTTCGTCCAATTGTGGGACTCCTCAGCAGTGCGCATAGGCAATCCCGACTCGCGAGATTCGAACCCAGGACCATTAACCATTAGACCACTGAGCTGGGCGACATCCAACGGTGTTAATGTCTAACTTCAACTAATCCACTAAATTGAGCGATACATCCATCATTGTCTTCAGTGAGTTACTATCTCACATCACACCCGGTTGAACTTCACTCCTTCTCACTAGAACTCTAGTAAATACCTCTTGAAGCCAGTCACTAGTAAACATATGCTGATTCATATCAGACGTGGTTTTTGTGGAATTTTATAGTCTTCAACAAATTTTCAACAGAAATTAATGAATTACACAAATAAGTAGATTTATATCAGACAACGTAAAGAACTAAAGACCACAATATATATCATTACCAAGGTTTGATTTGATAATTTCCAATAAATTAAATACTGAGCAGATTTGGCTATTTATTCTCTGAAGAAGTGATTTATACTGAATCATCAAACATCAGAAAATCTCATTTTTCTACTTATTGGAATATTACAAATACATATAATTTCTAATGTATATGGAGCCCAATAATTTTGTATTACACATTTGACTACTTACAAGTAGTTAAACTTTAACTACTTAAATTTTCTGTTTCAGATTCTTCACAATTACAAAATAAATCAACATCATTACATAATACAACAATTTTTTAACACAATTCTATGGATTCATTAAATAATTTAGTATATTTTCAATTAAAATATATATATATATCAAACTAGCTAATAATCAATAAATCATACGATTAGCTTTCTTCACTATTTGAACATGCATGAACATTCACAAATGTAAATTACTTCAAAACATTGAAATTAGCTATTTTACAAATATGGTAGAAATATTAACAATTTAATGATCCTCTTAATATAGAATATTTGACCAACATTAGGATTATGCGATATGCATAATTACAACAACAACATAAAGACATCGAATCAAATTCTTCTCTTTTTTCTTCATATGGATATCATCGTTGATTCATTTAAAGAATTTTCACTAGATATATATTATAATCAATTTCATATCTGATATTAAATATTTGCATGAAAAATCTTAATAGAGAATTATTTATTTTGAAATTCCTTTTTCTTTTCTGACATCATTTTGACAAGTACCCCCCCAACAACAACAACAACAACAAAACACACACACACACCACCACCACTATCACTATCTGTAAAACTTTATGGTTCACAGGAAAGAAAAATGAACAAATTGAAATCATATCCTTTATTCATGATAATACTCATCTTATTTTATCATCGTCTGTATGTGTGTGTGTCAGTTATTCCTATTTAAACAACATAATATTTATTTACTCAAAAATATTTATAAATTTATCATCATTAGAAATGTGTTTAAAAGTCAATTGTCTATTTCATATACATATATATAATGGTTTGAATTATTTTGTTTCCTGGTTAGCGTTTTCTTAACGTGTTAGTTTTCTACAGGATGGGGTTGCTAACCTTATACTCAACCTGCTGTTTTATCCGGGTTTGGGTCGGGCAGTAGCTACAGAGGAACTCCAGGCGGAGTTACAAACATCAACTTTTAAGATATCTATAGCGTTTACCGCGTCTGTAAACCTGAACTCAAAGTTGCTTCCTGCAATAATAACATGAAGAATAATTACAACATACGGATAGTGGAAATAATAGCTGTTAGTTATGTTCAAACTTGGTAACAGTTTATCAGCAAGCAAAAATTGAACCAAGAACAAAAAAATATGGAAACTGTTTCCTTTAAACAAGGTATAAACAATTATACAAAATTGTGAATAACTGCTGCAGTGCTTGAGATAAATCAATTATAATGATAAATGTTATAATTAAATGTAAATTTTACAAAATATTACATGACAAACTTGCGTTACAACGTAAGCTTAGAAATTGCTAGGAAAAAAACTACTTACTGAATATTAGTAAGTAGTATAAAACAAAACACAAAAGAGTCGAAGGGAAGTGAATAAGGACAGAGAACGTATATATATATATATACAGCAATAATTATTCATTCGTATTCTTATGACCATGAATAACATTGTCATTATAGTTTCAGAAGAGACCATCCTGGATCCAACTCTATGAAAGTGAGCTACTATAATATCGACAGCATGTTTCTGGTTTCTGATGCGTTTTCCTAGTAGTATTGTGTTCTCTGAGTTGAATAACATTAATATACCACCCTGTAAATAGAATTAGGTTTTCTCAAAAGTAATCCACCAACGGTAAATCATTCTGTTCCGATGACTACTTTTTAGACCGGTTATCTAGGTAGGTTCTATTATCTGCAAATATTTTTTCATTCTCTGTTGGTCTGTGACCATCTCATGAATTGATCTCGATTAAATGATTTAATAAGCTGAATCCATTTAGACTGATTTCAAACTGAACTGAATATTACATTCTTTTTAGAAAATCCCAAGAATTTTTGAAATTATGATAGAGACGAGAACAAAGAATAAATTTTCATTTTCAACTCGTTTTTAAAATTCCCTTGATCCAACATTTTAGCGCCTTCATGATCCGTGGTTGTTTCCATATATATATATAAATAATAGTAACAATATTCTTACTGATATTACTTACTTGCGCCTTTGACCCCTCGTGGAGGAGCAAATGGCGGTCACTAGCATTTTTTACCCAACTCCGTCCTGGGCAATCTACTACAGTTGCTATTCATCCTTTCGATGTCTGCTTTCAATCCTCGACGCAGTGGGTTCTTCGGCCTTCCTCTTTCCCGTTTCCCTTCAGAATTCCAAGTTTACGCATGCCTCGTGATACAGTTTGATGATTTCAATAATGCACAACCTATCCATTTCCAAAGCTTTTTCTTAATTTCCTCCTCACCTGGAAATTGGTTTCTTCTCTCCCACAGTAGACTGTTGCTGATGATATCCGGTCAACGGACAATCAGTATCTTGTGTAGATAATTGATTATAAATACTTGTAATCTTTTGATGATGATTGTAGTGGTTCTCTAAGCTTCAGCTCCGTACAGTAGGACTGTATTGACGTTTGTAATCAAGATATTGGTTGACGGTGGGCCTGAGTTCCATATGTTCTTCAACTTTAGGAATGCTGTCCTTGCTTTTCCAATTCTCGCCTTTACGTCTGCATCAGATGTTCCACGTTCAACGATGATTCTTCCCAGGTACGTTAAAGTTTCTACCTCTTCCAGAGTCTCGCCATCAAGTGTGACTGCGTTGGCTTTCTCCGTGCTGTATTTTATGATTTTACTTCTTCCTTTGTGTATATTGAGGCATACTGATGCAGAGACAGCTGCTACACCGTTTGTTTTGACCTGCATTTGTTGTTGTGCATAAGACAGATAGGTCAGGGCATCTGTGAAGTCCAAATCGTCTAATTGCATCCAAGCTGTCCATTGTATTCCATGCTTCCCCTCACATGTAGAGTTCTTTATAATCCAGTCGACCACCAGAGGAACAAAGAAAGGGGGAGAGAAAGTAGCCTCGTCCGACTCCGCTCTTCACTTTGAAATGCGTCTGTCAGCTGTCCTCCATGCACTACTTTGCAGTGTAGTCCATCATATGGATTTCGGATGATATTGACAATTTTATACCATAGTGTCGAAGAAGTTTCCATAATGTTCACACTGTCAAATGCTTTCTCATAATCAAGGCAGTTGATGTATAGTGATGAGTTCCACTACACTGATTGTTTAACAATGACCCGTAGTGTCACGATTTGGTCTATGCACAACTGATTCGTACAAAATTCAGCTTGTTGATCTTCAAGCTGGACGCCTATTGAATATTTCATCCGGTTCAGCAACAGTGTTGAAAATTTTTCCTGGTACCGATAATAGTCTGTGCCTCTGTACTTCCCACTTTCTCAGATCTACTTTCTTTGGTACCTTGACGAGGTAACCTTCTTTACATTCTATCGACACTTTTTCTTCCTAAATCTTCGTAAATGGAATGTGGAGAATGTTTGTAATTACTTCTATAACTAACTTCAGTGCTTCAGCTGGTATATTCTTAGGTCTTACTGCTTTCCCACTCCTGATTTGTCTGATGGCCATCCTGATTTCTTTGATCGTTGGTGGAGTGGCATCTATAGGAAGGTCTGTAAATGCTGCTTCGGTGTCCGGTTGATTCGATGGAACTGGCCTATTCAAGAGCTCCTCAAAGTATTCTACCCATTTGTTCCTCTGTCGTTGAATTTCAGGGGTTGTTTTGCCTTCTTTGTTATTGACCGGTCTCTCTGGTTTACTATATTTTCCTATCAGTTTCTTCGTCGCGTCATACAGTTTATTCATATTTCCTTGTCTTGCAGCTTTTTCCACTGTCGTTGCTAGGACTTTCACAGATTCCTGCTTTTCAGTTCTAACACTCCTCTTCACTCTCTTGCTTCCTAATGCGTATTCAGCTTGTACCTTGACGTTCTCTGTTCTTGTTCGACTGTTGTTAATTACTATCTTCCCGTTCTTCTTCCTTTCTTGAATCTTACCCAAGATTTCAATAGAGATCCACTTCTTATGAAGGTGGATCTTGCGGCCCACCACCTCCTAACATGTTGAAGTTAGTGATTCTTTAATTTCTTCTGTTATCCTCCATAGTAGTTTCTTCTTCTTTCAGTAGATCCTGCAAGACTTGTAAGCTGTTGTTGAAAGTTATTTTGCATTCATTGAGTTTGTCAGTATCTCGAAGGAAAGCTGTATTGAACCTTTGTACTTCTGTTTCCCCAGTTTTCCAGTGCTTCATTAGCTTCAATTTCATCTTGGCCACAACCAGGTGGTGATTTGAAGCTATATCAGTTCCCCTCCTACTTCTCACGTCTCCGATTGACCTAATGAATTTTTTACTAGTGCGAATATGATCCATCTGGTTGTCTGTGGTGTGATCAGGTGAGAACCAAGGAGTTTTGTGTGTGCGTTTGTGAGGGAACATAGTCCCGTCTATAACTATTTTGTTGAATGCACATAAATTTGCAAATATCTCACCATTCTCGTTCCTTTCTCTTAGTCATTCCATGTCGTCCCATAATATTTTCATATCCGTTGTCCATTCCAACTTTGGCGTTTAGGTATCTCATCAGGATGGTCAGGTCGTTTCTTAAACACTTCGCTATAATTAGTTGCAGCCTCTCATAAAACTGATATTTATCGTCGTCATTGTTATCGTTGGTGGGTGCATGACATTGGATAACATTCGTTGTGATTCTCTCCTTCTTTGTTCTGAAGGATGCTTTGATGATTCTGGATCCATGAGATTCCCATCCTGTAAATTTTTTACGTGCTTTTTGGGTAGCATCAGAGCAACTCCCTGAGTGTGAGGAGCATTCTCTTTTTTGTGAATCCGTTATTGACATACACATTGTTACACTAGAAAGAATAATGAATTAGGATACCACATATGATGCAAAAATCGAGTTTATTAGGACGAATCCTAGATTGATGAATGAAAAAATACCAAGATTTTTCGTATGACAAGTAAGGAAACTTGTAAGTCCAAATAAAATGACTACAGAAAGGGGCACAAAAGTAATCAACACAACGTACTACGCAACACAGAAGATTCACCTTTTAGTTCACAATGCTTCATTAATTTATATGATTAGTGAAAAGCGTTAGGGTTGTAGTAGGTTAAACTGCAGTAGAATAACATGTCTAGATTTGCTCTAAACTCCACAGGTGAAAAACTTTTCGAGACACCCAGTCTCAAGTACACTATAAGCGAATATCTTAACTGTTAATAAGTAAAGTAGATGGCATAGCACCAGGAGTGCATATTTCATGAACGACTTAAAATAGAAGTTGAAAATCTAAAAGCATAATTGGCTGGGCGAATACTTTCTGAAGTTTCCTGCAACTTTCTAGTTACGATTGCGGCAATCAGACAATTAAGTCAGAACCACAGTAGAAAATATTACTGTGCCACAAAAGTCGGCTTGGGATAAACTCCACACTGTCAAGTCATCTAAGTGTAACGTAGTCAGTAATTAAGGTAATGTCTTCGCTTGTTTAGTCACTCAATTATAGATCTCTTAAAATAATTGCTATCATAGGATTAACTGTAGGTACGACTCTTGTCATGTTTTGATTTTTATTCCACCATGAATGACAGCGCTACACTTGATACGTCCGAAGCACGATATTGTGGCACTTTCCTCATAAAAACTCCGCATTTTTTATGTAAGCCAGAAAAGACAGCAGACGCCCTCCATCGTGCATTACGATAGTGTAAATAATTATCGACTCACTTTGGTTGGTTACTAGGTTCTAGATCAAAATTGCGGACGAGAATGGTTTATTCCCACGCCAAAAATTTCATGTTTGACAAAAACGATAATACTACGAACCAAAATATTTTTTACAGTGATTAACAGAAAAGCCTCACTAATCACCAATGTAAACCAGTATAACACGCCAACACTTAAATTTGGTTACATCTAAGTTTTGTCACACCCTTCAATTAATGTATTTAACAGACGATGCTATTCGAACAGTAACAATTTGTCTTTATCTTTGAGTTACTATTATCATGTCTGAATGAGCATGTAGGCTTGATTACATGTGACAGTCTAAGCACATATTCTTCTTTCTAGCCTAAATGTTAATTGCTTAAATCGCTCGATAAATCACTCGTTTTCCTATATATATAATCCTATTAATCCACTCGACCTCTTAATTAGCTCTCATTAGCACTACTGCCGGAATTCGCTTTGTGTCCCTGTGGCTTAATGATTTCTGCTATACAATAATAGACTGTAATCGACACTTCGTGTCAGCATTCTAAAATCCATACATCTTTGAGATTCACTTAGTAACGGTTATCAAGAAGATTGGTAACGAAGCCTTAATAACTACGTATGTCTGAACACCGATTACCATGACGCGTAATGATGACTAGTGTTGGGGATGGTTGGAAGAAAGTTAGGGGCGGTCAAACCAAAGCGTAGCATCAGCCCTTGTAGTCACTAACTCCTAGTCTTAACCATGTTGGTAGATGTAGACTAATTGATTGGAGTCCGCGTGATTATCACAATGGAGTAGGTGTATACACTCTCTATCTTCCTTTAAAATAAGAGATTAAAATCACTTCATATCTTTCTTTCTACGAACTAATTCTTTCTTCCTGTACTATATTCTTAAATGTAATCTTTCTTTTTATATATTACCACCATTGAATTAACTACTTTTATGAATTCAGTGTTCATCTTGTTGTGCTAATGAGGTATGGCAACTTGGATCAATGCACATGTGTACCTGGTCCTACACTGTAGCTGACTGACTTAGAAACTATCATGAAAATAATTCGTTACACCAGTTTTCAAGGGAATTTGTATACTTTGTGCGACAAATCCCAAAGATTATTAAAGATAATGAGAAAAATTTAATTTCGAAAAAAAAATTCTTTATTTTCCAATAAAGAGCAATACATATAAGATGAGAACTTTAACTGGAACTTTCAACAACGGAAGCATTAGTACTAGTGATATCTCTGCTATATAACATTTCTAAAGATCGACAAACTATATCATCATTTAGATAAACCACTTTTGTTTTGCCCATAATTTCAGCTAGAAATATAGCAAGATTATGTTCACACTAAATAGGCACATAAAAATCATAACACAAACACAAGAACAGATATTTACCCATAATTCATATAAAGGATTAATATACTTCTGTACTGTATTAAAACAACGACAATAACGTGTGTAATTTGAACAGTAACTAACCGGACCAGAACCTGATTCCACCTATAAGCAATAAACGGGTTTAATTTATTTTTTTTGTTTTTGAAACCATAAATTGCAAATTACTCGAAATAATTGGTGCTGAGATGATTTTGATCGTTCGATAGTTATGGAACCGCATTCAATAATCAATAATGCTTTCATGATTAAATCACCAAATATATTATGTAATCTTCCAGTAAATAAGATGAATATTTATTTATAAAAGGATACATACAATAAAAGTTGTTCATTTGTTAAGTCACTATTTGCTGGGAGTTGTTGTTTTAAATTACATTTTAAACCTCGAGGCGCGAAAAAGACACTCATTTAAAAACAAGGTCACTGTAGGTCTTCTAATAACTATTTGAAAAAGAAAAAATTAAATAACTGATCAGAAACATCCACGGTACAAATATGAGACTGAAAATTCAATCCAGAGAAGTTATGCTACCGTAAATATCGATTACACAATCATAAGTGGTAAAACAGCATAACACAAAACCCAATATAATGACTGAGGAGAAACGAACTGACGATGTGGATAATGTAAAACCAGTAACGAACACAGTAAAATATCCATAAGAACTACAAATGTTTGTTCTAAACACTAGAAAATAACTAGTTTCGACTTTAGATCATATTGTTTAACAGGTTTTCAATCATTAAGTGCTCCCACTACAAGGGTGAACTACACTACTATCACAAGGTTTAAACAAGTCAGTCAGTCAGTAACAAAGTAGAACTTCGTACGTACGTACATCAGTTCGAGTTGCCACACCACATTACAACAGAAATGCAGTTGTCGACTCAAATCACGTAGTGGTAGAGGTAGTAAGAGTATAAGCAGTAATCGGAAAGATGAGGGTTTGAAGATGTTATTCAAGGAGTGTAACCCAATGAAATAAATTTGGAAAGAAAATAAGGGATATGAGGAATTCAGATTAGAATTTGGGAGAGCACAAAGAGTTGATGCACCTGCGCCATTACAAACAACTTTGAGTCATGTTATTCAGGGTCTCTAACCATCGGTTGCTATCATCTCGCGGTCCCCAACCAGGTAGTCTACACCTACCAACATGACTCAGCTCACTTGTCAGTGACTTCATGGACTTGTGCCATATTTTGGTCTGGCCGCCTCTAGCTTTCTTCCAACCTACTCCTACACCAGAAAACATCGCACGTCGGGGCAGTCAGTGGTTGGGCATACGTAACACATGTCCCAGCCATCTCAACTGATAAAGTTTCACTACTTCCTCAATTGATTTGCCATCCTTACCTAGCACTCGTTTCCTAACAATTGCGTTATTTACTCGATGGTCTCAGGATATACAGGTTCAAACAACGCAAAAGTAAAAAGGAAAAACAAAAGAAAATCTTTATCATATAGATTATTAAAGTATATTTTCATTGAAAACAATAGATGGATATACAGATTTACATTAGTACATAAATATACTATGCCTATATACAACATCGAAGGATAATCTTGATTACATATCTTCATATTCAACTCGAATACGTTTTAAACGACTAACACGATAACTTGGATATTTTCTAGTAGCAGCCAAATTACTAACAATTGTTGATCGACCAGGATAAGCATTAACTTTGAAAAAATGATCTTCATTCGGATTATAACGTACTGGTTCTAATTGTATATTTATATTCGATGGTAATTCACAAACATTATTTCTGGCATCTGATGTTAATTTATATAAGAAATCTGGTGTTTCTACTGGTGTCATAAAATAATCGATTAAATCTTCAATAGAATTAATTTCATGAAGGTAACTATTGGCAATATGATGTTTAAACTCTGTAATACATGCGGTAAATATCTGTTTTAAAAAATAAAGTAGCATATAAACACAATGTGAATAAAAATAATATCCATTTCAATGAATGAGTTGAATATAATAGTCAAGTTCATGATGGATGCATTAATTAAAACTAATTTTGGCGAGTCTTTAATTTATGGACGACCTTTAAACGAACCTTGAGTGACCTTGAGAAATATTAGCCAATCAGCAAACAGTCAGTATCGAGTAAAAATATGTTATACAAAACCAAAGAATTAACGTAGATACAATTCTTTTACATGGTTCAAAAACTCCTTAAGGTTAAAAAGAGGTTCAGAAATTCTAAAATCGTAATGCATACGGTAGAGGAAATCACCAATATGGCTTCATAATAAACGGCCTCTGGAGTCATGATAAAGTCTCAAAAACTCTTTCAGCTTCGACCACATGGTTTCAATATTGTTTGTGTGCATTCCGGTTGTTGAGTGCACAAAATGCTACTTGTGGATAACGACACGATGCACGTAACCAAGCCTATGTAGGAGTTTGTACGTTCTCCAAACACCCGTATATATTGCAGTACCTGGTTGCAGCCAGTGTTACTGGTGCTTTAATTATCCAGTTCGTAATAATTGTCATAATTTACCTTAGTTAGGAATTATATATAGGGTTTTCATCACGAACTGACATCAGCTATAATGCCAGAAATCTATTTAGCCAAACAGATGAAACGCTTTCGCACTAAATTCCGAGATCTGTTATCTTATACCAGATTGTTTCGTCCACAAATTATAGTCTCGCCGTTTTATTTGTTATAACCTCTCAATTATCACGTTTTGTACAAAATTCCCTGTGAACCGATCGTACGTCAGCACTAAGCGCTGAAGGTGGCGCCGTAACCTTGAAATCTCTAAAACGCTTCTGATTGGCTCATTCATAAATTAGAGTCTCACCCTAATTTCTTTTACGCGATTTGAATCGACAACTGCATCTCTGTGCTAAGGTGGTGTGGCAACTCGAACTGATGTACGTACGTACGAAGTTCTACGTTGTTACTGACTGACTGACTGACTAATTTCTTTTAATCGATTGGAATGCATTGACTCATTCATTCGGAGATCAACGTGGTAACTGTGATCAATCGTCAAGGTTATTTAGATAGTATGGTTAAAAAATGGATCAGAATGGTATAGATACCACTTTCTTCCTTACTTATCCTTAAAGCTTCAGTTTGAATAATAGTTCAAAATATTTATTTTTATTTTATGCATATATGGCAGCTCATATGCAATGGAGTTTGTTCACATTTAATTTGGTTAAGCCCTTTTGATAAATTATTTAACGGATAGAGACATTCGTACAATAACAACTTATCTATACTATTGTACTTTTATTATTGTTGCACTTGTATGAATATGTAT
Organism: Schistosoma guineensis; assembly: GCA_944470375.2. NCBI lineage: Eukaryota > Metazoa > Platyhelminthes > Trematoda > Strigeidida > Schistosomatidae > Schistosoma > Schistosoma guineensis. The sequence goes on along the minus strand of OX103892.1, from coordinate 46,112,488 downwards.
GCTTGAACATTCCTTACTATCTACAGATATATATTCATTATGATAGCCTTACCATCAGCCGCTTAATAGATTCGATGGTTCATTCATTTCCCTATGCATATATATATGTTAATTTTAATCCTATTCACTCGTTTCCCCGTTTGCTTTTCAGCATTACTCTTTTATGCTCGTTTAGCGTACCTGTAATTTGGGTTATCTTTGCTTGGTGCAATAATAAACGTAATCGACACTTCGTATTCGCCCTCCCTCTCTCTTTAAATGCTCTCGTACGGCCACGCGTATACAGCCTCTGCCAGGGAAGTCCTACTCAATGCCTTCTCGTGGCGAGGGTGTTGTTTACGAAAATGAGAGGACGAAAAGCGAGTGTCCGGCGCATTAACCGGATTCCAAACCAATGGTGCACATGGGCTCCAGGATCCTGAAGGAACAAATGGCGTATGAACCAATCGTTGGTCACCGGTTCCCATGGGACTGCATCTCCTCACGATGCGCCACTGCCTTGTGAATCAGACCTTCAGGTCGAACACTCCGCGTGTAGCCCCTAAGAAAACCACCTGTTTCAGTTCGGGTGCCCAGGCAATACCCCACCCCTCACACAAATCGAATGATTTATGTGGTGCATATATATTTGGTACCTCGTTGTACCAATGTTTATGTGTTTAAATAATAGATTTGAGATATATATTAACAATTGACTAAATTAAATTTACTTTATATTTTTCATCATTATTCTGAAAACGATAAGCTTTCCATTGATTATTGTTTGATGAACTCAAATTGAATAACTTTTTACTTAAAGCTTCAATACGTAATTCAACATCTTCTGGTGGACAATAAGGATCACGATTCATTAAAATATTTTTACTATAATATAAAATCAAAGTGATAAGACCAATGAGATGTTAAGTGAAAAAAATGATTTCATTACCTTTTATCTGCCAGTGATTGTAATCTTGAAGTGAAATTATAAACTTTTGATTCATTGAACTGATTTGTTGATAAAGAATTTGATAATATCGGTATTTGTAAATACTTTCTCTAAATAAATAAGTGTTGAAACTTGATTTCATCTTATTAGAAATAAAATTTTCAAGATAATATAGATAAAGCGCGAAAACAAACACTTGACTAATGTCTGTACTAATCATGATTGAGATCATGAAGTGATTGATGTTAAACCACCGTTGGAAGCCTGAAGCACCGGACGGCCGTTTCGTTGCCACAATAGGACGGCCTTGGTACGGCCGAGAGTGGGGAGAGTCCTCCCTCCCTCTCGAAATGATCTCACATGGCCACACGTATATAACCTCTGCCAGGGAAGTCTTACTCATCGCCTTCTCGTGGCGGGGGTGTTGTTTACGAAACTGAGAGGACGAAAAGCGAACGACCGGCGCTTTAACCGGGTTGGTGGACATGGAGAGTCCACCTAGGGAAGTTGGAAAACTCTGATTCCAAACAAATGGTGCACATGGGCTCCAGTATCCTGAGGAAACAAATAGCGTATGAACCAATCGTTGGTCACCGGCTACCATGGGAATGCATCCACTGCCTTGTGGATTAGACCTTCAGGTCGAAGGCTCCAGGTGTGGTCCCCTAAGAAAACCACCTGCCTCGGTTTAGGCACCCGGGCAGTCTCACAGCCCTCACACATATCAAATGACATGTGTGGCACATATGTATTTGGTGCCTCCTTGTACCAATATGTGTTAAAATAAACGAATAAATAAATCCAGGTTTCCAACGGTGGTCTAACATCAATCAGTTCATGATCTCAATCAAAAATTTAATAATCTCCACAACTCCTATACTGATGATTTTTAAATGGCCTGAAAGAAGTAAATAGCTTTAATTTTCGATGGTTAACATTAATATATAATCAGCAAAATAATATAAGATTGAGTTGCAAATGTGAATGTAATTAATTTGTTTTACAATAAAGAGCCCATTTTATCTACTGGTTTGTAATCAGATGTATTCGACTATGCCGGTTTAAAAACTATGGATCTATTGTGGATTTATGTGAAGAATTTATAATATTATCATTGGTGGCGTTTTTGTGGACATCTAAACGATGAAGTGATATTTTACACTCTTACATGAAAAATGAAATAATATTACATTTACTTATCTTCTCATCTTGAGTAGTGTACTAGAAATTGAAAATTAACTTATCAGAGTATTATACTTATGTAGATATTTCGATAAAAGCATTGATAAAGTTATATGTAAATATAGTGATCGAACTCAGGGTCCTGTTCTTTGTTTACACAGACAATATACACTTATTATGGGGTGGACTTTCTGATAGACGTGATATTTCAATCGTTAAAGACGATGGATAAAATGTTAATCGATAGATGAACGCTATGATCGAGTGATATCTACTGCCAAGACCGTATTACTAACGTAGACCTCCACATGACTAAAGATCAAAAACAAGACTACTAGCCGTAAAAATAGTTTTTCATGTGGTTTGCTTACATATGAAAAATCTGAACACAAAATAAATAAGACAAAACGCCATAAGCGATTGGAGAAAACTGGTTTGTAGATCATTCATCTTCCAATCAGTTACGATATGATTACTGGGTCTAATCTATGGGCATCGTATCAACAATGGATGATAAAATATGACATAATGTGATATCAAACCGTGGCACTTATCTTTTAGTTTTCGGTCTACTATGAATAGGTTTTATTCTTTATGATTTTTCCACCTATATTGTAATTACTATTTGCTTTCTTAACATTGATTTCATTACAGCGATTGCTTAATATAACAACTTCAAATAACAAACTTATCCAGAGCATCAATTGTGTATCTATAGGAGTGATCAGACTGATGGAATGGAGGCTTAGTAGTTAAGGGGTCCGCCTTTTAAACGCAAGGTTTTGGGTTCGAACCCCGCCACACCTAATTCAGTTAGAGCAACCACATGATATCGTTAACGTCCACACTAAGAATGTGGATCATAAACATGAACATAGTGAATGAGTTACCTCTAAAGATCAAACTATTATGACAGTATACATGAGTAAGAAAATTTATTGCCAATAAATATGTGATTGAACAGCGCAGTTTAGAGAAATAACCAGCAACTAACTGATTGACTTAGAAAACATCTAAGACAAAATTTATTCGAAAAATTGCAACCCCAAGTTTTATTTCCTTTGATCTATACCTCTTGGCGGTGTTGCTGATTATTACACCCAAGTTTCAACTTCGAAACCTGTTTCGCCTACTCCGATACTTACAGCTGTGTAGTAACCTCTACACAAAATATGTCTTGGAGCTAAGTACGCAAATATATAACAAGTCACTGAGTTGTAATCTGTTTACGTTAAAATAACTCGACGAAACATTTCAACAAATCTACAACTGTTTTCACCTCCAAAAAGACAGGAAACGATGCACCACTGTGCTACCAACTACTGAAAAAGATCATGAAAAGGCCTGAAACGCCTGTATATCTTTTACAAGGTTTGAAAGATACATATGAATAAGTTTGAAAACAAATCTGTTGAACTTTTTACGTGCCTGTCAGTCAGTGTACAAATCAGATTATAGTTTCGATAAGAAAAGCATTGAACACTTCGCTTTATAACCCACAAATATTTTACAAAAACTACACTTAATCTTAAAGACTTTGGGAGTCTTTACATAGAAAAGAAAAAATACAGAACCAGATGTACTTTCATTGAAGCATTAGGCTCCATATAATTCGACTAACTTTTGAGAAACTTTAAGAAGTATGTTCAAAATTCGGTACTTAGTTGACCATAGATTGCTAAAGAGTCTATAATGCTTATTTAGACAACTAGATGTATGTCTATTCTCAAAGGGTCTCTTTTTAGATACAAAGTGTCATCATTTCAAAAATTTTCTACTTCTGGTTCGTTGCATATTTATCAGCCCTTTCTAAACCATACCTCTTCAGTTTCCCAAGTCAAAGGCGTATGATGTCACCCAATAGGCATGGTGAGTCTAAGCTAACAACTCACCACAGACATGAGTTGAATGACTTAACTAATGGTTAATACAATACAATAATGTCCTACGAAGGAAGAACATCCTGACCAATTTCTACAAGTAGATGACCAATGAAATTCTGTTGGTTATAGTTTAAAAAAATAAGAACCTACAGGTCAATCTAGGGCTTCGTATTAAAGATACAACAACACCACAGAACCACAGAGATTGGCTAAAGATTTAGACAATCCAATTCAGACCAGAGGATTACAAGTCTAGGCTTCTTTTCACCAATCAATGTTTGGCCACCAATATTGTGATCTTAACATGTCAATGTGAGGATCAATACACACAGGATTTGTAGTCTGTTTGGTAGCTAAATCATTAATAGGTCCCAGAAGTTATTGTTATATATTATGGTAACTTCATAGTTTTTTATGGTTTTACGAAAGCTTATTGAATGATCTAGAGTTACAGTCGCCATAATCTGGTTTTCTGCATGATTATACCTTGGATGGGAACCAATTTTTCAGGATAACTCTTCTAAAAGGTGACCGAAAGAACTGTCTGACTAATATTGATCACCATATAGTAACTCCGGCGTTAACCATACAAAGAGTGGCTTGAGAATCTATACTTCTTTACTCTGCCCTACCAGTTTAAGTGGTCTGATTTTGATGCATAGAATACTGGGAAAGGTTTGGGACTGATATAACTTTTCGTTTTTTGCCAAACAGACTAGGACAACTCAAAGGACATAGCAGGAGAGAACACAAGTAAGGGATAAGCAAACGACCCATGACATACAGGTTTTCACACCGTCACCCGTTCTTGAAACGTTTTGCCCGAACTGACGTCCGCCCTTTCAACCAAACGATTTGACATAAAACTACACACTTTCATCAGCTTATTAGGAAAGGCTAAGACAGGCTATATGCTTTCTGTTACTAAAAAACATCGGATATCTGACTACATCAACCTAGTGCTAATATCCGATTAACTATGATTCCGACATGTACAATGCAAAGAAAAGAATAAAATCTAGTTCCTTTATAAGGCATGCTGAACACTATTTCCAATTAACCATGAAGATATTTAAAGCAAGATTTACATTACAGATCGCGTAACGCAGCATTTTGCGACAGTCGCGCTTTGCCTTGCACTTCAAATTATTAAATGTTTCAAATGGTTTTGGACGGAAAAGAAGAAGCTTTTGCTTAACGGGCTTCCACTTTTAGTAGCAGTAAATCATCAATACCTTCAAGCAGGAACTTAAGTATATTAACTCTGAAAGAGGAAAAAGAAAAAAGTTGGTATATCATAGTAAGATGCTATCCTTAGTCCATAAGAATACCTAAAGTTTTCTCTCAAAGGACTCCTGAGAAGACGCTTGAACTAGCTCATCTCGCAGCGGATTCCACCATTTGACCACTCTTAAAGAGTATAAGTTGTGTCTAAAGTCGGTTCTGCTGAGTTATGTCGCTAGTTGCTCGCTGATACCCCTAAAGTTTGTGTTGGGACTAAGCTCATCTAGGTCTTTAAGGGGATACTCAAGAGTGTTTAGGATGCTGTAAGCCATTAGAAGGTCACCTTTAATGGGTAAAGGTTTATTGACTGGAAGCTTTCGTCATAAGGCTTGAATTTAAGTCTCCAGACTAATTTCGAGGCTCGCCGTTGGATACGTTCCAGAGTGCCTTTTCCCTTTTGATGTGAAGGAGGAAATACTATGTCTCCGCACTCTAAATGAGAACGCATTAAACTGTTGAAGATTACTTGCAAAGTTCTTCCGTCGAACCGGCCAAAAATGAGCTTAGATGTTATCAGTGCAAGGTTTGCTCGCGTTTGTCGCAGTTAGAGCAAGACTTCAACTAGTAGGGTACCGTCACTTCAAATCTTTTTCATTTTATACTGTTCTCGGTGCATCTCTCCCCAAAGTTTCACATCATCAGTAAAAAGCAATAAGTCTGACGATACCTGTTGTGGAAAGTCGTTTATGTAAATCAAGAAAAGAAGACGTCCTAGTACTGAGCCCTGTGGGATTCCACTGGGGTATTCCATAACCTGAAAGAAGTTGAAGTTAACCCTGATCTTGAAATGTTGATTTTTTTTAATGTAAAGTGAGCCAATCCATTAAAGGTGATTTGATACTTAATCTTTTGAACTTATTGATAAGACATTTTTGGTTGACCCTATCAAAAGTTTTTGAGAAGTCAAGGTAAATAACGCCAACCTTGCCCTCGTGATCAATGAGGATTGTCCATCTGTCCACCGCAGTTGGCAGGTTGATTATACAAGAGTGATCTTTTCTGAAATTGTGTTTCTGAGGCGAAAATATGTTTATGGATAACAAATAGTCGTGTAGAAAATCGCACATCAGAGACTCCATAATTTTTAAGGGTATAGAGAGATGGTCCACGGGTCGGTAGCATGAAGTTTCGCTGCGTCGACCTCCCTCGAAAATTGGTGTGATGTGAGCCTGCTTCCAAATTTCAGGTGATGTACTTCGGCTTGACGAGTGTGAGAATCTCATGCCAAGCGGTATTGGCAACACTGAAGCTGTTTTCCTCAGTTTAGCTGAACGAACCATATCCGGACCAGGTGAGGTGTCTTTTTGGGTGCTGCAGTTCCCGGTACATTAAGTCTATCCTCCCGCTCACTTCTGAAAGTCCTGTGTAGTCTCAGATGAAGCTTTAATGAATACAGTTCATGTGAGTCAGCTGAAATGTCCGAAAGTAATGCTCAGCCAGGAGATTAGCAGCGTCACTGTCGTTGTTGATCAGGTCATTGGTACCTAGGAGTTGGGAAACTCCGGTTTTAGATTTTCGAAGAGAGGTTGCGTAAAGACCAACTTATCGATAAATTTATACATGCAAAGACCATTCATGTATCAGTTTCATTTTGTTAGAAAATATCTTAGAAATGATTCAGCAATCCTAATTGCTTGGATTAAAAAAATTGTCGTTCATTCTTTTGTCGACCCTCGCCAATCTGTCACCATGGTTACTCTGGAAAATCCTTTGGTCAGATGGTTGCCCGATTTTTCATTACGGCCGCAATCGCAACTTTGCGCGAATTCTAGCCCAGGAATAGAGCAGTGTCTGAGTACTTTGATTCAAATGACAGAATCTGTTTACAAAAATATATCATAGAGTGACTGATAGGGGTCAATAAGTATGAAAACCTTGGATCATGATATTTCAGCAACCCCGTCATAGTTTAAACTATCTTACAAACAATCGCTGATTAACACAATAAGACTGATCAGTATGAACAATGATGCGACTTTGGCGTATAGTATTACAAATTAGGCAGTAAGATCAGGGCAAGTCCACAAGATTAGATTAGGTTGTTGAGTCTAATGTCCTCTATATCTGACTCCAATAAATAATATCCCGTTAACTGAGGATTTAAGGCAGGCTTAATCTCCTAGTAGAATTACGGATTTACTCGAGATTATTGAGAAGCCTGAACACCAGTTGTAGAGATAATTTATTGTTAATGATTAATAAAAATCCACAAGCGTACAGCGAGCAAGCACACGATGAAACAAAGTGAGTGAGTCTATGTGTGTGTGTTAAAAATCCATATATATTTTTGAGAGTTAATCGGGTGTGGATAAATTATCGATTACCTGTACATTGCAACCAATAGGAAGGTAGCTTAAGGGTTAATGTACAGACATGCATCCAACCATACACACCGAAAGTACATAGTGAATTAAGAGTCTGAAATGCACACAGAAATTAACATGATGAATTAAGTGTCTCAGTTACAATGAATAGACAAATGATACAATGGCCAAATGGGCTTGCCACAAGGTCTATCATTTGGTTAGCATAGATACACTAATCCTGACCTGAACCTATGTCCCATTGGCAAACATGATCTGCAAGTTTCAAAGATGACAGAATATAAAAAATGAATAGCAAGTAGCTTCATCTGTCATATTTTGACTCATCATTGTTGATTAGCTGGGGAGGTTGTCGGAGATGAATTTTAAACTAAGGTATTATAGTAAGTCGGGTTTGTATGATAATTAGAAGCATCCGAATTATTGTACTGACTAGGAATACCGGACATAGTGCAGTTTACAGAAAGTTGAACTAGATGAGAACAAGTAAACTCATTATATTTGGAACTTCAAATCGGCGGATATCCAAATCCAAATGAATCATTAGTTTGTACAAATACATCTTGACAACTTTACGATATTCATTCTAACATTCTCCTATTCATACTGTATCAATCCCGTGTCTATTTGGAGCAAATATTATCTGATATGTCTGCGTCTGTAGCAACCACGAATTCAGTTTTACTAAAGTGTCTTTCAGGCCAAAAATTATTAATTAATAGATGCAGTAGTCGTGTTTGGCCAAAGAGCCATCTAGTTTAATAGATGGAAAGTCTTATATCGTGTTCACCGACAACGTAGTCCTCAACATCAACATTCTTCAGTAAAAAAGACTTAATAAATGAATCACACATAATCCTGCTAACAAAATAATATTTTATATCACAATGCATTTCATCTTTACGTAAAGGAGACAAATATGATAGACCACCCTACATAAAGTGCTAGAAATATTAAGAATACTCCAAGAACTAAAAGTGCTAAAAATTCTGAAGATAATATGAATAAAGTGGCGGGAGGAAAATAACCCAGGCTGTCATTAAAACGAACCCAAACAGGCCAATGAACCTTGGAAGTTAAAATTTCATTATGCTTGCGCAATTAACGGAGTGATCATGATTACTGTCTAAAAGTGTTGGATCTCATCGAAGTCAGTAGTAATGTTCGAAGGAACACACTATATAAAGACAAGCTACTGCCATCCACAACAGGATCGTTTTGCGGAATACTGATAAGAAAAGAATCGGTTACAGCAATGCATCTCTCAAAGTTTGTAGGGTACTGAGCCGACTATTATTATCAATGACTGTATCCAATGTTACATTGTCGGTAGAACAGAATTCTCAGAAAGAGTTATTTCAACAAGTTTATTTAACAAAAAATAAAAAGCGAAGGAAACTGATGACTGTGTAGATTTATGGTCTACTATGATATTAGTACTGCTCTAATAATAGACCTAATCCTAAATTTGTAGATTTGTCATGATATAACTGCCTAATCTATAAGATCTTACGTGGAAGTCACACCATCGACTACACCAACTCACTGTATCATATCAATTACCAATACATGATGTAGAACAAGGTTAGGCTAGAGAAAGAACAATATATTTAATATGAATAGAAGATATATGGTAACATTCAGATGGACCACGCCTGCATGGCCGAGCCATGCCACTCGATCAACCCCAGTCCATTCAATTCATTCTCCGCGCCTTCTCCATTGTTAGGTATTTCCTCGAGTTAAATATTGAATATCTATTTTCTGACTAGTCTCGTGTTCACAGCTTTGTGGATTGTGTGGCTATTGTCCAATGCCACTACAACTGCAAGAGTTAAATGGATAGGTAAACGCAGTGCTTTTTCCGAAGATTTGAATCTGTACTCTTGAATTGAACACAGGTTGTTGACTAGATGAACTGTAACAACTTTTTCGTCACATAGCATAGTTGTTAGATAAGGTGATGTGAAGGTTTTATTTCCCTGCTTGTGAGTATGTGTTTTAATATCTTGATGTTTCGCCCGACCGAGAGATATCTAAGAAGAAAGATATGAATGAAGTGTATGTGTAGCATCTGACACGATAATACCTGACAAGAATTCGCGAGAACTTAAACGTCTATCCACAATCTTTATAATAATAAACATAAAAGATCCACGGCAAACCGTGCTAATTGCCTTCAGCACTCTCCACACTACAGCAAATTATTTTCTCAAAAGCCCGGGAAAGAACAGTGGAGAGCAACAAAGAATAACGAGCAATATGCAGGAACTGACAAATAGTAAGAGTAAATGTCAAATAGTATTAAAGGCATGCAGCCTCACTATGGAGTAATTCAGTTGAAAAACGTTCAAAACAAAAAAACATGAGAACACCGAAGTAGATCAGAGGAAAAACTTACATAAAGGCAAATGATTCTTGACACTGTTTGTCAACAGAACAACAAAATATTTAAGCGCCGTCGGTGTCACAGGCTAAAATTGACAGTTTGATATTTAGACGGACTAAGCGTGAAACTATTAACAATAGACCACTATTCCATACGAGATAAGAACTCATTAATTTCAAGGGGATGTAAGGAGGTAAAAATTGGCATGCATATTTAACAAGTGTTTACTGCGGAGGATAGATTATGCGGAAACGAAGTGGCACAAGAACAACACCTCGTGGCACACCTTCATGAGAAAGTAGATATGTCGAACACTTTCCAAGCTAGACAATGCGGCACGTTTATGAGTCTCACATGTTTCCTCACCAATAATGAAAACGAAGTCTAAATAGGTATCCAAACGCGTGGGAAAATCTACTGCATTTTGATGACCTAATGATGAAAGCTAAAGTCACATGAATTAAAATCACCACATACAATTTAAAGTGGGCTACTGAAGGTAGTAACATCAAATTCAGTGAATTCATCAACGAAATCAGATAGTCCAGATGATGTGCAGTCTGGAGTCACGTAGATATCGGTAACATGAATATAATTATATTTATTCACGTGTTCCCGACAGCATCTTAAAGTTAAACAGTCGATAAAGTCGTTTGAAAAATTAATATTTGAAAAAATTAGAATGACACCAGTTCTCACTTACAAATGTGGCTACATCACTCGAATACCCTTTCTTACTGCCTGATCAATCTGGACGATATATATTGAAATCTTGTAGTGAAATTAGGAAAACGTCTTGTAAACCACTTAACCGAGATCCTTGAATTGTGATTACACCCCGATTTTCATACATATTTTGACTTGGCAGGAATTTTAAATAATTCACCTTGCCAATCAGTAATTAACAGTTATAATTAAGCAGTTTAGGAATCGACATCTGAAGAGAACTAATTCTTTTCAACGCATATTGATGGCCACCACGATGTCTCGGATTATACTTTTTTGTATCTTGCAAGGCAATTGGTCGTAAACTTCTCATAAATGCGTTTGAATAGGTTGTGCGACTAACAGACATAGTAATGTGTTAAAACAAAATAAAAAAGATAACTTGTCGTAATATTTAGATGAGGGGAACAGGTAGCCAAAACATTCAAGCAGGTTACCGTATAAAGAAACACAACAATAAAAAAGCTATCCTTTAATGGTCTTCTTAAATCGGACCACATTTTGAAATCACTGAAATTCAAACACTTCGACTGAGCACAGATTTTGTATTATCACATTTCAGAATTGTCTCATTTGATCCTAATGTTAACTTTTGAAGCATCTTACTGTAGCCACAACACAACATTGATTACATAGTATAAATCTATGGGACATAAACGACAAACCTCCATCAAACCCAAGAATAAAAAGACGTTATTCATTTCTGAACTTTATATTTACAATAAATAACTGTATCAAAGTCAAAATTACTGGAGGGGGGGAAATGGTCAATACTACATTTCCAACAAATTTTTTTATGAGATAATGTTGGGAATTTGCGAACCAACGATTCGCGACAAGAAAAACGATCTCTTATTATTTGGGAAGTCGGTACACACCTTAAAAAAGACTTAACTAACCAATCAACATGTAAATAATCTGGGATATACATCATAATACAATTTATTTTACTCTCATTGTGAATTACAATACAGATACTGAGATCATTTCCAATGAAAAAGAAAAAAACTAAAGGAACAAACAAGAACGACAGCATGAAAGAGATACCTTGATTAATCAAAAACAGACTAAAAATAGTGTGTACATACGTAAATATAAGTAATATGATGTATATTTTTTCTCAAAAAAAAGAACGGAAGACAAGTCGAACGCTATTTGACAAGTAATTTTTCAAACATTTTTACACTATTTATAAGTATTTAAGTAGAATAATTTGTACATAGAAATTTTCGAGCAATCAGTGAAGTTAGGTGATATACTTGTACATTTTATTCGACATCTGTATTTCTGTATCAATGCATTGAAGTTCTGAAACATAATGATGCAAAAATAAGGAATAAGTCTTTGTTTTTTATTGAAATATGTAACATCATGTTACAGTTTGATTAACAATGGATTACAACATGAGTATCTTTTCCGACATAGGAGACTAGATAGGTCCGTTGATAAAGTTCACACTGAAAATGGGACCCATTACTTTTCACTTCAAACACAGAATGGTCCACTGATAAACTCAATTCATACCACCATTCGTAGATATGATGTCTAATAGTAGTAGAAGTATCAGTAGCAATAGTAGTCTACCAGTCAAGATTTCAAATTAAAACCTCTAAGATTCTTCATAAGGCTAGGCACTACTGAGTGGATTCTTATTTAAAAAACCTGCATTAGTAAAGTTCATTCAATTTCATGTCATACATTAATGGTACAATAATGATGAATCCTTTTAGATTGGATACATGGACTGGTGGATCCTATATCAGCGAGGTAAAGGTACACCATACGAGGCCTGCATGTCATGGACTCAGTCTTTTGGGGGTCCTAGTGTACATACCCCTTTAAGTTTTCCCATGTCTTCAATGATTTACAGGTTGACGTTATATATGTCGAAAAAGTTCAAAAAAAGAACATTTACCTGGCAGAATAGAGAGCAGTTCAAATAGTGTTATTCAGAAGACATATGCGGTATACATGTTTGATCGGATTCAACCCCAAAATTATTACATTTATCAGAGTGATTATGAGAGGATAGATCTTCGTGATTCAAAGCACTGAAAGCAGTAGTGGCAGTTTCTTTGATTGTCGTTGTGACAGGAGTTTGTGACAATGTGATAGGTTTTGTTGATGAGCTTCTTACTGGGATTGTATTTACACACTTTGCTGATGTCATCGGTGGTGGTGGTGCCGGCGATTTTCTAAAAGATTGCGATACAACTAAATGAATCGGGGGGTTCGGACTAGACAAAAATTAGTATATAAAAAATAGACCCGGTTAAAGGATATAAATTTTTACTAAAAATAAGCAAATTTTCTAAGAAAACTGTTACATAAACCATGACATTTAATTTCCATATATTAATAGCATTCTAATAATGGTCTAAAGCGGAACATACAGCTGACATGCAAAGAATCAGGTTGAAGTACGAGTTGTTAGCAGGTGCAGACTATATGGTTGGGCTCCGAGCGAGAATCATGGTTGATGGATAGTAAAGTTGATGAACACTGGTCAAAACCGACCGCAATGACGCGCAGATAAATAATTCATTTTTCGCTACTTTTATTTCGCGAATTCATTCCTTCTCTTAGAGACATAGTTTCTATGTATAGTTGATTCTACTACAATAATCACTAGTATAATTTCAACTTCAGTAATGTATCCTGTTAGTTTCACCTCGTGAAATTAGCGGAGTGCAAACTTGGACAGATGTATATTTACACCAAGTCATGTCCTGATTACGACTGACTTTAATAGATATATCACTGATTAGTATTAGTACAAAAATGTATGTTTCCACAAAATAAACTCATAAACCTGTTGTAAAATGTTTGACTTCGTAATTATCTGATTAGATTCCGAAGGAAGTCAGATTTTTAAAGGAATTATCGTCTAGAAATTACGAGAGGATATACAATTCAAATGATACACAATCCCATTCCTGTTAGTCAGTCAGTCAGTAACAACGTAGAACTTTGTACGTATGTACATCAGTTCGAGTTGTCATACCACATTGGCACATAGATACACGATTGTCGATTCAGATACGATTTCCATTACCTAACACTCCAATGTCATTGGCTAAGCTATAGATTAGACTACACTGTAGTAATCCAGTTTATAATAAAGTTGGCATAGTTGTACTATTTAATTGCTTTTAGTGACTACAATTAAACCACTGACTCATTGATCCCTATCAATATTGATATGATTAAACAGATCTAACAGGATAATAAGATCAGCAAAAAAATATAATTGTCATTCAACAAAACCTTACTGAGTTGTGGATTCTTAAATGAAAAGGCCTGACTTATGATCGCAAAGAATCAATACAATACAAAGTTAAACTGAGAAACCGATTCAATATGTAACGTTGATTGTTTTAGCAATAAGGTTTATCCCAATCACATATACTGGCATGAATCAAAAGAACCTTTAGAAAAACTTCCACCTCACTGACTCGATGGTATAAAGAGTTGAGTTCTACTTCGGTCAGTTTCCATCAATCACTTAAGGTTAAAACTTGTTTGCTCACTTAGTTACCGATTTATGTGCACAATCCACCTTGACATCTGGGGTTGAGTATCATGGAAAACACGTGCAGTAACCAAATTAATCAACCATTATCTTTCTTAAATTATTACTGTGTCAGTTAATGGAGAATGGTTGATCTTGGTAACAATGAACTAGAAACCAATGATCTACATTTTCAATTTTGACTGATTTGGGGTGTAGTCCAATATTACTCAATCCCATTGATGATAAACTATCTCATTGTCAACGAAGTTGAACACCATAACCAGTCACGATCTCTCACTAGAAGTTCGGGCGCAAATTCTCAATTCTTGCTCGTGGATCCACTTTCCCCTCACATGAAAACAATACACCTCTAAACTGTACTTAAACCTCCCAACAACTAAGTACCCAAACCAGTGATCTAGAGGTAAACTATTGAAAAAAGAAACTAATGTTCACTGCTAGCCAATAAGAAAAATTTCATCAGTATTGTTATGATCATTATCATCAAAAATAACTACCTGCTACGTTGCGGTGATATACGAGATCTCAATGATGGTTCAATTAAATGATTATTGTGATGAATAGATAATGGTGATGTAACTAATAAAGAATTATGATGATGATGATGAAGAGAATGATTTAAAATTTTTTCATTTGTTGAATTTTGTTCGTGTTGATTAGTAATGTATTCATTGTCATGGACAATTTGTAATGCGATTGGGAGACTTGGTGAACTTTTGAATGATTGTGAATTTGATTTCGTGGTTGTTGATGTTGTTGTGAAGGAAGATGTAAACGTAGATGATGATTTAATCGATTGTAAAGATGTTTGAGATGAGTAGTTTTCATTACTGGACGAAGTGAACATGTTTTCAGATCTAATGATATCAGTTAATAAAATATGTATGTAAGAATTTTAGGAAACCATGAAATATATGCAACATAGTTGATTGACTAGGTAAAGCTTTTGAGCCATATTTTATTATTAGTAGGAAGGCTGATGATACTTCCTAACTAAACTAAACTACAGAGGAGAGAACATGGTTTACATGTTTTTGAATTCTTGGTTAGAATCGACCACTATGGATTTAGTGTGATACCAATATGTAGATTTCAACCATTATAGATTGATCTCAGTTGAGGTATTAGTAAGAATTAAAACACCAAGAAACTATTTTGTCATAGTAGGGGATTCCTTTGCTTCATTAAAAACTAATTTTAATTGTAATTGTACGGTTGGACCCAAACTCAGTGATTCTATTGATGACATAAAAGTTCAGTGTTTGGTCGTTGTCCGGTTCATGAGTGCTCACTGCTGAGGAGTCACATACTTCCAGATTTTCACCGTTTAATATCCAAACAAAGAATAAAGGAATATCAACTTCCAGAACTAATTTATGGACTAGTATTATTATATAGATATTCTTACTGTATAACTAAGTAAACGGACATGTGTATATATTCCTTCCATGTTGGGAGATGCAGACTACTTGGTTGGGGTCTGCGTGACTATCGTAACCAATGGTTGGAGACTCTTGGTGACATGGTTCAGAATCGACCACAATGGCGTCGGTGTATACACTCCCTGTCTTCCCTTAAACTAAGAGATTAAAATCGCTTCATATCTTTCTTTCTACGAACTAATTCTTTCTTGCTGTACTATGCCCTTATATGCAATCTTTCTTTTATATATTACCACCTTTGACCTAACCACTGCTATGAATCCGGTGTTCATCTTGTTGTGCTGATGCGGTATGGCAACCTGGACCGATGCACATATGTGCCTGGTCCTACGTTGTAGCTGACTGACTGATTCCTTTCATCATGAGATTTCGATCAGCCCACTGACTATTACCAGTTTATTATTTATAATCTCCCCTATTTTTTTATTTCCTAGTATGCTGCTGTCGGGTATTTCTGTCTATAAAGTACATATGTTTGAAATATGATATTCCTATAGTGCAGTGTTCTGGACTCAACAGGCAGGACAAGGAGAGATATTAAGGAATTGATAACCAATAAGGACTTGGCAGTAATTTGATGCTACTAGTGCTGGTTGACGTGTCATTGGTTAGCTTACGTACAAATTTACAAAACTCGATACTCTGATTGGTGATTTTATCATGTGATACCAGTGAACAACAATATCATAACACAGAGACACTTTAAATGAGATAAATATGTGACAAATAAAGCTTGTAAATTGATGCGATTTCAAAGGGGAGCATCAGTTCCTTCAGAACTACAAACAAACCTTATAGAAGACGAAGTTTTATGTTTCATATCGAATACTTTTCACTATTTTACACTAAACTATATACCATACTTATTGATGGTAAACTTTAAAATTATGTACATCTTCACGTTTTTATTGAGTTATCTATAGAAACTCCATAGAAACTCTATTTCAGTTTATTTTTCGAAAGGATTAGGCAGTTGTCGTGACGTAAATGTGACAAGAAATATAAACTACCAAGATATTAGGATGACCTTTTGTTGCTCAAAATACTGTCGTATTGGCTTTTAGTCTGATGTAGTAATCGCAAATGGAGATTAGTCGTCACTGACTAAAACTGAATTCATATATTTTATACTTTTAAGAATTATTTTTCTGGTTAGCGTTTTTTTAGCGATTGCCCAGGACAGGGTTGGATGGAGAATGCTGGTGAATGGCCTATGCTCCTTCACGAGGAGTAACAGGCGTAAGTAAGTAATACTTTTAAGAAGATACGATGATGTATCATAGGGTCAATTTATACCTTTGCATGAACCGCATAGATAATAAACAGACCTATTTATATGAGAATTTTTACAAAAGTCATCCAACCGAAGAGCATGACGACTAGGACCTAGCTTCGGTTTGGGCACCTGGGCAGTATCACAGCCCTCACACAAATCAAATGAGATTTACGTGGCGCATATGTATCTGGTGCCCCCTTGTACCAGTATTTATGTGTTAAAATCAATCAAATCAGGATCCAGCTGTACCAAATTTTTACTTTCTCGGAATTTATAATTTACCGAAGCTTAAAGAAAGCTGAACGTTGAATATACACTCTCTTCAAAGATTTTAAAAAAGACTATACTATAACGGTTATTTTCACACCGCTTAGCCACATAATACAATTAAGAAGGAAGACTGTGATTTAGATGGTGGTTGGAGGTAGTCAACAGGAAACTCTGGACGCGGGTACACCTTCCTGACGAGTGCCATGAAGCACGAAACCCGGGTCCAGAGTTTCCTGTCGACTACCTCCAACCACCATCTAAATCTCAATACATAGTGCCCGCAGTGTCGAGTCACCTAGACTGGTGGCCACATTGCAACATGATCGATAGCATTCGATCTGCACTAATAAGGACTAGACAAGCATGACATCGATCACCATCCAATGATCAATCAATTGTGAAGGAAGATTGTATCTGTAAAATCGCAGCGATCGAATTTGAAGTAAATCCAACGCTTCACTCGGCAATCTGGTTCAAGCTTTTTTAAAGAAATATAATCAAAATTATCGAATATAAATAAGTACAAGGTTCCCTGGTTAACAATATACTAAATAAATTCACTTGGTATTGTTTGTTAGAATCTTTCCATTGATGTTTAGCACTGCAATTGATCAGTCTCCTGTACACATGTTTGCATACTGTGCCTCGATATAGCCTTAATTCACAAGCATTATATGCAAAAATGTATAGTCGTACAAGCAAGTGGCTGTCAAGACCCAGTAGCTAAGTGGATAACGCGATGGCGTTTGAATAGAACAGTACTGAGTTTAAGCCCCAAAGGGAACATCAACTCTGAGGTGCAGGTACATCCATCTGACGAGTTTAAAATAGGACAAAACGCGCGTCCTAGACCCCACTACTAGCCACTATCCATCTTTGCATATAATATAATAAACAGGTCATCAAGGTATTTGCTTTAGCGTGTATGAGTTAGCTGTAACGTGTGTAACGAAAAGTGGGTTAACATAACAGATTGTTTGTATTCGTAAGTGGATCTGAGATGTGAGAAGAAATCTCACTGACTATGTATCGCCTCTGTTCGGTGAATACGTGATAACATGCATAAAATAAAGATAAATAAGCAAAATAAGAATGAAGGAATGAATGTTTGTGTTACTTTTCCTGTTCCAGCTAATTATTCAACATATTCAGATAATAAGTAATAGATTAAGTGGAATAAGGAGTTCAAGTTTACTTATTAATTATTAGTTGCCATGGGACAGCTAATTGTATCCCATCTCTCCTATTAATACTATTTGGATTTGCTACGACTGTTAGTCTTTCTTTGTAAGAATAAAGACCTTTTTGATTACTTGTGCCATTGAAATCAATTGTATGACTTGATTCTTTCGAAGGTAATGCTATCGCTGATTTGTTTTCAAGTTTTCTTACATCATCTGATGATTTAGGAATGTGCTTTAAGTACAGATTGTGTTCTTTCACCCGCACATTTAAATATCATGATATTTCACCTACATAAATAGCACTACAATTACTACATTTGATTTCGTAAACACAAGTTTGTTGTTCCTCCTTGTGTTGGATTAGATTTCTGATGGGTTTTTTTCAGTATTAAAATTCATAGAGGAGTTCATGTGATGAAAACAATATCAGTTCGACAACTTTCTAAAAAGATATAGAAATGTATTGCTGAATGTTCTAAAAATTAAGCGTTCGCGCGCGAGACTGATGGGTCCTAATTTTGCGAAGCGGGATTGTGGATACGTACTGCTGAGAAGTCCCACAGTAGGACGAAACAACCTTCCAGTGCTTCCAGGTTTTCCATGATGATCTAGCTTCAATTGACTCATGATCTCAACTATTAAGATTACAAATGATTCAAGACTTTTTGTCACTAACAAACTACACTCCATATGCAAAAAAACCAACAAAAAAGCAGAGTCAATGATTCGAATCTAAACTAACAAACTCTTACTACTGTAAATGATTACAGCAACAAAAATAAGAAGCGCCTAATCGATCAGTTCAGTCACAGAAACAATTTTTAAAAATACGCATGCAAAATGTTAATTAATGAAGCGGTATAAAAGCAGAGATCAACAGCATAGTGCAAGAACACACACACACACATTTACAAACGCATAAGCACAAATGGTTTTAAGCAATAAAACATTGAAACAGAATAACAGATAGAATATAGTTAACTATCAAGTAATATCATTGAATAATTTGTGATCTGTCCAATGAACCGGATGAACCAAGATCACGAAAAACCTCACTTCTCAAAATATAGAGTATTTCAAACGTATTGCCTTCAAAATATGCGCCCCCTTAGATGTGGCGATACATGTATTATATCTCCATTTTCAGTGTACAACACATCCTTTGGAATTTCCGAAAATTACAGTCTACAGTTAATTTGTCGTTTTATCGTTTTCAATTTTTAATGGCGTTGCAATTTTCCGAACAATCTCAAACGTATCACGTGGTTTCAAGACTACATGGGGGTTATGGTGAAAGTGTGGGCAAGGAGGTTACTCGTAAGTCTTGCTAATTCAACGCTATATTCGGGTCCTAAGCTATTTTCGTAACCACTAAGCTAGAACTACACAGCGACCTGAACACGAGAGAAAAGGCGCAAAATATGCGAGAAGCACTTTACTCCAAAGGTTCTTTTTAGTACAGAAAATATAAGGTTTTCATAGTATTTTAGATGTCCTTGCGTTTCCCTAAAATTCTACAATGCTACTAAACATAGTAGCAGGATAATAATCAGTTAATCAGAAACTTCACATGTGACTTCTCACTTTCTTAATGTTTCTGGCTACATTTCTAGTGGACGCTGATTGGATAAAATGCTTCTTACTGTTTCCTGAGCCTTTCTTGTATTTTGCGAGAAGTTTTCTGGATCACCCCAACAGTTACTGTAAGTAGCTTACTCATCTACTTAAATCTATAATTCACATGTCCCTGTCTGAGTCACTCTCACAACTTATATACACATACCAGTCGTAAGAATGATTATTTAGCTTTTGGTGAAATAAAGGATACATACACAGTTTCTACTTTCCTCTCTGAGTGTAGCTGATTGTATAAGCGCTGGAGTGTGCATCAGTGGCTGGATCGGATCGAAGAACAATGTAGACCCTTTACATAGCCATTCCACATTTGAAAATAAAATAAAACTGGAGTGGAGCAAGTTTGGTAAATAGGAAACGTGATCTAACGTGGTGATCAAATCACCCTAAATTATGTTAAAACGAAAATTTCAGAATCTCAATTTTAATACTTATTAGACAGATGACAAAAACTAGAAATCCTAACTATTGCAAATACAGGCGACTGTGATAAAACAGACTCAATGCAATGAGTGACTGAAACCATAGCAATTATTCATCAACATAAGAAGCTAAGCTTGGTAGTTTAACTCATGCGTTTATCGGATAGACAACGTCGGAAGACTTTATTCTTCTTGTAGTAAAACTCTGAGCTCTTCTCTTATCAGCTTTAAAAAGCCACACAAAGGGTGGATACTTTCAAGCTTAAAAAATGAAACATCCGTTCCGTACAAAATTATCTCTAGCGTAATTTTTTCCCACAGTGATCCCAGATAGGGATAGAAACTATCATCACACACACACGCACAGTGATCTTATGCTTTGCCATAAAGAAAACTCTTTAACTTGTGTGTGTGTATATCCAGATCAGCAAACATGCGAAAAATCGCTAGCAATCAAAAAGCATTCAGCAAAAGTGCAAATAGAAAAAAGAATAATGAAAGAAGCAGAGAAAAAAACTTTTTGCTTCTTGTATACCATATACTACTAATAAAACTTAAACCTACCGATCCAATATTGAATCTATACGGTGTATAAAAAGGATAAACTTTAAGCGTGAGTTAAAATGATTATTGTGAAATTAGAAAACAAAACAAAAAAAAACAGAAAGCAAAATAATTTTAACTAAACAAGTGAAAAAATGTTTGATGAGTTAAAAGGGATCACCGTATTCATGATCATGATAATGATTTTAAACTTAAAACAATAAAGAAAATTTTAATAGTTTAGATCATGAGTTAATTGAAGTTAGACCATCATGGAAAACCTTGAAGCACTAGATGGCCATTTCGTCCTATTGTGGGACTCTCCAACAGTGTGCATCCACGATCATGATCTTACAAGAGCCGAACTCAGAACCTATCAGTCTTGCGTGTGGGCGGCGCTTAACCTCCAGACCACTGAGCTGGTCGGCATCCAACGGTGTTAATGTCTAACTTCAATTAATCGAAGAAATTGAGTGACAAATCCACCATGATCATCAGTGAGATACTATCTCACAACAGATTTGGTTGAACTCCACTGGTCACTGATTCTCAATAGAACTTCAGGAAATGCCTTTTGAAGCTAGTCACTAGTGAGCATATGTTGATTAATATCGGAAGGGGTTTTGTAGATATTATAGTAATTTTAATAGTTGAGATCATGATGTGTCGCTCAATTTCGTGGATTAGTTGAAGTTAGACACTGACACCGTTGGATGCCGACTCAGTGGTCTAGAAGTTAAGTGCTCGTACGCGAGACTGATAGGTCCTGTGTTCGAATCTTGCGAGGCGGGATCGTGGATGTGCATTGCCGGAGAGTCCCACATTACAACGAAACGGCCATCCAGTTCTTCAAGGTTTTCCATGGTGGTTTAGCCTCAATTGACTCATGAATTCAACTATTAAAAATACTATTACATCTACAAAACCCCTTCGGATAATAAAAAAAAACACAGCATATTTGATAATGTTTATGGGAGATAGATGAAAGTGAGTTACACCAATTTAGTAGAACAAAGAATTAGAAAACTACTACTATTACAGACATACTACGATACTAAGATGAAGTAATTATTCAACTATGAGGACTTCATAAGGTATTTCGGATGATAATTTAAACCTAGCAACATAGCGATGCCTCGGGTTTGACTGCCTCCTTCAACTTTTTACGAACTACTCATACACCAGTAAACATTGCACTCTGTCAAGGTGAGGAATGTAGTTGGGCATAGAACAGAACACCTCAGTCAATAAAGATTTACAACCACATCAACCGATTTAGCATGGTTACCTAGTATTCTGAACCTAATCTCAGCATCGGTAACTCGATAGTCCCAACATATGAGGGCTTTGAAAGTAATGCGATGATGTCAACACTGGAAAACAGACAGAAACACATTACCATATAAGATATTTTGCATCTGTGTTTAGATGTTACTGACAACGGAGGTAGATATTTCCTTTGACTTCATTGGAAAAAAGTACGATGGATTTTCGTGGCTAGTGAGACATTCACTGCATATTTGCCGATGATGCAATAGATTTACTGGGTCTCATGATCGATACTACTATAACTTGGCGACTCAGAATACGCGAACGATATAGTTGTGTTTAGTAAAAAATCTGATCACCTTAAACAACACTGAAAACATATTTGGGATGCAGTTTTCTCCTTCTAAATGTAAAATATCACTTCAGGATTGATTTTCATCATGGTCTGAATTAACGATAGGAGATTAAGTAGTTGAACACATAGACCGCTTCACTTCTAATGTTGGAGGAAATTGGAACAAAGCTAGAAACGGTTAGACCAAAACATGGCAATAGTCCATGAAGTTATTGAGAATTGGACTTAGCCATGTTAATAGGTATAGACTACATAGTTGGTGTCCACATTGTTATCGTAATCAGTGATTAGAAACTTTAGGTGACATGGTTGAAAATCGTTTGCAATGACTCAGATGCATCCATTCTTTGTCTTCCCTGAATTTTGAGCTTCTGAACTCCTTATAACCGATTTTCGTGGTATATTTCAGTAATTTATACTTTCTTAAATCGTATATTTGATGTCTAATCTAATTATTCTATCACTACCTCTATTATTCTGGGTTTTAGCCTAACAACTTCATCTCTCTGTGCTATTGAGGTATGGCAACTTAAACCAGTGTACAAATATACAAGTTCTACGTTGTGACTGACTGAATGATGTTGGTAGATGTATTTAACATCAGCACGGTGAGATAAAATCGACAGGGTGAATAGCAACAGAGTCAAAATAATGCACATGCATACCAGGTTCTACCTTGCAACTGACTGATCTTTAGATTCAGTATAGCCTCAAACATAGACAACTAAACACCACCACCCGCTTACATACACTCTTAATATTGAATACAAAAATGAGATGTAAAAGCCAAAATAAACTTTTTAGCAAATTTATTATTTATTTTAACACATAGATATTGATAAAAGTAGGCACCAAATAGATATGCGCCACATAAATCATTCGATTTGTGTGAGGGCTGTGATACTGCCCCGGGTGCTTAAAACAAAGCAAGTGGTTTAATTAGGGGGCCACTCCCAGAGCCTTCGACCTGAAGGTCTGACCCACAAGGCAGTGGAGAATCGTGAGGAGATGCAGTCCCATGGTAGCCGGTGACCAACGATTGGTTCATACGCCATTTGTTCCCGCAGGATACTGGAGCCTATGTGGGATCAGGTCTTTCCAACTCCCCTAAGTGAACTATATGTGCCCACTAACCCGGTTAAATCTCTGGACATTCGCTTTTCGTCCTCTCAATTTCGTAAACAGCACCCCCGTAACGAGAAGGCAGTGAGTAGGACTTCCCTGGCAGAGGCTGTATACACGTGGCTGTGTGAGAGCATTTCGAGAGGGAGGGAGGGCCCACCCCACTCTTGGCCATACCAGGGCATTTGGGGGCAGTTACAACATTACTATTGCAAAACACAATATTTTGAAGCATAAGCCTGTATACATGTATAGTATACATCACCATTTCTCTCATTAATAACAACTCAATGAATAGAAGATTTATAAAGAATGCCATATGTATTCTGTATGCAATACCAGAGTATATACATGACAACTAATGCCTTCCAAACAAAAATAACCATAATCATTCATGATTTTTAAAAAAAAGTTGCAAGAAGTCTCATTTTTAAGGTTATTCAACTGAAAGATTATTTTACTGACAACCTGAAACGAGTACTAAATTTATGATTGATTGTATACACAATCACGTACTTTGTTTACATTAGCCCATTTATTATTTTGATAAAGGTTTTCTTCTCTGAGTTGGATGATTTGGTCGTAGAATTTTCATCGTTCCACAATCATCATCCCATCGCTCCACGATCAAACCATCCAGCTCAGAGAAAAAAAGCTCCATCAAAATCATCCACCTGAACTACAAATCTTCTCCACCATCCCATTTATTATGAAAGTTTTATATCTGAATATTATCCAGTAAGTTTTTCGATCGATAAACAATATTTCAATGATCAACTAAAATGTAACTTTAGTTTACACAGTTATACTTTCATTATGCCTTTGTTCTTTGATAACAATCGTACAGAGGTTAGTTCTGGTGACTTAGTTTCAAGCTTAATCCAAGTTCATATACATACAAAGGGGAATTTTAGAATAACGAAAATGTAATATTAAACAGTCAAGCAAACTCAGTTACAAAGTGATAAACTGAATAATGATGTAAAAAAAAGAAATATCCATTTGTTCTAATATTAAACTCACTGGTTAATTGAAAAGGATAGCCAATAACCGGTGTAGTATACACTGGTTCTACAGAGTTTTCACCATTCTTAATATGGTTATATTTTCCCATATTAGTAGGAGTATTATTACTATCAAATATATCACTGATAGAATTATGAGTGGTATTGTTAATTTCGCTTATAGTTCCATTTCTATCATCCATAACAAGTGGGGTAGTAGATAATGGTAAGGATAACTGAGGTATTGGTCGAAGAATATTCGATGAATGTATTGGAAATAAACTTGAATAATTAATAATCATTAATTCGACAGCAGTTGAAGCAAATTTTGTGGACATAATCGCAGCGACAGATTCTTCACGTGAACGAAACAATGATGGTGCGAATACAATGCCTAGATTACTTGGGCTCATGTGATTCAATTGACTGTAGGCAGCAACGCTATATATTAGAATAGTTGTGTGTATTTGTAAGTGTTTACAACAGAAAACAGAAGAAAACTAGGTATTAGATTTATATGAATATATTTCAGAGAATGAAACTGCATATATACAGTGAAGATTTGCCATGGTTTGCACGTTCTCATAAATTTGAATAGGTTATGAGTTCCCGTGTAACTTTTGTGTGGTACCTACTAATATTTCACTTAAGGCTTTGAACAAGCCGGATCAAATGACTGACTGGTAGGGATGAACTCTATGTTAATGTGCCATATAAGAAAGGATTAGTATAACGACAAGAATAGATAAACACTAGAATCACAAGAATAAGAAGAACATAAATTTTGTTACTCCTAGTAACTTGTGTCTCACTGAATCTCAGGATTAGGTAAAAAAAATTAAGATCTATGACAGACTAAATTCACCTGCACCATTGTGAACGATTCTAAACCATGTTACATAAAGTCTCCGATTATTTTGTGAGATAATCGTGCAGACCCCAACCAGGTAGCATGCATTTATTAACATGACTCATGACAATGATCAATGACTTCGTGCACTAATGCCATACCTTGGGTTTAACCGGATCTAGCTCCGTTCCAATCTAACTCAATATCAGTAAGAATCGCTCATCGAGGTAGGAGGTGGTTAGGTATATGCAACACATTTCCTAACAAAACTAATCGATAAAGATTTACAACTTCACCAACCGAATTGTCAATTTTCACCAATACCCTATATCTAACCTATGCATTGCTTACTCAGTGGTCAATGCGATAGTTATATATTACACATATTTTAGTGAATAGCTCATCATCAGGAAAAATTCAGAAAAGATTATTTTAGACGAATTCATAAATGGAGGAGGCACCAAGTACATATGCGCAACACAAATCTCACTCGATATGTGTGAGGGCTGTGATACTGTCCGGGTGCCCAAATCGAAGCAAGTGGTTTTCTTAGGTACCCACTCCCCGAGCGTTCGACCTGAAGGTCTGATCCACAAGGCAGTGGAGCATCGTAAGGAGATCCAGTCCCATGGAAGCCGGTGACCAACGATTGGTTCATAAGCCATTTGGTCCCGCAGGATACTGGAGCCCATGTGCACCATTGATTTGGTTTGGGATTCGGTTAAAGCGCTGGACACTCGCTTTTCGTCCTCTCATTTTCGTAAACAACACCCCCGTAACGAAAAGGCAGTGAGTTCATAAATGAAACGAAGGAACAGTTTGATAATAGAATAATGATATATTTGTAACATCTCAGTGTGTTGAAATTTGAATTATTGACATTTCGTGACTTGATGGAAACCACTTCAACAGAGTATCTTCGACTGTTGTTAGTTTATTTTTGCCCCCTAATGAGTTACTTATTTTCTCCAGTACCATTAAACCACCTATTGACTCAGATAAGTGAATGATACATTTATTACCATTAAAAAAACTTATCCAGATATCAAATTCACTTTGGAAAAGGAGTATGAACATAGTGAAGTACCGTACTTGAATCATTTAGTTAGACGGAATCCTGATGAAAACCTAAACTTAACCATATACAGAAGACCAACACATTCAAACAGATATATCGATTTATATTCTGCACATCTATCCTAAGAGAAAAGTTTCCTAGCTCTGAATCTGTTCAGAAAAGCGACGTCAGGAACAGATAAGCAAAGAGAAAAAAATATAGTATGCAGCTTACGATTTATCTTTAAATAGCACAGTAGTTGTGTCTCACAGCCAAGGTAGGACAGGAGAATTTCAAAGTATTTTGAGAATTAAACCTTACTACTAAACAACTAACACTTCGAAATGTGCAAGTTTGAAATCAAGGGAAAAATTCCATTTACATCTAATCGGCATTCAGTTTACAGACTAGGTTGTATTGATTTCAATACATTATGTAATAGAGTTTTTTCGACGACTAATGCCAAGGAACACTTAAGCAACCACGAAATATTCCTGCAGAATTGGAGAATCTACAAATCAAATCCGCAATAGCGATAAAAGGTATGTTCGATAACCACCGAATCGATATAAAGTATTAAAATGATTCAAAAAGGTTTAGTCAACTATAAAAAAAGACGAATAGCTGAAACATCTCTCTTCTTCAAAGGAAAACAAGACCTGACTATTCATCCAACATGGATTGTTTATCCAAACAGCCACAGTTAACTCTGTTCATTTCTCAAACAGTCTGCACACAAATCCCAGCATCTGTTGGGACCATCGGGTAAGTAATAGTAAGGTTAGACGCAGGATATTAGAGAGTGACAGCAAATCAGTTGATGAGGTTGCAAATTTTCATCGACTGAGATGGTTGGGCCGTGTTACGTATGCTTAAACATCGATTACTACGACGCATAATGCTGACCAGTGTTCGGGATGGATGGAAGAAAGCTAGGAGTGGCCAAACTGGCCAAAATGTGGCATCAGTGCTTGAAGTTACTGAGTTCTATTCTTAGCCATATTGGTAGATGCAGACTAATTGGTTGGGGTTCGTGCGACTATAGTAACCAATGTTTGGAGACTGGATGAAATGGGTCAGAATCGATCACAATGGCGTAGGTGTACATACTCTCTATCTTCCCTTAAACCGTGATATTGAAATTAATGTTTACCTTTATTTTTATGAATTAACTCTTTCTCCTTATATCATATCCTCATACACAATCTTCCTTTTATATATCACCACCATTGAAGTAACTACTTCTATGAATTTAGTGTTCATCTTGTTGTGCTAATGAGGTATGGTAACTTCGACCGATGCACATGTGTCCGATCCTGCATTGTAGATGACTGACGACAAATTATTTTTACTTTTTATACCCAAACAGTAATGTATCACACAGATTTACTTTGACCATTATAAGCAAAGTTGGATAGTGGTTAGCAGTGATAATGTGATGACGTTTGAAGTGGACAGTACTGGGTTCGAGTCCCAGAGTAAATATCAACTCTGAGATGCAGATACATCTAGATGATGAGTTCTAAATAGGACGAAACGCGCGTCCTGGATTCCACTGCTAGCCAATATCCATCTTCACTTATGAAGCTTGTGAATTAAGGCACTATCGAAGTAATACGCACAGTATGCACATATGCCAATAAGAAACTGATCAATTGCAGTCTTAAACATCCATGGAAAGATTCAAGTAAAACACTACTAAGTGAATTTAAACTATAGTAATAATACCTATTAAAGAAAAACAACAAAGGAGATATAACAATTAACAAACCTTGATAAATGCCTAATCAGTAAGTCTAAAGTACGTTGATTTTCTGGTGGTAACAATTTTAATAATGCACTAAGCTCTGTTAATCGATAAGCATTATCTCGTTCTAAAATTGAGAAAACAATCAGTAACAACAAGTAGAACAACCCAATAAATAAACACAATACACAAATTCATTAATTAATTGAATAGGCAATGAATATTCAATGTAAATCGTATACACTTTAAATTTCAGTTAGACTTCAATGATGTAAATGTTAGTGATATGATAGAATCAAGTCAGGAAAATAGAGAAAGGGTTCAAAACTGTAACTTATAGGTTGAAAGTTGGACGTTTTAACTAATATTAGTCCAAAACGCCATTGAATATATATTGCGAACTTGTTATTAACTATTATATACATTAACAGGAATATGATTGTCGAGGTGTAAGCGTATAACTTTCCTACAGGTTACTGGGACAAACTTAATCATAAGTAGTATACATACATATATGAACAACTTTTTAAACCATATACTCTTAACTCAGTAAACAAATATACGTTTGTGTATTCAAGTTCCACAAATTAGAGCAGAACAAATCCATAGCTGAAATCAATTACATTTATGTATTGAACATTTGTTCAATCATCTTCTTTCTAACATCTAATTATTACTATCATTATTTTGAGAAATGTTAAATTCATAGTAAAACATATCTATATCTGATCAGAAGAGGGTTTGTGGATATTGTAGTAATTTCAATGGTTGAGATCATGAGTTCACTGAAGCTAGACCATCATGAAAAACTTGGAAGCACTGGACAGCCGTTTCGTCCTATTGTTGGACTCCTCCTCAGCAGTGCGCATCCACGATCCTGCCCCTCGCGAGATTCGAACATAGGACCTATCAGCCTCGCGCGCCGTCTAGTGCCTCCAGGTTTTCCATGATGGTCAAGCTTTAAGTGACTCATGATCTCAATCATTGTAATATCTATATCCTGTTTAACTTTTACAGATAAATTAATGGTAATGAAGATATATTTTACTAGATATTCTTTTTAATAGAGATCGATTTGTGAATGTGTACATAGAACAAGTAACTAAAATGTTAGAGACCAAAGTGAGAAATGGTATAGATGGATGAGTAGTTGAGCTTTTTTTAAAGTCAAATCAATTCAATGACAATAAAACAAACTAAATAACACCATCATTTGAATTAAAATTTTAGTTAAATCAGGTTAAAAAAATATTCCCGTTAACAATATGTAACACTACAGGTGAACACAGTCTTGATTGTGATGTGTACAGATTTTTCCAATTTCACTATTAGGAAGACAAGGTCTATGTTTCACCAAAAGCCCAAACAACACGTAAGCGATTGTGTTACATCTCATTGTGTCTATCAATTTACATGTATGTATGGAAACATGTACATAGGATGGAGCAATCGTAATTTGCAATTAAGGGTGAGTGAACACATATCAAAATGGCTGCAGAAGCAAATGAATTCCAATGGTCAAATAACATCACAGGATAGACTGACATCATCCTTAATTGCGAAACGTTTGATTGAGACTGGTCACTAGGTTGACATCAAGTCAGCAATTATAGTGTTATACAAAAACCTTTAAGGACTTATACTAAGGTTTATTGAAGCCTTGGAGATACGGAAATTGAAATCCCCTTCATGCGTTCAAAAATAATTTATCCTTATCCTTAACCTACCCTGGTAATACTGATTTATTATCCAGAGTGGTTATCACTTTGTTTTTGTGTACCTTATTATTCGTTTTCTTTGTTACGACTTACCTTTAACCTGTTTAGTTAACCTTTTAATGTGTGATCAGATCGTTTAAAATGTATTGCTCAAATATACCACATAATTCTGATAAACTTCGTCTTGTCATAGCATTATCGAAATTCCACTAAAACCTATCACACTACAACAATTCAAACGAGATCCACTATTAAAATACTATAATAGAACAAGAATATAGTTGTTGAATGTTTACTGTGATGGAGAAGATTTGTAGCTCAGGTGGATGATTTGGTCATGAAGCTTTCATCGTTATTCTAAACGACATCATCAGCACAAACTTCAGGCAGAATTGAAGTGTTCGAATTTTTTCACATATGACTCCCAGCTTTTCCTGTAGACCTCGATCTTGACTGATTACTGTTGACTTTTAACCTGTCATTGTTTACTTTATTTTGATTGTATCTTCCAATGATCGACCAATCAGAAAATTATGGTCAACTATAAGACCAAGAGACAAATCAATAATGGGAGATACAATAAAAAAAAGGAAGTATACAATGATAGGTTAAAGGTCAGCACTAATCAATCAAGATCGAGGTCTACAGGACAAGCTGTGAAACGCATATGGAGAAATTCGAACACTTCAATTCTATCTGAAGTTTGTGCTGATGATGTCGTTCAGGAGAACGATGAAAGCTCCACGACCAAACCATCCAGCTCAGAGAACAAAACTCCACCAGAATGTTTAGTTATGACTTTTTTTTCTATGAAATACATTGTAATGTCAAGCCCACAAGGGTTATTCTAGCTCTCGTACCAACCGATTTACAAGTCACATTTTGACCTTGTTAATAATTGGTTTATTAACCTTGACTGTTTTTATATAAGCGTATGCATGTGCATTGCACATCCTACTCATCATACACCTGTCTAATTATAAATACCAAGTCATACCTAATCAACTAGAATGGGCTTACTCGTCCTCTCGGCTCAGCTTCGCTTTTCTACCCCTTATTCTGAATGTCTAGCTTCTTGGTGCCGCCGTCACACAAACGCGTTTAGCCTAGGCAGTATACGAAGTTAAATGGAAGATTTATGTTCATAATATATTCATACGTTCGTCCAAATCGGAGTCAGATCACGGCATCACAAAAAAATAAGCAGTTTGCCCGTCACTAAAACAGAGATCGTTTTCAAACGACTTATATATATACAAATATATATTAACAACTTACTCATTGCAGACATGAAAGAATCATGTAATTGAAATGTCATAATTGGAGTTTCTAATTGTCGAATAAAACTTTTTAATGCGCCAGTTAAAACGCATAATTCATAATTTGACAAAGTCGTCTTGGATATTCCTGATGGAGCTTGAGAATTATACATAAAAAATAAACAATAATAAAATGTATACATGAATCCGTGGTCTAGATACAGTCTAGAGTGCTGTTGGAGGAATGAGGGCGATTATCACTTCACGGTTGCCCACACCGTGGAAGGGTTCTTCTGGAGGTACCTGAAAAGGAAATCGGGATAGGGGTGGTCTTGGTGACCTGAAAGCGTGACCACAGTGCCCAAGGGACAACTGCTTGAGGTCGGTCACACACGACCTTCTTGTGAGTAATTTCCGTGTTAGCTCCGTATTTGTTGAGACCTTACCGCCAGAGACAGATATCCGTGGGATAAGGTGAGGTGTGCTTTTTCGAGATAGACTTTTTCTAAATCACCCTTCTTTTGTGAGAAGACAACATCGCTGTTATGTTGGTCGTTTGAGGGAAAAATCTTACTACCGTCACACCTCTGTACAGTCAGCAGTACGACTTCGCCCTCGGACCTTGGTTTTGCTGCTTTTAGTCTTACCATTTTTCAACCGACTTGTCTGGCATAGTAGAAACTTGAAGAGTGATTGTTCCAGTTAGCATAATTCGATTGGTTGGTCACAATAGGCAAGCCCGACTACCACATCAAAGTAGAAACAACGGTCGGCGTCTAGATACATTTGAATATCAAATGATTATTCATAAAATTAAATTTGACTGTATCTAGCTATCATTAACAAGGTTTGACTTGATAATTCCGAATAAATTAAGCATTGGGTGGATTGTTATAAATAAATTAGTATACTTGTAATATCCCAATGAGTAGAAAAATTAAATTTTATGATGTTTTGTGACTTAGTGTAAGGCACTTCTTCAGAGAATAAATCGCCAAATTAAAATTAATCCAAGTTTAAATAGTACAACGGAACAACACAAGAACATTATGTGATCAATCAAAAAACAGGTTCGAACGAATCAGTGTCGAGGTGATTCATAAGTGATATGAATGTAAATTTGTGTGCGTGTATGTGTGCACTGTTAAGGATGAAAAATGTGTGACCTTTATGGTGAGAAAGGATAGAGTTTAATTTGTAAGATGATAGTGTGAATTGTGAATAATATCAGACTAGGTGGCTAGGATAGATAGTCCAAGTAGGATGTATGATAAGGCCTTCTTTTCTATTGAAAGCAGGAGGATTAAGCATTACATAGGACACTTCAGCTACACTCTGTTCTTTGTAATTGGAAAAACCTTTTCATAGGAAAATTATTAAAT
The DNA here is from genome assembly GCA_944470375.2 of Schistosoma guineensis. NCBI lineage: Eukaryota > Metazoa > Platyhelminthes > Trematoda > Strigeidida > Schistosomatidae > Schistosoma > Schistosoma guineensis. Next base: position 46,079,702 of record OX103892.1, on the reverse strand, counting down.
TGTATTAAATGCTAATTACAATCGTTTGTTCTTTTTGTTTATTCACTTCCGATGTGATAATCTCGTTTGCTCTTTTAAAAAGATTTAGGGCTAGCGAGATCTTTGCATTGAATGGATGTGCTAAATTAAAGTCAATATAACGATTAGAGTGTGTAGGTTTTCGGTAAATGGATCAATTTATAATTCCATTTAGATTTCTTTTCACTAAGCAATCTAAAAATGATAGTTCACCATGTTTATTTTCATTCTCGTTCGTAAATTTGATGTGCGATGAACGTGTATTGATCTGTTTCGAAAAAGATCTTAGATGAGGCATTTTTATGACAACAAAGGTATCATCTACATATCTAAGCCAAATCCGTGATTTAGTGTCATTGGCGAAAATATTCGATTCTATGTGTTTCATAAACAGGTTAACTACAATCGGGGATATGGGGGATCCCATTGCTACACCGTTAGTTTGTTTGTATAAAGTTTCGTTAAAAGTAAATAGTGCCAAATTTAAGCAGAGTTTTAAGGATTTCATGATTAGACTAATGCTTAAAGGATATCTGTCAGGAAGAGTATTATCGTTCTCTAGTAAACCACCAATGAATTCTAAGCATTTATCAATAGGAATACTAGTGTATAATGATACAACAGCATAACTTGCCACGACTTCATTCTTTTCGATAATTAATTCCGATATTTTTGATTTCAAGTCACAGGAATCTTTAATTATATTATGTACGTTAAGTTATAGTGGCTTTGATATGCCGCTCAGATACTTCAATAGTGCATATGTTGGTGTGTTCGTGAAGTCTACTATAGGTCTTAAAAGGGATATCTGGTTTATGAATTCTAAGTAAACCATAAAAACGTGAAATTGGATATAGAGGAAACCATAACGAGACACCAATGACTCGTTTTAGTTCTTTCAAAAGTTGACTTGTCCCTAAGTTGATTTTTAATCGTTAAAGACTTTTTTCAGATAGATCTTTTCATATGGTCCTGTAGAGAGAGATGTTCAAGAGCTTTATTAATATAATCTATTCTATTCATGACTACTGTTGTGTTGCCTTTGTCAGCTTTTGTGATTATTATAGTTTTGTCACACCCACACAAAAATTTACATACATGTCACTTATGGATCACCTTGACCGAAATGACATAACATTGATTTGTTCAGACCTGTTCTTTGTTGTTGATTGATCGCATATAATAATATTCTTGTGTTGTTCCGTTGTACTATTTGAACTTGGATTCATTTTGATTTGGTTATTTATTTACTCTGAAGAAGTGGCTTACACTAAGTCGCGAAACGTTATAAAACTTAATTTTTCTACTCATTGGGATATTATAAATATATTAATTTATTGACTATATGTAGTATAACTGAAGAAGTAATGAACTTACTATATACCAATCCTTTATATATCAGTAAGGTAAATAGTAAACTATTAGACGATTGAATAATCCCCTTTTCATCTGCCTTGTATATGCATTAGCTATCTCTATCAACATGAAACAATATGTAAAGAAGCTCTGAGATGAGACTATGTATTAGTTGGAAATAATCTACAAAACTCAACAGAGTGATATAGTCACAGAGATTATACTATGACGTCACCAAGTGTGTTGTAATCAAAGAGATATCAAATAATCTTTTCAGTAGGACTCAAATGTTTACATTATAATCGGTATCTGGATAGAGTAGTAATCAAGTACAAATTTAAGGTCAATAAGAACCAATCAACGTCGAGGTGTACAGAACAAGCTGTGAAACACATATGGAGAAATTCGAACACTTCAATTCTGCCTGAAGTTTGTGCTGATGATGTTGTTCAGAAGAACGATGAAAGCCGCACGATCAAACCATCGAGCTCAGAGAACAAAACTCCATCAAAATTATGTAATATTTATGCTCACTAGTGACTGGCTTCTTTTTTTAGTATTAAATACTGATTGACATCGATCAAGTACATTTGTAATGTAACCAAATTAGTACAAGTTTGCATATCAATGTTTAAGGTGGCTAATGGGATTTGACTAATCTGATTGATAGATTTAAAGTTAACTTAATCAATCGACATTCTTCGATTAATCAGTTTATAAATATTAGACTAATCATTTTATAGCCCACATATGGTTCATGAAAAACTTAAGCCGACATTTTAGGCTGATAGAATTGAATAGTTTCTATGACGAGTAATTATAATATGTGAAGAATTTGTTGTGTACCATGTGACTAAAGAAATTCTCATGATTATGAATCACGTATGCTTCCTTATAATAACGGACAGAAGACGTACACACACAGAGAGACTGAGTTACCAATGAATTCAAACAAATAACACAATTAGTCAAGATTAGAAGAGATTAGAAAAAGTATGGTAGTTAGTATTTTAAGTCTGCAGCGATTTGGAAGACTCTTCCGGTCTCCCACATTGTACAAGCATTCCATGTACCTAAATTAATGGTTGCTCTGGTTGTTAGAAGAGGCGTCAGCCTCGTGACTTCCAAAGGAACTCGGCTTTCACTACAAGGCATCATAACTCTTCTCAATGAAAACGTTCCAACTCACAGGGCAAAGTTTAAATGGTTCGAATTATTTTTGCTGACTAGTATTTTTTTAGCGAGTTAGTTTTCAACGGGATGAGGTCGCTAACCCCATGCCCAACTCTCCTTCTTTATCTGGGCTTGGAACCGGCAGTAGGTTCAGAGGGGCTCCAGGCGAAGCGCTGGAAGTGGATAGGACAGATATTAAGGAAAGCAGCCAACTGCATCACAAGGCAAGCCCCCACTTGGAATCCTCAAGGACAAAGGAGAGGCGGAAGAACAAAGGACACAATACGCCGAGAAATGAAGACAGACATGAGAAGAATGAACAACAATTGGATAGAAATAGAAAGGAAGGCCTAGGACAGAGTGGGTTGGGAAGTGCTGGTTGCCGGTCTATGCTCCATTTGGGGTAACAGGCGTAAGTAAGTAAGTTAGTATCTGAACATACATTTTTCATGTGGAATAGGATAAGAGTGAGGTTGAACTTATATTAACTATCCTAAAGGAAATTATTAGTCGTATTTTTATCGAAAAATTATTTAACGCCTGAATTACTGGATTTTTATATGCACCTATTTAAAAGCTTACGGCATAGAGTTGTGCAGAGATTATTAAATTTTTGATTGAGATCATGAATCGATTGATGTTAGACCACCACTGAAAACCTGGAAGCACTGAGTGGCCGTTTCGTCCTATTGTGGGACCACTCTGCAGTGCCCATCCACGATTCTGCTCGCGAGATTCGGACCCAGGAACTTCGGTATCGCGCGCGAACACTGAACATCTGGGCCACTGAGAAGGCATCCAATGATGTTAATGTCTAACTTCAACAAATCCAAGAAATTGTAAGAACATCTTCCATTGCAGTGACGTAGATACCTATCTCTACCTGACATAGATTAGCTCCACTGGTCACGGTTTCTCACTAGAACTCCGAGAATTCCCTCATGAAGCTATTTCCTAGTGAGCACAAAGTAATTACCATTGCATTTGATTCATAAACCGATGTTATCTAACGTATTATTTCAGATTTATCAGTAATTAATTTTTCACTGTTGCGACATTTTTGAGTTACTTATGACTGAATTGTTTATGTATTGTAATTTCCTATTTGTGTTGCTGAGAAATCAAGTATTTGAGGTATATTATTGTATAAATTCTCAGCCATGTATAACTTAGTTTTCTGATTGTGTAATGAGGTTGGGAGGAAGAGCTCGAAGATTAATAAACGCTAAGGTCTTGGGTTATTATTCACTGACCAGTATTATTGGTAAAACAGAAAGACATCGGCGATACAGACAATAAAAGTTAATAAATCAATTAGCGAATTAGATACGACAACTGTTTTCATAATAAACGACTCGATTACATGACCAGTAAAATTGTCTCTTTTGAAGATACAGCATGCTATGCTCAAACAGTATTAAACTATTACATCCACTTCACAATATCAAAAACTGCATTCACTTTTTCATTACAATTGTAGTTAAATTCCGTCCAAGATAATCGTAATCTGCAGTAGATGTCTCATAATGGAACGCAAACTTGGAGTCAGTGACGTAGATGTATTCACTTTTCATCAACCTTTAAATTACAAGCTTAGCATAATCCTAAACATTATAATTATTGTTATATAATTCGTGAATTTTTAACTACAATTTACTTCGAGTTTTACATGCGGGATCGCGAATACACGCTGCTCGCCCCCAAATACCCTGGTACGGCCGAGAGTGGGGAGAGTCCGCCCTCCCTCTCTGTCGAAATGCTCTCACATGGCCACGCGTATGTAGCCTTTGCCAGGGAAGTCCTACTCATTGCCTTCTCGTGGCCGGGGTGTTGTTTGTGAAATCAAGGGGACGACCAGCGAATATCCAGCGATTTAACCGGGTTGGTGGACATGGAGAGTCCACCTAGGGGAGTTGGAAAACCCTGATTCCCAACCAATGGTGTACATGGGCTCCAGTAATCTGAAGGAACAAATGGCGTATGAACCGATCGTTGGTCACCGGCTACCATAGGAATGCATCTCCCCACATTGCTCTACTGCCTTGTGGATGAGACCTTCAGGTCGAAGGCTCCGGGTGTGGCCCCCTAAGAAAACCACCTGTTTCGGTCTGAGCACCCGAGCAGTATCACAGCCCTCACACATATCAAATGAGATTTGTGTGGCGCATATGTATTTGGTGCCACCTTGTACCAATATCTATGTGCCATACGAGGACGAAACGACCGTCTAATGTTTCCAGGTTTTCAATGGTAGTCTAGCTTAGATCGACTTGTGAATTCAACTGTAAAAATATATTTCACATGTCTATTTTCCACTATCACATAAATTAAAACAAGGTTTTGATTTTGATTTGATAAAATTTGAAGAACTATTCAAAGATTAGGAACAATTGAACAGTAAGTTTCTTGTCGTAGTGTAGGTCGATTAAAAAAGTCCGAAACACCAACCGTGGCAAGGGTTGGATACATGACATTTTGATTTCGTACTACGCGGCATTTTCAGACCACCGAGTTGAAAAATAAATGTTCCACAATTTCAAGAACAATCAATTTGAGACATCATACGATGAAGACTGCGAAGCTACTTACGGTATTTTCTTACAGCCTCTAATGATTGAAAAGTCGATTATGACAACAGATTTTAAAACTTACATAGAGCTTGTTTAATCAGACTGGCAACTTTAGATTTCACCCCACATGTTCTATAGATTCCTTCAACTTGAATACCTGAAACAAAAAAAAAGATAAACTGAGAATACAATAAAATTTGTCCACAAAGTTAACGAAAACAAATCACGCATAAGTTAAGAGATAGTTTTTCGAAAACGTTTAGAATCGGATCTTGTGATTTACATACAAATCACCATAAATTTGCAACGACGGTTTAGAAGTATTGTGTATTTACTATAGATTTATGCACCCAACAATGATTTATACAGTTTGTTGAGTATGTAGGAAAGACAGAGGTTTAGAGTTACCAGACGTTAAGCGTTCGCACGTGAGAACGACGGTCCTAGGTTCGAGTCTTGTGTACGGGATCGTGGATGCACACTGCTGAGGAGTCCGATACTAGGACGGAACTGCCATGCAGTGTTTCCAGGTTTGTAAGTCAATTACTTTAAACTTTCATTGATGCAAAACAGACTGATCGTAGTAAGGCAACCTTTGAAAATCAACAATAACTGAACAAATATTTCTTCCTTATTAGTGGGCGGCTGTACTTTTAACTTTTAGTAAAATGAACGATTTACAACTTCACTTTGTATATTTCATAGAAAAAGAAACTAAAGGTAATGCAACTTCTTCCGATTATTCAGTGACTGAAGGACAGGTGACTAAAATTGGCTCAATTAAATATGTCGAGTCATCGATTATTACTTTTTAGCTACATTCTCAAATAAAAACTTTAGTAATTCAATTCACATATGCTTTGGATAGGTGATGCATTTCTAAATGATTTGGCATATTATATTTGAATATCCTTTTTGATGAATACACGATCAAACTATTCAGCTCAGAGAACAAAACTCCATCAAAATCATTCATCTGAGCTACAAATCTTCTACACCATTTGGATATCCCTTAAACTATCAAATATTATAAGTGCAAGAATCAGTCTACAAAGAAACATTACAAATACTCTGTTTATTTCAATACAAAATCAATAATGAGATTAAAATTAAACCCTAGAGACTATTGTATATTTTCTGGTATTCTTCAAAATGTAACCGTGGTCACACTTCAACAATATTGACTATCTTACACGCAAGTACTGACATTTTTTGATATTTATTTCAATATCAAACTATCTATAATTCAGATAAAGTTCACATGACCACATGTCACATATAACCGACTAATTAACTAGGTATTCCTGATATTGAGTAACCTGATGCATAAACAGAATGCTAATCAACATTTTCATGCCCTACACAATTATAATAATGTCAGTGTACAACATACATTGAATAGTCAATGTAAGGTCATTATAACTAAGACAAAACAAGATACTGTCTTTTCAAACAACCGATAAGAATCAAGTAAACTATTCATTAAAAATTTCAATGGTTGAGATCATGAGTCAATTGAAGCTAGACCACCGTAGAAGACCTGGAAGCATAGGACGGCCGTTTCACCCTAGCATGAGACTTTTCAGCAGTGCGCATCCACGATCCCGCCTCGCGAGATTCCAACCCAAAACCTATACGTCTCGCGCACGAGTGCTTGACCTCTAGACCACTGATCTGGTTTGATTTCAACTAATCCATGGAATTGAGCCACCGTCCACCATTGTCTTCAGTGAGTTATTATCTCACAACAGACTCGTCTGAACTCCACTGGTCACTGCTTCTCACTAGAACTCCATGAAATACCTCTTGAAGACAGTCACTAGTGAGTGTATTCACTAAAACAATATAAATATATGTGAACTTAATTCGGAAGTTGTTCAACACACACTTTTCAATAAACAATAGTAAATCTAAACGAATATGGAAGAAAAATAACTGCTTACCATTTTTTTCAATCGCATGAATTAAATTGAGTAGAAATTCATAACTTTTGTCGTTTAATTGAACTGGAAAAGGAAAGGCGAAAAAAAACCAAAATAATAAAGAACTTACACAAAATGAAAAAGTGAGTTACTGAGCAATATGTCTAAGACAACACTTGATGGTGAGAGATAATCAGTAGAATACCATTGATCTAGGATGATAGTGGCTAACAGTGAAATTCAGGACTCGTGTTTCGTCCCAAACAAGACTCATCAGTTGGATGTACCTGCAGAGTTGATGTAATTGAAAGTAATATCGAGGCAATCCGCACAAGATGCACATATGCCAATAAGAGACTAATCAATTATATTCCTAAAAATCAATGGGAAGTTTCAAGCAACCAATACAAAAATGACGTACTACTGAGATAGGTTGTATGCTGGTTATGTAGCATAAGCCAAGCACATCAGCAATCTTGAAGGAAATGCTGTCTAATGCTGGATTGGAACCTATGGAAATCTGTATCATCACGAATTTGAGGTGTTACTATTCAATAACTAGCGCCACCACTTGACTTCTACAAGACTAAGAAATTCACAATGAATGATCACTTGAAAATAATCACTCCTGTATCTTTATTGCTGATTGAATTTCACCGCTCAACTTTCGATTCGCCTACTCGTCCCAAGGCGATACATCAAACATAGACTACAATTTGTTAACGACAAATAGACAAATGGCAGAACATCACTGACCTACGCATTTTATGTTTGGTGTAATTGCTCAAACAGATATTCATATTAGGCTTCCCTAATCTGCACCAATCAAGGCTTCAAATGACCAATGCCAACAAACTACAGCGGCATTGGGGATTGATATTTTACAGGTATACACCAATCATTAATAAGAGACAAAACCGTTTAGTCTCCATTAGTAACCTATATTTGATCTACTGACCAATTTGAGCTGACTCACAGGTCCAAGTCAATAAATGTAAACAGAACCTTTCCAAATCTAAACCTCAAATATAACTTTTGACTAGTTTTAAGGGTAGAATGACCGATTCAGTTCTTCAAGTCAACGATGGCAAATCACATGCCGTAATCATAAATAAGTTTCAATTAATATCTGAATACAAGTTCTTTGAAAAAGTCGAGTAGTCGTCTCGTTTTCTGATAACCAGTTAGCAAACATAAGAGTTGAAGAACATATCACTGATCAGACTGAATCAGTCACATTCATAGTGAAATTGTGATTCACTTATTAAAACAATTGATTTCCAACTACCAGACGATAGATCCCAACCTTGATTGATTCACGATAAAATTTCATTTGAATAAGGATAAGTCGATGAGTTAAGTTGAAACACAAGGGAACAAATAAATTTTTTTAATTGAGATCATGAACCCATTAATATTAGACCACCATTGAGAACCTGGAAGTACTGGACGGCCATTTCGCCTTAATATGGGACTTCTCAGCATTGCGCGTCCATGACTCCGCAAGCGGGACTCGAACCTAGGAACATCAGTCTCGCGTGAACGCTTAACACTCAGACCACTGAGCAAGCATTCAACAGCGTTGATGTTTAACTTCAATTAATCCACAATATTGCACGATCATTTTCCTTTGCTTTTGGTGGGTACCTGCCTCACACTCGACACGGCTGAGCTCCGCTAGTCACAACATCCTATTAAAACTCCGAGACTTACCTCTCAGAGCTAATCACCATTAAGCACCTGATTTTCATTCCAATATAACACATCATTTAAATACAAAGTATGAATCGACTAACATATCTACACATAATGCATTTCTATAGTAGCTAAACGAAACACGATAAAAATCTGTTTTACTGTAAAATTGAATGTTTAAACGTTAAACTACAACGACATTTCTACATTATGGAACATACCCGAAAAAAAACTAGTGAATAAACAGAACTAATTGGTTAAAAACTTTATGCAAATGTTAACTACGGATTTCACTAAGTCAGTTAACTTATTGACGATTATACACATAAATGTATGAATAGGTAGTATAGTACAGTAATTGACTCCACTATTAAATAATTAATACTAATCGATTATTCATATAGTTATCAGAAGGGGTTTGTGGAGATTTTTAGAAATTTCACTTGTTGAAATCATGAGTCAATTGAAGCTAGAACATCATGGAAAACCTGGAAGCACTGGACGGCCGTTTCGTCCTAGTATGGGACTCCTGAGCAGTGCGCATCCACGATCCCGTGCCCTGCGGTTTTCGAACCCAGGACCTATACGTCTCGCGCCAGGCGCTTAACCAACTAGACCACTCAGCCGGTATCCAATGGTGTTAATGTCTAACTTCAACCAATCCACGAAGTTGAGCCACCGTATACCATTGTCTTCAGTGAGCTAATACCTTACAACAGACCTGGTTGAACTCCACTCACGGGGTGCGGGATCGTGGGTGCGCACTGCTGAGGAGTCCCATACTAAGACGAAACGGCCGTCCAGTGCTTCCAGGTTTTCCCTGGTGGTCTAGCTTCAATTGACTCATGATTTCAATTTATTCATATAGTTGTATTTGACATGTGGTTCGAACCATAGACAATATGATTGAAAACGAGAATGGTTAATCATTGAGACTTGATCCCAAAAAGTGATAAAATTCAGTAACGAATAAAAGAAATGAAGAGATGAAAGGTGAATTTTGTAAATATATAAATAAATACTGTAATAAAACATTAAGGAATTATGTGAGAATGGAAAGAACATCATTCAACATTTGGAATGTGATAAAACATATATGTACATCGGAATAGTTTATTTGAACTTCATGTTCTGAGCTCTTTATAAATCCTCATGAAATCGTGACGAGTAAAGCTCAATAGTGTCGGGAATTTTATAGACATTATCAATTGGATTGAATGATTGTTGAATTGCATCCTCAGTTAATTAAAGTTAGGAATACGGAAAATTGGGCTCCAAATCAATAGTCTAAAGGTAACACATTGGTCGTGATACTAGATCTTAGGTACAACAACTGGACTGGTCAAGAATTCGCGCTGCTTATGAGTCTCAGCTTGGTACGTAAAAGTTGTCTAGGGCATCATGGTTTATTACTAGCACACCAACTAATATTGACGATGGAAACTACTTACAAATTAGTCTTGAGAATGTACCTCGGTTACATACAGTCCTATCAGAAATTTAGCTGAATATCGTTATTACCAACAACCAATCTAAGTACACTTCGAAAAAACACTTACTATTATCTGATTCATGGAGGCAAACACGTCTATCTTCATAAATCTAGCACAAAACAAAAGAAATAAAAAAGTACTTGAACACCGAGAAGGTTTACTGACGACATCATAAAGATGATTTTTCAATGAAGTACAAACAGTATCATTCATAAAGAAATTAAATGACTGACGAAACTAGTTTCAAAATACAATTGTACAACTAAGGAAAAAAAACTCGAATGCTTCAGAGAACATCAGAGAAGACATATCAGCTAACTTCGTGTTGCGAAATTATATTTCCTACAAACTCGTAAGATGGATAAATATGCAGTGGTAATTTGAGTGGAAACCTTAATATTAAATCAATGATTACTAATATCAATGATAATATACATGTTTCACCATAAAGGTACCTTCGAAGTATTGCTCATGTATTGTGTAACGACCTAATGAGCATTGCAGTGGTTAGGCGCAGGGCAATAGATAGAGATGGGAAATTATTTGATGGGATTATAAATGTTTATCGACCGAGGTAGTAAGGACATCTGTTAACTATGCCCAACCATGGCCTGCGTCAACATGTACTGTTGGCTGAAGTAGGAACCAGCTGGAAAAAAGCTAGAAGTGGTCAAACCAAAACACAGAGTCAGTCTAGGAAGTCGTCAACTGTTAGTCTGATCCATGTTTGTAAATGCACTTTACATCAAAACAGTGAAATAAAATCAACAAAGTGAATAGCAGCATAGTCGAAATAATAGCAGTCAGTCTTTGATAACAGTGATCACAAGAAGTACTGAATACAAAGAATACAATTTCAGTCAGTCAGTCAGTCAGCTACAACGTAGGACCAGGCACATATATGCATCGGTCCAAGTTCCCATACCTCATTAACACAACAAGATGGACACCGGATTCATAAAAGTAGTTAATTCAGAGGTGGTAATATATAAAAGAAAGTTTGCAATAAGGATATAGTACAAGAAGAAAGAATTAGTTCATAGAAAGAAAGATATAAAGCGATTTTAATCTCTTAGTTTAAAGGAAGACAGAGAGTGTATACACCGACGCCATTGTGATCGATTCTGAACCATGTCACCACGAGTCTCCAACCATTGGTTACAATAGTCACGCGGACCCCAACCAAGTAGTCTGCATCTATCAGCATGGCTCAGACTACAAGTTAGTGACTTCAAGCACTGATGCCACGTTTTGGTTTGGCCGCCCCTAACTTTCTTCCAACCATCCCGAACACCGAATAGCATTGCACGTTGTGGTAATCGGTGTTTAAGCATACGTAACACGTGGCCCAACCATCTCAGTCAATGAAGATTCACAACCTCATCATATGTTTTACCATCATTCCCTAATACCCTGTGTCGAACCTCACTATTACTTACCCGGTGATCCCAGCAGATGCCAGAAATATTTCTTAGGCATCTGTGGTCAAATACTAATAGCTTACGAGTGTCTTCTACTCTTAATGGCCATGTTTCGCTGCCGTAAAGTAGAACAGAACGGACTGCCGAGCAGTATACTCGTCCTTCTATTGATAGACGGATATCTCGCCTCCGCCAAAGGTGACGTAAGTTGGCAAAAGCCAAACGAGCTTTTCGAATCCGTGCTGAGATTTCGTCAGACACCAACCCATTAGGGCTGATCAGACTTCCAAAATAAGCGAAGTTGTCAACGCGTTCGACTACTTCACTCCTTATCCTTAGTTCAGGTGTTGACACAGACTAGTCCTGAAGCAACAACTTGCATTTAGAGGGAGAGAAGCGCATTCCAAACATTCTGGCATTGTTACTTAGTGCTACCAAAAGACTCTGCATTTTATCAGCGTCTTCACCAAACAAAACTATGTCATCTGCGTATTCTAAGTCGATAAGTGGACAATGTGAAAATGTAGTAATACTGGAACGTGAAATTTAAGGGACGATAAAAAAATGAAAGCACCATCATAACCAATTTCTAACATATTACCTTATGTCTTTAAATATCGATCACTAGTATTGTGTAGGAGTCAACTATGAAGTCTGCACCTTTTGATAAGACTAACAGTGAACAACTCGATGATCTCACAGAATGATTTTATATGTTCCTCTACTAACTGTTAGCTATTTTCAAACCCATTATATCAGCCAGAATTACAGGTCGGGGATCGGCACCGCTAAGTAATACAACCTGGAACTATCTACTGTTCAATTTACTGGAAGCACCGAGTGCAAAAAATATTAAAATGTAATTACATGCAATTTCCACGGAAAATTCGCTTTTCATTAGAATTAAATAACTTACTGGCTCTTTTCCATCCATTACAAGAAGCCATTCATGAAGATCATCCAAGCATTGTGCTTGTAAAGTAAGTGGAGTAGATCTGTTAGTTTAAATAGAATAAAAACGATGACAAGATACAGAATGTATGGTTACATCAGTAACAACAAGTATGATCGGATAAAAGTATAGTATAGTGATGAACAAGTCAGATTTAAGATAGCGCCTTCTGAGTTTGAGAGTGAAATTTAAGGTGCATTGGGGGGGGGGAATATTCTGTACCTTATTAGAAACTAAGAAACTAAAGAAATACCTCCTCCTAATGGGAATTATATCTTAGAGTACTTGATATGATGCAATGTATAGTCAAAGATATTTATGTGGATGAAAAGCATTTTCCCACTCTAAACTTTATAATCTCAATTTCTAACAGAAACTCACTTAACCCTAACTCATAACTTTGACTCAACTTGTAATACTTGACCTTGACCTCTTTTCTATCATTATTGTTCATGTGAAGACTGTTTATACTCTAAAACTTACTACTTCTTATTGTAAGACATTACATAACTAAACAATTTTCTAACAGGTTGATAAGTTGCTTATGGTCATCAGTATGGTAGACTTTTATCGTGATTTACAAAACAATAGAAGAAAAAAGCGAATACTTTTCCCGAGGGTAAAACATTGTTTTAATATTCACAACGTAACGTTGACGATTCAAAGAATGTGAATAATTGTCATCCATTTGGTTAAGTGTACATTAACTGAACCGATATAAAACAAAAAACACACGTTTTTGGACTGATGCAGTAATTTCTGTATTTAATTACATTCCATCCTTCGTCATACAGGGTTCTTAAGACTCAAATATACATAATGTGACTTACAAGTAAGTCAATCAAAACAAAACACTGAAAGGTTTAAAGACGGTAAAAATATCTAATGCATCTATCAGCTGTTATCCATGCACCACTTTGCAGTGTAGTCCGTCGTATGAATTCCGGATGATTTCGATTATTATTTTCAGGTACTCCAGGGTGACGAAAAAGGTTCCATAAGGTTCTCTTATTCATGCTGTCAAATGCTTCCTCACAGTCAAGGAAGTTGATGTATGGTGGTAAGTTCCAGTAAATTGATTGTTCAACGATAATCCGTAGTTTCGCGATTCTATCTGGACACAATCGATCCTTACGAAATCCAGCCTGTTGACCTCGAAGTTGGGCGTCTACTGAATCTTTCATCCGGTTCAGCAACGCTCTGTTGGAAACCTTTCCTGGTGCTGACAGTAGCGTGATGCCGCTGTAGTTAGTTCTCACATTCGCTCAGATCTCCTTTCTTTGGTATCTTGATGAGGTGTCCTTCTTTCCAGTCCATCGGCACTTGTTCATCCTTTCAGATATTCATGAATAGAGTGTGAAGCATGTTTGTTGTTACTTCTGTGTCTGATTTCAGTGCTTTAGCTGCTATACTGTCAGGTCCGATTGCCTTCTCACCCTTGATTTACCTGATGTCCGACCATCCTGATTTCTTCGATCATTGGTGGAATGACATCTATAGGAAGCTCTGTAGGTGATGCTTCGATGTCCGGTGAATCCAATGGAGCTGGTCTATTCAAGAGTTCTTCGAAGCATTCCATCCATCTGTTCCTCTGTTCTTGAACCTCAGTGATTGGTTTGCCTACTCTGTCCTTGACCGGTCTCTCTGGTTCTCTATATTTCCGTACCAGTTTCTTCGTTGTGTCATATAGTTGATTGATATTTCCTTGTCTTGCAGGTTTTTCCGCTGTCGTTGCTAGGACTTCCACATATTTCTGCTTGTCAGCTCTAATACACTTCTTCCCTCTCTTGTTTGCTAATGTGTATTCAGCTTGTGCCTCAACGTTCTCTATTCTTGTTCGACTGTTGTTAATTACTGTCTTCTTGTTCTTCTTCCTTTCTTGAATCTTGTCCAGGGTTTCCATAGACATCCATTCCTTATGATGATGCTTCTTGCAGACCATAACCTTTTGACATGTTGATGTTAGTGTTTCTTTCATTCCTCTGCAGTTTTCCCCCACAGTATTTTCTTCTTTGTGTAGATCTTGTAAGGCTTTGAGAGTTATGTTGAATTCGTTGGGTTTATCAGTATCTCGAAAGAATGCTATATTGAACCTTTCTAATGCTGCTTGTCCATTTATCCAGTGCTTCTTAAGCTTCAGTTTCATCTTGGCAACCACTAGCTAGTGGTGATCTGAAGCTATACTAGCTCCTCTCCTGGTTCTCACGTCTTACATTGACTTTGTGAAGTTCTGGTTCTTCGTGGTGTGATCCGATGAGACCCATGTAGCTTGCCATTCTCATTCCTTTCTCCCAGTCAGTAATCCCATGATATCTTCATATCCATTGTTGTCCATTCCGACTTTAGGGTTTAGATCTTCCGTTAAGATAGTCAGGTCGTTTCCTGGGCACTTTATCATGATCGATTTCAGCCTCTCGCAAAACTGACATTTATCGTCGTCATTGCTATTGTTAGTGGATGCAAAGCATTAGATAACATTCATTGTAAATACGTCTTTCGTTCTGAAGAATCCTTTGATTATCCTGGGTCCATGGGATTCCCATCCTATAAGTGCATTTCGAGCCCCTTTCATAGCATCAGAGCAACTTCCTGAGTGTGCGGAGCATTCCCCTCTTCGTGACCGGAGTACAGCAGCATCTCTCCCGCACCTATCCGTAGCTATCCAGCTTGAGTCAAATTGGTTTTGCTAATTCCGAGAACCGACAAGTTGTATCTCATCATTTCCTTAGCTATCTGACTGGTTCTCCTGCTCCCTTACATTGTCCGGACGATCCATGTACATATAACAATTGTTCTTCTGGTTGCTAGAAGGGTCATCGGCCTCGTAACTGCCGAAGAATCTCGGATTTTATCATGAGGCGTCATAATTTTTTCTCCAAATCCCAGGGCAGAGTTCAAATGGTTTAGTTTGTTTAATCTGGTTAGCGTCTTTTTGGCAACCTTTTTTTCTACGAGATGAGGTTGTCAACCACACGCCCAACCCTCTTCCTTTGTGTTGGCTTGAGACCGACAGTATCCCTAAAAGAGCTATAGGCAAAGGTTTTCAAAACACGGTCAATGTATAATGAAGTGCTTGAATGAAAACCCACGAATATTTGAAAATTACCTAGCATGATACAAGAATAATTCATAAGTACTAAACTTATTGACAATTGTAGTTGATTTCACACAAATTTTAGATGCTTATACAGTTCTTACTGAAAATCATGCATCATTTTATTTTACAAAAAACCTTTTGTAAAACCGTAACAATATATCCTTACCTTCTTGATACTTCAATATCAAAACACCAACGTCTATCAATGGAATCATTTGATCGTCTTCTACACGAGATGACATTCAATATTTCGGTATTCTTCAATGAAAGAGATTTGTTTTTTCAACAAAAAAATACAATCGTAAGAAGTATGCAAATGAATTTCTCAAACATCAGTATGTCAAAATCACCATTACAAAATCAGATATCCTTTTCTATGTTTTTTTTTCTTTGGCTGTAGCCTTTAACATGAGGTAGTAGTATTGGTTCTATATCGTGGCAACCTGATCAAAATATATTGCCTGAAACCATCGTTCGTAAGGGTTTATCTAGACAGAAAGGTTTGTTGGAAAACAGTTAGATCACAGGCAGTAACTTAAAATCCCAAGATAAAGCTTCACTGCTAACTGTAATGAGATGCGCGCCAGAAAGGTATCTTCACCAAACAACCACCATCTTAACTGAAGCTGTGTTCCTGCAATAAGCACGGATAAAAGAAGTAGCTCATAAAAATAACAAAACTCGCATTGTCCCACGAATTTCCTTTACTATCTGTAAAGTTTTTGAAGTACTTAGCTAATAGATTAAGTAATTGAAAAATTCTATGCGTAACTGGCCTTATATTATTATACATGGAGCTCTACAGTCACATTTCTAAGTTGTCAAGACCACTCTTAATGCAGTTTCTTTCCCAGGTTTCATCATTCATGTGTTAAGTAAATTTTTTTTATTTATTATTATCATCAGCTTTATTCAATATTATATTTTTGGTACAATATAGAATTCTCAGCGTGAAGTATTTCAACAAGCTTCCGTTTCTTTCTTCTTCGTCGGTCCTCGCGATAAATATTGAGTGATCGCCAGTTAGATGTTAGCAGTTCAGTAAATGAACATCTGAATAATGTATATTCTTTTCTCTGCATATTGCCAGCGACCACATTATCTCTTATTGAGCTTTTAGTAACTTTGACAACGAAAGGTTTTACACTTTTCAGAAACGCAGCAGAATAGGTTGTGCGATTAATAAACATAATGATATATTAAAACAAACAAAAATAGATAACTTGTTGAAATATCTAGATGGCAGGAACAGGTAGCCCAGATGCTCAAGCAGGCCGCCCTTTCACATTAGGGGAAGTGTGCAGCTAGTATGTTTTTGAATTCATACAACACAAAAGAATCTTTTGTACTAGTTTTAGGTGTTTGCAGCAATAGAACATTGATAGATGGATATATTTTTTGAATTTTGCGCAGAAAGCTAAAATTCAGATCCTGATCCTGATCGGTTCATTAAGAAAGAGTAATTTTTGTTCAAACCTCTTTTATAAACGCTAATTATTAGAATCAAACGAAATAATCAAATGAATAGACTTACATTATCATTGTCTTGATATTGAGTATAGGGTGTAAGCTTTAATATTTTACTATTACGATTATATGTACAGAAATTTTTTGTCCAAATTGTCATAACAGCTTCTATACAAGATAGAGGGTGAGGGGAAAAAACACACAAGACAATAGCAATAGGATTTAGTAAAATAAAGTAATCATGAAAGAAGTGACCGAATAAATAATCAAAACTGAGTTCGAGTCCTTCATGCGGGATCTTGGATGCACATTGCTGAGGAGTCCCATGTAAGGATGAAACGGCCATTAAGTTCTTCCAGGTTTTCTATGGTGGTTTAGCTGAGAATGACCTGTGAATCATTTATTTGTTTGTTTTGTATTTTATGGATTTAGAACAGTTCTGAGAATGATCAGTTGGATATGAAACAGACAAAATAATCTATTAACCAGTTTATTTAATAGAGAAGTAAATAAGTGTACAAAACAAACATTTTCTAAAGCGATTAAAAATTTAGGTGCCTCAGGAAATTTGGAAAACATTGTTTTATGTAGAAATTGTGGCTAACTACGGAGTAATTCTGTCTTTATCGATGTTACCAGATCACACGAAGACAGAATAACGAAACCCCCGATTTTAGTGAACCAATATGACAGACAGTTAGATATAAACTGATATACATAATTAGCGATAACATTTGATTGTATTGATAAGCACAACCATACATAGTTTTCAATTAAGGAGCTTATATTTTATCCTGAGCTCAAACCAACAGCGGATGATTTATTGTACTGATGTGATGTGTACTACTGATGTCGATAGATATAAGTAGTGTGTGAAATACCTGGTGGTGAAAGGTTAAGAAGATCAAAGAAAAGAGAACGAGAACAGAAAATGATTGCTGTAGAAAAGAAAGAACAGTCAATTCAGAGACGATTGATTGATATTTTGCAAATGAAGTATTTAATGTATGGTTCTCAGATTTTACTAAGAGATAGTGTAATTTTGTGTTCAAATACATTTTATTGTTCCCGTTTGTGTTCTTGTTTACTACACTGATGCCATATCTTATTATAGTCATCTCAAGACTTTCTCCAGGACATCTAGCATAGTCTATCAAAGCAGATACTGATTCAACATAACACATTAACTAACTAAGATTATCTTCACTAATTATCTTAGCACAGGGTAAACTATATTTTAATATACTTAGTTATTGATAAACTGAATGACATATTATTATAGTTATAAATTGAGAAGGCTGAAAGAAACTAAAATGAACTTATGTTGTTATATACAGAAAGATTCAACATAATAACTACTTAAATAGTAGTGTAAGTAATAAATGAATTTAATTTAATCTTGTAATATGCATATTTCAATCACAGATCAATAATCCAAGTGTCAACAGAACTTATTTTTCTGGATTAATTAGTGTCGTAGATGAAAAAAGATTCTGGAGGTACGATGTATATGATTTCTAGAATAGTGTAATGTGCTACAATGATTTGGTTGATATATTAAAGTGATTTTAATCACAGATAAGCTCAATGTTAAAGTGAACTTCTTTTATTTTTTTCTTTTAAGGAAACCGATTAAGGTGCTTAATATGGAAATTCACAGAATATAAAATGTGAATGTTCAAAACAGAAAGTATTTCACTTTGAAATTCAGGTTTCATGATTAAAACGGTTATTTACAAACATTTATTCATTTCTGATATGATGAAATCAGTTTCCATACAGAGAGCCATTAAAAATCAAGTATGTAGGATCCATCTGGGGAAGTTGGAAAACCCTGATTCCAAACCAATGGTGCATATGGGTTCCAGGATCCTGAAGGAACAAATGGAGTACGAGCCAATCGTTGGTCATCGGCTACCATGGGACTGCATCTCCTGATGTTGCTCCACTGCCTTGCGCATCAGAACTTTAGGTCAAAGGCTAGGGGTGTGGCTCCCTAAGAAAAACATCTGCTTCGGTCTGGGCACCCGAACTGTATCACATTCCACACACAAATCAAGTGACTTGTATGGCACACATGTATTCAGTGACTCCTTGTACCAATATTTATATGTTCAAATAAGTAAATAACAAATAACGTAGGATCGAATAGAGTCCACAGATCTCGAGAAGAGTCCCAACTTAAAATGATCCACCTAATTCATGAACGTCTATGCATCTAAACTGTTTTCTACTCTCTAAAAATCTTTTAATTCAGAACTACTAATGTGAAAAAAAGCAAAAGTATTTATATGAAACCTTGGAATTCTAGAAGCTTTCGAAAAACATGTTAAAATCGTAAACAAATTCGATAGTAATGCAATCATGACAATTCATCATTTTTTTATAAAAACGCTCTTGAACGTCTCCAAAGTTAATTGATCAAAGCTTGTGCAGCATATTCTTAGCTTCCGAAGATGTTTTTGAACAATAATCGACGGTTCTCAACACAAACGTTGTCCTTTAGGAGGTTTGTCGATGAATATACACACGTTGCCTTATTAAAACTTACTTACTTACGCCTGTTACTCCTCGTGAAGGAGCATAGGCCGCTCACCAGCATTCTCCATCCAACCATGTCCTGGGCAATCCTTTCAAGCTCCGTCCAGTTAATTCATCCTTTTCATATCTGCTTCTATTATCCGACGTAATGTGTTCTTTGGCCTTCCTCTTTTTCGCTTCCCTTCAGGATTCCAAGTTAGGACTTGCTTCGTGATACAGTTTGATGATTTGCATAATGTATGTCCTATCCGCATCCATCGTCTTTTCTTAATTTCCTCTTCAGTTGGAAGCTGGTTAGTTCTCTCCCACAAAACGCTGTTGCTGATGGTATCCGGCCAATGAATGTTGAGTATCTTGCGGAGACAACCATTTATAAATACTTGCACCTTCTTGATGATGGTTGTTGTAGTTCTTCAAGTTTCAGCTCTGTACAGTAGAACTGCCTTGACATTCGTATTGAAGATTCTGACTTTCATATTGGTTGAAAGTTGTTTTGAGTTCCATATGTTCTTCAATTGTAGGAATGCGGCCTTTGCTTTACCAATCCTCGCCTTTACGTCTGCATCTGAACCTCCTTGTTCATCGA
The DNA here is from genome assembly GCA_944470375.2 of Schistosoma guineensis. NCBI lineage: Eukaryota > Metazoa > Platyhelminthes > Trematoda > Strigeidida > Schistosomatidae > Schistosoma > Schistosoma guineensis. The sequence continues at coordinate 46,059,411 of OX103892.1, read as the reverse complement.
TGATGCTTCCCAGGTATGTGGAGAATTCTACATCTTCCAGAGTTTCGCCATCAAGAGTGATTGGATTGCTGTTCTCCGTTTTGAATTTGAGGACCTTGGTTTTCCCCTTGTGTATGTTGAGGCCTACTGATGCCTTATTAAAACCTATCTATTTAAATATATTTCTTAACCTTAGAAAATATGAATACTTCTGTACATATTAATTTTTTAGAGTATTAACATGAAAGTCCACTTACGTGAAAGAAATTATCATTGAAAGATAATTTTTTCTTAATTTTATTACAAACTTCAGTGTAATTAAACCACATACAAAAAGTAATGTCAACTAGGCTAATGACAAACGTATCACCTGAGTGGGCACTTTAAATCTTCATCATACCACAAATGATAAGAATTTACAGAAGTTTATATGAGTATTGAACATTTATATCATTTTTAGTATAAAGATATAACCTATCAATACATACGGAGAAGAAATCAAACAGTGTATTTAGAACTCAACTGGACAAAGATAGTCAACTTGAATACAACAATAGATGTACACAACTCTGCCTATGAAAACAACTAATAACAAACAATGTGATCAAAGTGAACTGGTTTGATACTTGTGCAATAAATCAAAAGTCCATTTCTATAAGTAAGGAAGGGTGAGACTATAATTTATATACGAACCAATCACATATAAGATAACAGGTCTCGGATTTTTGACGCGAAATCCATTCATCCATTTGGGTAAATAGAGTTTTGGCATTACAACTTATGTTAGTTCGTGATGAAAACCCTAAATCTAATTCTTAACCCTAACCGTCAACTGTAAATCAATTCTATTTCTCCACTCCGGTTTATAAACCTCATTTGGTTCTGGTTATTAGGTGAACACTTTCTAGATCACTTCAGAGTCACTCAAAGGTCGTTCATAAATTATAGTCTCACTTAAGTCAATGTTAACGATGATGTGTTGCCTAAACCGAGAATATAATTATACCAATTAAACCATTTGGGTTAGAAACAACAAAACCAACAAATGACATTAAATATATGAACTCAACTAACTTACTTTTTGTAGCAACAAATACATAACCTTCACGTGTATCAGCTAAATTTGTAGATTGTATTTGTTCCCATGGTGTATTGAGTAGTTTTTCTGTTAGTGTTTTACTCTCTAAACTAATTTGTTCATAATTTTCACTAGACTAATATTGATGAGACAAAGAGAAGTAAAAAAACGGAAAAAGAAGAGAGGTGATGTAGTTAAAATACATTACATCAAAGAGAACAGTGTCGAAGGATAAGTTTGAACAATTTTTAAAGTCACCATAGAGAAATTTATCAAGTTTTTATCCAGTCATCTGAATGTAAATCGAAAACATACAACATATATAAGCCTATATGATGATATAACACCCAATTTATTTAACTCTTACCTACTTCGGTCTGGGAATCCAGGCAGTATCACAGTCCATAAACAAACGAAGTGATGTGTATGGCTCATATTTATTTGGTGCCTCTTTGTAACAATATTTATGTGTTCAAATATATAATAAATAAATAAATTGTTCTTGATTATGGTTACGGTTAAGATTCTAGGGAAAAGAGCAATTTGATGATGTTACGCTCACTAAACTAGATTGTTGAATTATAGGATCGCCATTGTCATTTGAGACAACAACTTCAGCAGGTCATTCATGCAAAAGTGAGTGCCGCACATATTGGTACAAAAAAGCACAGAATAGCCCAAACCGAACCATTTGGTTTTCTTAGGGGGCCATACCCGGAGCCTTTGACCCAAAGGTCTGATCCACAAAGCAAGGGAGCAACGTAAAGACATGCAGTCTCATGGTAGGCGGTGTCCAACGATTGATTCATACGCCATTTGTTCCTTCAGAATACTGGAGCCCATTTGCACCACTGGTTTGAAGTCAGGGTTTTCCAACTTCCCTAGGTCCAACCTCTATATCCACCAACCCGATTAAAGCGCCGGACATTCGCTTTCTTGCTCTCATTTTCGTAAACAACAGTGCTGCCACAAGAAGGCAGTGAGTAGGATTTTGCGGGTGGTGGCTCTATAAGAGTGGCCACGTGAGAGCATTTCGAGAGGCAGAGCGGACTGTTCCCACCTTCAACCGTACCAGGGCATTCGGGGGCCAAGAAAAAAATCATTCCTAATCGCTGTTTTATAGGTAACAATTGTCATTCCAAAACGTTGTAGTTATGATACGTTTTAGGCGTATATCTATTTTCTTCAAAATGTATCCTGAGGATTGATGAATATTACGATAATAATTTTGTAATTCAAAACCTTATTATCCATTTTGGTTTGATTGTATGCTTCACATTACTAAAATCTTTGTAACAAATGTTTAATTAAGGTAATTTATGTGTCACATCTTTCTAAATAATGTACATTTCTTTTTCCTATTGACCTAAGCATGCACTAGCTCTGTTACGACTTATATTTTAACTTACTCCACCAAAAAACTACTCTGGATAAAATATCAGGGATAAATTTTAGTACCGATCTTTCTATTCTTGAAGAGTAGGAGATGTATCATTTATGCAGAAAGATTGAATGATGGGTACTGTACATACATGAAAATATCAACAGCTTGAGTTTAGCTGTATGAAGGATAAAATGTGTATCATCGAAGATCCAAACAGATTATAACAAGGCAGTCCGTTCCAAATTATTAAAAAAAATTGATTGCACAGACTGTGATTGCTTCCAACTATATTACATGGACGTTTACGATGACATGCATGTAAGACCCCTAGTAACTACACTATAAATTTACATGTTGATCATTGATCAACACTCATAATTCGACAGCATTGGGTACCACTCAGTGACCAGTTGAAGAAATCTATCTCCAACCTATGACACAACATGTATGACACAACATGTGAATTTAGGTCCTACTGGATGCTCTCTCTATGTTAAAGACATTGTCTGGTAATAAGAGATAACTAGGAAGAAACCTTGGTCAATAGTCTACTACTGAGCTATCTCAATTAACATAACGATAAAACATATATTGAAAGACAATATGCTATACAATAAATTATTTCTATCTAGTAGGATACGAAAATACACAACATATACATGTACACATACACACAAAACATTAAATTATACAAGAGAAAACACAGAGAGAGGGAGAGAATAGGTTCACTCACACGCTGTGCAGCTTGAAGTATCTGACTAATTTGATGTGATGAATCTTTGAATTGTTCGAAAGCTTGATAATAGAAATTTGACAGCATTCTCATGATCAAACTTACCTGTATATTGATCAATTATGAAAGAATAAAAAATTATAAAAGAGAATGAGTGGAAATAAAGAACAATGAAAATCAAATGTCAATTACGTTAAAGAATATTGAGCTTCTACTGTACGGAGCTGAAACTTGGAGAACTACAACAACCACAATCAAGAAAGTACAAGTATTTATAAATAGCTGTGTACGCAAGATACTCAACATCTATTGGCCGGATACCATCAGCAACAGCCTTTGGTGGGAAAGAACAAACCAGCTTCCAGCTGAAGAGGAAATTCGGAAAAGACGATGGAAATGGATAGGACATACATTACGCAAATCATCAAACTGTATCACGAAGCAAGTCCTAACTTAGAATCCTGAAGGGAAGCGGAAAAGAGGAAGGCAAAAGAACACATTATATCGGGGAATCGAAGCAGATACGGGAAGGATAAATAAGAACTAGAAGGAGCTTGAAAGGATTGCTCAGGACAGGGTTTGATGGAGAATGATTGTGAGCGGCCTATGCTCCTTCACGAGGAGTAACAGGCGTAAGTAAGTAAGTATTTACAAAGGCAATGAAAGCTACTTGAAACATTTGTCCTAATGACTGAATCAGATAACTGTTAATCCCATGTGACTGAAAGTAACTGGCAATATATTGTAGACCTAGGTTTAATACTAGTTGGCATTCATAAACAAGGCACATGTGAAACCATGAAGGAACTGATATTTCATTAATGAATGTCAGTCGACTTTACACTAACAGATTCAAATTTCTGACTCTTATCTCTACTCTGAAAAGTATTCTCGAATTTTGCACAAAATGTATGCTACAAAGACCAGTTCATAAATAATGGTATTTGATAAACACGTTCTAATCTATGCATCATCTCACCAATTGCAATTGTACTGTGATTATTCTTTTCTAACAGTAACAATAAAAAGTATTAGAGAGAATGATCGTTCTCGATAACATCATCATACTCTATAGTTTTAAGTCCATTGTGGATGCGCACTACTGAGGAGTCCCACAATAGGACGAAACGCGCATCAAACTGAATTTGACTGCTAACCATTATTCAACTTTGCTTAATATTTCAATACGTTTCTTGCTGGCAAAATATCCTATCAATTCAATTCCTCTTACACAATAGCACAAGTCACTTGTTTTCGGGAAACATTTAAATTTTTAAGGTTAAAAACAGTGAATCCTTACCGAAATTAAGATTTAGAATTGGTATGCAAGACAAGCGTTTTGTCCAATCGGAGACTTATTGGTCAGATATGCTTGCATTCCAGTGTTGATGTTCATACCGAAATCAAAACCTAATACCTGTCGTTTTAAATGTCGAAGCTTTATTAACTAAGGTTCTAAGATTAATTAATCCTTGACAAGTTCAGCAAGTTCAATAAGGCTGTTATTATATTCAAGACTGTATTTGATTGGTCACTGTTAACATACACCTCATTGTGAGTTAATTCCTGAAAATTTACTATAATTAAAAACATTGTAAGTTACCCATCATAGCTAACAGTCGAACAGAGTATGAGAAAAATGGCCTCAGCTTAGATGCCAACAATACCCAAAGAAGCAAAACTTAGGATTATAGACAATACCGAGGAATCCGCTCAGGATAAGCTAATTTTAACAGAGACTGAGGATAATCAATTTCAGCGACCCTGTAAAGGTCTAAGTATTTGGATTATAGCAAAAGAATTATCTAAGCTAGTCAGTTAGTCATATGCAATGTAGAACATGGTACATGTGTACATTGGTTAAAATTGACAAACACAATTAGCACAGAAGGATGCAATTGTCAGGACCGATCTCAGAGTAGTAGTAGAAGTAGTCATCGTATTAGTGATAATAGAAAAGATTAGGCATCCAAGATACAATTCAAGAAATGTGAACCATTGGGATGAAAAAAGCCTAAAGGAATTTAAAAACTTAGGATCTGGAGGCAAAAATCGAGGGTAAATGCACCAACACCATTGTGAGTAATTCGGAGAGGTTTCACACGAAGTCTCTAACCACCAATTTAGTCACTTGAACCCCAACCACGTAGTATGCACCTGCCTACATGGCTCAGACACAGACCGCTCCTAAAGAAATATTTTTTATTTAGAGAGAGACGAAAACATCCCTAACATGCTAACATGGTACCTTAAGACGGTCAGAAGACTATTTTGTCAACATCTTCACCAAATACAACTATATCATCTAAGTAATTGAACGAAGATTTAAAAAAGTATAAATCTGTCAACCATCAATGAATATTGGTTAATTTGAGTTATCGGTGCGATGTGTGCTACTGATGTCGACAGATATAAGTAATATATATCACCAATCGAAAGCTGAACGCCTGGAAGTAGATGGTTGAGAAGATCGAAGAGAACAGAGTATAATTGCTGTGGAAGCAAAGGAACAATGGAGTCCAAGACAATTGGCTGACATTTTTCAGAAAGAACAGACAAGTTTGAGACAATTGATGGACATGTTGCAAATGAAGTATTTACTGTATAGTTCTCAAAATTTACTAAAATGTTGTGTAATTTTATATCCAAATACATTTGGTTGTCCCCACTTGTGATCTCGTTCACTACATTGGTAATAACACCACACAGTTTCCTTATAGTATCAATATTTTCAATTACTAAAACGTGTACCATAAATCATTTAGTTTCTAATTAAACATTACAAAATCTAATCATGTGACTTTCATCAGATCCAAATACAAAACAACAAAAAAAACCGAACTGTTTTCAATACCACCATTCAATTTATTTCACATCTGATTAATTTGACTGTCCTATAGTGGTACATTGGATTAAAATCGGTTATCCGCTACAGATGAAAACATGACAAAATACACAGTTAAATAGAACACAACACAAATAATAAACCTTACTTCTTTTTTTTGTTTCAGAGATACAAATACATGTACATATAGACGTTCAACAACATCATACGTGAACACGAATAAACTGTCTCGATTGTGACTGTAACCATGATGTGACGATCAACCTTAACTAACATGATTACCCTATCGAAATGTATCAACTGAAAAACCTGATCATGCCTAACAAGTTGGTTGGAAAGTGATGATATTAAAGGCGACAAACTCGCAGTATAAGGACGAAGCCGTACGACCGGCTGTTGGGTATTTCCCTTAGATAACTAGTATCCGTTGTGATCCTGTCTTATTGAAACGGAAGGCCTTAGAAAAGGTCAGTTTAAAAATCACATCACACAATGCCCTAAAGCTTCCCGTCGCCGTTGCTAATGCCTTATAAGGACACGTCAAGAACTACTCATAAGGTCTCTCAAGACCAATAATCTTTCGTTACCCGGGAAGTGACATAAACAACTCTAACAACACTCAAGATCACATTGAATGGTTGACTTGCTGAATAATGAACTGCCGACTTGTAAGCTTCGATCGAATGGTACCCATCAGGTAGTCGTGTAGGCAACCAGTCTCAGTAGCATAAAATCACGTGGATTATAATTGTATTTTACATTGTACGGATGATACAGAGAGCAATGATTTTTTTAAACGTCCCAAAGGCTTACTAAAAAATGTCAGCTAAAACGGAAATTCTAATGATTTCCTATAATAACCTATCTGGTATTAATAGCTAAGTAGATAACACTTTTATGTTGAAGTGGAAGGTACTTGATTCCGATCCGAATGTTAAAACTAACATTCAGATAAAGGTACACTTAACTGGCAAATCACAGGTCAACTATTCTAACTAACATAAAATCGTGTATTACAAACTTATCAGTTGTACAAAACTACAGGATGGGAGTTTTGTCTAACAATAAAATTCAGTATTATAGGTCTACAACTTGTGTAGTAGTGGTATGATGGTAGTAGTCGTACAACCAAAAGTTAACAACTTCGAACTCACACTCAGTTTACACCTATTTACCTAGCTGAATAATGCCAGTGGATTTCGCACAAGCAATCTATAAGTTAATTTTATAAACGCATGGTCATGTGAGAGCATTTCGAGACGGAAAGATGACTCCCCCATTCTTGGTCGTACCACGACATTAGTCGTTTCACAATAATATACATCCAGTCTCCAATGTGAAATCTTTCGTTTCTATGTTAAAAGTCAGTGAAAATCATGTCAAATCAGTTATAATCTTTTTGTTCCATGACATTAAATGATATGAATTCAAACTTCAAGCGGAAAAAAAAAGAATCATTATAAGATTTTATGAACGACTTGGAAATTTCTAAAAAAAAGTTCGTAAAAGTCAAGTAAGTAAAGCTTAACTGTTAGAGCTCTTCCAATTATATAACACTATTTACCCATCATCCAATAAATGGTTTGAATAATGAAATTCACTTGGTATTGTTTACTTGAATCTTCCCATTGTTGTTTAGGACTACAATTAATCAGTCTCTTATTGGCATATGTGCATACTGTGCGGATTGCTTCGATATAACCTTAATTCACAAGCATTCTAAGCAAAGATGGATAATATTTAGCAGTGTAATCCAGGACGTGAATTTCGTCCAATCTGGAATTTGTCATCTGGATGTACATACATCTGAAAGTTGATGTACACTCAGGACTCAGTAGCTAAGTGAATAAAGTGATGGCATTTGAAACAAACAGTACTGGGTTCAAAACCCGAAGTGAATATCAACTCTAAGATGCAAGTATATCCAGCTGACAAGTCTTAAATAGAACGAAACGAGCGTCCTAGATTCCACTGCTAGTCACTATCCATCTTTGCTTATAGGTCTTAATAATGCATATATACAACAAACAGCTATATTATATACCTTATAAAACATGTGAAGAGCATAGATACAAAGAGCATATAGAGTAGTCTTACAAATTAATTAAAGCATATTTCAACTCATTCAATCTTTAATGATTAAAAACCTGTACACATAATGGAAACTAACTATAATAGCTATAATGTAATCAATGTCAGTGGTACACCTAACAATGATGATAATGATAAGAATGATGATGAATGTAAATTATCCAATATTGACAATTGAATTAAAACAAACAACTATTGTATATTTCAAATAATTAGAAAGAAAGAAAAATAAAAGATGTAAGCAATGAACTTGACAATCACATTACACAGAAAACAAAAACACCAATTGAAGATTAATGGCAATAAAGAGAGTGAATGTAGTAATGAAGATGAATGGGTTATTGTATGTGTTTAAGATTTACAAAATGTTAATCGATATAAAGTAATTGGAGTAGATGTTCTTTTACAAGAATTAGATATATAGAGTAGTATAGTAACGAATGCATAAAAAGTTACAACTAAATTTCTGTTCGACGTTGTTATTCTACGTGCAAAATTGAGTGGATAATGGATTAATGCATAAAGTGAAAACCTGAAAGCAGTGGATAGCCGTTTCTTCCTAGTATGCGACTCCTTAGCCGTGAGCATCCACGACCCCGTCTCGTGAGATTCGAAGATAGACATTAACACTGTTGAACGACAGCTCAGTGGTTTAGAGGTTAAGTGTTCGCATGCTAGACCGATAGGTTCTGGGTTCGAATCTCGTGAGGTGAGATCGTGGACGAAACAGCCGTTGAGTGCTTCCAGGTTTTCCACGATGGTCTAGCTTCAAATGACTTATGAATTCAATTATTAAGTGACTATAAAACCTACAAAACCCCTCTCTGATTATAAATTATTTAGTTCTATGGATTCAATAGAGGTTTACAAACGCATTTGTTATGGTAAGATAGGTAATTGAACATCCTTTTGTAGTTCAGAAACAGAGTTAAGATTATGAGGAAATTTAAACGGACAACCATAATTTGATATTAACTTTATCCTCGGATTGATCAACAAAGACTTAATATGTTTATCAATCTGTATACATTTTATCAATTTTGCAAACCTTAGGATAAGTAAACTTGAATTATTCGCAAACATGTACACACCTACCGCCCTTTTGTATGAAATTACCTTCATTGATTCGTTTTTAATGTATTCATCTCACCCAAAATTTGACCTAATTCAAAGGTTGAAATGATTTGTTTACTTTATCACCTCTTTAATACTTTTCTAATAGTACTGTTGCTACTACGAATACTATTGTGATGGGCACTACATATGTAGACAGACATAAGTAGTATGTAGCAGGAATGAAATACTTACCAGCAGGAGGTTGGAACAAAGAGAACAAGAAGGAAAACATAAAGCAATTGAAATAACAACAGGATTAGAAGAATAATGAAGTACATAACAGACAACTCAGGGAAGATGTGTAAATGATGTATTTACTATCTGATTTTCATAGTTTATTACAAAGGCATTGTGTAATTTTGTGTAAACCAATAAATTGACTATACCCACCAAGTCTTCGTTCACTACACTAATACTTCAAGAATCTATCGGTCTTTGATGTTGATTAACTTCAAATTAGCAGAAGATTTAATAAACTGTATGCTTATTTGAATACTAATATGATCAGTTGTAGATAAAAAGGGTTTATTGCATAGATTTACGTAGATGAAAGAAACAATCTAAGATTTGTAATCATGAAGAGTTTTTAATATAAATTATTAATATGAATAATCCTATGATGAACACAATGATCAAGACAAATTTCATATCAGTTAATGCTCATTGATAAGCCAATGTAAGTACCTCAGTGTTATGTGAGAACAGTCGTTGAGTGAAATGCTAAACAGTAAGGTTTCAAAAACTAAAACAGTGTGAACTGGCTTTGATGGAAATTGATAGGACATACATTACGCAAATCGTCAAACTGCGTCACGAGGCAAGCCCTAACTTGGAATCCTGAAGGGAAACGGAAAAGAGGAAGACCAAAGAACACATTATGTCGGGAAATAGAAGCAGATATGAAAAAGTTGAATAACAACTGGAAGGAGCCGAAAAGGATTGCCCAGAACAGGGTTAGATGGCGAGTGCTGGTGAGCGGGCTATGCTCCTTCACGAGGAGTAACAGGCGTAAGTAAGTAAAGTAAGAACTGGCTTCGAAACCTTAAGAAAATATCAACATCTTTAAGATCTCAGGTAAGGCTTGTTGATGAATGCCGATTGCCACATGACCTAGATTTAGTATTTTTTGCATATTTACTCCGACAACTAACATTCACATATAATATGCTCAATGTCTAATCGCACTTAAATTACTGACCACACTGTAACTGGATCGATAGAGTTCAGTCAATATAAATGGTTACTATTCAGTAACCAATCAGTTTAAAATTGATCTCAACTTAAATTTCGAGGAATATTTGACAAGAAATTGAAAGAAATATATATATCAAAACAAAAATCTAAATGTCGCACAATAAAAGAACCTAATTATTGTCATTTTTCATTTATTGTAGATCGTCCTAGTTTAATCATATCAATGATGTCGTCCAGGAGAACGATGAAAGCTCCATAACCAAACAATCCAGCTCACAGAACAAAACTTCATCAAAAAAAACACCCACTCTAGATAGATGCACAAAATCTCTTTCGGACTGACCTTTCATCTCATACATATTTAATTCAAGCTGTATAGTCAATTATTTTCATAAACATACGAATTGATCGTAAAAATGTATAGTATCAGTTCATTAGGCCATAAGCAAAATGTTGACACTTAGAAGGCCGTAATTGAAAAACTTACACATTAATAAAGGCAAGCATGATGAGCAGGTTAATTGAATACTCAATTTAATTGTTCAATGTAGATGATATATGAGATAATATGACTACAGTAATAACAATAACAAATTGTTACCAAATTCAAAAAAATTAACTTTGAATTGAACACTTAATAAACTACGTTTTTAATTGATCATAAATATAAAGGGACAGACGGTAGACCGACTAAATTTCAAACAAAGAATGAAGGACTCGAGACTGATTTCAAGTTCCAAAGAAGTGAATATGCATTACTCAGACGTTTCATACTAGAATGAAATAGTTGTTCAGCGCTTTCAGATTCCCAATGATGCTTACTACTTACTTATGTCTGTTACTCCTCGTGGAGGATCATAGGCCACCCACAAGCACTCTCCATCCAACCCTGTCTTCGGCAATCCTTCGCAGCTCTTTCCAGTTGTTATTTATCTTTTTCACATCTGATTTTATTTCTCGACGTAATGTGTTCTCTGGTCTTCCACATTTCCTTTTCCTTTCAGGATTCCAAGTTTGGTTATTACCGTAATGTGTGTCCTATCAATTTCCATCGTCTTTTCCTAATTTCCTCTTCAACTGGAAGTTGGTTTGTTCTCTCTCACAGTAGGCTCTTGCTGATGGTATCCAGCCAATGTATGTTGAGTATCTTGCGTAAACAACGATATATAAATACTTGTACCTTCCTAATGATGGTTGTAGTAGTTCTCCAAGTTTCAGCTCCGTACATTCCCAATGATGGTGGTTTAAATATATTTATTCCCTCTTATAATACTCACTTTTATTAATATGCACCTTTTTGAAAATAAGTTCTTTTTCATTGTTGACTTATTTATACGGAGGACTTTTGCTCAACTCCGCCCGTAGCTCTTCTAGAGTCACTGCCGATCCAAAGTCCGGGTAAAGGAGGAGGGTTGGGCATGGGGTTAGCGACCACATCCCGTAGAAAACTAACTCGCTAAAAAACGCTAACCAGGACTTTTGCTCACTGACTTATTCGTATTAAACCTAATTGTACTGCTTCGGAAATGAACGTCTAAACGGATAAAATTCGTTTTACTGAATACAACTGTCCGCTAACATCATGGGGGCAATTCGGATGGTTAATTATCATAATTAAACATGTGTAATAATAATAATAATAAAACAGTTATGCTACTAATGAACAACAATTTACTGTTTGAACAAATTTGGATTTTTTCAATTCATGCGCTTCATTTATATTGCTGATATATTCAAATGCTTTTGCAATATAATTTTTACGTTCTTGAAGCATTTTTGCATCATTCTATAATGAAAATAAAACAAGCAAAAAGAAAAGAAGGTTGAACTTGGGCAAATAGGAAAAGAAGAAGAGACAGAAAGAATACACAAAAATGAAATAAGAGAATATTTAGTGATCCAGGATCTGATTTCAAGTAGATTATATGAATGATTGTTATTGAATGGTTGCTGTCGAAATATACACCCTGACTACTGTCGTACATTATTATCGACCTAATCCATGTAAGTGAATATTACTTACTTACCTACGCCTGTTACTCCTAATGGAGCATAGGCCGCAGACCAGCATTCTCTAACCCACTCTGTCCTGGGCCTTTTTTTCTAGTTCCATCCAATTCTTGTTCATTTTTCTCATGTCTATCTACATTTCCCGGCGTAATGTGTTCTTTGGTCTTCCTTTTCTCCTTTGGCCTTGAGGATTACATGTGAGAGCTTGTCTTGTGACACAGCTGGGTGCTTTCCTCAGTGTGTGTCCTATTCACTTCCAGCGCTTCTTCCTGATTTCTTCCTCCGCTGGGATCTGGTTTGTCCTTTCCCACAGTTTGAGTCCCCCCGGGGGCTACTGCCTGTCCCAAGCCCGGATAAAGGACGGTTGGGCATGGGGTTAGTAACCTCATCCCATAGAAAACTAATTCGCTAAAAAAACGCTAACCAGAAAAAATTATTCAAACCTTTTAAACTCTGCCCTGAGAGCCAGAAGGTCTTCATTTAGAAGAGTTATGACGCCTCATGATGAAAGCCGAGTTCCTTCGGAAGTCACGAGGCCGATGCCCCTTCTAACAACCAGAGCAACCATTTATCTAGGTACATGGGATACTCGTAAATGAATATACCGGTAATAAAAATAGATCAAATACGAGAATGAATTTCGAATACGTATATTTTGTATATTGGAATAGATAATCAAAGAGACGTAGCAAAGGAAGCGAAGAAGAGAGAAAAAACGAGACGGAGCGCAGCGGAAAAGGTACGTAAGCCAACTAGATTTAAACAAGCGTCAATCAATATTTATAGTCGCACAAAACTAAAGAAGGAACGAATTGAGCGAAGAAATTTCTTTTCAATTTATATATATATGATTTACAATAGTGAAATAATACTCATCAAGTGGATACGTTACGTAATAATTACATAATGACATTTCGATTATAAATTAACATTGAGAATTGCGAGAGAGGAATAACAATAACCAAAGTGATTATTCGAAAATCAAGAAGTTGCTATGTTGCATAATATATGAAAAAGAGAAGGAACACAATATTATAATGGATGGTTAATAGAATAGTAGTTATGTAAGAATCAACCGATGAATGTTGAGAAAAAGACAAAAAAATTTTAAAAAAATAATAAAAACCAAATGGAAGAAGCACGAAAAATAGTTCTGCTGCAAGCACTCTTATACCGATGACCAATGTAGCGAAAGTAGTTGTACAAACTTCTTATGGATGCAAAGGTTAGGTTTATGAACTTGGATTGCGACAGCTTCCGCAATGTGAAAAAGACTCACTCATAAACCATGTGGCAAATTTGATGGAATATGGTAGATAACCTTAAAAGCTTTATTCAGTTCAACATAATGACCTGTGTCAACCAAGTGAGAGAGAACAGAACACTTAATCACTCTTACCTGTCCTTTGCTCAACCACGATGGATAGAGCTCTGTTATACGATGACGAACTTGCCGAATTGTACGCCCTATATAACTGGCTTCACAGGAGCAGTTGAATCGATCTGTCTTTATTGTCCGTCCTTGTTGTAGGGTGGTTGCAGAAGATAGTACTTAGTCAGGCTGCATTAAATGTTTTTTGTACAGCTTTTCTTAGTCTTTAAGTCACCATTTCTTCAGTAGTGTCATTTACGAATTGTAATTTTATGAACGATACTTTCTTAGGGACAGTAGGTATCTTTGTCCTTCTTTTCATCTCCTTCATTTACTTATCGATGAATTTCATTCTTACTAAGTAAGTTACGAATATTAATTCCTCTCCAACAGTGTCAGCCGAACAAATCATTCTGGCTCGATGGGTCAAGATCTTTATCAAGTTCCTTTTGTATCTGATTGGAACTGTATTATAGAAATGAGTGTATTGTCCTGTTACAGGCTTTCTGTGTACCCCTCTTTTTAAAGTTCCGTCTGCTCGTCTAGTTAGTTAGACATCTAGAAATGATATGCTATTGTTCTGTTCTTCTTCCGATGTAAAATTAATTGATGGATGAACGTTATTAAATATATTAAGTAAATTATCGTTATCATCTTCGTTTTCTAATACTATGAAAGTATCGTCTATATAGCGATAATAAGTTGATAAATGTCTAATTGTAATTTTAAGTGGTGCATTTTCCAGTTTTGCAAGGAAAATTTACAGAAATAACTTCTGAACTGAATGAACGAAAACAAAATTAAGTTTTTAAAAGTTGAACTAATGAGTCAATCTAAGGTAGACCACCATTTAAAACCTAGAAGCACTGGACTGCCGTTTCTCCATAGTATGAGACGACTCAGAAGTGCGCATCCACGATCTCACACGCGAAACTCGAGCCCAGGACCTTCTGTTTAGCATGTGAAACTCGTGACGGGTGGAGACATTTAACCACCAGAGAGAATGTACGAAGGGCTGCACAAGATCATGGGTGGATTGAAGTTAGACATTATCATCGTTGGATGCCGGCTCAGTGGTCCAGAGGTTAAGCGTTCACGCTCAAAACCGAAGGCCCTAGGCTTGAGTCCTGTATGCAGGACCATGGATGCGCACTGCTGAGCAGTCCCGTACTAGGACGAAACGGTGGTCCAGTGCTTCCAGGTTTTCAATGATGATCTAGCTTATGTTGACTCGTGAATTTAACTGTTAAACTACTACAATCTCCACAAATCCTCATGATAATAAAATTAAGATTGTTTAATCATTATAAAACATTGAATAACTTACATCTTCTGTAAACTCTTTTGATTTAATTGATGCGTATTTTTCAAGGTATTGACAAAAGTTTTTAGTTTCTTTTTGAAATGCTTTTACATTAGTCTAACACAGAGCAAAAATCAAAACAATAAACCTTCATTATTTAGAAACGTAAATTATGAAATCCATTTCATGTAAATAATACACGAGGCCAATTGATGGATTGTGATTAGTGGTAGATATCAGGATGAGCATTTTGTCCAGTTTGAAATTTTTCACCTGAACGTACTTGCATACCAGTGTTGATGTCTACATTGGGGTTTAAACCTAATGCCTTTCTCTTCAAAGGTACTATGCATTATCCGCTAAACTCCTGAGTCCATATAGCCACTTACATGTGCATCGAGTATGATTTTCATATCCGCATAATTTCAATTTTTATTTCCAACTAGTCAGCGGTGTAAACCAACGATCCTAGATGAGATTAAAACCAGAATATTCAGGTTTTCTAGTTAGTATTTAACGTGGATCTAATCTCTGGTGAATTGTAGGTTAGCACGGCTGATGAACCTCGATAGAGTAGAGAAGAGATATCTGTCCCATTGATCCCAGGCGTCTAATGGTTTATCATCTAAAATTAGTCAGTGACGAAGTGTATCGTAGAATATTAGATCATCAAGAATCTCAAACCCTAACAGTTGGTTGATCGGTGAGTGGTGACTAGAGTAAATTTTTACTAATCCTCAGTGGTGATTGAATCCTATCAACAAACTTGCGCCACAAGACAAGCCCTCACATGGAATCCTCAAGGCCAACGAAAAAGAGGAAAACCAAAGAACACATTACGCCGAGAAATGGAAATAGACATGAGAAAAATGAACAAGAATTGGATGGAACTAGAAAAGAAGGCCAAGGACAGAGTGGGTTGGAGTTTGTTGGTTTGTGGCCTATGCTCTATTAGGAGTAACAGGCAAGTAAGTAAGTCGTTGGAAGTAGCCATCATGAAGTCCTCGACAGATTTTTCGTTCCACTTGACATTAACCAGGAGTGTGTACCTACAGTCCTCAATAAACAGAATTCGACCAACAAGAGAATTAGAGAAAAATGACGTTAGTCACTACTCAATGGTCAATCATTTGTAAATATTTCAGTTCAGCGAGAGGTCAGTGGCTGCCTGAATGACTTAGTGATAATATCTCAGATTGTGAAGTGGGGTGATCCATGTTTCAATCCCACATCGAACATCGGTTCCCGTAACATGTGCTAACTGTCAGGAACACCCAATCCGCCTAGCATTATTAATGGTTATTTATAACGATACAATGGCAAAAAAAGTATACATTAATATTATAGTGACATTATTTACAACTAACCGCCTACACTAGTCCACCTCAGTTAACATGTGACCCTGCAGAATTGCAAAGTTATGTGTAACTTTATAAAAAACCATTTCCGTACCTAATTCAAAATTGCAGTTTCATTTGGATGAAGGTTGAATATTCAGAGGACAATGGTAGTTGGTTTGAAAATAAGTAGCCAAAGAACCCCGTACTCAACCAATTATAACAACAAAGTGTTTCGGATATGTGTGCATCAAATCAAGTTAAAACACCATATCAAGCACAGTTAAACAAAATTAGCAAGATATCTAGCGAAGATAGTGGAGTAATAGTAGTGTCGATGACAGTAGAATATTAAACATCGATAATACAGTTGGAAAAAAGTAATATAATAATGGAGTAAAACGTATGAAACTATATTAACACTCAAGATTTGGAGGCAGATGGGCAATGAATATACCTGAGTTAGTGAAACCATTTTTTAGCTATGTCATTTAGTGTCTGTAACCAAGGTCCAGGCAAACAGTCAATAACTCGATGCTGTGATACGACACATCTTGCTTATCCAGACCGTAATCTTTTTCCAGTCTGTTCCTATCAGTCAGCCAGTCAACTACAACGTAGAACTAGGCACATATATGCATCGGTCCAAGTTCCCATACCTCATTAACACAACAAGATGGACACCGGATTCATAAAAGTAGTTAATTCAGAGGTGGTAATATATAAAAGAAAGATTGCAATAAGGATATAGTACAGGAAGAAAGAATTAGTTCATAGAAAGAAAGATATGAAGCGATTTTAATCTCTTAGTTTAAAGGAAGACAGGGAGTGTATACACCGACGCCATTGTGATCGATTCTGAGCCATGTCACAAAGAGTCTCCAACCATTGGTTACAATAGTCACGCGGACCCCAACCAAGTAGTCTGCATCTACCAGCATGGCTCAGACTACAAGTTAGTGACTTCAAGCACTGATGCCACGTTTTGGTTTGGCCGCCCCTAACTTTCTTCCAACCATCCCGAACACCGAATGGCATTGCACGTTGTGGTAATCCGTGTTCAGGCATACGTAACACGTGGCCCAACCATCTCAGTCGATGAAGATTCATAACCTCATCAACTGATTTACCATCATTCCCTAATACCCCGTGTCGAACCTCACTATTACTTACCCGGTGATCCCAGCAGACGCCAGCAATATTTCTAAGGCATCTGTGGTCAAATACTAGTAGCTTACGAGTGTCTTCTACTCTTAATGACCACGTTTCGCTGCCGTAAATTAAAACAGAATGGACTGCCGCGCAGTATACTCGTCCTTT
Organism: Schistosoma guineensis; assembly: GCA_944470375.2. Lineage (NCBI taxonomy): Eukaryota > Metazoa > Platyhelminthes > Trematoda > Strigeidida > Schistosomatidae > Schistosoma > Schistosoma guineensis. The sequence goes on along the minus strand of OX103892.1, from coordinate 46,041,649 downwards.
TATTGATAGACGGATATCTCGCCTTTGTCATAGGTGACGCAAGTTGGCAAAAGCCAAGCGAGCTTTTCGAATCCGTGCTGAGATTTCGTCCGATACCAACCCATTAGGGCTGATCAGACTTCCAAGATAAGTGAAGTTGTCAACGCGTTCGACTACTTCACTTCCTATCCTTAGTTCAGGTGTTGACGCAGACCAGTCCTGAAGCAACAACTTGCATTTAGAGGGAGAGAAGCGCATCCCAAAAATCCTGGCATTGTTGCTCAGTGCTACCAGAAGACTCTGCATTTTGTCAGCGTCCTCACCAAACAGGACTATATCATCTGCGTATTCTAAGTCGATAAGTGGACCTCCTGGAAGGAGATCAATACCCGAGAATTCAGTAGATGAGAATGTTATTTCCATCAATAGGTGTATGATGAAGTTTGTCAAAAATGGAGAAAGTGGACAGCCTTGAAGGACGCCACTTGAGGTTGCAAAAGCAGATGACAGTTCGCCATAAGCTCTGACTCGACTAGTAGTGTTCGAGTAAAGAGCCTTCACAAGGTTTATGTATTTCTGAGGTACGCCTTTCAATGACAGACACTGCCACAGAATCTCGAGGTCTACCGAGTCAAATGCTGCTTTTAAGTCGAGAAAGACCACCATTGTCGGACGACGATAAGTATGCCTGTGTTCTAGAACCTGACGAATGGTGAATATGTGGTCGATGCAGCCACGATCAGGTCTGAAGCCAGCTTGGTTCTCTCGTGTTTGCAGTTCACGAGTCTTAGTTAGGCGTCTGATAATTATCGAGGCTAATATTTTAGACGCTATATTAGTTAAACTAATCCCTCTATGGTTGTCACAGGATGATTTTGACCCTTTCTTATATATTGGGACGATAAGTGATTGTGACCAGTCAGATGGAATAACGTCTAACTCCCAGATCTTAGCTAAAATAATAGTCAACCTAATCGCTAAAATTGGACCACCATCCTTAAAGACCTCTGGAGCCAATCCATCTGGACCAGTTGCCCTTCCTCGTTTCAGATTAACTATAGCCTTTCGAACTTCTGCTAGAGTTGGGGGACCTACTTCAATGTTCCATTCACATTGTCTGGGAATGGAGGGTAGTTGTAGAGTAGCTGAAGGCCAGCTGAAGTGTTCTCTGAAATGTTCCGCCCATCGTTCTAAACGTCTGGACTGAAGTCTGTTCCTATACAATGTACTAACAGGTCTTAGTGATTTCGGTCTACAAAAACCAATCCGCCATATTTACATAGTCCCTTAAGTTTAACCTCAACATTGTTTATTTGCTTATTTCAACGTCAATGAGCAATACTTTGAAGAAATCTATGACCAAGTACTGTCAACCTAAATATGTTCTCCACTTTCACAGTCAGAGTAATACAGAACGAATTGTTGTATAATATGTCTGCTCCATGTTATGTATATGAATAGCTCATTTACAACAACACAGCTGACACAAATTAACAGAAAGTGGAACAAGCTCTTCAAATCCTTCACTAAATGTTATCAGCACTGATAGTTCATCAAATGCCCAAGAAATATAATGAGGTCCAATCCACTCATTACTCTATAAAGTTTAATCCTAAAGGTTCTATACGGCCATGTGTTACATTATTCAATAAAGGATCAACCACTATCTTTTTACGAAATAATTGTCTTGTTTGCATTTTTTAAAAAAAAACAATTAACAGTAAAAACAAACTATATTATAAACACAACCATGTAAATTAGTTACGAGCTGATGATGACCGTTTCGTGTATAAACAATCTAAGTGATACAAACTGTTTATCGTACAATGAACAAAACTGAAAGCTGAAATAAAACACAGTGAGTGGATGAATGGGAGGGAGAGAGAAAGAGAAAGAGAGGGACAAATAGATGGATGGGATTTAAGCCGTAATAACCACAGTACATACTAATATGAATACAAGAAAAGCTGCGAAAAAAAAGAAAGAAAAAGAAAGAGAGACAAACGAAAAACCAGTACAAACAACTGATGAATGTTTGTTGTTTTTCAAATTAATAAAAAGGAAACAAGCCTATATATACGCACGAACAGTAAATAAACAACTAATTCTTAGACTAATCATACATGATGGCTTAACAATGAAAAGAAAAGGTCAAACCGATGGAATGATTCATCATCATCATCATCATCATTATGATGTACAACAGAGAAAACGAGTGTTGTGTCAAATGAAAATTTACAAAAGGTTGAATAACCGATTTGAGATTACCATCCAAAAATAAACAGTTCCATAGTTTCAATAATATACTGACTATTGTAACGACTGTTTCATTCTTACATTGAACCCTTCAGAGAAAACACCATAACCACTCGTTGTAATAAAAAAAATGTCATGGAACTCGGCGTGTAACCAAGTAATGGAACCGATGTCTCAAGTATATAAACTGATAAAGATTTATGACCATAACAAACAAATTATCATTTCTACCGGATACTTGACGTCTAACCTTACAGTATTCAGTAGCACATGCATTCGATATATACGTGATCATACATTTGCAACCTTCACATATCTTCTACTTTTATAGGTCGCAAACACAAAGTATTACAAACCAAACTGATGTGCAGTATACACATAGTCTTATTTCAGTTCATTTGCATTCATCAACACATCATCAAGAATATCATAAAATTCAATTCCAGGTATTTATAATACTATATATATTTGATCACTTTTGATGTTACGAACTGCAACCAACCAGTCGCTATAGACATATGTTCATCTTAACTGAATTGCCAATTAGTCACAATTTTTTTTAAAGAAATAAGGTTGGATAGTAGCTAACAGTGAGATTCAAAATGCACATTTTGTCCAACTTGGGACTTGCCAGCTAGATGATGTACCTGGACTTCAGTATTGATTTTCAAACTAAGGCTCGAACCCAATACCTTATCGTAATTGTGTTGATACAAATATAAACACACAAACAAACATACATACATGTAAGTAAATAATACTTTCAACAACAACAAAAACAATGCCGATAGAGATATCAACAATAGGTGAAATGAATGACACATTACATTATGAATAGTATGATAAAGTATCAACTGAATGCACCAATGTGAACAAAGAAAAATCAATTTTCTTTCAGTGTGCTTATCATCAAATTAAACAGATTTATAACGACTACTAGTGTCTCTATCTATCTATCTGTCTATATATGTGTGTGCATATGAGCGTTTCACCTAGTCAAAGCAAAAACAAACATGAAATAAGATCATACAAGTCATGTGAAACGGTGACGATGGTAGAGGAAGTAGTAATAAAATCAATCAGTAATAAGAACGATGAGAATTGATTCTATCTTTACAACGAATATTAATATATACCTAGATATTCAATGGAACTAAATAGAGACTAACAGCTTTAATAAGAGTAAAGTCAATTTGTTAGGAGTTTCGGAAATTCTTTGGAAAAGTTTTCGGAAGGTGTAAAAATGTTTAAAATACTTCATTCAATCAGCGTCCAATAGAAACCTTGCAGAGATCTAAGAAAATGATAGATTATGTGTCATATCTTGATTGGGTAATTAACAATTTCGTTACTAATTCCAGTATATTTTCAAACAAACCAATCAATATCCTTGATTTATGTACTCCCCACTATCTGCCTTCTGTTCGAGGTTCAATTCTATGAGATTTTTAAGACTATGAAGCGATCAGATAGACAGTATCAAGCGTTCAACAAGTACAAGATGCATCACAAATACAGAATCATTGGAAAATAAGAAATAATGAATCAATCCATTAGTCATAGTGAACGTAGGATGTGTATCGGTATAAGTTACCACACCTCATATAAGTATAACAGGAAGGGAGAGATGAAGGATAAAACTGAGAAAACGAATATCAACTGAGATAATATTCTACTCATCAGAAATACAATATAAATAGAACATATGAGATCAGATCAGGTAACACTAGTCAATAACATGCATATACTAATTACTAAATTAAGTGAAGAAAAACTTGAACGAAACAGCTATTCGGTAAGATTTACAGACCTTAATGGTTGATATGAATTCTAAACAATTTTATTGTGCATATTATTCTCATTCTCTCTTCGTCTCTATTTAATCTATGAATTAACCGTGAAGAAGTTAAATTATACAAAATAATAAAGATTAGGAAACATTTGATTATTTAACACTTTATTAATGTAAAGGATTTATGGAGATGTTGAATTGCACAGTTTACATCATGAAATAACTTTTAGTTAGAAAACGACTGAAGACCATGAAGGACTAAATAGCTGTTTCATTAGATTGTGGAGACTCACACGTAGTATTCATTTAAAATCCTGTCAGAAATTGAACTCAACAGCCTAAGGTCTTCAGGAGAGCGACTAACCATTGAACCATTGAATCGGTATTTAATGGTCTATACTTTCAACTTTATTTAACTCATTTCATTGCAAGAGTCCCATACTAGGAAGAAAAAACTGTCCAGTATATTTTTAGCTCTTTCAGTATCTGTCTAAAAAAGATCAATCCATAATGTAAACTATAAAGTAATCTATGCAAAGATGGATAGAGGTTAACAGTGGAATCTAGGACGCGTGTTTCGTCTTATCTGGGATGCATCAGATGGATCTACCTATATCTCATATTTGATATTCCCTTCTGGAGCTCGAAGTCAGTACCGTTCGCTTAAAACACCATCGCGTAATCAACTTAGCTACTGAGTCCTGATAGCCAAATAGGACGAAACGCGCGTTCTGGATCCCACTGCTAGTTATTATCCATCTTTGTTTAGAATGCTTGTGAATTAAGGCACTATCGAAGCAATACGCACAGTATGCACATATGCCAATAAGAGACTGATCAATTGCAGTCCTAAAAACAATGGGAAGATTCAAGTAAAACAATATCAAGTGAATCTATTGTTTGTTATTTTAATAATGAAAACTAGAAACTTACATTTTGACCACCCAACCATAGAGAACGTAATTCCGATAGTTCAGTTAAGACCAGCTCTTTATTGGGTTGCTATCAAGAGCAAAATAATAATGATAATAATAATAATAATAATAATAATAATAATAATAATAATAATAATAATAAACTTTATAGTAGTGGGATTATAATTTATAGACGACTTTTGAGCGACGCTGAAGTGACCTTGAGAATGGACACTTACTGATTAGGACTAAATGAGGGTCATAAACCAGTTAGAATTATGATTTACAGTTGATGGTTAACATTAGGAATTAGATTTAAGGTTTTCATCACGAACTGATATCAACTATAATGTCAAAACTTTATTTAACCAAATGTATGAATGAATTTCGCACCAAAAAAATACATGACTTGTTATCTTATATCTCATTAGTTCGTCTATAAATTCTAGTCTTGTCTAACTGATTAAAATTGAGAATATAAACAATTATAAACACTAACTTAATAGTCAACGCCAACTTCGAAACTGGAGAAATGATTCCCCTGATGTAGTGTGTCATGTAGCTGTGTATTATTAAGAAAACTCACTGATTATCATCGGGGGTTATTTTTGTAAGCATATAGTTACTGTATGATTATTATTATTATTCCCATTTATTTTTATTCTGTTTTATTGATTTCCTTTCATGATATTGATATAAAAATACACTAAATTTTGTACCCTTCTTTGTTTTTCATTGCAACCAGTAAACATAATATGGATGGATACATAATCAATAGCAGATGGTTAATATCTTATGTTGATAATTATCAATATGTGAATTCAATTACAATATTCATATGCCATTAGAAATCTGGACGTAACCGTATACAAACACACACACACACACAAACACAAATACAATACAAGTACAAATGAATAAATGTCATGATTGCTTAGTCTAGTTACCATGATGCACAATGATGATTAGTGCATTTAGAACATTTAATTTATTGATTTTAACCTTGACAATGTAATTTACTGTTTAAAAAAATGATAAAAATTTCAATGTCAGAATGGGTTTTGTGGAGATTTTAGTAATTTCAATAGTTGAAATCATGAGTTAATTGAAGCTAGACCACTATGGAAAACCTGGAAGCACTGGACGGCCGTTTCGTCCTATTGTGGGACTCCTTAGGAGATACTCCTGGAGTTCTAGTGAGAAGTCGCTAAGTAATAAAAGTATCTGGATCGTAATAAGATAAATTACAACATACTTTCATTCCATGAACTCTTCCCTTCTCTTCGAATCAAATTCTCCATGTTTAGCCTTTCCTAGTACCACTGATATTACCTAATTTTGATTCTTTTGCTATTCACCTTACCAATTTTATCTCAATGTGACAATTTAAGATGTAACGACTTGAATAGATTCATACATTGATTATGAAAGAATGACTGATTGAATACAACCTCTTAACTCATTGTTATTTTACATTATACACCTTTGAAAATATTGTGCTAAATTACTACTCACCAATGATTGAACAGTAATATGTAACTATGCAATATCAAACAATAAAACTTACAATCATAGTACGCCTAGCCTCTTCAACATTTGTAATTATAGTTGCATAAACTGACAAGGCATTTTTAATTATAATATCATCATCGGTTTCACAAACTTCTGTTTCAGTTAAATTAGAAATGGTTAAAACGGACACCATACCGTTTTCTGTTTGGGATAAACAAGTTGACTGATGAGCGTACTCTGAAAAATCATTCAATGATTCAGCATAATCAATGAGCGCTTGATTTAATGCTAAAATAAACGTAGTAATAAAACAAAATTTACGCTGATAGTGAACGAAATAATACAATAAATAGATTAAGAAGTATTTTACATCAGTACACAATCCTCTGTTTGACAGTTACAAATATAAATCAAAGATCACTTGACTGTAGATAAACATGAAGTTCACTGTAGACTCGGCGCCAATTGTTACAACTTGTGGTTTTGTGCCCTTATCAATGTATAACGTAATGATACCGCCAATTAGAGGACAGTGATTTGTTGCCCGGACCAATGACGCATAAAAGACGTACGAGCAGTCTAGAGTCCTTATTGGACCTACTTCCTGTCTAGCCTTACCTGTTAAGTCTAGAACACCGATCTCATCCTCTCCTCATGTACTTCAAGCATACTAGATTTATATAGAAACCAACCAGATCACATCGTACCACAAAATAGAAAATATACATTTGTACAAGATCTAGCCAAAGGTAGCCATGAATGTGGAAGATAATGATTGATAGACAAGGCATAACTCGAGAATGGTAAATCGAGTTCATATAGAATCTATCTCTTGATATGTGATGTTAGAACTAATAATAACAAGGTGTTAACAATTAGGAATTTTAATCAACAGAAACAAATTTGCATCTTGTTACCCACTACTAGTCACATTATTTGCATAACCTTTCAAGGATAAAACTCAACTCTTTTTTTATTCAAAACTGAAAAATAGCTATTATTTATTTCAATATCATGTTTTGACCTTATGAGAAAAAATAATGAGCTTATACAAAAGAGAGAAAACCTATAATCACAATTGATTGATCACTGGGTGGTGATCAATGTCATGTGCGTCAAGTCCTTATTTAGTGCAGATCGAATGCTATCGATCATGTTGAAATGTCACCACCAGTCTAGGTGACTCGACACTGCGGGCACTATATGTTGAGATTAGATGGTGGTTGGAGATAGTCGACAGGAAACCCTGGACCCGGGTTTCGTGCTACTTGGCACTCGTCAGGAAGGTGTACCTGTAATCGGTCGGTCGCGGCCCGGATAGCTCAGTGTTAACGTCTCTGACTGTGAAGCTGGGTGACACGGGATCGAATCCGACAGGGAGGACCAGTTCCCTCAAGATTACAGGTACACCTTGCTGACGAGTGCCAAGTAGCACGAAACTCGGGTCCAGGGTTTCCTGTCGACTACCTCCAACCACCATCTAATCTCAGAGAAAACCTATATTCTAACCATGAATATAATATAAAACTCAATAATCAGAAAGAGGTTTTTGTGAAGATTGTAGTAATTTTAATAATTGAATTCATGAGTTAATTGAAGCGTTCGTATGCAACAATCATAAATCATGGGTTCGAATCTTACAAGGTAGGATAGTGGATGTACACTGCTAAGGAATTCAAATACTAGGATGAAACGATCATTCAAGGTTTCCAGATTTTCTATGGTAGTCTAACTTCAATTAACTCATGAATTCATTAACTTATTCATTTACATTAACTTAATTAAACACACAAAACTTAAAAACCAGATGGATATTAAAAAAAAATTTTTTTTCGAAAAACTTCAGAAAAACAAACACATACATGATTAGATATGTAGGACTTTAAAACCATGGTGTTTGTTTTTGTTTTTATTATTATTATTAATATTATTTGTTGAGATTATTGTACTAAACGAATCATAGACTATTTATCACAGCTGATCCTTACCTTATGATATATTCAATAGCATTTATTAATCAGAATAAATGTGTTCATTGAATCAAACTGTCATAATTTACGACCGTTGTTGCTACCTTGACATGGTGGTCGGACTTGCCTATCATGATGAAGCAACCGAGCTATACTGGCTGGAACAACCGTTCCTCAAGGTTCTACCATGTCAGACAGGTCGGCTGAAGAGCGGTAAGACTAAAAGCAACAAACCCGAGGTCCGAAGGCGAAGTCGTATTTCTGACTGTACAAAGGTATGACAGTAGTAAGGTGTTTCCTTCAAATAACCAGCATGACAGCAATACTGCCTTCCCACAAGGAGGAGTGGGGTTAGAAAAGGTCGACCCTAAAAATGTACACCTCGCCTTATCCCACGGATATCCGTCTCTGGCGGTAAGGTCTCAACAAGTACGGAGCTAACACAAAAATCACTCATAAAAAGGTCGTGTGTGACCGACCTCAAGCAGTTGTCCCTTGGGCACTACGGTCACGCTCTCAGGTCACTAAGACCACCTCTAATCCAATTTCGTTTTCAGGTACCTCCAGAAGATAAGACTTTATTACATGTACAACTTAAACACTTAACAAGTACAAGTTCATGTACCCACTAGACAAGTGTTTCTTTCTAATATGAGTGCAAAATATTCCGAGTCAGTTGGAGAGATAGTTCACAAAAATTTAGCGATAAACTATAACCAATAAAATTGAACCATATCGAATGTGAGAAGCAGTTTACTTACTACTTTCTGAATTGATTGAAATTAAACATGTACATTATTAGATGCTAGCTCAATAGTTTAAACAGGTCTAAGGGTGTTGGGTTCGATCCCCGATAGGATTGTGAATGACCACTTCTGACAAAACAGTGATTCTATACTTCCTGTTATAACCTAGGTTATAAACTAGGTTTCGAGTTTTTTATCAAGTACTTATAATTAACTTATGTCAAAACAGGACACATATTATCGACTTACTTAAACTAGTGATCAACTAGTAACATAATCAATGAAACTCGATGAACACTAAGGACTACATAAACATCATATTGGTTATCACAGTGATTAATCAGTGTAGACCATACCTCATTATGTAACAAATGATAGGAAGTGAATCATTACACTGAAATCTCACCTACATTATGATTATTATTTGATGAATACATAATTGAAAAATAAATATTCTGAAAAAATAATTTTGCAAACTCTTAATTACACCTTAATTTTTTTGTTTTCAGTTGATTTCTTGATCGTTCTCTGATGGTGAAGTTATTAAGATCTGATCCTATGAGTTTTATTTATTCATTTAAACACATCAACATTGGTACAAAAGGGTACTGAAATACATATGCGCCACATAAATCATTAGATTTGTGTGAAGGGTGGGATACTGTTCGGGTGCCCAAACCAAAGCAGGTGGTCTTCTTAAGGGGCCACACCTGGAGCCTTTGACTTAAAGGTCTGATCCACAAGGCAGTGGAGCAACGTCAAGAGATGCATTCCCATAGTGGCCACTGAACAACAATGAGTTCATACACCATTTGTTCCTTCAGGATCCTGGAGCTTAAATGCACCACTGGTTTGGAATCAGAGTTTCCCAATTCCCCTAAGTGAACTCTCTTTGTCAACCAACCCGGTTAAAGCGCTGAAAATTAGTTTTTCGTTCTCTCAATTTCGTAAACAGCAGCCCCGTCGCGAGAAGGCAGTGAGTAGGTCTTCCCCGGCGGTGGCTGTATACGCGTACCTGGTAAAAAATGTGCACTTATTAGTGGCATTTCTAACTATTATTCTGCAAGATTATCTAAGGAGGGCTGGAAGTCAATCAACAGTTCAATCCTTAAATATGAGGTCAAATCTGGTTACGATCCTCAACAGAAATCATCGTTCACGATTTCTTACAAAGTTAAAATAACTACCACCTCAAATGTTTGGATCAGACACTTGTGAACAGCCCAATCAATACAAGCTATATGAAGTTGGTTATCTTAATGCTTTGATTTGTCGTTTCAAAGAACGAGTACATTTTGTGTGGAGATAACGAGTATTAACTTATACAGTAATTGCATTAGTGAAAATCACAATAATATCTATTCTGTGAGGATGTTAAATATAGCAACTTAGCCCGATATATATTTGTACAGTGTTATTGCGATTTACTAATCAACTACACATTAGTTAACTCGGCTTCAAATGTACGGGGCATTGATACCCCCGAGGTCTTTAAAACTGGTGTAAATGTAATGACCAGACCTGTGATATAAGGGTAACAAAACTACAGCTTTACTCAAAAACCATTTAATCCAAAGATACTAAACATGTAGTCACGGAACAACTAACCGTTCAGTCGCTGTTCATTCTTACAGAAATTAGCAGTTTAGACAAGGTTATCCCTCTCTCAAATACCTTGCTTCTCAATCAACCAAATGCTCACCTTATCTAACTTCGCTTATTTATATTTACACAAGATTTGAATGAGTAGCTAGTGCAAAGTTTGACTAAGTCCTTGGGATTTATTCATATCACCGAGTCAAATATAACACTTAAAGACTGTTTAATAGTTAGATCTCTTGTCCCAGTCAGTAAAATACCGGACATTCTACTTAAAGGTTGCTAATTTGAATCCTACCTCGACACAATAATCAGTTTGTTACGTAATGTTATCTAGTTTTAAGGAAAATTTTCGTGGGAAAAATTCTCGATACATAACACAAATACACTAAAATAGTTATAAAAACGGTGAAAATCTCAAACCCTTAAGTAAAAGAGACAGACCCAACCATAATACTTTTTTTAGAAATAAAGTACTTATTGAATGACTCATATGACAAATATGCACACACTATGGCCACACATCCACGATGACTTTCTTCTAGAAGCTTTTTAAAGTAACAAACAAACAGGTAAGTTTAACAGTGACCTTCAAAAATGGAGGATGTTCGTAGACTACTAGTATTCGCCCATAGGTGTCTTTGAGGCATTGCATGTATACTGTGGGACTGTCGAGTTGTCTTCCATTAGATTCAGAACTTTTTGATTCCTTATAAAATTCCTTTCACTAATTTATATTTTCTAGAAATGTACCTTAGATTCCTAATCCTTCTTATTACCATTAATCATGTGACCATGCCTACTAGTCTGGGATTGACCTAGACAATTGCATTTTGTTGTGCTAATTGCGTATGGTAACTTGGATCGATATAAACATGTACCATGTTGCACGTTGGGTTTGACTAACTGATCGAAGAACCGATGAAATGACATTCGCCACCATATAGTGATTTGTTGATATAATTAACAAAGTTCCAAGGTTAAATAAACTAAGAAGAATAATGTCTGAAGAGTACCATGAAATCATTGTACTATACAATGAGGAAGAAATCTGAAAACGATCATTATTAGCACATTTCTTGCAAGATTTACATTATGGAAATCACTAAACTATATCACGAGGCAAGCCCTAACTTGGAATCCTGAAGGGAAACGGAAAAGAGGAAGGTCAAAGAACATATTACGTTGGGAAAAAGAAGCAGATATGAAAAGGATGAATAACAACTGGAAAGAGCTGGAAAGAACTGCCCAGAACAGAGTTCGATGGAAAGTGGTGGTGGGCAGCCTATTCTCTTCAACGAGGAGTAACAGGCGTAAGTATGTAAGTATATTTCTTGCCATGGAGCTAGATCAGCTATCATAGGATATGTTCAGTAATATACGCAAAAGTAGACAGGTATTTGTCAAATATTATCACTTTTAACTGCACAAAACAATATACGTCCATATCTAAGAGCGGATACATTAAAAGGACAAAAAATCAGATTATCTATACATTGAACTGAATATTAAAATAGTATAATTAGTCCAACTAAGGTCGATAAATTTAACAAGTAATACGAAATAGATATACATAGAAAAACCAATAAATACTAGAATATTATACTACTGAAATCTATGCAGACTATAACATTTCGAAGGCTAAAATCAAACTTTGAAATTTAAAGCTTTTGTTTCTTCCTTATAGAAGAGAGCTAGAACGACTATTTGTGCAGAACATCATGAATTCATTTTATTTAGTATGATTTATGACAACTATTTCGAAACCAAAAATTACAGAGTAGACTAAGGATATTTACACAAATGAATTTCAATAGTTGAAATCATAAGTCAATTGAAGCTAGATCACCATGGAAAACCTGGAAGCACTGGACGGCCATTTCGTCCTAGTATGGGACTCCTCAGCAGTGAGCATCCACGATCCCCTCCCCGCGAGATTCGATAGGTCCTGGGTTCGAACCTCGTGAGGCGGGATTGTGTATGCTCACTGCTGAGGAGTCCCACAGTATGACGAAACGGCCGTCCAGTGCTTCCACGTTTTCCATGGTGATCTAGCTTCAATTGACTTATGATTTCAACTATTGAAATTACTAAAATCTCCACAAAACTTCTTCTGACAAATGAATTTGATTGGAAGTTGTTATGAAAACACATCAATATAGTATAACAAAGATATAGGCACTTTTTAAAGACTATATAAAAATGTCCAGGGTTTCCTGTTGACTACCTTCAACCATTATCTTATCTCAACATATTGCATGCAATGTCGAGTCACCTAGACTAGTGACCATATTGCAACTTGGTCGATAGGATTTGATCTGCACTAAGAAAGACCTGACATGCATGACATTGATCATCACCCAGTAATCAATCAATTGTATATATATCATGTATCGAAGATCATTATACAGCATTACTGGTAACAAAAGATCAAATAGTTAGAAATAAATGGTTATATATTTTTAACTATTTGATCTTTTTGACTTCCATTGTAATCATGATTTCGAATATCAAAGGTTTTGTAACCTGTAACCTCAACCTCATCAAAACTTTCCTACATTAAACATTATGATTTCTCCTGGTAAATAATTTACTATTCTCTAATGGACAATTCCTAATGTTTAATCAACTTGTAAGAACCATTGAGGAGAAAGGAAAACAACACAATTAATCTGTTGTTTTCTACAAAAACCATCATTTTTGTGTCAGTAGGAGTTTGTGATTTATCGTTATTAAAATTCAGGACTTTAATTGATCAGTCTCTGTTTTCATATGTACATACTTAACAGACTGCCTTGATACAGCATTATGTTACCAGTTTTGGCATATTTAGTAAGCGATTGGAAATCTAGGACGCATATTTTGTCCTGTTTGGAACTCATCAGTTGAATGCACCTGCATCTTAGTGTTGATATTCACACTGAGACATGAACCCAATATCCTTCGTTTCAAAACCACAGGGCGTTATCTGACGAGTCTGAAGATTAACACTGAGATTAAGGTACATTCGTATGATGGGTCGTAAATCGGAAGAAACGTGAGTTTTGGATTTCACTGACAGCCACATACCAATTATACTCAGACTATAGTTTTTCCAATCGTTTGAACTTGTAAACAGATAACGTATATTATCAATTATAATAGTAGCTTAAAGTTAGATTATGTCAACAATAAATATTAGACTGACATAAAGCCAAGAAGACTTCGTCATTAATGACCACTTGAATATTTTACAACACGTATGGCAGAACAACCAAGTAAGCAATGGTGACCTTAGCTATGGGGCACTATGACAACTAGTTGAAGAAATGGTGGATTCTCACTGACCGAGATGGCTAGAACAAATACTACACATGTTTAATCACCCCCTATCTTGGTGCGTTGGCAAGGATAGGACTAGCTTGGAACACATCTAAGAGGTAAAAATCAAGACATTCTATTGGTCTACGAAGTTACTGGTTGTTGAAATGGGCTGCATTGATAGGCACAGACCACCTAGTTGTATTTCTAATGATAATCGCGATCAGTAATTAGAGATGTTAACCGACCTGGACTAGAATAAGCCATACTGCAGTGGACGTGTTTGTTCACAATCTTGAGTTAATTCTTGAATTTCATTATTATTTCACATGTTTTATTCAAATAATTTATCCCATGTTTCCAACCGTAATTTCTCATGCTTTTTATCATTGCTAACACCATTACTTCGACTCCTTTTCTAATCACAAGTCCATGAAATCACTGACAAGTGGACTGAGCCATGTTGGTAGGTGTAGACTACCTGGTTGGGGACCGCGAGATGATAGCAACCGATGGTTAGAGACCCTGAATGACATGGTTCAAAATCGTTTGCAATGGCGCAGGTACATACACTCTTTGTGTTCTCCCAAATTTTAATCTCCTGATTCCTTCTTGTCTCTTTTTTCCTCTTTCCAAATTTCTTTCACTGGATTATACTCTTTAAATAACATCTCCAAACCCTAATCTTCCCTATTACTGCTTATACTCTTGCTACTTCTACCACTACGGGATTTGAATCGACAACTGCATCTCTGTGCTAAGGTGGTGTGGCAAGTTGAACTGATGTACGTACGTACGTACGAAGTTCTACGTTGTTACTGACTGACTGACTAACTTTTCTAATCATTTTGTTAGTTTCATCTCACCACACTGATGTGGTATTGAAACTTGAGCTGATATACATTTATGCCAATACAAGCTGATCACGACTAATTGACCACTTTTATGAGTTATTTATTCGTGTCAAAATTCCACTGATGAGGTACCTATACTGATATTATCTTACATTTGTAATTATGTATTAATCAAACAGATATTTACTGAGGATTGTCGCACACATGAAAAAGACTACATTGAGACATATATAAATAACTGATGCATTATAAAGTATAATACAACCACTTTGTCTGAAAATTTAACAAGGAAATAATGCCTAAAAAATTAAAGTCTAAATTAAAGTGTGACAAACACATGGCTTGTTGAAATGAACTAATGATTAAGTGAATTTGAGAGAGTCATTGTTACAGCTAAAAGTATTCGCGTTCTGTTGAATTAAGTATCACAACATGACTAGATGCTTTAAAGAAATATATAGCTAGTCTTACGACAATTTTTCACACAAATGCTTGGGATTACTGAAACGACTCATCTGAAACATTGACGGAATTCACATCTTCACTGAGATCGTATTTCATATATTTCGCCGAATATATAGCTTTATTCATAATCAACCATTTGTACAACTTAACAACGTATGATAAGTGACGTGGCACAAATGATTGGCTATTTGGACTCAGTGGCTAAGTGGATAATGTAATGGAGTTCGAAACAAACGATACCGGGTTCAAGTCCCGAGGTGAATATCAACTCAGGAATGTAAATACATTCAGCTGATGAGTTTTAAATAGGGAGAAATGAGCACCCTGGATGCCACTACTGACCATATTCTACCTATTCTATATCAAATAATGTCATGATTTTTGTTTTTAATAAATTCACAGTCAAAAAGTCCTTCCGAATTTTATTCAGAGATTACACTAAAATATTCTACATATTTATAAACTGTTACTTTTTTGAAAATTTCACAGCAGATAATCAAGAGGATAATATTACCATAAATGTATCTAACAGCTGTGTAGTACGAGATTTCATATATTTATACAAGTAGTTTTTTATTTGATGAAATAGCAGATGCATTTTTTTATTGAAGACGAATATATCAATTTGTTAAAGTATTAGGGTCTGCATAAAATAATGTTTTTGTTATATATCTCTTAGATGTTTTTAAAGGTACAGTTCTAAATTCTTTTCATGATCTGGAAAGTTACTAAAAATGAAGTTATAAAATGTCTTAGTTATGAACTTATCAATTTCAGTAGGTCAAGTATTATTAAGAGAATAGCTTTATAGTACTCAATATAAAGTTAATTCACGAGAAGTAGATTGGTTTTTGTTTAGATCAACGATGTATTTATCATATTTTCACCCTCTGCCAATTGTTCGAACACTGCTATACTTATTGCAGTCCAAAAATTGTAGTGTTTCTTGACATTAAAGCAGCCTCCATTTCGTTGGACAAGGCCGTTTTATGATACTTCCTGTTGAAGAAGAGTGGATCTGAAGGGTTTATTAGCACTTTGAAGGTCCTACATACAAACAATTTAGACAAACCGAGGACATACAACCACCTATCTCCATCGTTTAATTGAAGCAGTGGGGTTAGACAGAATTGCCCAATCTCAAACTTCCTCCCCAACATTTCTATCGATAACGTTCTGGAAGCAGATTTGATGGATGTACGTACTAGTTGGGTGAACCTATTGCACAGAGAAATACTTTTCTACCTTGAGTATGCGGATAATGTTGTCTTACTGTGCGATTATACTCAAGCCATCCAATCCGCACTTAATCAGTTGGCAATCAGTATCCGTAGGTATGGTACGTGCTTTGCACCTTCGAAGTGCAAAGTACTTTTACAAGACTGGCAGGACTTAGGACCTGCATTCACTCTTGATAATGAGCAGTTAGAAGCAATCGAGAGGTTTATGTATCTGAGTGGCTCTGCAGGTGCTGGTGGTGGAATGAGTGATGAGATCAATTCATGTATTATAAAAACCAGAGAGGATTATGCCAATCTGAGGCATCTTTGGCACCTTTGTGATGTAAGTCTAGCTGTAAAGGATCGGATCTATGATGCGTCGATGAGAACAGCTTTGCTTTACTCTTGTAAAACCTGGCCTCTCAGAGTTGACTATGGACATTCAGTGGCGATACCATGGTGGTAATGCAGAGGGTCGGCAACGTGTGTTCAGGCACAATGACGATTATTCAGTTGATGTTAATATCTTGAAAAACTGACTTTGGTGGCTTAAAAATGTACTACGAATATCGTCCAAGCTAATTCCATAACGTGCATTGTTTTCCAACGGTGGGAATTGGCTGGGAAAAGCAGAGGGGTGGCCAGAGTGCGACATGGTTTCGTATTATGAGAAAAAGCCGTACGTGACTGGCTTTTGTTAGTCCTTCACAAATCCTTGGTTGGGGTTCTAGAGATGGTGTCATATTGCTTTGAAGGGTTACCAAACATGAATCAGTATAGAAACCAGTGGCGATTCTGTTGTAATCTTTTTATACTTTCTTCATAAAAGTGAGAGCAACTTCTTTAACTGAAAGAACGCTTTATGGTTGTATTATTTCTGATTGATCTTCTTATGCAATTATAATAATTATTATTAGTTTACTTTTATTTCACTCTCAGTTACTAATTCATATTCATCTTTGTCCTTTTGCCATTAAACTCACCTTACGTTCCCTATCAATTCACAATCCCATTTTTATTGTGTGGCGCATATATATATATATATATATATATATATATATATATATATATATATATATAAGTGCCTACTTGTCTCAATGTTTGTGTTCAAGCAAACAAACAATCTCATTGGTCACGCCAACATCAAAACTCACAAAACTACGCAGATATACAGACTTTTCGGCTGTTCTTAACGGCTATTAGAAGAGCAAGCCAAAGAAAAGCTTGATTTAACGTCTACATCTGATCGCACATTTTCATCAATGAGGCTGACCAAGTACGTGAAAGATTCCGCCTCCTCCAGAGTTTCACCATCAAGTATGATTGGGTTGGTGTTCTCCGAGTGGAAGTTGGGGATTTCGATTTTTCTCTTGTGAATGTCCAAGCCTACTGTGGAAGAGGCTTCTGATACACTAGTTGTTTTCATCTGCATTTTTTCGTGTGTATGAGGTAGAAGGGCAAGGTCATCTGCGAAGTCCAAATCTTCTAGTAGATTCCGAGCTAACCATTACATTCCGTGCTTTCCCTCAGATGTCGAGGTCTTCACATTCCAGTAAACCACCAGAAGAAGGCGGAAGAGTGAGAGTAGGCAGTCTTGACTGACTCCGGTCCTTAATTTGAATGTATCTGCCAGCTGTCCTCTATGCAAGACCTTGAAGCGCAGTCCGTCGTATAAATCCCCAATGATGCTGACGATTTTCTCGAGTACATTATAATGTTGAAGGTTCCATAAGGCTCTCCTATCCACGCTGTCAAACGCTTCCTCGTGGTCAAGTAAGTTTATGTATAGTGACATGTCGCAGACTAGTTATAACTTAGCAAACTCCTCTCAAGTAGTATCCCAAGTCGAAAAAGATTTAGGAGTCCTGGTGCCCTACGATTTAAAGTCTTATGCTAACTGTGACAAAAATGCCTTCTGAGCAAATCTTGCACTGGTAACATTGAAGCGCATTTTTGGCCAGTTTGACGGAAGAACTTTACATATAATCTCCAATAGTTTTATCCGTCCCCATTTAGAGTACGGAAACATAGTATTTCCTACCTCACTCCAAAAGGACAAGGACACCCTGGAGCGTATACAACGGCGAGCCACGAAATCAGTTAGAGGACTCAAATTTAAACCTTACGAAGAGCGCCTCCATTTACTTAACCTTTACTCACTAAAGTATAGACGTTTTAGAGGTGATTTTCTGATGGCTTACAGTATCCTTACCACTTCTGGACATCCTCTCAAACACCTACTTAAGCTTAGTTCGAACACTAACCTAAGGGATTACACCCAAAAACGGGAGACACAACATAGCAGAGCGGAGTGTAGGCACAACTCCTACTTCTTAAGAGTTGTCAAATGCTGGAATTCGCTGCCGGCCAAGCTAGTCCAAGCGAATTCCCAGGAGTCTTTTAAGAGGCAACTTGATCTATTCTTAAGGACCAAGAATAGTATCACACTATGATTTACTAATTTCTTTTCCTCCTTTATTGTTAACATACCTAGGTTTCTGCCTGGAGGATTTGGTGATCCTCTGCTACTAGATACGGAAGCACGTTAAGCGAAAGCTTCTATTCCGTCCACAACCATTTGAACCATTTGAATTCTATCCAGCTGATTGCTTAACAATGATCCGTGTCGCAATTTGATCTGTACACTATTAAACTCTGCGGAATCCAACCTATCGTTCTAGAAGTTGGGCATCCACAGAAACTTTCATTCGGATCGACAACATACTGTTGAAAAACCTTCCTGGCATCGATAATAGTGATGCCAGTCCAGTTCTCACACGACAAAATGATAAAAATTGCATAGCTTATACAATCCTAACGAGTTACACACAAATGGCATGTCTTAAAATCTAAAAGCTGTGCTAGATCATACTCTAAGTTCATTATTGCTAGGAAAACTTGGTTTGACTGCCCTGATTATCAGCAGAGATGGAGATTTGTGCCAAATGAACCCTACATGTTAAACAATTTTACTACTATCACGCTGCTTTTTTACTTTTTCTTTCACAATAATGTGGCTTAATTAATGATCTAAAGCACAATGGTAAGTCCAAACAACAAAACATCAATTATCAAACAATAGATTTAATATAGTGACTACCACGCTGAATTAAGAACATATTAAATACTTAGAAGACGACTAATCATATAACTTATGGAAATTTATTAGAAATATGTCCACGAAAAACTTACATTCCATAGCTTCGAAAACTCTTCTTGTGTTCACTAAAACACTTTTGACTTTCTTGTTTGCGATTTTTAAGTCTGCCTCATGGTCTGACAAAGCCTTTCGGAAATTCGGGCTGTCCACAACACAATCACGAAACTCGAGAGGGCTCAACACGGGCATTGCACATAAATGCACACGACCTTCGAACCGTAAAAGTGCGAGGTCATACAACCTTAAAACTAGAAAGTTCAAACTTTTTTGGACACCGTCACTATCTAGTCAGTTCCTTGGGGTCTGTGCCTGAAGAATTGTAATGGGTTACTGGTTAAGTAGAGATTTCTGGAGAATTACTACTGATAGTGCTATGATTGTGGATAGGAAATTTCTTATGTGACCGCAGACAGAGAGTGAGGGTCAACGGAACGCTATCCGATTGTAAGCCGGTCAAAATCGGTGTACCCCAAGGCACCATCTTAGGCCCTCTGCTCTTCCTCCTTTACGTTAATGAGTTACCGCTGTTACTTAGGTCGTCGACATTATTGTTTGCGGATGATGTAAAAATCCGGGGAACAATAAAAAGTGCAGCTGGTCTGGATCTTCAAGTTGACTTAGACGATTTAGTTAGATAGACTGAAGATTGGGGCTTAGAAACCAATTTTAGGAAGAGTGTGCTAATGCACATCGGTCACGGTAATAGTTACCGTTATACTATTGTAGCGGTAAATAAATCACCAAGATAAATAGCTCTGTAAGTTTTCGACATTGGATGCTGACCATATGTTTTAGTGGACTCATCTAGCTAAAGGCGCTCGGTCATGCATCCGCACCAGATCACGTGTGGTAACGCTGTGCTCAACATCTACCGCAATCGCTAGCCTGATTAGAACAGATAATTCCGATATACTGCTAATCGCCAAATACACTCTTCCGATCTCCTCGACTCTGTCTTTTGATTTCTCTTGGTGGGTACAAATTATATTAGAAGGTGTTACTGGTAGAAGCGTTGTCAAACACTGAATGCCAGTGTCATCTTCACTATTGATGGTAAACCTCTTCCATGCGCTCAAGAACATAAAGACTTAGGAGTATTAATAAATCATGACTTAAAAACAACTACGCATTGCAAAGCAGCCACTGTCAAAGGTTTTCGTGCGTTATGGTCACTTCGCTGAGCGTTCAAATCTTTTGACTAGGAAATGTTTCGAATTTTGTATCCCATATATGTTAGACCACATTTAGAGTACTGTATCCAAGCAGCTAGCTCGATTCTGGTAAAGGATACTAACTCCCTTAAGCGTGTCCAGCGTGTGGGAACGAAATTAGTGAAGGGTCTTTCTAGACTCCCTTACGATGAGCGTTTAAAAAGCCCAAACCTTTTCCCCTTGTCGTATCGTAGAACACGAGGTGACCTTATACTGGCATTTCGTATCTTTAATTATGATTTGGGTGTTAATATGTCTCATCTGTTTGCTCCCTCCAGCACTGATAATCTCCGAGGTCATAGCAAGAAGGTTCATAAACCACGATCTAATAAACTTAAAGTGGGGTCCCGTTTTTCTCATCGAGTAGCCAATGATTGGAACGCCTTACCCGAATAAGTGGTATCAGCCCCATCAGTGAATACTTTCAAGGAAAAGCTGGACCTTCGCTGGAAAGCAATGTGTCAGGATTAATACAGGTTCACCAACCTACTATCCTTATTACTGAAGACTGATTGTTTTTGTTTGATGTACTAATGTGGACTTTAGAACTGCCTAATGTGAAGGTGATCAATTTTTATTTTGATTCATAGAATTAGTGGAATGTGATAGATTTCCCTATTCTTATGGTCGAAATGCTTTTTAATCATCTATTTGTCTTCAATATCTAGTGTGTTCATTCCGCTTATTGCGTGAGTGCTGTTTATAGTTACATGATTTCCTCTGAGGAAATCATTTAAAGCCCTGACTTCTGCATAGGTACTTGTTTCAGTCAGTGATAACTGCTATCTTCGGTCGCCGTCATTCGAGTCTATTAACATGGACGCTGATAGAAAAGAGAGTCGATGTAATCTGGATATTAGATCGGTTTACGGAAATAATCAGTGTCGTTTGTCATGGACCGTGTTCAGGTTGAGATTGCTCCAGTACGAACCACTCATGAACAAGCCAACATAATCCTTTTCAGCTTTCTCATTTGCCGTGCTTTTAACAAAAGGGTGAATGACTGTGGACTAATAACATAGTACGTGGACGAGTTATTGTATTTGAAGGGCTTGTCGTTGTCTCATAGTCCTCCACGAGGAGTAACAGGCGTAAGTAAGTAAGTAAAGGCGTGATCTGTTGAACAGTAATACCTATAATGCAGTTATTTTTAGATTTGATCATTCTTTAGAATCTTCAGACAGAGAAATCAAGGGTTGAGTATTTATCTGAGTCGGACATCTGTCAGTAGAAAGGCTATATCGGCTGCACCTTTCATTAATCAGTTACTAACTCTGGGCAACAACCCGAATCACTGTTTTAAGTCATTGACACTTAAATCTAAAATACACGTGCAGTAAAAAGATTCCCTGCTCAAATGCATGTGGAATGTGGAATGGAATGTCAGAACATTAAGAAATTGTCCACCAAGACACCCTATGACATGCTAACTCGGACTTTTGCACTACGACTGTGTGGCTGGCATTGGATGAAAAAAATCAGACAATAAAAGATATAGTTACTAGTTTTCTTAACACTTCACACTATATATGCACAGCTATGGAACTTCTGACATCTGTAACAAACTTGACGTGCGCGTTTCCTCAAGTTCATGGTCAACACAAAGTGCTCTACAAATCTACTTTATAACAAATGTGTACTTATAAAGTTGTGTTGCAGAGATACTTAGCACAACCAGAATTCCAACACAATAATGCGGAGATTGGATCTGGTGTGTAACGTGGATGCGATGCCACTTTGTAAAAATTTTGAAGGCTGTGCTCAGTGTAATACTAAAGTACAAGCCTAATCACTCACGCTTCAAGACATTTGCACGAACGTACTGTTATTTACTATATCTAATTAACGACCTTACTTGGAAAGCATACTGTGGGCCAACAAATGTTGTAATCTGTATATCGTGTCTGTCAAAATGGCGTGTCTCTGCCCTCGCAGAAATATACTATTATTTTCTTTTGAACAGTCTGTATGTGATTTATTCGGAAAATAGAGAATAACGATTTTTTGTTGCGCTTAGTCATTGTCTTACCAATTTGTCAACTTAAAATATTTTAGATTTTACTGCTGGGAATGTACTCCTTTGGTTACAACTTATGTTCTCCCTGATAATCACATGAGCATCACTCACTGTTTATGATCTTGTAAAGATTTATTCAGCCGGAAGCATCGTCCAACATCACAGCATATATGTCTATGTCGCATAGGCTCTATCGATTTCAACAATTCCTAATCACTATATTTGTAATAAGTCGCTGCCTACATTACGCTAAACTCCATACTTGCAACTAACTTGTATGCACTATGAGCCGGTTGGTATGAATATAAATAACATGAGACTTGGGCATATCTCTCACAAATACAATCATGTTTAACTATTCGCTATTAGTTAAATGTCCAAAACGCGAATAATTATCATTATTCTCACGTAAAACTTTTTTATAACCATTCATATGTATTAATAGTATTACTAAATTCTGTCACAGTCAAGTAATAATGAGTTTGAGAAAATATCCCCGTAGCTAAATAAATCGTATCAAACTTAATAATTTAACTGGAACACTAGTTGGAATTCTTCTTCTCCACGGTTATTCTTTTGTTCTTTCACTTAGCCTACTAATACAGATGCAATTGAGAATCAACCCATATGGACAGCTTACCGGAATAAACCTTATTTGACTACATAATTTAAACCAAAAATAATACTAATGGTAACATTTCTACGATATTAGCTGTTTTAAATATTTTTAAACATGAAATACCTGTATGTTAAGCTATTTCCCAACGGCTATTACTACGCATCTTACGATGATTTATTAAAATATACATAAAAGAAATCATTCTTGACTGTGATAACCCCACTTTCTTAAACTCCTATATAATCACCTAAATTTTCATTTTTCGAGTGTTAAGAATAAAATCAAACATTTTAAAATTATTATAGATATTTCTCGATCAGTTTCTGCCGCTTTTTTCTTGATTTATCTTTCAGCTCATCAACACCCAAAGTACTATTATTTTTCTTGGAAACCTCTGAAGCGCGACAATTCTACTCAATTTGGTATCGAGCCAACGTTACGTTGATTCTGGTGAGAGAATAGTGTAGTGGCATTGGCCTCTTAACACACAATCCTCAAATCTGAACACGAGACAACTGGGAAAATAGATGTTCAACATTTAATGCAGGAAGAAACCCATCAATGGAGAGAGCGGGAAGAATTCGCTCAATTGAATCCAATCGGGTGGTATGGCTAAGCCTTGAAGGAGCAGTCATTCTGTATGATTTGTTTTCACTCATTCTAAATATATTGTCCTATCTCCAGCCTGAACGTGTTCTCTATCATATATTGGTAATTGTTACGATACGATGAGTCAATGTAAACAATGCTGTGACTTCCACGTAAGATCTCATAGATTAGACAGCTACAATGTGACAAACCTACCATTCAAAGATCAGGTCTATTTTTAGGGCAGTACTAATAACGAAGTAGAACAAAATTCTACACATCACTTCCATGTGTGCAGGAACATAAAGACATAAGAGCAATAGTAATTCACCTCTTCAAAACAACTACACATTGCAGCGTAGAACTTGCCGAAATTTTCCATGAGTTATGGTTACTTCGCCGAGCATTCAGATGGTTTGATGAGATGTTTCCAGTTTTATATGCCACCTATGTAGAACCAAAATCAGAGTACTGTATCCAAACATACGGTTAATTTTTTATTAAGCATAGTTGCTCACTTGATCGTGTTTAGTGTATGAGGACAAAATTGCTGAAAAGTATTTTTTAAACTTCCTGTACGATGAACGCTTAAATCGCCTAAACCTTTCCCCCTATCGTATCGTAGGACACGAGATGATCATTTTTTGGCATTCCATATCTTTAATTACGATTTGACTATTAAAATGTCTCATATTCTAACTCCCTTCAGGGCTAATCTTCGAGGTCATAGCAAGAAGGTTCAGAACCACGACTTAATGAACACGGGGAGGTTCCGTTTTTCTCATGGAGTGGTCAATGACTAAAATGCCTTACCCGAAAACTGATATCAGCCTCATCAGTGAATAATCTCAAGGAGAAGCCGGACATTCATTGGAAAACAAACTGTAAGGATTAACACAGTTCCACCAACCTACTATTTGTATCACTGAAGACTGAACGTTTGATATCTATCTAAAAAGGACAGTGGTATTGTTTCTCGTTAAATTTTTAAACTGTTTTGATCGTAAATTACGTATCAAAACTACGATTTACACTTTAATTGAATCTACTCCAGTTAAGGCGATTTTTTACTGAGTTTTTTGGCTTTTGTGTATTTATTACATTCGAAAGCATTCTTGGTCTGTATCAATTGATACTTTAAAGTACTTTAGTTAAGGTTTGACATCTTGCTAGAGTTTGTCTTGTGGTTCATACTGTGATCATATTGTGTATTACACATTAATCAGACTAAAATGGTTGGTAGTACCCACAAATGTGGACAACCAAACTGTTTGTTCCCTGTGGAAAACGGAATGCAGTGTGACGAATGCAATAAATGGTTCCACAAAATGTGCACCCGTTTAAGTCCCACTGCATATAAAAGATGTTCGAAGCCTAACTCACATTGGCTTTGCATGTTTTGCTGTGCCAACAAGGCATTGCTAATACAGGAGGCTATGAGCCTATTGGCTTTGGCCTGTAAGAAGAATGATGGCATATGCGCCGACAACACGGGCACTGACAGTGACGAATGTGTCAGTGTTGTTACGCGACGCCTCAAAAAACCGACTCTGACCGACGTAAAAGTGAAATCTTCGTTGATATTAACAGGGGGAGTAGTACCACCTAGTACTGACATTGTTAATAATGCACCTTTAGTGGGAACCGTAGATCTGGATAAAACAGTCACCGTTCCAAATAGTCCCAGTTTTATGAGGGATGAAAAATGGACTACGGTACGTAGGAAACGAAACGAAAAGAAAAAAGCTGTAAGCAGTACACAGGCAGTTAGTAACTCACTGGTGGACCCAAATTGTGAGCCACAAATTGCACTACCAAAATCTGAAGGTAAGAGTGAAACTCATCCTGGCGTGACTGAGAAGAAAAATCTAATAACATCGAATATTATTGTGAGCAAATTGCGGGAGTCAAATGACCCTGATCCGAAAATTAGACACGCGCATGACTTAGAAAAGCTAGGAGAATACATTCGTAGTATTTTACCAGATAACTCCAAAGGAGTTCAGGTCAAAAAATTGGTAAGAATAGGTAAGAGGACCGAGGACAATGTTGAACCCCGTCCATGCACACTCCTTAAGGTAATCCTAGGATCGGAGAAGCAACGGGATCTCTTGTTAAGTAGCGCTCGTTGTCACGACAATTCTGACATCCGAGTTAGACCTGACATGTCTCTCGAAGATAGAATAAAAAGGAAGAAAGCACTAGCTGAGCTTGAAACCCGTCGGCAAAACGGCGAGGAAAATCTCCGGCTAGTGGGTTTTCGGATAGTCAAGTCTTGGGAGCGAATGCTACCAAGGCCTGTGTGGATAGGCTGTTCTACCTAGGAGTTTTATATGCCAACGCTCGTAGTCTACGAAATAAGTTCTATGAACTAGAAGCACAAGCAGACAGGTTAAAGCCACTCATAGTAGCAGTGACAGAAACTTCGTTAGTCCATGACTTAGACATTACTCCAGAATTATCCGGATACCATTGCATCAGGAGTGATAAACATAGATGTAGGAAAGGAGGCGGCGTCCTGTTATACATAGCCAATAGCATAAATATACGCTCCTCTATTAGCGAATCCCATGATAGCGGCACTTGTGAAGTCATTAGCTGTAAGTTGGCAATAGGATGTAGTACATTTATGCTAGGTGTCATCTATCGCAGCCCAATCTGTCTAGCTGATGACTTTGTTTTAGAGCACATTCATCTTTGGAGTGAAAATACCAGATGTTTGATAATAGGAGACTTTATTGCACCTCATATTAGTTGGACTGAGATGACCACAGAAGGATCTATAAACTCCTTTGATAGTAAGTTCCTGATGACAATAATGGAGCATGAACTAGTACAGCATGTATCCCAACCCACACGTTTTGGTGTTAACCAGGGTTCTTCTCTGCTGGATTTGGTAATCACTCATGAGACTGAGGATATTTTCGACTTAAATATTCTCCCACCGTTAGTGAACAGCGATCATGCTGTTTTGTCATTCACGTTTCGAACTAGGGACATGTTATACGATCAGGTTACACCTCACCCAAATGTATGGAAAGCTAACATATCAGCCATTCAGGAATGTGCTACTAAGACAGATTGGTTAGAAGATACTAGCATATTAGTTGAAGAAGCATGGTCTGTATATAAAGGTAAATTTAGACTAGTTACGTCCCCGTTCATACCATACCTGGTATCGCGAAGACCGAATAATAGTCCACCATGGATAACTAAAACGGTCAGGAAACTCCTTAGAAAAAGGAAGAATCACTGGGATATGTTCATCTCTACTGGCTTAGAACAATACAGATCCAGTTACTGTAAGATTAGGAATGCCTGTAAAGCGTTAATAAGTAAAACTAGACTATCATACGAAAAACAGTTGGTTAGGGATTCTAGATATAGTCCGAAACGGTTATTCTCGTATATAAAAAGGAGAACTAAGAAAAGCGATGGAATTCCATCACTTTTGATACGAGACAATCCGTTAATCTTAGCAGAGAATGATGCCGAAAAAGCTGAAGCTTTATCGGAATACTTTAGTAAAGTGTTTTCTATCGGTAATGAGGAACGACCAATGATTCGTCGCGACCGTGACGGCTCGCTGATGGATCCTGTAGTCATTGAGAAAGATACTGTTTTAAGGCTACTTCAGCATCTCAAACCTGATAAGTCCAGTGGTCCCGATGATATTCATCCTAGGATTATGAAAGCCATATCAGATGAAATCGCTGAACCATTAGCGATACTATTCGACATGTCTCTGAGACAGTCCAGACTTCCTAGAGACTGGAAAGACCCCATAGTAAGTCCGGTGTATAAGGCTGGGAGTAGGGATCTAGTTAGTAACTATAGACCCGTTAGCTTAACTAGTGCAGTTGTGAAATTGATGGAGAAAATCATTCGGATAGCTGTTATAAACTATGTTGAAGGGCAAAATATTTTCTCCAGGGCACAACATGGTTTTCGGAAAGGCCTATCTTGCTTGACAAATCTTCTCATTGCACGAGAAGAGTGGGTTGCGGCAAAGGATCGGAATGCTCCTGTGGATGTAATTTTCATAGATCTAAGTAAAGCCTTTGATAAAGTTTCACACTCTGGTCTTAAATTCAAGCTGAAACGTTTTGGAATCCATTATACAGTCGTCGATTGGATAAGTAACTTTCTCCATGACAGGAGACAAAGGGTAAGGGTTAATGGGGCCCTCTCTTCGTGGGTACCTGTAAAACGTGGGGTTCCCCAAGGTACAATCCTAGGTCCTCTTCTCCTTCTACTTTATGTAAATGAATTGCCAACTGTAGCAAAATCACCCGTTCTACTCTTCGCTGATGACATAAAGATTTGGAGACCCATACATAGCATTTCGGATAGGACGATCTTAGCTCATTGGTGGCATGGTTAGACAGGTGGTCACTAGAAGTAAATCCTAATAAGAGTGTAGTGATGCAGTTAAATAACTCTGATGAATCGTATGAATATACACTACGTGGATTCGTGCTACCCAAAGCAAGAAACTATAGACTTAGGAGTTATATTAAGCAATGATCTCAAAACGACTAGTCACTGTAAGGCTGCTGCTGCGAAAGGCTATAGGGTATTATGGTCAATTCGTAGGTCTTTCCAGTATTTAGATGATGAAATGTTTAGATTACTATAACAGATTTATGTGCGACCACATTTAGAATACGGGATTCAAGCAGCGTGTCCTTGTTTCAAGTACGAAGCAAATATGCTAGAAAGAGTCCAACGACGAGCTACTAAGATGGTACAAGGTCTATCTGGCCTATCTTATGAAGACAGACTGAGACACCTTAACTTATTTCCGTTATCTTACCGTAGAATAAGGGGTGATCTAATATTGGCCTATCGTATACTGAACGATGACCTTGGTATTAACATGTCTTATCTTTTGCTTCCGTCTAGGATTGATCATTTGAGAGGACATTCGAAGAAAGTTCAAAAACCGAGATCAAACCGTTTACGTTTGAAGTTCCGTTTCTCGCACCGAGTAGTGAATTACTGGAATTCTCTACCGGAACACGTAATATCAGCTCCATCTGTTAATATATTCAAAACGAGATTGGACCTCCACAGTATTACAAACTGCAAGGATTAATATAGGTCGACAGACCTCCTATCCTTATTACTGAAGACTGAAGACTGGACAGCGCCTCTATCAAACCTCTTCAAGGTCATGGTCGTGCTGTCGTCTCATGAGCTGGGCTAAGAAATACATGTTTTGGATCTTCAAGGTTTCATGAAATAAAATATATATGTAGTATTTTAGAGGTCCAAAAAGTCCATTGTTGATCAACTAGAGGACATTGATGATGTAAGTTTTTTGACATTTAATTATCAGTAATTAGGAAATTTTGGAACTGGAAAGTGATCGGTCTAACAGTATAGACTCAGAAAAACAATTCGTTTTCCGACTGATTTTCTACTCATTCATATTCTTTGGCTTGAGTTTTATAACAGTTTATTACTACTACTGGCCAAGTACAGTAACTGGAAAAGTGGTGATATGTATGATATTTGCGGTATATCCTTTTTGGTAATCATATTTTAAGCTGAATAACTTTTTAGTGTATATTTTCTGAAGTATATCTTTCGGATTATGTTCACTAGACGCGTAAATAAGACGAGTTAGTAGTGTTGTGTTTCGTAAATTTGTTTCTAGATGAAAAACTAAAAAAGCTCCGGGCTGATAAACAAAAATTGGTGCGTTCTAATAGATGTGTTTATTTTTAATGCAAGTTAGAAGAGGTGATGGAAAAGGAGACGTTCAACAAGGCCCAACAGATTCTCAAACGTTTTGATCCATTAACATTTGCTTCTATAGCTGTTGAGGTAAGAGAACGTATATTGTCATTTCTTGTAAGCAGGAAAAAAAGACCCCCAAACCGGTTTTTGGATCGATGATTAACCTCGTTACTCCTCATTCCGAAGTACGCCGTAGGAATAATTCGGGGGATAAACATTTAACTCAAGGATTGTTAGGTAGGAATACTACTTTCAAGCTGAAGCTTGCAGGTCGATTAATTTTGTATTCGGTAATTTTTCGTTTCTATATATTTTAAGTTCTCGTACACAAAACTGCAAAACAATAAAGGATATGAATTTTTCTCATTTCCGTAACATTTCAGGACATTTTTATGTATTTGCATACGATTTCAGTGAGACTATAATTTATGGACGACTTTGGGCAGCGCCAAAATGACCTTGAAATGTCCACCTATCTACTACGGTTAAATGAGAATTATAGATTAATGTGAGGAATTAGGATTAGGATTCACCGTTGTACGTTGACGTTGGAAATAATATTTAGTGTTTCATCACGAGCTGACAGCTATAATGCCAAAATAGTATTTAAATGAGGACGAGTTTTGCGCCGAAATCCAAGACCTGCTATTTTTAATCTGATTGGTTCGTCCATAAACTATAGTCTCACCACGAATTCCTCTACAAGTCTTTATACACCTGGAGATAACTGCTTACTACTGTTCTTTTGACTTTGGTTATCTATGCCGAATCGGACACTGGTATTTAGCAGCTGATTGTCATATTTTCAAAGTGTAGCAACAAGTATGTAGTGTTAAGAAGTAGTGTTCAACTGGATATAATTCCAAACGATCAAGAGATAATCTCTAAAATGTGTGCAACTTGAAATCATTGCTTAGTGCAAATATTAAAATCCAGAAGGCATTAACGGATAAAACAATTATGGTGTAAAATGGTGGCAGTATCTTGTTTTTATGTCGTCAGAAATGTAATTTTATTGTTTAACTGTCCAGTTTCATATCTAACCAAAAAATCTACCTATAAGGTTTTTAGAATGGTTGTTGACAAAGGATTCATTCTGATCCTTGACACTAGATACTCCTCATGGCCTAGTACAGATGTGCAATTTTATATAAAATGTTAAGTATACTTTACATCAGTTTAAGTAACATAGTTTGACGGAATCCGGGCAAAAATTGAGAAAGCTCGGTTGTCTTTTGGAATCTTGTGCCACTTGTTGCGTAGGTGAGATATATGTTCCCCAATCAAAAAAGATGAGTTAACTGCCAAGCAGTTTGCTCTGTTCTATTTTTATGGGTGTGAAACATAGCCATTAAGAAGAGGGGATATTCATAGGTTACTCGTATCCGATCTTGTCTTCGAAGCATCGTTCGTTTATTTTGGGATCGATGCTGAGATTAGACATAGGATACTAGGTAGTGAATTTCCATCAACTAAGGTGTTTGAGAGATGTGTTACGTATTTACAACCACCGCTTACCTCAACGAGCAATGTTGTCCGATATAGTAGTCTGGAAGGAATCTAAAAGTAGTCAGACCGAGACGTAGCACCAGTTTGTGGAGTGGTTGACAACTGGACTGAGCCATGGCAACAGGTGCAAACTGCCTGATCGGGGTCAGCATGATTACGGTAACTAAGGTTTGGAGATTTCTTGTGATATGGCTACTGATTTATCTTGATGGTACAGGTGTGTTCTCCTTGTCATCCTTTAGATTTTTTGTCCCGAAATCTTACACCTTTTTTCATTTTCTATTCCTAGCCTTCTACTTCTGCTGCTACTCTGGGACTTGTGTTAAAATAACTATCTGGACGTGTTAATGTAGTATGCCAACTTAATCCGATGCACACATGTCAGATTCTACACTCCGTATAACTGACTGACTGACTGATAGTATTTTCGTCTTCAGCATGATATAATGTTATTGTTTCCGTTTGACAGAAGTGTAATTTCATTTTATTTAGCCCTAATTTATCAAGGATTTTCGCACCACATATTCAAATAGATAGTTCTTGCAAACAAAATTGCTAGTTAGCGTAACACCCCATTTTGGTTGGATAAACAGTGAGACTTTTCATCTATCCTATTTATGACTTGTCTATCAATCATTACAAGTCATTATAGTTGGTTTATCAATTACATCCCAATACACTCGGCATTGGGTCATACTGCTATTGTGAGATATAGCAATCCTACTCCAATTACTAAACGAAATTAGCACTTGAAATCTCTTAACGGAAAATCAAATGCTATAGCTAACTTGGGCTGATGCATTTTTGTACCAGGCTCTACATTGATTGTGAATGACTAAACTGTCAACGCACGGTTTCAAAATCATTAGTTTTGTAAACTAAGGCAAGTCGAATCAACATTCAGTATCTGGGCTTCATGACGAAAAATAAGTCCAGTAAATAACTGTATAAAAATACTTGTGGTCACGTAGGATAAGTGATAGTGTTAGTTTGTACTTCCCATTTAGATCAATTTTTAGATAGAATTTGACGAATTTCGGTTGGGTCAAATCATCAGTCGTTGGGTTGATAATGTAATCCCATAAATTCATATCCCCATCTACAATACATTTTGAGCTGTATTTGGTTCGAGTTAGTGACATATATATTTCAATTTTAATAATTTCTGTCCTTGATTTCATTGACTGGATGCATAGTGGTTTTCATTTATTCAGTATAATCAGTTTAATGATCAATTTCTATCTCCATTCCTATTGTTGTTGTTATGGGCTGAAGTAAGATGGTTGAACTAATTCCACTAAACGGAACAAGATCTATGTAAATTGGGTATAATCGACGATATTTGTTTATTTAAGCACATAAACATTGGTACCAAGGAGGCACTAAAATATATATGTGCCACACAAATAATTGAGTTTGTATGTGGTCTGGGGATACTCCTCAGCTGCTCAAACCTAATCAAGATGAAAGTCTAATACACTTCTACGATGGTTCGCTTCTTCGTAGTTAAAATAGAGAAAAGAGAAGTCTTGAAAGGAAGACGTTATGGTGAAGGTTCCAAAAAAAATGGGGAATACAAACTACGTCTGTATTAATCAGTAATCATCACTAAACACAAATCATAGTAAAAATACATTAATAGTTCATGAAGTAGCATAGTGGAAATGTATTAAAAGTTGACCTTAAATTCACCTTAAATCGATTTTGATTTACCGATTTCACATTTCCAACAGTTATAGAGTATGTAATGAAATAACATGCTTATATTACAAACTATTAATATAAAAATAATCAGATACAATAAACGAAATTGTATATAATTCATTGCAATTCAATGACTTTTTTAAATAGGTTCAAGTTTAACTGCACAGTCGAGTACCCCTATGGTCGGGAGTAATCAAACACTGTATTCTAAAAAACCGCGGTTATTAAGACCGCTTTTACCTAGAGAACGTTCAATTATTGATAAAGTTTTAGATGCATTAGTTGGTGATGGTCCCGATAAACGATTTGCACTAATTTGTAATGAATGTTCATCACACAATGGAATGGCACTACAGGAAGAATTTGAATATTTAGGTTAGTTTACTAACAATTCAAATAATATAATTTTTTATGAAGTGTTGAAAACCGATTTGTTCTCTATCAAATACCGTTAATTTTTTGACATTTCTTCGATCTGGTACTGTTAAGATAGAATAGTTGTAAAGTGATAGATGATGAATAATCAGCTGAACTTATGCTTGATTATTAAAAGAAACCAATGTAATTTTATGTGGAAGTAGGAACTAATTAAAAAAATAGAGAACACGCTTGCCTATGTATAAAATGTAATTAAATAAACCCAAAGTAACCAAAGATCAGCTTTTCACCAATTATTTCGAATCCCAATTCATGTAAGTAACGATTTAGATTGTACTGCTATCTTAAAGCATGTAGTATTACCTGATTTAATCATACGAAGGTAGCGTAAATCACAAACGAATAAACATTAAAAACCTGTAAATAATGTTTTATCTCAAAATTTAGGCTCCTCATTTTGGACGTACCATTTAGTCGGAGATGGAAAATAAAATCTCTCATCGTGCACATTACATTTAAACCGCCAATACATCATAGAATGTTCTGTATTTCCAAGTTAATTGAGTTCAGAATATTGCACGATCATCATTCAATCCTACTGTTGATAACTGTTTCATTTTGGACATAGTTATACTCTACTAGTCGCGGTTTCCTACTAGGAATCCTTAATTTACTTTCAAAGTCACTACCAAGAGAATGATTATTGTTAGAATGATAAAGCGGTGTAGATCACATGATTTAAAGACAGTCCACATCATGGAATGGCTTTGACTGTGTTTAGGGTAGGGATAGGAATATCTACTGGATTCATAGATGAAAATAACCGAAACAGTTTGCAAACCTACATTCCATTGGTCAAAAGTCGATGGCTTCAACCACTGAACTAGTCCATGTCATATATTAATTAGTAAACATTTAAATTCAACCTATTATCAATCATTGAGTAGAAGAACAATGTCAATTTGTAAATATCATTAGCACCACTATTGACAACTAACTTTGAACTTCATTTCAAACGTAAAAGATATTAGTAGGCATTTGTGAGGAAATTTCATTCTATCACTTTACTATGAAGTTTACGCTGTTGATGAATGATGTTGTTTACTAATACAGTCGATGTGGTGTGTGCTGCGTATACGGGCAGATATAAGTAGTAGGTGCCGAGATTTGGAAGTAGGATTCTTACATATAGAAGAGGAAAACAGAAAAAAAAGCAAATGCAGTTCAAGTAGTAAAAGGAATGAAAAGACGATGGAACTTGTAAGTGACAATTTAAGGACGATGTACAAATGATGCATTCAACGTATCATTTTCATATTTTAGAAATGCAGCGCGTGATTTTGCGTAATACAATAAATTGGTTTACCCTACATTCGTTCACTACATCAGAAGTTCATGCTGAGACCATTCATACAAAGGTTACACCACCATTCTAATCCCCTTTTTTGGTATAAATCTCCAATGCCATCTAGAAGTCTTATAATATCAGAGTCCAGTTTATAAAATATGCACTTTTGTGTTGATTACCTAAAAAAGTACTTTGTAACTAACTGAATTCTAGGTATTTTCCGACTAAATTATGTCCTTACATCTTAGGGCCACTATTATTTCGTTATTTACAATTTTTTAAATATATACTTATTTATGCTTTACAATAATCTTTTTTTTACTCATTTTCATTCCTTTCCCCTTCTCCACGCTGTCACATCTCGACTACACGACTGCCTATTCTTAGCATTTCGATGCTGTTATTGTAATCATTTTAATCCAGCTCGTGGTACACGATTGAAGACAGGATTATCAACAGAAAATATAGAGAATACAAATGATTTGTTAAATAATTCAAAAACAACACCTTGTTTACTATCAACTAAATCAAATCTTAAAAGAATGAATGAAGCAATTCAAAGAAGTTCAACAACTAATTTATATAGTCATGATAGTGATAATGATAGTGTTCTTGGTAATAATGAGACTGTAGTTTGTGATTCTCATGAAATCTCAACTAATACATTTAATGAACAATTGAATTTAAAAGATAGCGCTGATGTGGATAAGTTTAAAGAATCCATAGAATAAATAATGGGGTTCAGGAAGAGAGATCTATGGGTCATACATGACTGCAATGCGTCTATTTCTTCTTATATGTAATCATAGTTCTTTATTTGAAGAAAAAAACTATATTCCAGTTTATTTTTGTTTATCATCCAAAAAATCTTGATTTTCAGTTCATAACTCATTTAATTGCTTGTTAGGCCTGTTCATGTTTTACTTGGTCGAGTATGTATATACATACACTGTATATCTTTCTATGTTTACCTGTTTATTGACTGTAATCTGAAGAGTTTCCTGTTTCCTTCCTGTTCTCCACCTTTTTTTTTAAAAAAAAACATATACCTCCATGTGTATTATCTTTGTATTTTTATATGAATTGTGAAGATACCAATTGTTGAACTTCGAGTAGCTGTATATCTTTTTTGTTTGCTTGTTAGTGCTGTATATGTATGTAGACAGATTACTTGCTCTTTTTTCAACCAATCTTTCTCATATCAATATATGTTAACCAAATGTTTTCAAAGTATTGCACTAAATGCAATTTGTAATAATGATATATGGTTACATATACATTTGGCAACAATTGTAAATAACACAAGTTCGAGATTGAGACAATCTGATAACCGAAACTAGAAGTTGGTGACTGAAGGTTTCGAAGGAACTACAGACTAATGAGATGTTAAGAATACAGGAAAAGTCTCAAAAAAGAAAGCCGATTTTAAACAATGACAGCAAGAAAAGTATAGTATCGATTAGCCAGTCAGAGTCTACAGTGTAACTTTTGAGTTTCTGAGCAAAATTCAAATATCACGTATAATGAGTGGTAGAAGTACTTTTGTATACCGCTCAAAATGGTAGCGAAAAATTACTGTTTGCTACCATAGGCTAAAAATGATAATATTAAGCATATCGAATACTCGGTTCTGTCTGATTGATTGTACGTGAGTGGTTATCCCACTGATCGGCGTTTTTCAACAAGGTTATTTCCTACGGTATAAGGTCGGTAATCGCATCTCGAATCATTCAACTTTATTTGGGATAGGGATAGATGATAACCATAGAAGGACTCGAGGCACCGTACGTTTATTCGGCACTAACCCTTAACCTTGAAATAAACATTAGCTTGGTGGTGCTATATTTCTTGAACGAACTAATAAAGTAACGTTTTGTTTTTGTGCACGAAATTCATTCATATGGTTACAGTACATTATTGAGTTGTAGGTGGTGTTAGTTCGTGATGAAAACTAACTCTGATCCTTACTCTAAATACCTATCCCTAAGAACAATCCAGGGAATTAAAAAGCCTATTCGAGTCTTTATAAAGGTTTGAGAAGACGAAAAGTCGATATCCACAAGGATGACTTCTTACTGTTCCGTCAGTTTTAAAGGCAGAGTAACTTATCAAAGAACAGTAGATTCATCATGTAAAATATGTTTACACACTCATATCACTTTTCTTTTTTCATAATCAGTCTACAAAATCTTTTTTCGGATTAGCTATAAACTGGCTGAGAGACGATCGCAGCTGTGTTAATCCCGTTCATATGTTACACTCATATTATAGAAGTAATCGAATAATAACTCACTTGCGATTTAGGATAAGATTAAAAACAACTCAGTGAATGCGTTTTTCTCACTGTAACTAATTTTTAGTCATATCGCTTAAGATATTCAGTCATTGATTAAGATTATATCCAAAGATGGATAGTGGCTAGCAGTGGGATCCAGGACGCACGCTTTGTCCTATTTGGGACTCGTCAGATGGGTGTGCCTCCACCCCAAAATTGATGTTCACTCTGGGGCTCGAACTCGGTACCGTTCGCTCCACCTTTGCTAATAATGCTTGTGAATTAAGGCAATACGCACAGTAAGCACATATGCCAATAAGACACTGATCAATTGCAGTCCTAAACAACAATGGGAAAATTCAAGTAAACACTACCAAGTGAAGTGTTTATGACTATTTCACTGACTCATTACTAGGAAGTATACATTTTCGTGTTACGTACTTATCAACAGCCTGTAATGTCCTGTCCTGATACTGTGGTGACTCAGATTGCTGACCTATCCATTTGGTCATTGTAAAAAGAATAAGACACACCTATATATAATTTCATTAGATTTTTTTCCATAGGTGTAGTTGTTGTTTTGGTAAAATGAGTAATTGTGATAGTGTTCGTTATTTTCTGTTTATTCATGTATTCAGTTCAAAACCTTTACCTACCTATGTACACTTATAGATGTAAATGAATTCTTGTGTATCTGTGTTTGACAATCCTACTACATTAAATGTATGCATTGTATATTATTCAGAACATTCAGCATAGAAATGATGACTAATTCCATATAATTCTTTCGCATATATGGACTTACTAGCCATGTTCACTAAGTTCGTTTTGAAGACTCGTATCTGTGACATTTTATTAACTGCTACTACTTCATGTTGTGACTTGTCTATTATTATACTCGTGACAATTTCAGTAGCCATGGTGTCCATATCAATTGTTTATACGATGTTCATTTCGTCAGTATAATTAGTGCATCGAATACTGACTATTGTCGCGATGCCTAGCTTACTACTTCACTATACTATCAGCGAGAATCATGCGAAATTTTGATAT
Organism: Schistosoma guineensis; assembly: GCA_944470375.2. Lineage (NCBI taxonomy): Eukaryota > Metazoa > Platyhelminthes > Trematoda > Strigeidida > Schistosomatidae > Schistosoma > Schistosoma guineensis. The sequence continues at coordinate 46,003,435 of OX103892.1, read as the reverse complement.
TCATCTTGATCGGCGACCAAATTAATTGATTTCTGAAAAAAAGAAGTCATAGGTTCAATCTCCGCTCAAGGCTAGTGCAGTTTAAGAAGGATAGAAGTACTGTAGTGTGGATAGATATAAGTAGTATGTAGCAAGAATAGGAAGTGGAATACGTACCAGCAGAAGGTCGAAATGAAAAGAACAAGAAGGAAAATAGAGTGAAATCGTAATAACAAAACGATTGGGAGAATGGTGGAATATGTAAAGGACAATTGAAGGATGATATGCAGATGATGTATTTAATGTCTAATTCTCATAACTTACAAAGGCACTGTGTTATTTTGCTTAAAACAATAAATCGGTTTACTCTACCAAGTCATCACTCACTGCATTATCAGCTCTTAAATAACTTGTGACTTAAAACTAAAAACATACACTTGTAATATGTATAAATCAGTCAGCTACAACGTAGGACCAGGCACATATGTGCATTGGTCCAGGTTGCCATACCTCATTAGCACAGCAAGATGAACACCGGATTCATAGGAGTGGTTAGGTCAAAGGTTGCAATAAGGATATAGTATAGGAAGAAAGAATTAGTTCGTAGAAAGAAATATATGAAGTGATTTTAATCTCTTAGTTTAAGGGAAGACAGGGAGTGTATACACCGACGCCATTGTGATCGATTCTGAGCCATGTCACCAAGAGTCTCCAACCATCGGTTACGAAAGTCACGCGGACCCCAACCAAGTAGTCTGCATCTACCAACATGGCTCAGACTAGAAGTTAGTGACTTTGTGGACTGATTCCACGTTTTGGTTTGGCCGCCCCTAACTTTCTTCCAACCATCCCCTACACCGGTTAGCATTGCACGTCGTGGTAATCGGTGTTCAGGCATACGTAATACGTGGCCCAACCATCTCAGTCGATGAAGATTCATAACCTCATCAACTGATTTACCATCATTTCCTAATACCCTGCGTCTAACCTCACTATTACTTACCCGGTGATCCCAGCAGATGCCAGCAATATTTCTAAGGCATCTGTGGTCAAATACTAGTAGCTTACGGGTGTCTTCCACTCTTAAAGGCCATGTTTCGCTGCCGTAAAGTAAGACAGAACGGACTGCCGCGCAGTATACTCGTCCTTTTATTGATAGACGGATATCTCGACTTTGTCATAGGTGACGTAAGTTGGCAAAAGCCAAACGAGCTTTTCGAATCCGTGCTGAGATTTCGTCAGACACCAACCCATTAGGGCTGATCAGACTTCCAAGATAAGTGAAGTTGTCGACGCGTTCGACTACTTCACTCCCTATCCTTAGTTCATGTGTTGACGCAGACCAGTCCTGAAGCAACAACTTGCATTTAGAGGGAGAGAAGCGCATCCCAAACATTCTGGCATTGTTGCTTAGTGCTACCAGAAGACTCTGCATTTTGTCAGCGTCTTCACCAAACAGGACTATGTCATCTGCGTATTCTAAGTCGATAAGTGGACCTCCTGGTAGGAGATCAATGAACGAAAATTCAGTCGACGAGAGTGTTATTTCCATCAATAGGTCTATGATGAAGTTAAACAAAAATGAAGAAAGCGGACAGCCTTGACGGACACCACTTGAGGTTGCAAAAGCAGATGACAGTTCGCAATAAGCTCTGACTCGACTGGTAGTGTTCGAGTAAAGAGCCTTCACAAGGTTTATGTACTTCTGAGGTACGCCTTTCAATGACAGACACTGCCACAGAGTCTCGCGGTCTACCGAGTCAAACGCTGCTTTTAAGTCGAGAAATACCACAATCGTCGGACGCCGATAGGTATGCCTGTGTTCTAGAACCTGACGAATGGTGAATATGTGGTCGATGCAGCCACGACCAGGTCTAAAGCCAGCTTGGTTCTCTCGAGTTTGTAATTCACGAGTCTTAGTTAGACGTCTGATAATTATCGAGGCCAGTATTTTAGATAATATGTTTGTTAAACTAATCCCTCTGTGGTTGTCACAGGATGATTTTAACCCTTTCTTATATATTGGGACGATAAGTGATTGTGACCAGTCAGATGGGATAAAGTCTAATTCCCAGATCTTAGCTAAAATATTAGTCAACCTAATCGCTAAAATTGGGCCACCATCCTTAAAGACCTCTGGAGCCAATCCATCTGGACCAGCTGCCCTTCCTCGTTTCAGATTAACTATAGCCTTTTGAACTTCAGCAAGAGTTGGGGGACCTACTTCAATGTTCCATTCACACTGTCTGGGAATAGAGGGTAGTTGTACAGTAGCTGAAGGCCAGCTGAAGTGTTCTCTGAAATGTTCCGCCCATCGTTCTAAACGCCTGGACTGGGAGCAGATGAGAGTATCATCTTTTTCCGAAATAATCTCACTTACACTTGACTTATTAATTCCAGTTTCTTTTATTAGTCTGTAAAGCTGTCTTGTGTTCCCTATAGTCGCCGCCTTTTCCATCTCTTTTGCTTTCGTTACCCACCACTGCTCACGGTCGTTCCTTAGACTTTTTCTTAACCTAGATCTGATTTGTTTTCGCTCTTCATCATGTTCAGAAACCTGATGGGACGAGTTTACGAGAATCCATCAGTGTGACAGACCTTGAAGAAATCCACTGGTTCCTTGCAACTCTGTGGTTTAAGTCACTAATAGATGTCACTGCTGTTTCCACAGCTGATTGTATGCCCTTCCAAGCAACATCTGGGTCAGCCTCGTCTTCACAACTACCTAAGTGTGACCTCAGTTGTTCCTGGAACCTACTTTTGATTTTCTCGTTACTCAACTCAGTTCTGACGGGTCTTTTTACTGTGGCTTTTTTGCGTCCAGTGAGGCGCAAGCAGATGCGTGCCCGTATTAGGGCATGGTCGGAGTCCAAGCAGGTACTCCAGAATGAGCGACAATCTTGTACCGACCCTCTCCAACGATGACTGTTGGCAATATGGTCTATTTGAGTCCATCGTTGGTTTGGTGTAGGGAGTCGCCATGTTAGACGATGTCTCTCCTTATGCTTAAAATTTGTGTTTGCTAAAAATAAACGATTGTCTGAGCATAGCTGCAGCAGACGATCACCATTATCTGTTCGCTGTGTCGGAACACTGAAATATCCACCTAAATGCCTTTCTGTTTGGTTTAAGCTACCTATCTGAGCATTAAAATCACCTGCTACGAGTACTATGTCTGAGCGTTTAGCTTTCTGAAGAAGTTCGGACAGCTTTCTGTAAAATTCATCTTTCACTTCATCTGAGCTGCAGTCAGTGGGAGCGTAGGCAGAAACGACAAAAAGGCAACGACGTGTGTCCCTATCCTTCCGAGTTCCTACGTAGCCGTTCAGCCGAACGGCACATAAACGACTGTTGACGGGGATCCACTCTAGCAGTGTTTGTTCCGACCTCATGGTTAGTGCTATGCCTACACCTGACAGTCCACGAGAACTTGCCATCGGGTCACCAGATACACGAAGGGTGTATCTTGTTGGCTCTCCGTTTTGCCGAGGTGGGGTCAAGTGAATAACCACGCTGGAATCCTGTATGCGTGTTTCGGAGACACAGCATACATCAATGGAAAGAGACTCTAGGGTTTTATCCAAGGAAGCCTGCTGACCGATTTGACATAGGGTGCGTACGTTGAAGGCTCCAATGTGTAGTTTGGAGCGAGGTTTCAGTAGACCTGGGACAGTGTTTTGTGCACTAGAATCGTTGGCTATGGTGACACTTGAGGTGGAAGCCGAGAGAGGAAATTTAGGGTTGAAAGTCGATGTAGGAGGAATAATAGGAATTGAAGAGGGAGGTTGATTATGAATACAGTGGTCTTGGGTGCTGTTAGAGGTATGAGGGCGGTTATCACTTCTCGGTTGCCCACACCGTGGAAGGGTTCTTCTGGAGGTACTTGAAAAGGAAATTGGATTAAAGGTGGTCTTAGTGACCTGAGAGCGTGACCGCAGTGCCCAAGGGACAACTGCTTGAGGCCGGTCGCGCACGGCCTCTTCGTAGGAGGTTTTTGACGTGTTAGCTCCGTTCTTCAAAGGGCCTTACCGCCGGAGACAGAAATCCGTGAGGTAAGGTGAGGTGTGCATTTTTAGGGTCGACCTTTTCTAACCCCACCCCTCCTTGTGGGAAGGCAGCATCGCTGTCATGCTGGTTGTCTGAAGGAAACACCTTACTGCTGTCACACCTCTGTACAGTCAGCAGTACGACTTCGCCTTCGGACCTTGGGTTTGTTGCTTTTAGTCTTACCGCTCTTCAACCGACCTGTCTGACATGGTAGGACCTTGAGGAACGGTTGTTCCAGCCAGTATAGCTCGGTTGCTTCATCACGATAGGCAAGCCCGACCACCACGTCAAGGTAGCAACAACGGTCGGGAATATGTATAAATATCAAACAAGTATTTGTACCGAAACACAAAAGTTGTGATAGACACTATTTAGATGATCACTCTTCTTAATCTCACCAACTAGAAGATATTTATAGTCGTTAGGTATTAGAATATCGACTGGAGAGCTGTAAAACTACCTTCTAATACGAATTTAAATTATACTTGCAATTGAAAAGAAGAAGTAAATGTATTCGATTTCTGGACATGGTGATCATGAAACTATGTTACAATATAGATTTAAAACAATCTCAGATTCAGTGTGTGCGTATTTGTGAACATCAATAGTCATATCAGCCAGCTATCATATGAGAAAAGTATTGTCTTTGGTACAGATAAAGAACAACTTCTTTTAAAAGTGTTTGGGTTACTGTTATATCCTAACGATGACTTTTTGTGGAGCCCTTTATTTCGTCGTCATTAGATCGGATGATGTTTGTTGACGGGCTTTCCACTTTAGTGGCATGGGATCTGATTCCCATTTGATCGTATGAATGATTGTTATTGCAATATATATGTTGCCTATCCTCGTATATAATCATCAACTTAAATCGCGTTAGTCAATGACGGAATTAAATAAGTCAAATAACGAGAATGGACTTGTGAATACATATATTTTATATATGAAGCGAATGGTATACAGAAGAGAAACGACGCAGAGTGGAGATGGCGGGTAAACCAACTCTCATTTAGTCAAGCCTTAATCAATATTTATAGGCACACAAAAATAAGTTACAGACATGTGATAAGTATTGGGATAAGAAGTGCACATCCACCTACGCGCTCATACAAACACAGTCAAGATTGATAAGAGAATAATTAATAAGGTCAAAATATGACTCAAGTGGAATAAGTAGATTGGCCTGTCCGAAAGCCAGAATAAGGTAATATGGGCTTAACATAATAATCGACACTACAAATTAAATTAAGGGTAACTTCTGAGAGCCACTAATGAACTGATATTATACATATATTCTGATTGTATAACCGTTCCGTAAATGGATTACGTATATCTATATTCCTTTTATTATGAACTTCATTTTGACCTATAGATTATTATTGTACTATTTACTGTTCTTAAGTTATGTTCAGTTTATTGATTACAGTCTCCCACATTTACAGCTACTTTTTGGCTTGATCGCATATAAATGTTATTTTCTTTGTTATGGCGTGATGTGATCTGTTTGGCTGGTATATAAACCAAGTATGTTTGAAATATATGATTCACATAGTGGAAACTGTTATTGGTGTTCTGGACTCAAGTGGAAGGGCCAGTAAGGACACTAGGCTGCTCATACTGGTCGAACATCGTTGGTTTAGCACAGTACTAAGATTGATTAATTCATATTCCGATTGACGGATAAGTCAGGTGATAATAAGCCGGCCTTAAAATGCACAACAGTTACAAAATATACAGGATCAAAACATCGAGATTAACTCAGTCAGTCAGTCAGTCAGTCAGTGAAAACGTAGAACTTCGTAAGTACGTACATCAGTTCAAGTTGGCATACCACATTAGCACAGAGATGCACTTGTCGATTCAAATCCCATAGTGGTAGAGGTAGTACGAGTATAAGTAGTAATCGGGAAGATTAGGGTTTGAAGATGTTATTCAACGAGTATAATCCAGTGAAATAAATTTGGAAAAAGAAATAAAAGGACATGACAAATCCAGAAGATTAGAATTTGTGAGAGCACAAAGAGTGGATACACCTGCGCCATTGCAAACGATTTTGAGCCATGTGATTCAGGGTCTGTTACCATCAGTTGACTAGTCGAGATTAACTAGTCAACATTCAAGTAGTGATAGCAAACTGAATATCTCATGTAAATGAAATGAATCTATTTCTTACTAAAGGGAAATAATTATAGTGTAATCTTGTAAAGAAAGATTTAATCAATTTATTAAGCGTTGAGTTATTAATTTAGCGGACTAACACAACTTTGAGTATCGCTGGAAACCAGAATACACTAAACATCTGTTTCTTTCTAATATGCTACACATTTGGAGTGCACATACACAATTCCACTTAGAATCGAACCCTAAACATTAGAGCATCATGGTTAGTTAGTGCTTTATTTATATGAACTTATGATAGATACTACTTAAAGATCTTTATTATAATTAGGATACAACATTTTCTTGCTTCATTTAATGAAAAGCAATAAAACTATAGTCTATTTTAAACTAAAACGTTTTTTTTAAAGACTCCACTCCATGTAATGGCCATTCAAAAATGTTCATGTACTGTAACGGAAAGAGAACGTTGAAAATCCCTCCAGAGCTTCTTTGTTGGGCAGTACTGTCATTTATTTTTTCCTTCTCTCTGTCGTGTATTTTAACCTTTGTTCAGATGTCTTTTGATCACACTTTGTATTCTTCAGTCTTCCTCTTCTGAGCTTTTATTATGTGATTTTGATTAAACCCTTACCTTTTGTTACCTAATTTTCTGTTGCATGTTACCAGATTATTGACAGTAAGATCGTGTTTGACCAAGCTCAAGGTCACGGCATGGTTCAATGTGTGACTGTTAACCTTTGACTGTCTGCTTGAGAAGATTGCTAGAATCCCTGCAGATAGATTCCTAATCCCATCATGTTGGGAATATTTTTATTGATTCTTAGATATTGAACTCTTTTTTATTAACTGTTTCTTTTGTTGCTTAGCACGTTAATTTGCGTTAGAGAATATGTTGACTGTATAGTACAAGTTGTACTGTATGAGGTATTTTATATTTTTGATATAATTTGTTCCCTTTCCTAAATTAGAACCGTTTAAATTGAGCACAGATTTTATGTTCTGATATCATTAAATATGAGTAACTTAAAAACGCTTGGTCCACTATACAGAAGAACGCAGTCTGATCTAATCGAATAAATTTTAGTTCGTTAATTCCACGTTCAAACTGAATATTGTCGTTAAATGTACTTTCTTTTTTTTGTATAGTTGAGTTTTACAGATGCCAAAAAAAATCAATTATGATTGATTACCATATTATCCTTTGAGAATAGAGTTTTTTTTCTTCAATCAATCAATCAATCAATTTTACTTTAATAGCAGTTACTATTGTAGATTTTCTTGTCAGAAAATCATCAAATTCTTGATTGACAAATCTAATACATACATATTTGTGTTTCAAATGATATATATAACTCACTGTGGTACTTGATTAAAGCGATTATACAAGAAACCCTGGATTTGTTTTCATAATAGATGGAACTCATCAACAAAACGCATCTGTAATTATGAAGGAGTTTGTGATTACGATAGGATTCAAATCATCTTCACTTGGTTTTATAGTCGGAAGTGTTACGCCTAAACTAATATGACTGTATTTGATCTCCTATAGAACTGAGATATTTACAAATGATTGTCCAATGAATAGTCATCATTGTTATGTTTGTTTAGTTCTTCTGTGCACAGTTAACTGTTAACCATTTTCGACTACCTAATAACTCAAAAATATGTACCTCATGCTGATTTATAGAGAGTAGCGGCTATACTGACTGATCTGATAAATACAACACTCTTGTTTATGACTTACAATACAAGCGGTAGTTTAGTGGTTGGATCACCTGGTGTACAGCTATAGAGTTGTAGGTTCGAATCTCTCCATAGAGACTTCAGTCATGGGAAGTCGAGTGGCAGTAGTATTAATTAGCCCTCAAGAAAGTGTGGCTTAAAATCAATGATGTTAACCAGTGAGTAACAAATGAGTTGCAAAACAGCAAATATGACTAATAACGTATGATATTAAAATATCAAAAACTAGAGTATGACATACATCACATACACCAATAAATCTCCGTTGTCTTTCTAAGATTACTTTGTTTCAACACCATATCAGTCAGAACACCAGAAAATTCGAGTATCTTATAATATTGGAACGTAAAGATTCACATGATTATGCAGTTTCAACTTGTATCAAATTGTGCTAAGTCATTTAACTACACTAATAAGAGGGAGCCTAGACGGTAGATAAAACGTAATGTATTTGTATTTCAATGATTTATGTACATGAGGTATATTCAAAGTCGATTAAATACATAAAATACAAGAGTATGACACACAGAGTATGCAATGACGTACTTTTATGAAGAGAAGGCGGTTGGCATTGTAGTGACTTACTTTTATCAAGAAAACGCGATCGGTATAACTGAAACAATTATTGTTATAACCAATCGTACCATTGATTGTTTTATTGTACTTGTTTGTTTAACCGTACTAAAGACATACATTATTCCGTTGCTTGTGACCTCGCACAAACTTACGGTCGCTCAGTAGTTCCACTTGTACCCTTTGGCACGATCTCAGTATTATTTCGATACCACGAGATTGCCAGCAAATATATCTTGCTACAACCTTCAATTGCCTTCTGGTGTACTCGAAGGTTTAGCCTGTTCTGGTACGCAATTTTCCTGTAGTGGTGATCATAGTCAAATGTGACTCGACGCCACACTACCGTATAATGGAGACTTTATAATGATAACCACTTGTACCAGTGATTGTTTCACTGTATCTTTTTAATTAGGTGTATAAAAATGCACTTTTCTTCCGTTTGTCGTTACCTATCACGGACTCTCGTACACTCAGTAGTCTCACTTGTAGATTTGGGCATGATCTCGGTATCATTTTGATACCACGAGTTCACCAACAAATACATCTTAACTATATACCTTCAACTTCCTTCTGATATTTGGCCTACGAAGAGATATAACCTGTTAACTGGCAATTAATCGATCTGTAGTGCTGATTATAGTTAACCACAAGTCGACGCCTACTACAAATAAATAACGGATCTCAATATAATAATAATAATTATATATATATATATATATATATATATATATATATATATATATATATATATATATATATATATATATATATATATATATATATATATATATATATATATATATATATATATATATATATATATATATATATATATATATATATATATATATATATATATATATATATATATATATATATATATATATATATATATATATATATATATTTCTGCATGCGCAGGTACACGCCATTTTTACAGGCATGATCTATAAATTACAACACTTGTTGGTTCACAAAATGCTTCGCAACTTATTAAGTTTATAGTTGTTATAAAGTATACTCGTAGGGCGCTTGTTGTAAACCGTGATGTTGAGGAGACACGTACGTCAAGTTTGTTCCAGACGTCAGAAGTTTCATAGCTGTGCCCTCAGAGCAAATTTCTGAAGAAAAAAATGAGAAACAGAAGAGCAGAAAGTCACTTGGATATGAACGCCAAACGTTGCTTAACACTGTGTAGTAGAAAGAACACAGGTATAATAAATTAGAATAAATTCATATGATATCTTGTTAGAGTGAAATGAAGTCAGAGGCTCCATATTAGAGAATGTAGTAATAAAGAACAATGAGTTGTGTCGTTTAACGAGTTGTAGTAAGCTCACATGAAGGGAAGGAAGTCAAGGCTGGTACAAGGAAAGCGGTTTATTAGAAAGGTGTGTATAAAGAGGGTGAAGTGTTAAGAATACTAATGACTATATCTTTTGTTGTCTACCTTTTTTTCTTTTTGTTTATCCGATGCCAGTCACACAATCCTAGTGTAAAAGTCCGAGTTAGCATGTTATAGGTTGTCTTAGTAGAATAGCTAATCCAGAATAATATTGGAAACATGAGTCTGAGCAGTGAGCGTAGGAAAACAATCTATATCACAGATTGATTGACTTATTCTCAATCATAAAGAGCTTGATACATACAAAATGTTCTGCCCCCACAAACACGGGTGGATTGAAGTTATCGCCCTCACCATCAATGCTTGCTGATCAGTAACTCCACCCTCCCTCCTTTTGTGATGTTAGGCTTATTTAAGCTTATTTTTGTATATATGTCATACCTCACGCAATCCTCTGTGTTTCACATCCTGTTGGAAAGCACTATTTTTATAAGTACCATTTTACAAGCTTATCAGGCAGTTACAAGCTATGGACTGTGGGTAAGGCATCGATGCAGTGCTTTTGTTGACTATAGTAACATGGATGTAAAATAATATGAATTCATTATATTTCGTAGTTTCCCATCAGCTGCTTACAACCATATGTTTCTGCATCCATTCTCTATCTGGCTTTATTTAACCAATAACACGTGACAACTGAATATAATCGCATACATAAATTAACAAACAGGCAAATCAACTATCTAGAACTGAACGAATTTTTTTAATTTTAGAAGATATAAATCTGTACAACCTTTTAATTAGAAAAAAGTTATTGACTAAGTTATCTCTCACGACCTGTTCGTCACAGAGTATATCTGCTAGATAAAGTATTGCAGAGATTTTATACTTTTACTTGAGTACATGGATTCCAATGTATTGAAGTGTCATTCTACTAGAAGATATAAAGGAAGAGAGATGTGAGTGAAGTGGACAGTTTGTATCTGATAAGAAAACACTTGCCAGGAAATTTAAATGTCTACCCACAATAATATAATTAAAGACCACATGAGAATCATCACAAATGTTGTTAATTGCCTTCAGCACTTTCCTCAATACAGCAAACTATTTTCTTAAAAGCCCGGGAAAAAATAATGGAGAATAACAAGTAATATGCAAGAATCGACAAATTTTATTAGTAAATGTCGAGTAATCCCAAAAGCATGTAGCCTCTTTATGTGGTAAGTAGGATTTTGAGTAAATCATTACAAATAATCAAATACGTTGCTGAATTTTCAAATCTCTGGCGTTTATTCTAATATCTAATATATTTGTCACAAGCTAGTGTACACCGATCGACTTCTTTATGCTTTATTCTTAGTGCTTGACGCGCTTTCAATTATTTGATTACGTATTATTGGTAGAAGCTACCACCATATTTCTCATTGTGTAGATATTTCGTTTATAAACGATACACTTGTAAGCATACCAAATATTCGTGACAGTAGTGGGAATAAATATTTTCTAACCCAAATTTGTGTCTATTAACGTTTTACTATCGATCTGTAGGTGTTACATTGGATCCTGAAGAAAAACCGGCCCAGTGGTGTACGGTGGCGCAACTTCGCGGATTAGCTGAAATTAAACATTAACACTGTTGGATGTCGGCCCAGTGGTCTAGTTTGTTAAGCGCCTGGCGCGAGACTGATTGTTCCCGGTTTCGAACCCCGCGAGGCGGGGTTGTGGATGCGCACCACTGAGGAGTCCCACAATAGGACAAAACGGCCGTCCAGTGCTCCCAGGATTTCCATGGTAGTCTAGCTTCGATTGACTCATGATCTAAACTGCTGAAATCACTAAAATCTCCACATAATCACTTCTGATACTAATCAACATATGCTCACTAGCGACTGGCTTCAAGATATATATCCTGGAGTTCTAGTAAGAAGCAGTGACTAGTGGAGCTCAACTGGGTCAGTTGTGAAGTAGTAGCTCACTGATGACAATGGTGGATTTGTCGCTCAATTTCATGGATTAGTTGAAGTTATACGTTTTTCTTTTAAGATCAACCTTAGAACTGTCCTTAAGCAAACGTTGTGAAGGATATGTAGTAGTGTATTCCGAATATTAAGCACCAAAACAAAGTCACTTATAAGCATGCTACAATCACTGATATCAGACTGATATTCGAAACACTATTACCATAGTAAACACTCACTATCTCTAACTGAAACGTGACGGACTGTATGTATTGTTTTGACAGATCCACCAATCAGTCTAGGTTGTTGTATACAAAGTCTACGACCACATTTGAAAATTATTTTTGCTTGCTTGAATAGCAGTATTCACATTCATTGCAAATCTGTTTTATCGTGTACTTTCGTTTTTCGAAAATCTGAGTTCAAACCTGCTTGTTGATGCTCTAAACAAACCAAACATGGGCTAAAATGTAGCTTCTGGTTAAAAGCAATATGTCTCAAAGTGATAGCATTCTGGGGTTGTAAGTCAAATTAATTAAACATTTTGTTGCGGTAAGACAGATTTAAGTGTGTAATATAATGCGTATTTGCGAACAGAAAACAAAAATATATTAAAAGCCAAATTGAACTGTTATGTTCTATGAACCTGTAGTGACATTGGACCCTAACCACACGACTTTTGAAGCCGAGCACATAATTACTGAAAAGACTTATATTCAGTAACTGGCACGAAGAGATTGTTAACTATAGAGAACGTGAGAACAGTAATTCAATCCATCGGATGGCATGACTCAGCCTTGCACTCGTGGTCACTCTTGTGTAACATATCTCTTTTATTCATATTAAGTACATTATTCAATCTCCAGCCAGTGTTCTTTTGGAACGCCATTCATACGGCTTATTGTCTTGATACGATGAGTTAGTGTACACAACCATGTGACTTCCACCTAAGATCTTATAGATTAGGTTGTTATCTACAGTTATAGGATTAGGTCTATATTAGGAGCAGTACTACTGACGAAGTATGCCATAATTTTACAACCCGTCGGATATTACCTGACAAAACCGCCGATCAAAACAAAAACTTAAATGATCTTGTCCCTGCGCAAAACCAATGATGCGTTAACCAGCACGACCAGCTTTGAGTCAGCCCTGAACCCTAACGGACTTATTTATATTGGTTTGTCGCATAACGCAGATCGTTCATTCCAGAACACAATTATCAGCGCCCACCATATGAATCGTATATTTCAAATGTGCGTGGTTTATACACATGTAGACCAGACCGCGTCTTACATTTAGAATCAAACTAATAAATATACAACATCAAGTCAAATGTGGCTGTGAGTGTAAGAAACTGTAATCAGTAAATTAGGAATAAACCGACAATATATATATATATATGATTACTTAAAAATTCTTTGATAAGAATATGTGTAATAATGTTCCATAAATAATTCCTAGCACTTACAATTCAAGAACCAAACTGAGTTTGACAACTTCAGAAGTAACCTTTACGGAGTTTTCATAAATATATTCCGGTAGAAATAAAAGGGTGCTCCGTGTTGTGTAGAAAAGTAAATTTAGTCTTAGTTATGAATGGAGGAGAGTGAGACTTCCAAGCTTTCTATGGGGAACAGGAGAATTAGTACAATAGATGAATCAAAATTCGCCAAATGAAAATGAAATATGGCACAATCAATAATCTCCTAATAATGAGTGCACATGATTGACGAGGAAAGGGTTTGATTATCAAGGTAATATATATATCTCCACCTGGAGTCCCTCTGGGGGCTACTGCCGATCCCAAGCCCAGATAAAGGAGAGGGATTGAGCATGGGGTTAGCAACCACATCCCGTAGAAAACTAACTCGCTAAAAAAACGCTGACCAGAAAAAATTATTCAAACCTAAACTCTGCCCTAGGAGTCCGAAGGTCTTTTTTTGGAAGAATTATGACGCCTCATGATGAAAGCCGAATCCCTTCGGAAGTCACGAGGCAGATGCCCCTTCTGACACCCAGAGCAACAATTTATTTAGGTACATGGAATGTTTGTACAATGTGAGACACCGGGAGAGCCTTCCAAATTTCTGCAGAAATGAGTAGATACAACCTAGAGGTACTTGGGATCAGTGAAACACATTGGACGCAAGTTGGACAACAACGAATAACTACAGGAGAGCTGCTGTTATACTCCGGCCATGAAGAAGAAAATGCCCCACATGCACAAGGAGTTGGATTGATGTTGTCCAAACGAGAACAAAACGCACTTATAGGATGGGAATCTCATGGACCAAGGATCACCAAAGCCTCCTTCAAAACAAAGAAAGAAGGCATTTCAATGAACATCACCCAATGCTATGCGCCTACCAACGACTACAATGAAGACGCTAAAGATCAATTCTACAATAGACTGCAGTCAAACGTCAAGAAGTGCCCAACAAAGGACCTGACCATTATGATGGGAGATTTCAACGCCAAGGTTGGAACGGACAACACTGGATATGAAGACATCATGGGACGACACGGACTGGGAGAAAGAAACGAAAATGGTGAGAGATTTGCAAACCTATGTGCCTTCAATAAACTGGTCATAGGCGGCACCATATTCCCACATAAACGCATACACAAAACCACATGGACTTCACCGGATCACTCTACACAAAACCAAATCGACCATATTTGCATCAACAAAACGTTCATGAGGACTATAGAGGACGTGAGAACCAAGAGAGGAGCTGATATAGCATCAGATCATCACTTGCTGGTTTCCAAGATGAAATTGAAACTCAAGAAGCACTGGACAACGGGGCGGACAATATCACAAAAGTTCAATACGGCCTTTCTTCAGGATACTAACAAACTCAACAAATTCAAGATAGTCCTCAGCAATAAGTTCCAGGCCTTTCATGATCTACTCAATGGAGAAGGAACTACTGTGGACAGCAACTGGAAGGGGATCAAAGAGGCAATCACTTCAACATGTCATGAGGTCCTGGGTCACAAAAAGCACCATCACAAGGAACGGATCACTGTTGATACACTGTATAAGATTTAAGAAAGAAGGAACGAGAAAGCAGAAATCAATACCAGTCGAACAAGAGCAGAAAAAGCCAAGGCACAAGCTGAATACACAGAAGTAAACAAACAAATGAAGAGGAGCATCAGAACCGACAAACGTAAATATATGGAAGATCTAGCAACGACGGCGGGAAAGGCTGTAAGAGAAGGAAACATGAGACAACTGTATGATATAACAAAGAAACTCTCTGGAAATCGCCGCAAACCAGAACGACCAGTGAAAAGCAAGGAAGGCAAGTTAATCACCCACATTGAAGAGCAACAAAACAGGTGGGTAGAACACTTCAAAGAACTCTTGAATCGACCAGCTCCACTGAAGCCACCCAACATCGAAGCAGCACCTACGGACCTCCCAATCAATGTTGGCCCACCAACAATTGAAGAAATCAGCATGGCCATCAGACAAATCAAGAGTGGGAAAGCAGCAGGACCAGACAACATTCCAGCAGAGGCACTAAAAGCAGACGTGGCGGAAAGAAGGACTTCTGATCAAAATACCGAAGAAAGGCGATCTCAGCAAGTGTGCTAACTACAGGGGCATCACTCTTCTCTCAATACCGGGAAAAGTCTTCAACAGGGTATTGTTAGACAGGATGAAGGACTGCGTAGACGCCCAAATTCGTGACCAACAGGCAGGATTCCGTAAGGATAGATCGTGTACAGACCAAGTCGCAACTCCATGGATCACTGTGGAACAATCAATTGAATGGAATTCATCACTCTACATCAACTTCATTGACTACGAGAAAGCATTTGATAGCGTGGACAGAACAACACTATGGAAGCTACTTCGATACTACGGCGTGCCTTTGAAAATAGTGAATATCATACGGAATTCCCATGATAGATTAAACTGCAAAATTTTGCATGGGGGACAATTGACAGACTCTTTCGAGGCGAAGACCGGTGTCAGGCAACGTTCCTTACTCTCTACCTTTCTTCTTCTCCTGGTGATCGACTGGATCATGGAGACGTCAACATTTGAAGGGAAACACGGGATACAGTGGACTTCTAGTATGCAGTTGGACGATCTAGACTTCGCAGATTATCTGGCCCTCCTATCCCCAACGCAAAAACAAATGCAGGAGAAGACTAACAGTGTGGCAGCAGCCTCAGCAGCAGTAGGTCTCAATATACACAAAGGGAAGAGCAAGATTCTCCGATACAACACAGCATGCACCAATCCAGTCACAATTGACGGAGACGATTTGGATGATGTAAAAGCCTATACATATTTGGGCAGCATCAATGATGAACATGGTGGGTAAAGCAAGAGCAGCATATTTACAACTGAAGAACATCTGGAACTCAAAACAGTTGTCAATCAACACTAAAGTTATAATTTTCAATACAAATGTCAAGATAGTTCAACTGTACGGAGCTGAAACTTGGAAAACTACCACAACCATCATCCAGAAGACACAAGTGTTTATTAACAGTTCTCTACGCAAAATACTTCGGATCCGTTGGCCGGACACTATTAGCAACAACCAACTGTGTGAAAGAACAAGCCAGATCCCATCGGAGGAAGAAATTAGGAAGAAGAGCTGGAAGTGGATAGGACACATATGGAAGAAACCACCTAACTGTGTCACAAGGCAAACCCTCACATAGAATCCTGAAGGCCAAAGGAAAAGAGGAAGACCAAAGAACACATTACGCCAAAAAATGAAGATAGACATGAGAAAAATGAAAAAGAATTGGGTAGAGTTAGAAAGGAAGGCCCAGGAGAGAGTGGGTTGGAGAATCCTTGTCGGTGACCTATGCTCATGAAGTCACTCACTGATCTGGCGATGATGCGGAATCGGTAGGTGTTAGCCAGTAGTCTCCATCAAAACTGACTATGGCGTTTCAGGTGTTTGTGTGGTTATTTATTGCAGTAAGTTATTTACCACTTCATCGATATCACAAAGCAGAGAATCATCCTCAATCGGGTGTTACTGACATACTGAGAGGACTCAAAATCCAGATTTCAATCCAAAACTTATTTCTGTATTTCCTTTATTTCATTTCCTTATCAACTAACGCACATAAAGTCGATAATTATATATGAAGGTATGCTAGTTCTATATTTCGTTAACAACATAACACGATAAAATCAGAGAAAAATCAATAGGCTCCAAAAGTTCAGATTGTGCACAGAGTAAATTATATAAAAATATCGCAAGTATACGTAAATAGCTTAAGAAATGACTTTTTGTTTCAACATCCTACAACTCATTGTTTTTTGTTGTACTCTTAATTTTGTTTTAAAGTACTAACCCCTAATTTTGACATGGCTACGCCACGTAACTTTTCAAAACAGTAAATAAAACTTGGATTTAGATAGGCGACAGTTATGGATATCGATAACAACAAATATTACATTGAAAGTAACATTTTGTTATTTTTTATAAATATGCATTGCTCAAAGGCGAACAGATTCCTGAAGATGACAATGCATCTTCTATAGTATCGGTTAAAATCGAAGATTTACCAGACACATTGAAAGATGATGACCTTGATCCACTTGTCTTGAGAGTCAAGGAGACGATAAAAGACTCAGAAGCAAAGGTAGCTTCAAAACTTTTAAAACCGTGGTTTAGGAAAGGTTTGATGGACTCGCTTCTGATGTTCATTCTCAAGATTCTCCTCCATCTGTTGATCAGTTTTTCCGTAATTACTTACAAAACAATGGATTTCTTGAGACTCTTAATGTCTTTCAGGCAGAATGGTTTGATATTTTCTCGATTTCGATTTTTAGGTTCAAGTTCTTGCATAAAGGTTTATTGAGTAAAGAAGCTGCCCCAGTTCCTGATATTTATATACAGAACGATGAGCTGAGAAATATGATAGAAGATATAAGATCAGAAAATCTGACTTTAAAAAATTCAGTTTTGTAATTTGAAGCTTCCAAATAACAATTATTTATCCCTATATAGGAAACTAAGTGATGAGTTGAAAAAAGTAAAGAATGAACGAGATTATCACATGATCAAGCACAGACAAACGTTACAAGATAAAGAGAAGCTACACTGTGACGTAAAAAGGTATACAGTTTAGTCTCTTACCATTTTCGAGATCTTAAGCACTTCGTATAATACTTCATTATCTTTCGTGTAATAATCCTTGTCTTCTTCAAGCACTACTAGAATTTATATAATTTTCTGACCTTTAACACTTTTCATATAAAGCCTAATTCCAATGTCATGATAAACCTGCATGGCTACGAAACTCTGCTCACAAAAGATATCAAACTAGTCAGTCCTGATAAGATTTTATTTACTGGTAAATTTAAAACTATGTTTCATGGTTAACTAATAGCAAAAATCTCCATATGCAACGGACCATTGTTCTCATTATTATAGTGCTGTGTTTTCCCGTACGTCATACGTTAAAGCAGTAGTACTAAAATGTAGGGTTCATAAACCAGACCTCGACTTTTGTCTGCCATGAATTTAGGAATTTATTAAGCAGGGATAAACCATATGGCTATACAATTCACTGCTACAGTAAAATGTAAGAAAACAATTAGGGATTTTGGGGGCCAGTTCCAACTAGGTCTAGATTGTAATGATGGTGTATTCTCTACGGCGTCTTTATTTCTAATTCGAAACTCAAGCGTTCATTTCCATTTCCTAGCCTGGATTATTTCACAACTTATCCCATAGGTAAGCCATAAATCATAACTACATCTAAATAACTTGAATTTTTTGATCCAAATAGTATAAACACCACTTATAATATAAGTTTGACTTCGAGCATATTTTAAAACCATGCGTATGGTAAGTGATAAACATTGCTGTGGTGCTGAAATTTATACACAGGAATTCATCAACAGCACCTCGGACTAGAATCAGAACAGATTTTTGCTATCTAATCGCCCCAGATGTTTGCTTAGTCCCTTGCTCTGTTTTCATTAAGGTAGCGCTTGACACAGATATTCGTTGGCTCAGGTTGTCGTGCCAATTTGGCACAATGAGATGAGTACCGAAAGAGACCAAAATAATATAGTAGCTATGATAATTATTAAAATTAGGGATTGCAATTATAATTCTTAAAGACAGAGTGCAAAGGTATTTTTGGAAAAAATGCTGGGACTTAGGGTCAACAATGATAAAAAGTGAATACATTTGAACCACTGAGAATGATTCTAAGTCATGTCGCCCAAAATTTTCAACTCATAACCGCAGTGACCACATGGGTCCCAGTCAAGTAGTCTGAATTTACAAGCATATCTCTTTCCAATAGTAAATGAATCAATAGACTGATACTATGACTTAGTTTTCCATCTTCGGTTTACTCTCAACCTAAATCCAAACCAGCAACATCTTCTGTATAGGTAGGCGATGGTTGGACATATTTAACACATGTCTTAACCACCTCAGTAAATAAACATTCACAAAGTGACCATTTGTTACCATTACCTAGTACCTTGCATCTGATATCAACATTACTCACTTGATCATTCCACTAAACACAAGCAATGCTTTCAGAACAGCTGTGATCATGCATCTCCAGCCTAAGAGTTCTTTCTACTTCTGTAGACCGTGCTTTACAACTAAAAAGCGGTATACGCTCTCTTTAGTTGGGTGAATGTAACCCTACCTACTCCACAAGAGAATTAAGTTCACAAGGATCAACCGATCCTTTTTAAGTTCCTTCTTAAATACTAGCTTATTATGGAAATCGCTTTTAAACTAAAAAAAGTTAAATGTAACAATCAATTCATAAAAATCTTGGTTTGTAATTGTTGTTTTAACTTTAGTGTTTTCAAAATTATTGATTAGAGTAAAAGAACATTATGCTGAATATGAGCCAATTTTAAGATTATTAAGACAAAAATATGAAACAGCAATGAAAGAAAAAACGTTACATAGAATTGAACGAGACAAAGCTATGAACCAAGTTGAAGGACTTCGACATGCTTTAACTTCATTGCAAAAATTAGGTATAACGTCTAATGATGCAAACGATATTGAAAATGTTGATCTGAATCATAAAGTAACTGAGAAAAGGTTGGAAAATACAACAAGTAGACAGAATAAAAAAGAAACTGATCAAAAGTGTAAAAAGAATTATATGAGATCAGAAAAGTTTAATATCCAAACTAAACTGGATCATAATTTGAAAAGGGTAAGATATTTATAGTTGGTTTTTGAGAAAAACTTTCGTTTGATCATAAGATTAAATAAACATATATATATATATATATATATAAATTGTCTTGCAATACATAATACTCGTTTATAAAAACTGAATAATGAGATAATATTCAACTAGATTTCATGTTTTTAAGAGGTGGTCTATTACTCTACTACTCACTCCTCTATTGATTTTCTTTAACAATTTTATACGTACGGACCCAATCTAAACTCTATTTCAGTTAATTGGACGCTTTAATAACTATGTGTTGCATAACCCAGAGATTGGTCAAAATATCTATGAACATTAGTATATTGAATTAAATGTTGTAACAGAGGTAAGTAAATGAATGTACTCTAGTACAGATTGAAATAATGATCAAACCGAACTCTAAAGTAGGGATGAAACGACATGGTGCAATATATCAGTTTATTATTTATCACCAATATGAAACCTAATACATGTGTAAATTAACTCTAGCTTGATATATTCCATGCCTTTTGGGTTTTCAGTGATTGTTTAACTTCAATCATTTCGAGATATCAAAAAAATAAAGTAAAATATTAAACTTAAGCAATATAGTTTTGAAAGACTAAGTAAAATATATGAATAGAAAGCATAAGTTAATAGTAAAATTAAATTTGAATCAATCGATCCCAGTAGTAAGCTTTGATAAAACTATCCGAAGACAACGTTGATTTAGTCAGCTACAAAGGGGGACCAGGCACATATATACATCAGCCCAAGTTGCCACATCTCATTACAACCGCAAGATGAACACCAAATTCATAAAAGTAGTCACTTCAATGGTAGTAATGTATAAAAAAAGATTGTGTTTATGGATATAGTACAGGTAGAAAGAATTAGTTCGTAGAAAGAAAGATATAAATGTTGGGGTGATCCAGAAAATTTCTCGCAAAAGACAAGCAAGGATCAGGAAATACTAGGAAGCATTTCATTTAATCAGCGTTTACTTTAAGTTTCAGCCAAAAACATCAAGGAAGTGAAACGTCACATGTAGAGTTTCTGATTGGCTGATTGCTATACTGCTACTATGTCTAGTAGCATTCCAGAATCTCCGGGCGACCCAAGGACATTTAAAATATTATAAAAACCCTATATTTTCTGTATTACAATGAATCTTTGGAGTAAAGTACTTCTCGCATACTTTGCGCCTTCTCTTTCGTGTTCAGGTCGTTGTATAGTTCTAGCTTAGGGGTTACAGAATAACTTAAGAAACGGGTATAGCGTTCAATTTGCAGGACTTATCAATAAAGCAATTTTAATCTCACTGTTTAAGTGAAGACAAAGATTGTAAACATCTATGCCATTGCAGTCGATTCTGAGCCATGTCACCTAGAGTATCCAACCATTGGTTACGATAGTCATGTGGAACCCAACCAAGTAGTCTGCATCTACCCAGTTGACTTGAAAGAAGATGACGTATTTATATCGATACATTTTGAACACTCTGGTCAGATATATATTTGTGAAGATATTTATCAATAAAAAACTAATGGAATCCACTTCAATAAAAGATCGAAAAAAACGTAAACTGGTAATTGTAAATTAATGAGAGAAGAAACAATACATTATGAAAAATATAAGAAGTTTTCACAGCATTTTCATCTATATAATGACATGAAGAGTATCACAGTGCCTTGACGAGTATGTGTATGATCAGATGATTCAGAATGTATAACACAAATACATCATCAAATTCATCCTCTGATTGCTTTATCAATATAAAACTAAAGATTTGAAAAAAACATGAAGCATAAACGCATATGTACCGCTGAAAACGATATGAACTTATATCATTTATGGTTTTTAAGCGATTTTAATTTTATTGTGTAGATTAAATCTGAGCGTCTATACCTTCCAATAAAACTCACTTTTTGATTGAGATCATGAACCGATTGATGTTAGACTACTTTTGGAAACCTGGAAGCACTGGACGGCCGTTTCGTTCATTTGTGGGACTCCTCAGCAGTGCGCATCCACGAACCCGCCCGCAGGATTAACATTCTAATAGTTGAATTCATGAGTCAATTTAAGCTATATCTCTATGGAAAACCTGGAAACGGTGGACGGCCGTTTTGTACTAGTATATAATTCCTCAGCAGTGCGCATCTATGATCCACGATCATCATGTGCTCACTAGTAACTGGTTTCAAGATGATTTCCTGGAGTTATGTGAATAATACATGAAAAGTAATAATTATGTGAATTTTGGACAGAGAGATAAGAGGAATTATTTAAACATGTGTTTATTCGTAAAAAACATGCTCTAGACTCAATGTTCTGATTTGTCATAGACTATTTATTTATATTCATATCTACCAGCTGATGGTGCATACAAATTAGCTGCAAATATCGAGTCTCACATAAGTTAGTTACAAATAAAGTGATTAAGAATTGTTGAAACTGACTAGTGAGTAGCCGTAACCAGAAGAGTTCAACCGTGTCTGTTGTGAGATATTAACTTACTGAAGACAATGGTGGACAGTGGCACAATTTTGTGGATTGGTTAAAGTTAGACATTAACACCATTGGATGCCAGCTCATTGATCAAGAGGTGAAGCGTTCACACACGAGACCGATAGATCCTGAGTTTGAATCTCGCGAACGGGGTCGTAGGTGTACACTGATGAGGAGTCACGTACTAGGACGAAGTAATGATACAACAAACCATTATTATTGTATTCTTTGATCACTAAACGCACAATTCTTTTTTTGTTTTATTTCCTTAGATTGGATTTTGTGATTTATCTATTGATCATAAAGTGAATCCATTATTGGCAAAACTTACAAATCATTCATATAAATTTACACGATTAGATAATAGAAAATTAGATATGAGTATACGCGCTCATAATGCAGCTATTAGCAAGTAAACTTTATATTGAAAATAACTTTTAATTTACTTTATTGCATATTGATAAACATACATTTGGTGAAACTATAATTTATGGATGATCTTTGAAGGACGCTAGACTGACCTTGAGAGTATCTACTTAATGACGCTAGTCGCTGTTGTCCAACTTTCGTCTAATGTGTTTTACTGAACCCAAGCACCTCTACATTGTATCTCCTCATTTCTGCAGCAATTTGAAAGACTCTTCCGGTCTCCCACATTGTACAAGTATTCCATGTACTTAAATAAGTGGTTGCTCTGATTGTCAGAAGGGGCGTCGGCCTCGTGAATTCCGAAGGAACTCGGCTTTCACCATGAGGTGTCATAACTCTTCTGAATGAAGACCTTATGACTCCCAGGACAGAGTTTAAATTGTTTGAATAATTTTTTCTGGTTAGCGTTTTTTAGCGAGTTAGTTTTCTAAGGGATGGTGTCGCTAACCCCATGCCCAACCCTCCTCCTTTACCTGGGCTTGGAACCGTCAGTAGCCCTCGGAGGGACTCCACTTAATAACCAGGATCAAATGAGGATTATCAACTAGTATGAGGAAATAGAATTATGATTTACAGTTAATGTTTAGAGGTTAGAAATTACATTTAGAGTTTTCATCATGAATGGATATCAGCTATAATACCAAAACTCTATTTATCCAAATGGATGAATGAATTTCGCTCCAAAATATATGATTCGTTATCTTATACCTGATTGGTTCGTCCATAAATTCTAGTCTCATCATCCAGATCTTTTTATTGATCAATAAAGCAAAGTACGTTCTGGATTAAATGTGTATTATTGAAATTCCACACATATGGAATCAGTATAGAGTTCACAAATCTGGATAATTTAAAAGCAATTGATGATTAGTTGGTTCATGGAACTATGTTGTAAACGACTGAGTTCCGTTAATGTTAAGTTGAATCTCAATGATCAACACTAATTTATTTTACATATTTTCAAGTAGTAAGGAAAATATGTGAAAGGAGTGAACAGAAATAGAAAATGAATTAAAAGGATTTATACAATCGTGGTTAAGTAAAAGACAAAGATCTTACAAGTTTTGTTTGAATCGAAAGACTAGATCTGTTGACTCGAATCCTCATAACTTTCTACTTATATAAGTGATAAGATTAGTCTTCATTGTGAAACATTCGAAGTATTTAGTAGATCATTCTATCTGCAAATCATTTTATGTAGCACATGATCATTATATAGGGTGTGTACTACTGATATCGACAGATATAAGTAGTATGTATCATCAATCAAAGTGAAATACCTGGTGGTAGATGGTTAAGAAGATCGAAGGAAAGAGAACGAGAACAGAGAGTGATTGATATGGAAACGAAGGAACAGTCAAGTCTGAGAGGAATTATTGACATTTTGCAAAAGGAATAGTCAAGTTTGGGACAGTTAATTGACATTCTGTATTTTCTATTCAAATACATTAGATTGTCCCACTTGTGTTTGCGTTCACTATATGTCGACTAAGTGTCAAAAATTGGAACTTCGTATTGATTCCATCCTTTGACGTCCAAATAACTTGAAGAAAATGTCCACTCTTTTGCTGACACGTTTCTTGATGTCAAACTCATTTTGGTTTGCCTCATACCCTCACTTATGATGGACGAAAACGTGATGATGATCTAATTGAAATCAATATTATTTACTGATGCTTCAAGGAAAAACGTTTATTCATGTAATTATCAAAGAACCATCGAACACTTACTCAATGATCGAAATGTTTGGTACTAGCAATTAAATTTGAAAGTTTTACATTCCATTCCATATACAATTATGGATAAGTACTACTGGAAAGTGTCTCGATATACGATCAAATATATATCTCTTCATATGCGTATTACCATGAATAAGCTTCAAAAAAAAAGAACCAATAACGGTGATTTGGATATAATAACGTATATTTATTTCATTAGATTCTTGTCATCTGTTCATAACGTAAAGTAATTGGATTTGAAAATAATGGGGGACACAATTCAACGTAGTGTACAGAAGATCACAAATAAAGTTTCGTTATATCTATCTTTGGCCGAGGGTGAGGAGGAGCCTACTTTCCATCACCAAATGCTCTCATATGGGCAGGAGTATACAGCTGATGCCACGGAAGTCCTACTCACTGCCTTCCCACGGCATTACTATTGTTTACGACATTGAGAGGACAAAGAGCGAATGTCCGGCGCCTTAACCAGGTTGATGGATATGGAGGATCCACCTATGGGGAGTTGGAAAACCCTGATTCCAAACCATTGATGTACGTGGGCTCCAGAATTCTGAAGGAACAAATGACGTATAAAACAATCTCTGGTCACCGGCTAACATGGGACTGTATCTCCTTACGTTGCTCCACTGCCTTGTGGATCGGTCTTTTAGGTCAAAAGGTCGGCGTGTAGCCCCCTAAGAAAAACATCTGCTTCAATTTGGGCACCCAGGCAGTATCCCAGTCCACACAAAAATCAATGGACTTATGTGGCGCATATGTATTCAGTACCCCTTTGTACCAATATTTATATGTTCAAATAGAATAAATTCACCTTAATTCATTTTAAATAGTAACACTCTTTGTATCTATGTACTAAAATAAAACTTTAGATTAGCTATTCATTCAAATAAATCATGGTTATGTTCAGTTGGTGATGATAAATTATGGAAATTGTGGAAAATTCCAAAATTAGAATTATTAATGGAATATAAACTAATAACAAATGATTGGATATCATCAATTGATTTTCATCCTAAAGAAGAAATATTAGCAACAGGAAATGCTCAAGGTTCTATTCAAGTGAGTTCTTTTTTCTCAAAGTAAATGCTCTATAACTTTAATTCATTTGTATCTGTTGTTTGAATTGTTCCATGATGGACTGTAAGTGATCAATCTCTATTGATATATGAGTATTCTGTATAGACTACTACGAAAACACCTTAAGTCATAGGTTGATGAGTCCCAGATCTGATGAAACGAGCGTCCGAGATTCCACTTTCAGTCACCATTTATATCTGTTCAATAGCCTTTATATGATAATGAACTTATTATCAGGTAGTAATATGTATTGACCTTCATGCTGAATAGAGTGAGTTGATAAGTTTAAGAGCACGATATCGAAGATGACTAAGTTTCAATGTTGAATAATTAGTTAGTAGTCTATTACATGTTTATAGAAATGCTTTTCCACAAAATCAATAGGATTATGTACTTTTTGTATTGGTTGTTTGGATCTTCTCACTGATGTTTAGGATAGCAATTGATCAGTCTCTTATTGGGATATGGGCATCATGTACGGATCATCACAATCTCTGGTTATAATGTCGCCAAGATTGTAGTCAATGTGAAATGATGCATGGTACAGTAGTAACAAATAACACAGGCTAAAATTTATAGATATTTTGAATCATTTTCAGTTTAGTAATATGACTGAACGTTTCTATAGACGAGTGATTGTATGTTCCGTATGGGTTTTTAATTATGATGAAACATCGTTTGATTTTGCCAAGTCAGTTAGTAAAACCATGAATTTTCGCCGACTGAATTGTCTAAGATATATGCTACATATTCTAAACAATAGTTCATCTCAATGTATAATCTTGACTAGTTAATAAACAGGATGGTAGAAAGCTAGAAGTGGATAGAATATACTACTACATTAGTCTATGAAGTGACTGACTTTTAAGATGCCGAAACCTGTGCATTGCTTGAGTGAGGTCTATAGGATAATTGACAAATCAACACAGTTAAGTTTGTTTACGTTCTCTGTCCTTATTCATTTCCCTTCAACTCTTTTGTGTATTGTTTTATACTACTTATTAATATTCAGTAAATAGTTGTATTCCTTGAAATGCCTACGCGTATATTGTGAAGTAAGTTTGTCGTGTAATTTTCTGAGATACTGATATGTACCGATAACATTTATTGTATTTATCATTATAATTAATTTCTCTCGATCCTTGTAGCAGTTGTTCACAATTTTGTATGGTGGTTTAATCCTTGTTTAAACGCAACGGTTTCTATAGTATTTGCTCTTGATTCTATTTTTGCTTGTTGATACACTGTTATCAAGATTAGACATCATTAACACCTGTCATTTGCACAGTCGAAGCCCCTATTTATTTCAGAATTATAGACGTGCCAAGCAACACAGATAATTCACAAGTTGAGGACCGCTTTGTTGCTTTGTGAACTTCGATTCTGAGCCTTTATCTCAATAATGTGATCGGACGCTTCGAAAGATTTAACGGAAATTATTCTTATGTAACCAGATCCCTTGATAAATTTAAACGGAGCAACAAGAAAAATCACTCTTTCAGGATAAAATCAATTCACTATAAATTCACTACTTCTCATTAGCTGCCAGCGGTTTGAATGTACAATTATTGATATACTTATCAATAAATGTTTTACATAATTAGTGTAGTTTGTATGAATATTAGGAACATAACCAAAAAAAATCGTTATGATGTGAAGAACTGAACATAACAGTACAACGTAAGGTGTTGGGGGGAGGTGATGTTCTAGTTACGATGATCAACAGAGGATTATGTAAACGTAATACACAACAGGATTAGTATTTGTATATCACTAAGATTATGTATGAGATAAAGAGGTTAGAAAAAAATTAAAAACAGTTTTTTTCAGCGACTGCATCACGAGACAAGTAGTAACTTGGAATCCTGAAGGGAAGCGGAAAAGAGGAAGGTCAAAGAACACATTACGTCTGGAAATAGAAGCAGATATGAAAAAGATGAATAATAACTGAAAAGAGCTGGAATTAATTGCCCTGGACTGGGTTGGATGTAGAGTGCTGGTGGGCGATCTATTCTCCTCCACAAGGAGTAACAGGCGTAAGTAAGTAAATATTGACAAAGAACGATTATTATCAGGAGGGGATTTTGTGGAGATTTCAGTAGTTTGATAGTTGAATCCATGAATTAATTGAAGCTATAACACCATGGAGAACCTGGATGCACTGGATCACTGATTCGTCCTAGTATGGAACTTCTCAGCAGTGCCGCGTCCACGTCGTCACACACTGGGCTCGGCTCCAGGACCTATCGATCTCCGCGCGCAGACTTTAGGCTACAGAGCTAGCGTGCATCCAACGGTGTTAATGTCTAACTTCAATCAATGTGTTCAAATAAATAATATAGTGATGATTAAGAAAGTTTTCTAAAACAAATTATCATCTACTTTAAGACTTCTGTTGTATTGATCAAGTTGTTAATAGGGTCAATAAAAATGTTACAGAAAAACTCTTCCATACTAAACCCTTATTTATTTAAGCGACACGTTTTTACTATCATTTCAATATTTATAATACTCGTTAAATGATATAATCATGAACTGTCATTGTAGCTTAATACTCATCAGAATCCGGTAACATAACTTCTTTAGTTTCTCAAAGCAAAAGAAGAGTTTCATTGTTGAACCTTAAATTCAATATGTCGAAACTCCCTTATAAAAATCCCTATGAACTCCAAGTTGATTATGGATATTATTTGTTTTTAATAGCATTAGTCCTGGAACACAATCCTAGTTGACACATATTACACATTAGTACAGTGTGAGATATACGGATTAACTAGGTTTAAAATAGTCAAATCAAAGTAGTGTTTTAACATCGTTATTGAAATCTATTTGAAAGGGATCTAGTGAATGATTTGAAACCCTGCTGTTTACGGTTCTTATTGTCATCAAATGGAATATTTACAATGTTCTGTGTCAGAGAATAATAGTGTGATCAGAGGTTAAAAGGAGAAGAACTAATAGGCAACCTAACTCCACACTATTTATAGGTATGT
Organism: Schistosoma guineensis; assembly: GCA_944470375.2. Lineage (NCBI taxonomy): Eukaryota > Metazoa > Platyhelminthes > Trematoda > Strigeidida > Schistosomatidae > Schistosoma > Schistosoma guineensis. Next base: position 45,974,739 of record OX103892.1, on the reverse strand, counting down.
ATGTACACAATAAGGGGCTGAGACTGACAATATATTACACGTAGGCTGTAAGTACTGAAGAAGTATTAATGGCGAGACTATAATTTATGGACAACATTTAAGCGATGTTAGAGGGACCTTGGGAGTATCCACCTACTGACTATGGCTAAATGAAGGTTATAAACCAGTGTGAGGAATTAGAATTATGATTTCCATTTGATGTTTCCTCACGAACTGACATTATTTAAAATGACACGACGTTATTTAGCCAAATGGATAAAGAATTTCTCGTTGAAATCCAAGATCTATTACCGTAAATCTTATTGGTTCGTCCATAAACTATAATCTCGCTGTATTAGTAGTAAGTAAAGTAGTAAGTAAACAGTTGATAGCTGCATAACAATTACTTACATTATTAAGTTGTTCTTAGTTCATCAACTTTAAAGATAGTTTAAGTCAAATTTACAAGTTTGGTTATCACTTCCTATGCTTTGGTTTCAGGCATTTTAACAGCATTACTAGCATTTACAGAACATTGTTATTGAAGATTCTAATTGAGGATTAGGGTACTGGTTACGATTTCCAGTTTAGAAATCAACATTAATAAACAGAAATATAAAGCTGATAAGTTCCAAATAGTATGTAACTTGTATTCTGGATTCTATCGACAGAATGGGCTTGAACATTAGTCTTGGGAAACAACATACTTTGAAGCAACAGATATATATATTACGGCTGTTACACCTCGTGGAGGAACATAGGCCGCCCACTAGCATATATATATATATATTCATAAATGTTAAATTCCATTTCAGATATGGAAAATTGACCTTATCGATGACAAGATATCGGAACAGAATCATTGTAAACGTATTGGTATTTTACGTCAGCATACTGGAGCTGTTTGGTCTGTGAATTGGCATTGGACTGGTACTTATTTAGCTAGTTGTGGTATGGATAATACAATACGTCTATGGAATGTTGAACACGCTTTGATGTCATTTAAAATGAATAAAGATTTATTAAGCACACGTTCTGCAACATCATGTTGTACAATACTTAGAGGGCATAGTAAATCAGTGAATTCTATTCAATTTTTACCTTATGGAAATATTTTAGTTACTGGTTCATCAGATAGAACAGTGTGTTTATGGGATGGTCGTTCGGTAAGTAACACTGTTTCGTTGGCTTTTACTAAAGAATTTGTTAATTAAATATAAGTGCATATTGAGATGGTAGGGAAGATTTGTTGTTCAGGTGGATGATTTTGGTCTCTGAGCTGTATGGTTTAGTAATGAAGGTTTCATCGTTCTTCTGAACAACAATAAACAATCAAGATCGAGGGTCACACGATGTCTTTATTAGATGTCTGGATTACAGCTAACAATCGTATACGAGACAGGGATATGGTCTCTTTTTTTATTTATTACCTAAATGTTATTGCATATCAGTTGACTTTTATGGTAAGTACTAACAGAATGATGGGAGTGCACATAATTAATGAATTCCAAATAGGATGAAAATTTTGTCTTGCATTTCACTGCTTGCCCCTTCCCTTCCTGCCAAACAAGTTGGTGAAGCCTATTAGGCCCTTCTGGAGAGAAACAGGCCACATCGAAGCACGGCACAACTACCAGGGCTAGAATAGTTGTTTCTGAAATCCTTTGGAGTTTGCCCAATGACGAGCAACTCCATATGATACATGCACCACTTTCGAAAATTTTTTGTCGTTTTCCATTCCAAATTTATTTATGCTATCACTTTCTCTGTGGGTTTCGTAATTGATTGATGGGTATAGGTAAGAGTGGGTGATTAGCCCGATTTCCACCACCCGGGTTACCGCTCACGTTAGTTCATGAGTTATTCGTCTCATTATGCAGGAGGCACGATGCGGACGTGTGAGTCAGATTTAGCCTCCCTCACTGGTTGCTACAGTCATATCATAACATAGGTTTTAAGACTACCATTGTCTGTTTAGATAAAAACTTCGAATTGCACGTTATCTCCCTGATATTAAAGTAAATTGAATTAACCAGTGGACAACTGTACTAATATAAAACCACAGGTTCAAAGGTCAGGTTGGGGAAGAGAACAGTCAATCAAAGTTGTTGACAGCAATTAATTTAAGTTTACATCTACAAAACAAATTATTAGCCAATTATGTTTCCGTTTCTGTAAACTTTGCGCTATACTTCAGGAACTCGTTGAGTGCCTTCAACGAAATAGGTTGTGGTGAAATTCTTTGAATTAATTACTTTTCAGCGTTTGTTGTTACTGAGGAAAGAAAATCAAAGATTCGATATTAAAATATTCAGCTTAGATAAAACAATATCACAAAAATAACAATACACAAGGAATATACATAACTTCTAAATGAAAACTCTAACTCCCAGGGCAGACTTTAAATGGTTTGAATTTATTTTTCCGGTTAGCGTTTTCTTAGCGAGTTAGTTTTCTACGGGATAGGGTTGTTAACCTCATACCGAAGCCTCCTCCTTTATCCGCGCTTGGGACCAGCAGTATCCCAAGAGGGGCTCTAGGAGGAGAAATGGAGACAGACATGAAAAGAATCAACAAAAATTTGGATAGAACTAGAAAGGAATACCCAGGACAGAGTGGGTTGGAGAATGCTGATCGGTGGCCTATGCTCCAATAGGAGTAACAGGTGTAAGCAAGTAAGTAAGTAATATATTAATCAAGGTTTTCCAGATAACAACTTAGAAACTAGATAGATACTATTCAAAGAATAGTCAATACTGATATTATCTCATTATGTTTTTTTCTTTCTTCCATATAACCTAATAGGGTTTATGTGAGCATACATTTCTTGGTCATACACATTCAATCAATTGTGCTATATTTAATCAACAAGGTACCAATGTGATATCATGTGACAGTGGAGGTTTTATTCGATTATGGGATCTTCGTAAAATCAATAATTTCTCATTTGAAACAAATCTGCCTACCTTAAAAATGAAAATGCACAATAATAATAATAATAATAATAATAATAATAATAATAATAATAATAATGTGGAGGTGAAATGTTTGCCTACTTGTTTTGATTTGAATAAAACTCGAAAATTTGATCGTTTCAATCATCCTCATCCTCATAAACAACATCCTAATCATCATTCAAATCCTACATCTATACAATATAAACAATTAGAACAACGAAATAAACTTGGAATTAATCAATTAGTTATTGATTTGAATAGTGAATATATTGTTGCTGGTTGTGATGATTCTAAAATTTATTGTATAGAAATATCAACTGGTCAAGTATGTTATCTTTCAGTACATTTTGATGTAACTCTATAATATAAGGAGTAGGTTGGAAGAAAGTTAGGGGCAGCCAGACCAAAACATGGCACAAGTTCATGAAGTCACTGACAAGTGGACTGAGTCATGTTGATAGGTGTAGACTACCTGGTTGGAATCCGCGAGATGATAGAAACCGATGGTTAGAGACTTTGAATGAGATGGCTCAAAATCGTTTGCAATGGCGCAGGTGCATCCACTCTTTGTGTTCTCCCAAATTTTAATCTCCTGATTCCTTCTTGTCTCTTTTCTCTCTCGTTGAATAACATCTCCAAACACTAATCTTCACGATCATTTCTTATATTCTTACTACCTCTACCACTATGGGATTTGAATCGACAACTGCATCTCTATGCTAATGTGATGTAGTATGGCAACTCGAACTGATGTACGTGAGAACGAAGTTCTGCGTTGTTACTGACTGACTGAACTCTATAATATTCATCTATAGTTTGATAAAACAAATTTTCATGATGAGAGCTTGTAGCGTGGGGTGGATTTGCGGTTGACTATGATCACCACTACAAGAAGATTGTGTACCAGATATCAGAAGGCGATTGGAAGTTGTAGCGATATATATTTGTTGGCGATCCCGTGGTATCGAGAGAATACCGAGATCGTGCCAAAAGAGTACAAGTGGTATAACTGAACAAATGCAAGTGCGTGCAATTTCACAATCAACGGAAAAATGTCTTTAGTACAGTTAAACAAACATGTACAGTAAAACAATCACTGGTACAATTGGTTATAATAATAGTTGTTTTCATTGAACCAATCGCGTTCTCTTGATAAAAGTAGGTCACTACCAGCTCCTGCAGGAATTTTAATTTACAATTGTAGAATTCTGAAAGAAGTTAATTGATTTCAACAGACTTCAGACTTGCACTGACTATGCTACTAAACTTTACTGTTCACATAGATCATATTTCTTTCATTAGTCAAAGTCAGTTATACTATTGAGTAAATGAAATCTGCTTGATTTAAATAAGAATAAGTATCTTAAATGTGTTTAGTTCAAACGATGATAAGACTCGAAATCCTATCTTATTTGTCGGTCGAAGATTATTTGAAAGACTCTTAATTCAATACTTTTCAAGATATTGATTGGATTATTGTTACACACTGTTAATGTATATAGATGGCTTTTATCAGCTGAAGCTAGTCGTTGTTGTTCTGTAGTGAACAAGAACACGGGTGGAGACAATCGATTGTATTTAGCACAAACATTACAGACTATCTCAATAAAATGTGAATACCATAAAGTCAATCGTCAATTTGCAAAATATCATTCCATCATATCAAACTGTACTGTTCCCGTTGCAAACACTAATCCATTGTCGCCCATTCCATTGTACATGCGTTTCCTTACAATTCCATTGTGCTCTTGCTCTTGCTTTCTTGATCTTCGCCATCTTCTGCTGCCGGACGTTACGTTCTTTTAACGCACGTTATATACTACTTATATGAATATAAGTAGCTCACACCACAGTTCAACTTGCGTCCAATGTGTTTCACTGATCCAAAGCACCTCTACGTTGTATTTCTTCATCTCTGCAGCAATTTGAAAGACTCTCCCGGTCTCCCACATTATACGAGTATTCCATGTACCTAAATAAATTGTTGCTCTGGTTGTCAGAAGGGGCATCGGCCTTGTGACTTCCGAAGGACCTCGGCTTTCATGAGGCGTTATAACTCTTCTCAATGAAGAACTTCTGACTCCCAGGACAGAGTTTAAAAAGTTTGAATGATTTTTTCTGATTAGCTTCATTTTAGCGAGTTAGTTTTTTACGGGATGGGGTCGCTAACCCCATGCCCAACCTTCCTCCTTTATCCAGGCTTGGGACCGGCAGTAGCCGCAGGAGGGACTCTAGGCGGAGTTAATTCTGAATGTATTATATGAAGGAAAAGTTCATGAAATTGCACAGAACTCTATTTTATTACTTATCAAGATTCTGATCATGAAATAGTCAGTGAATCTTGAGCTCATCCATTGAATTCGATGTGACTTTATTTTGATTGTAATAATTGGATAAAAAATCTACACAACCAATTTAGCATGTATCAGAATGGATAGTCATTGAGTGGGGCATGTTTAACGTAATGATGCATACTTTAATCAGTTATACAATATCACTCAACCTTATAGTAGAATGAGAATAATAGTTGAGATGGTGGAGAAGATTTTTAGCACATGTGGATGGTTTTGAGAGTTTTGTTCTCTAAACTGGATGGTTTAGTCGTGGAGCTTTCATCATTCTTCTTAATGACATCATCACAAACAAAAAGTCAAACCAGTAGAAGATACAACCAAAACAAAGAAGTAAACAATGATAGGCTTAAGTTCAACAAGAACCAATCAACATTAAGGTCTACAGGAAAAACTGTGAATCACATGTGGAGAAATTCGAACATTTCACTTCTACCTGAAATATGTACTGATGATATCATTCAGAAGAACGATGAAAGCTTCACCTCAGAGAACAAAACTTCATCAAAATAATAGTTGAGCACAATGAATAAGTTCATTATATCCATTTGAATGTAATCCTCTATATCTATATATATTATCCATTTTATTTTGGAAATTATCTAGATATCTACATTACAAGGACATGATGATTCGGTTCAATCCATTGTATTAGATTATGAATCAGGATATTTATATTCAGCATCCAGTGATCAAAAGGTATGTTCATGGATCTGAATGAAACACAGAACATTATTTTATTATTTTGATGATTATGCATAAAAGATCATCCTTTTTAGAAACATTTTACAAAATGAACTCAATCATGTAAAAGTTTTTAAATACATTAATTTTATTTCACAGGGGTTTGTATTTTTCCTCTGTTGTAATGAATAGCTGGAATTAATCAGAGAATTTCAACATTTAACTCAGTAACTCAATGGTTAAAGCGTAACTATTTGAAGTAAAAGTCTCCCAATTTCAGTCTCTGTGTAAATACGAACATTCAGATGTATGTGAATCTATGTTATGAGTTACAAATAGGTCAAAACACGAGTTTTTGATTCTACTACTAGCCCATATCCAACTTGACTTAGTCAGCTTTTCTAATCAATCATTGTAATTTAGAGTTGTAATGACACAGATTCACAATATATGTCGCCTGATGGTGGGAGGAATGTAGCATGATCCATGTTTTTATATTGAGTTTCACCTTACTGAAATGTACAATCGTATCAAAACTATCGACTGGATTATAAAGAACTCGACATCTGAGGGAAAACACGGCATACAATGGACAGCTCAAAACCAATTAGACGATTTGGACTTTGCAGATGACCGAGCCCTCCTATCGCATACACACGAACAAATGCAGATAAAGACAACCAGTGTAGCAGCAGTCTCTGCATCAGTAGGCCTCAACATACACAAGGGGAAAACCAAGGTCTTCAAATTCTAAACGAAGAACAGCAATCCAATCACTCTTGATGGCGAAACTCTGGAAGATGTAGAATTATTCACATAACTGGAGAGCATAATCGATGAACAAGGAGGTTCAGATGCAGACGTAAAGGTGAGGATTCGCAAAGCAAGGGTCTCATTTCTGCAGTTGAAGAACACATGGAACTCAAAACAATTCCCAACCAATATCAAAGTGAGAATCTTCAATACCAACTTCAGGGCACTTCTACAGTACGGAGCTGAAACTTGGAGAACTACAACAACCACCATCAAGAAGGTACAGGTATTTATAAGTCGTTGTCTACACAAGATACTCAACATCCATTGGCCGGATACCATCAGAAACAACCTACTGTGGGAGAGAACAAACCAGCTTCCAGCTCAAGAGGAAATTAGGAAAAGACGATGGAAATGGATAGGACATATATTGGGGATATTATCAAACTGCCTGACGAGGCAAGCCCTAATTGGGAATCCTGAAGGGAAGCGGAAAAGAGTAAGGTCAAAGAACACATTACGTCGGGAAATAGAATCAGATATGAAAAGGATGAACAGGAACTGGAAGGAGCTAGAAAGAATTGCCCAGGACAGAGTTGGATGGAGAATGCTGGTGAGTGACCTATGCTCCTTCACGAGGAGTAACAAGCGTATGTAAGTATCAAAACTATCAAATAAGAAAAAATAACCCATCAAATGTTTATACGACAGTATCATTGTAGATGCCCAAAACGTTCACGTTTAGTCAATCATCCCTAACTCCTCTGTTTTCAAATCGAAAGTCTGGAGATCCAACTGGTAAGACAGAGTCCAATAACGCATGTTTCCAAGTATTTTCCAACGATTTCTTTCGGATGAGAGCAAGGACGTAAGTGATGGTTGTTTTGACGGAACTTATGTATGATTGTAGAGATAATCAAAGCAACGTCAGACATCTAGATTGCTTATCTAGAAGACTAGAAGTGTGGGTCATATTATGGCCTGTGGACGACTCTTGACAAAGAGCTTTCAGCTAGTAGTCTACATTATAACTAACAGTGTTGGTATCATTGTCAAGTATTTATAAAACTGATTATTTTAGTGGCTTTTTTACCACTTCAGATATTTCCTAAACACGGATGCTACGCGATATATTCACATTCATTTTTATGAAGTGAATCATTACGAAAATTCGAACAAAAGATGCCTATTTTTACTATTCAGTTTGTTATATTTCACTGTGAAGTCTAAATTAACGTATATTGAACTGATACTCTAATAGATACAACCACATAATCATGATTAAATCAGAATAGGAGTAATATGTGACATATTAGCCACCTTCATTCAGCAGAAATTAAGCTACATTAGGACCTCTACTTACCTATTGACCATCGTTCAAAACAGTATATACTATTTTCAAGTATTTTGTGATCGATGAAACTACAAGGATATCAAACCAACATTTGTCCTCATACCTTTTTAATTAAACACTTGCTTCCATAATAATAGGACGTTTATGAAGTTAAAGTTGATAAGAAAGAATAAAGAGACAAAAATACGCAGTGATCCTGTTTGTGGTGGACCAAATAATATATGAACTCAAAAATGATAACAGAGTTATTAAGTACAAATTGTAATGTTAGTATATATCAGTTAAACGTTATAAACACAACAAAAATTAGAGACGTGACTTAACAGGTTTGTGTGTGCTCCGGTTGAGTTTGCTACCAAAATCCACAATTATAGATGACTAAAGATTTCAGTAAGATTAATGTCCTTCCAGTGATATAACCAAACATAGAATATGGTATAATTTGGTTGCAGTCTATAAATGTAGATAGTAGTTGATTTAGAGTTCAGTTAACACAATCACGAGCAAATGGAGAACAAGAGGTATGTGTATGTAAGATCCATCTTGAATGTTTTGTGTGTTGGTGAAAATCCCTCCATGTATATACTTGTACTTTGTTCCTATTGATCCCCTTAGTTGTACATTGTTGTATTTTGGTTACATTTGAATCGTTAATACTTGTATTTTTTTGTTATAGTTTTGTTTTTATTATGCATTCACTAAGTTTATGTTTCTTCCTGAACTGCATCTGTGTTGTTTTACTTGACACTTGTTCTTGGCGGTAGCCATATTGATTTGTTCCTCCTGTTGTGTGTGATCTATCCAGTCAGGATAGAATAACGTTCATTTGTTGTAACTGGTAATTTTTCCTCATCTTCTATCAACTTCTTTATTTATTGTAATTTAGATTTAATTGATTGAACAATCATTGGTTGAATAGCCGGGTGATAATATTTGTTTAGGTAATGATTTGCATTAAATTTATTATGAATTATAGAACCGCTAGTTACCCGATTACTTGTTTTGATTTCGACGGGATAAGGCGCGTGTCTAAAGTCCCCGGTCGGCTATTCTTCAACATCCAAACCGTAGTTTGGATTTTACAGTGTATAGCAGTGTATTTGTTAGTAGGTTACAGAGCGTATCATGCTATGAGTGTAACACGACGGAAGAAAGTTTGTTCAAGGTCATGCAATTAAACAACACGTACAATCATTTAATAGTAAATGTACAGGGTATGAAAAACTAGTAGAATAAATACAAATAACATCAAAAACTATTTACAAAATAAGCTTGTCATGCATGTCTCCACATGTTCAATTCAATATGAATGACATAGAAATTGTCTTTTGCTTGACTCGTGTATTAATACTTGGCAACCTGGTGTTCGTCGGAGCACTAATTTATCGTTGACGTATATAGTGAGTAAGACAGGTCCGATAACACCGTCTTGTACAAACACAATACTTACCTGTTCAGTAGCTGATTGTACAGTGCTTAGCTTAATAATTGGGTACCCATCTCTTAGAAGTAACTTCAGCCATATAAACAGGATTGAGGCACCGGTGTGACTCCAACATTATTAGGAGATGAGGATGTTCATACAGCATATTTCTTACCCAATTTAATATATTCGCTGTCAAATAATCACGCTAGTAATAATGTGGATATAAAAGCCCGAAATAAATCGAATTCCGCATAAGTGTACTTCATAAATGAGATTATAAGTTAGGATACAAAAAATAGAGAGTTGCGTAAGAAACACAGAAAATAAAAAATATATGCAGATTATCACACACGTGTGAAGAGTTGTGGTGTTTTCATGAACTAATATTTCGTCCATGGTCGATTTCCTGGTTGATTTCGAATTTGAAATACGAAACGTTCGTTTGTACTGACCGAGTTCTACCTGACTCAAACTGCCTTACTTGGGGGATACCTAGTTCGCATAATAACTCAAGTTCTTCTGACTACCATATTCGCATCTCTATGACGCCTGTGACTGAACAGTTAGATATACATTCAAATTCTGAAGCTTTCGAAGATTATATTACAATTATTTTACAACCGATTTCGACTACAGTTAATTTTGGTTATGGCCGTTCATTTACTTACTTAATAGAAATTTCTATTTGAACAGTAACAATTTACATAATTCTCTGTACCGTTATGATCACTCGGTCACATGACCTCCTCTAGATAAAATGTTGATTGTTTAAATATCAATGGATGATTTATTTCCTCCCACATGTATATATGCTCAAATCATATTGTCAGCTTTTGCATTGCCTTACTTACTTACTTACGCCTGTTACTCCCAATGGAGCATAGGCCGCCGACCAGAATTCTCATAATTTTCCCATTGTATATATTGAGACCTACTGATATTGAGGCTGCTGCTACACTGGTCGTTTTCTCCTGCATTTGTTGTTACGTTTGGGATAGAAGGGCCAGATCGTCTGCGAAGTCTAGATCGTCTAACTGCATCCTAGATATCCACTGTATCCCGTGCTTCTTTTCAGATGTTGATGTCTTGCTGTGCACTTATGTGATTTGACTATAAATTTGCCTATGTAATTACGCGAAGACTTTTTAGCCCTGTATTGTTCTGAAATCGAACTCCAGGCAGAACAAACTAATATTTCATGCGATATTTGTCAGGAAAGTTGGAAAAAATAATCGGAGCAGCAAAACGGATACAACTGTATTTTATTATTATTATTTATTTGAACACATGAATATTGGCACAAGAGAGCGCCAATATATATGCGCCACACAAAACAATGAGAATTCGAAGAGAAGTAGAAAGAGAAAAAAAACTAAGGAGCGCAAAAGAAAAAGAGAACAATGGCGAAGAGATTGGAGTAAGGTAGTGTGGTAGTAACGAGGGAACGAAAAGGTACAATCAGAAGAAATCTTTCAGGTAAAGGAGACACAACCACTTTTTATGAAGAAAGTAAAAGAAGGTTACAGCAGGATCGCCACTGGCTTCTATTCTGAGCCATATCTGATAACGTCTCTAGCCACTGTGTAGTACCATCACTCAGACCCCAACCAGGGAGTCGTGAAGGACCGACAGAAGCCAGTCCTTTGCAGCTCTTTCATACCACGACACCATGTCATGCACTGACCACCTCTCCGCTTCTTCCAACCGGTCCCAGAGTCGGCAAATAATGCACGACGTGGAATTCTCTGGGAAGACATTCATAAAATATATCCAAGCCAGCGAAGTCGGTGTTTCAAGATGGTGACACCAATTGAATTACCATCTCTGTGCCCGAACACACGATGCCGAACCTCTGCATTACTAACATGGTGTTGCCACTGAATGTCAGCAATCCTTCGGAGACAGCGACGATCGAACACAGAGAGTCGTTTAACGTCCCCAACTCGGAGACCAGGTTTCACAAGGATAGAGCAAAACTGCTCTCACCGACGCGTTGTAGATCCGACCTTTTACAGTCAGTCTAACATCACGAAGGCGCCAAAGGTGGCCCAGATTGGCATAAGCCGCTCTGGCTTTCACTATACGTGCATTGATCTCATCACTCACACCCCCACCAGCACTTATGCAGCTACCTAGATACACGAACTTTTCGACTACGTCTATCTGCTCACCATCCAGGGTGAGTACAGGATTGGAATCCTGCTAGTCTTGTAGAAGTACTTTGCACTTCGAAGGTGCAAAGCACATACCATACCTACGGACACTGATTGCCAACTGATTAAGTGTGGATTGCATGCCTTGGACATTATCGCACAGTAAGACAATATCGTCCGCATACTCAAGGTCGAGAAGTCTTTCTCCAGGCAACAGATCCACACCACCATTACTTACACCCATCAGAGCTGTTTCCAGAATGTCATCGATGGCAAAGTTGAAGAGGAATGGTAAGATTGGGCTACCCTGCCTAACCCCACTGCTCGAATGGAACAATGGAGAGAGGTGGTTGTATGCCCTCACTCTGCCTGAGGTGTTTGTGTATAGGGCTTTTAGGATGTTAATAAACTTCTCAGGCACACCCATCTTCAATAGACAATCCCAGAGAACAGTTCTGTCCAACGAATCGAAGGCAGCCCTGATGTCAAGAAACACTACGATTGTTGGCCTTTGAAAAGTATGGCGGTGTTCTAACATTTGGCGGAGGGTGAATATATGATCAATACATCCTCGACCAGAACAAAACTCAGCCTGCTCCTCGCGAGTCAATCTTTCTCGGGTTTTGAACAACCTACGAAGAATGACGGAAGCCAATAGCTTGGACGCAATCGGAAGTAAACTTATCCCCCGATAGTTGTTACAGGAACGACGTGAACCCTTTTTAAAGATAGGGACAACTATCGACTCATTCCATGACGTTGGTACACTCTCTAGTTCCCAAACCTTTGTAAACAACGTCGTCAATTCCTTAGTCAAAAAGTCACCACCATCTTTAAAAAGAGCCGGAGGTAAGTCATCTGGACCAGGTGATTCGTAACGCTTCAAGAGTTGGAGTTCCTTGCGGACTTCCTCCTCATTTGGTGGATCAGTCGTCACCGGCCATGGAGGGCAGGACAGTCTGACCGATGTTGCCGGAGCAGCAGGCCAGTTGAACTGCCCTTCGAAAAATTCTGCCCATCGTCCAAGACGTCGATGGATGTTAGTGATTGGCATTCCATCATCCTCGCAGATTGTTTCACTCATACCAGACTTCTTGCTGCCAGTGGCTCGGATGAGCTGGAAGAGCTTCCGGTAGTTACCAGATGCAGCTGCTGCTTCCAGCTCATTAGCACGCATCGACCACCAGGCTTCTCGGTCCTTACGCAAGCTTTGCCCAATTTCCTTACATAACATCCTTCGTTTATGGTCAAAGTCACGGTCACCCGGAGTAGACCGACGGGCTTCAATGAGTTGTAAGGAACCTGGAGAAACCCAATGCTAAAAAGCGGGACGTTTCGCGAACCCACAACTGACTGTACCCGCCATTTTCATGGCGTCATGCAATTGCAACCAATGCTCATCTACAACTGTATCAAATGCAACTCAGAATCTCTGTGAGACAAAGCTTCTAATGAATAAATTCCTTATAAATTCCTCATGTTGGTTTACCAAGTATGAGTTGTCCCAATGATTCACATATTTTTGATAGAAATCCTTGTAAAAATAAGCTGAATGAATCAACATCTGATGCAAATTTGATAGATGCTGATGTTCCTGTAAAATCCAAACTACGGTTTGGATGTTGAAGAATAGCCGACCGGGGACTTTAGACACGCGCCTTATCCCGTCGAAATCAAAACAAGTAATCGGGTAAATAGCGGTTCTATAATTCATCATAAATTTAATGCAAATCATTACCTAAACAAATATTATCACCCGGCTATTCAACCAATGATTGTTCAATCAATTAAATCTAAATTACAATAAATAAAGAAGTTGATAGAAGATGAGGAAAAATTACCAGTTACAACAAATGAACGTTATTCTATCCTGACTGGATAGATCACGTTGATGATGTCACAGGTATTCAGTGTTTGACAACGCTTATACCAGTAACACCTTCTAATGTATTTCGTTCCCACCCAGAGAAATCAAAAGACAGAGTCGAGGAGATCGGAAGAGTATCTTTGGCGATGACCAATATATCGGAATTCTCTGATCTAATCTGGCTAGCGATTGCGGTTGATGTTGAGCACGGCGTTACCACACGTGATCTGGTGCGGATGCATGACCGAGCGCCTTCAGCTAGATGAGTCCACAAAAACATATGGTGAGCATCCAATGTCGAAAACTTACAGTGCTATTTATTTTGGGGATTTATTTACCGCTACAACGTAAATGTATGACTGAATGAACTTAAGAATAAAATTACTAGATAGATGATGAAATTTTGTCAGTTGTCACAATGTGTTCAACATTACGGGAAGTAAAAAGACGACAAGGCCTGACTCAAGTTCACAATTATCATTGATAGTAAATGCACTAACCAACCATTACCTGTCCACAAATACCACGAACGATCCCTTAAAAACCACGAATTTCCGCAATGTTTCAGTAGAAACGTCTACACCACTTGCCGTACAAAGGAAGTAATGTTGGAAAGAGTAAGGTTACTAGGCACTGGTGAGACCAAGTCTTAATATCGGAAGGTTAAAAATGCTTGTGCTAAAGATCTACTCAAGTCCAGAAAGGGGTCTGAAGCAATGTTTGTTTAAAATCATTCTGAATCTTCTCGCACGAAACGCAGAGTGAAGAAGAAAAGGAATTTATCGGACTACATGGAGATGGTGCTGGCACACCATTAATGTAAGACGATTATGACAAGCTCAAATATTCTTAGGCTACTTTAGCAGCATAAGTATGGTATAGGCACTTTACTTTCAAGAACAAATAATACTTGATACTTCTGCTCTAGATATTACGACGATCAAAAATTCATTATTTCTTATCGGACAAATATCCTTAGTGTAGTAAAACTCATGGGACGGTAGTGGCTCTTAAGCTATATCATTCATTACTAACCAATAATTAAAGCGAGTTTTATTTTTAGAACATGTAGCCGCGTGTACATGAGAGCTAAAATTGCACATGTTGTAAAGATACTGGGCAAGATCATTCTCCAAAACGTTATTTTAGTGTTTGGGAAAGGTTAGATTGTCTCTGAAGAGCAGAATGGCTACAAAATAGGTTATTGATATCTCAATAAGCTATCACTGTGTTCTGAGGGGTCAGAAGTTAACCATACATATAAAATTTATTAACTCCGGCAAGGCTTTTGATAAAATCCTACCGAATCACCGTCTACATTAGGCACGGTTGGAGTAAGTTATGATTTTTGCTTAGTTACATGCCAACGAAGAGTACGGATTAACTCTAAGTTATCTAGCCCAAAAACCATGTCTTGTTGATTGATATAGAGTACAGTTTTATGGCCAATTTTATTCTTCTTATATCCTTATGAATTTTCTAGTCTCTTCATGATCAGCCTTATCATATACTCAAGATATAGATAAGAGTGTGGTGAACGACATCTGAGATTGAGAAAACCACTTCAATTATTAAGTCCGATACTGTATAGTTCTTTCGTAAAATATGAAAAACTACACAATAAATACTTATTTGCAAATCTTTCATCGATTGTCTCAAACTCTATCGTTCCTTCATTGCTTTTACAATTACTCTCTGTTTGCATTACTATTCTCTTCAAACCGATCCACTTAACTGTCTGTTGCCTGGCATTCCACTTCTGACTTGTATTACATGTTACGTATGTCTGTCGACAAATGCATCATACACCACAGTAGGGAACGAATATTTCACAGCCTCAAAATAACATGTTCGAAATTAGGCAGTTACTGCTTATTGCTCACGAATGCATTATAATACATGCTTGTGGCTCAAGAACAGATACATGTTCGACTGATGCCCGTAATATGCATGTGGTTAGTACATATACTTATCTAAGGTCCACTGACAACTGAGACTTGTAAACCAATATTTGTTGCTATGTTTCAGCTGCTGAATGTTTAAGTAGACTTTAATCACTGCGTAGATCTTTGGTCTGCGTAGATGTTATGACATTTTCCACCCTGTTTACAGTGGCTGTTCGAACAAAACTCAAACTTCTTCACCTATCCACTTCTTAATAAAGACAGATATGTTGAGAGAGGTTTGGTAAATAAATCTATTCTCCACGTCATGTAGAAAGAATAAAAAAGACACTTCCGCTGTTTTAGAATTGCCCAGTCGTAAATTTCTGCCGTCCTCTGGAACAGAGAATTCACAAGGATACTCCCAACCGTTCGCATGTCTGGAATAAGTTACCTGCTAACCGAGTTCCATCTTATCCATCGAAATGTCAACCAATGGAACTCCTAACCTCGACATGCGGCTCAAGCCTAACTTGTCTATGGATTTCGAAAAAATTTGAGCCCGCTGGAATATCTCCATCATTAGGAATAACAGGCCATCCCACCATTGACCTTTCGCAAACTGAAACTGTATATTTTGGAATATGTGAAGTAGCGGGAACATATTTCTGCAAAGTTACTCTGTCAGAGAGTTTATGTTTTGGCACCAAATAAATATATTCTGTGGCCTAAACTCAAATACCACATTTACTTTTAGTGGAATGTTTCATCTCAAAAACCTTTGGATTCCAAACATTATTGTAGAAGCACATTTGTCATAGCAGAAGAACCTTATCTTAAACTGTGTGTTAACTATACGATAGAAAAATCAGTTGAATGAAGGCTGAGAATGAATCACAACAATAAGTCTGCTAGGATTGTATAACGAGGATTCAAGATTGAAGCTACTTTTAGTTATTCGTGGGTACCGCTCTACTTGAACGTTGTGTGTTCGCGTGTCTTCATGTGATAATGCCTCCAAGCCAGTATCATAAGCCGGAAACTGCGTTGACTAAAGCAAGAGGTATGTTGTAAACGTCCTTGCAAAAATTAGATTGTTCGACGCGTCATGTCCCAGTGGGTTTCTTTCCAGTTCTGGGAATCAACCATTAGCTATACAAAGCTATGAATGATTGTATAGATTTCCAGTTAAAGTCGAGCATTTACATTTTTGGTGTTTGAACAATTACGTTAACTGTATTCTCTCATATGGGACATCGAGGCATACGAAACCAGTGACTAATCACGGATTTTGCTTGTTGAGAATATTTAAAAACTAGCACCATAAAAAACGTTTAGATTGTTAGCGTTATTTATTCTTTATTAAATGACGAGCTTTTTTTGAGACCAGTTAAATGTCATCCTGCTCGTAGCGGTGTCACCGACGTGCAAACATGTTGCGAAACTCGAGGCAAATTGTTGACGAGTGTTCAGAATTTGTGAAGCTCTTGACATAGTTATTAGGGCCCCATTGGTTATTTTTTTAGCTTTGCATACTACTAGCCCGAATGAATATTTAGTATCCTTAGGAAAAAAATTTAAACCCAGTGGTTCACACAATTGTAATACACATTTTTACGCTTTACGTTATATTTGTTTAGCATTATGTCCTCAGACACTGCTGCAAAAGTTATTTATCTTGTTGGTTAAGAGACGTATAACTTAGTGCTCAAGTTCTAACTATCTGCTGCAAGTTGTGTGGTGACCTCAAACACTTATTCTTTTTATAATCATAATATAGCTGTAAAGAACTAAATAGTAAAATACCAAAATAATGTGATGTGCAAGATTAGAGAGGAAACAGTTTCTGTGAGTTCTCTCGAGACATTACTTAGTCTGTAACATATGATGATGATTATCTGGAGATGTTTCATAACCACTGCATAAGCTTAACGTACATATAAAAGCGTCACGAACTGACGCACCCTTGAAGTTGTCACTTCTAATCTGCTATCCTTAGTTCAACACTATGAGGTGGCTATTCATATTTTGTAACCAGTTCTATTGGTTCTAAATCCGTAAATATTCAGAAGTAAATCAGTCTTGGATAACGTTGACTTCGTATGAATGTATAGTGATTCTAATTACAACAGGCGATTGTAGCAGCGTTTGCTGTGCTGGAGGTGTCTAGTTTCTGTTTATATTTCCTGCTTAACTAAGACTATTTAATTGTTAAAATGATCTACATTAATTATTGCACTTGTCTATGTAAGTTATTAAGGAAGATCAGCATCTTTTATTGTTTGGACCATAGCCGAAGTTGAGTAACTTGTATGTCAAGTACATGTTTATAAACTCGACTGTGACGTAGTTTATGATATGTTGAAAATATTTTAACCACCTACCTTCAGACATGATGGATGGGGTACAAGTATGTTAAAGCAAAGCTAATTGCAGTCAAAACAAGATAGTTTTCTATAAAGTCATCGATTATCGGATTAAGCTGTGTAAGGTGTCGACTACTTGCTTGTTGCAATGGTCATAATCAGTGATTAGAGACTGTGGGTAAGGTGGCTCAAATTTGGACACAGTGACGTAATTACATTAATATAATTTGATTTCAATTTCGAGATTTTACACTGTGCCACTGGAAAATTCCAATTTTTCAGTTTTCTCCATTTTAAGCCGTCTATATATTTAGTCTTACCGTATCAACATGAATTTCACTATTATTCGTGCTATTACACTACATGTTCTGTTAAATTCACCCCTACGTTGGTTTGTTAAGGGAACTCGACCTGTCAAGTCATCTGTTAACGTCGATCTGTGATAGCACCTATCTTCGCTCAAAAATAGAAAATCTTGTTTAATTAGTGCTAACTTTTGATATTTTTCCCGTAAGCTCAAGGTATAAATAAATGCCTGGGTACTCTGGGTTTTTCTCATCGTGACTGCCATACAAATGCTCATTTTCATACATTTTACGAGTGAAGCAGTCACCAATTTTAAAAATTTCCGAATTTCAGTGATACAAAAGACTTTAAGATTAGTATTATACTTTTGCATGTTGTACATACGTGATTTCTATCTTTAACAAATTGGTCCGTAAAAGCGTTATTGCACTTACATTATTCTGTTTTCCGTTTCCATTTGCTTCGTGAGCTAATTTGTCAAACATCCTCTCAATTAACATGCATTATATATATATAATTAACATTTTCTCCTTTTTATTAAATAGAACTTATAAAATGTGACAAAAAGTCTAACGCTTTGGAAATTTTGTATGAAGTGATGCGAGTTAGACGAACTAAACAATGGCAAAAGGTCTTAGAAGAATTAATGATGCTGTTTGTTGAACTTTGTGTAGAACTCCGTAAGAACATTCACTTCAGAAAAGCAATTTATACGTACAAAAATATGAGTGTTATGGTAATCTCTTTTCCATCCTTAATATTTTTATTCCGCTAATATCTATTAGGAAAACACTATTTCACTCGAGCAAGTTATTCGTTATTACCTGAACCAGATAAAGGGTAAAACTGAAGAAGCTCAAGAAGTGTCAAAGAGTGCTATCATGGAAATTGAGGATTTGGATGTCCTGGAAACTCCAGAAAGGTTTGTAGGTTGTGTGCATTTAGCCCTTCCTTATGTGTTTTCGAGTTTCATTATCATGCAATATATTTGTAGTATGTGTTGGTACTCCTTTTTACCTAAGGACTGTAAGACATGGTTGTTAGTAATAGACAACATAAATATCTTCGGGCATTTTCATTGCATTCAATCTTTGAAGAAATCACTTAATGATTTTCATATAGTTGTTTTGGACCTCGAGCTCTTGTAGTAGTGGAGCAGGTCATATTCCGAACATACACTGAGAATTGGTTGGTTGCTACCAACACTCATATGACCAACCTACCTGAGGTATGGGTAAAATCCAAACAGGCTGTGACCTTAAAGTCAATGACAGAAAATGAATCAGCGGTGGTTTAGTAACTAGAAGCACTCAGCTTATAATCAACTGGTTACATTTTTGAAGCCAGTTACATTTGCTTTGGCCTGCGAGACTATCTATTATCACTAATCCTCACAGGTACTGTGGCTAAAAAGCGGACAACTTAAATTAGATACTTGATAGGTGGCTCAGGGGTCACAGGCCCGAACCCTCAGTCAGTCAGTCAGTAACAACGTAGAACTTCGTACGTACGTACATCAGTTCGAGTTGCCACACCACATTAGCCCGAACCCTGCTCCACCTTAGATTTGAATGACAAGGTAGCATCACTATCCCTCACATTTAGTACGGCTTGGAGCCGTGTACGAACCTATACCTAGTTATAAGTTGGTAATAATTGTTATTACTACTGAAACAGCTGACAAAAATGATCAGGAGACAATATGGACTTGCGTATTGCCATATAAATCAGTGATCAGAAACAGAATAATGTATCGTTTTTAGTTTTCATTACTAGTCAAAGACTAAATTTATGAAAGAATTAAGTTTTGCTTGCGTTTTCTACGTGTGGATTTAAGTGCTTGTTTCTTATTCTTTCCATTGTATAGTATCATGTTAAATGCAGTTAGTATGGAGGGTACTCAAGACCGATCTGCTAGAACGATTCTGATGCCATGGTTAAAATTTCTCTGGGATTCCTATCGTTTGGTGCTGGATTTGTTACGTAGCAATTCGAAGTTAGAAAAGCTGTATCATGAAGTAGCTCATGATGGTAAGTCTTGGACATTAATAACCACTTTTTCGTACACTTTACAGCTTATAACTTCTGCTTGAAGTATGGTCGGAAGACGGAATTCAAAAAGCTGTGTGAACTGGTATGTTAATTCTTCATTTAACCATCACATTATTTTCTTCATACTTATAAAAGATTCGACAACATACTCAAAAAGTCCAGAATCAGTTACAACCTAATGCACCTAATGCTATAAATTTGAATAATGCCGAAACACAGACATTACACTTAGAGACTAGATTACGACAGTTGGATTGTGCTATGGAACTAGATATGTATAACGAAGCTTTTAAAACTGTTGAAGATATTTGGAGTTTTATGATGATTTCACGAATACACGCTATGCCTTCATTAATGACCAATTACTACTCAAAAACAGCGGAACTTTTTCGACGATGCGGTTGCCATTTATATCACGCTGCTGCTTTACACAAACTTTACACGTTATATCGTGATCAGAAAAAGAATTTAACTCGTGAAGAACTATCTGATCTTGGATCTCGTGTACTTTGTGCAACTGTTTCCATTCCTTTACCAAATGCGAAACTGAATGCTGACAAATTCTTATCTGGCGAGTACACTATTATGAAGCAGAAAACACTTGCTGGACTTTTGGGTAATTTATTTCCAATAATCATTCGTAACATTTCACTGAATTCTAGGTCTCATTCAAGTGCCAACTCGTCAAAGTTTAATACGTGATCTGGTTCGTCATAAAGTGCACACCGTTGTCCCATCAAATTTAGCTAAGTTGTACCAAGTTCTAGAAGCGGATTTTCAACCTTTGAAACTTTGGGAACTTGTTCAACCAGCACTTGCCCATATTACCACCTGTTCAGATCTCCAAGTGTACATTACGCAACTGCATGATGTTATCGTAGCAAAAACACTTCTACAATTATCTCAAGTCTATCAAAGCTTGGATTTCAACGAATTTTTCAAACTATGTCCATTCATGGAGCCTATTCGACTTGAAAGGATTGTAATTGAGTTGATTCATAATTTGGAACTGCCTATTCGAGTCAATCATTTACAACAAGCGATTTTCTTTGATAAATTTACAGATCTTGGAATAAGTCAATGTGAATATGGTGGACAGTTAGTATCACAGGTATATTATGCTACCAGTTCCTTAATATTTTGTAAAAAGTTCATCTGAATGACTGGTATGAGTTTATGTGTATGTACAGATTGATTTGTACAACGCAAGTTTTAATCTTGTTCCGTCTATTTGCTTAACGTATATAACATGAACTTCAACAAGTTTAAAAACTAATTAATTTCTAACGTCTCGTTCCATTCTATCGATTCTCATTGTTTTACGCGAATATTCTTTGACCACTCACGTTATCTAGGAGTATAATATGTTATTTCTGTAGACTCTTGTATAGAAATTTAGATGTTATCTAACAAATAAAAGCATAAACAAAACCACTATCCATTGGTCCTTGATACTAACAAAAGTCGTCTACTTACAAAATATAATTTACACCAAATATACGAGATTACACGTCCTATGCAGTGAAAAAAATTGAGTCTAAAGAAAAACCGAAAAACGTATCGGTGCATTGTGTTTAATTTCAAGCCATATCATTTGAGTTCTTCAGAGATAGGTTGCAATTTCTCCTCATTCCCCAACAAGAAAGCTTATATTTCTTGATAACGTTCAGGAAGCAGTAATTCTATGAACTGAGACCACTTTACTCCTGGCCTTTGTAGAATTTATATCTAAACAGTTTTAATCGATAGTAGTCTATTGAGCCAATAATCAATTTTTATTCCTGCTCAGTACTCTGTGTCTAAGGTTAGCATGACTTACTGAGTTCATTGGTCGCAAGTATTATGCTTAAAAATATCCATGATCAAACACTAGAAACCTAACCAAGTTACCTACCCTTCGAAGACCCTCGGCATTTATAAAATAATACAAAAGCAAACTGTTTTACGGGAATACTTCCTTTTTAACGGATAGATATGTTTCTCTTTATCTCAGGTTGTCAAAGTTGGTAAAAACCAATAAGTTTTTATGTATTCGTGCAAAAGTTTCTTAATGTCTAAGTAATCAAAATTGATAGGGCCCCTAATCCATCTACATAGCTTTTTGGAAGAATGGTAATCCCAACAACTTTCGAATTCGGACCAAATCATGCATTATCTGAATTTGTTACTGTTTAAAAATAACGAAATACAAGAAACAAAAATAATGAAGAACGAAAAACTCAACTAGTACAAGATTCACTGTTTAAGTGTTGATAAATGTTTACACCACGAATATTTATCTAAAATCATATCACATACGTTGTAACTTACTGATCGAGATACTTCTTTTTCAAGCAGTAGATTACGGGCGGGTAAACTAGTATTTAGCATCAGTCGATGAAGTCATTGATAATCTGACTGAAACGTGTTAGTAGATTCAGACTGCATGGTTGGAGTCCGCGCTATTGTCGTAACTAATGATTGAATACGTTGTGTTACATAGCACATGATCGGCCGTAAAAGCTCGGATGTATTCAATGTTTGTTTTCAAATACCTTTACTTCTTTCATTCCGCGAATTTATTATTTCTTTCTGAATCATTTTACCTATGCATAATCTTACTTACTATTCTGGGAGTCTTATTGGTTTTTTCACCTTGTTGTGTTAATATGTGACAACTTGAACCAACCCACATATGTGCCAGATCCTCGGTTATGTATGGCAGACTGACTAGTAAGCTTCATGTTCATAACTTTTCGCTACCTACGTTATTTTGGATAGGTTAGTAGTATCACCTAACCCTTATGTAAATATCAAACGAGTTGCATCTATGGTTCTCAGTTGCTAATTTTCTTCTCATCTTTTAAACTCCAGATAATATGGTTTATTCATGATGTTAGATGTCCCCACTATTACAACTGATTAGCCATTGACCAATCACTTACAGGTATCTCAGTCCTATAGGTCATTTGTGATTCGAATATCTTGTTGGTAATATCTCAGACTATGAAGCTAGGTGACGAGGATTTGAATTCACGAGGGATCTCCAGTTCCCCTAAGGTTCTAGGTGCACCTTGCTGGTGAGTACCAATTAGCACGAAGCCTAGATCCAAGGTTTCCTACTGGGTACCCAACATTAAAGTCTTTTTTGTTTCACTAGCCATTGTAGACTTATGTTTCCGACATCGCATATTGTTTAGTGAATGCTACAAACTACTTTTGCACTGTCGAGAGTTGAAAGTATCTGGTATACGTCAATTTAAATTTTTAGCGTTTTCGTATGTAAAAGTGTTTTTGATAATGTAACTTTATTTTTAATTTTTTTAGTCAACCCATGTAAATGACCCAGACAAATTGTCTCGTCAACTAACAATGTTTGCTCAAGTGATGCAACAGATAACTGATATTCTGGAAGTTGGTCAGTCTTTAGCTAATTGTCGACGTGCACTTGTTCAAGATTACCGGAAAAATGAAAAAGTCTTACGCAGTGAATTGCTTAATCGACGTTGTTTAATTGAAGCCCGAAAGGAAGAGATTGAGACGTATCAGGGTAAACGAGATCAGGTAATTTGTTTTTACTAAATAAAAAAGATGGTCGTTTGTAGTTTATCTTCACTAAAATAGTAAAAATACTTGAATGTTCTTTATTTTTGTTTGCCACTCTAGTATTACAGCATTGTTGAAGCAAGACGTCAAGCGGAACAAGAGCGTCTATTGAAAGCGGAAGAAACCAATTTGGCCAATGAAGCTATACAACGTGAACGAATGAAGACGGAAGATGAGAAAGCTCGTCTAAAATTACGAATGGCACGTACTAGTTTGAAAATGTTCTTAGATTTAAAAATTGATACAAAACTTGATTTAAAAGAGTTAACAGAAGAACAGCTTGAAAACTTTGATGCAGATAAACTTATTAACAAGCAAGTATGTTATTCTCAGTATTATTCATTTATAAATTAACCTTTTATGTGTTACATGTGTTTGTCGTTTTGCAAAATTCCCGGAAAATGCTCTTAAAGTATTGACCACTAGACTGGTAAAATTATTTCCTGGAAAAATCAATACACCCTTGTTTACTCTCGGAATTCGAGTTGTTATTAAATCAATTATTTTTAGGGGGTTACAATGGTTTTATACTCAGTCAATGTTGGATTATAAGTGAGACTAATCGATTAAGCAAAAAATGAGTTTTGATCAACTGAAATAATGTAATATGTATGCTTATCTACTGACTATCTAGACGCTCGGTTTGTTGGTATATTTATAGGTCGGGAGAGAGCTAGACGTGACCAAATTAAAACATATCATTAGTCCATGAAGACACTGACTATTAAACTGAGCCTTGTGGGTAGGTTCAGTCTACCTTGTTAGAGTCCACGTGATAATCAGAATCTGTGGTTAGAGACATTCGGTGATGTGGCTCAAAATCATTCACAATGGTGCAGGTGCCTATATATATTTGTCTTTCTTCAGAGCCTAAATTTCTAATCAACGGAAGTTTATCAAAATTCGAATTAAAAAAGCTTAATCTCTCTTCGCCTCCTCTAATTGTTGATTTCAGTTACGTTCAGCACTTTTGGTATCACGAAATGGAATGTTTTTGTGTTTAGTTTTTTATTACAAGTGTTATTTCCTGATTATAAACGATTATGTATTGGATTGACGGCAAATGTTGTTGATGAACAATTGTTGGTTTTCTAATATGAATGAGACAAATATGAACTTTAGTAAATTATACATCTTACATGCAACATTTTAATAATTATCCGCTGCTACTGCAAGATGGAGTGTAAGAAAAACTAGATATTTGAGCACATCTTAGCATATATAGTAACGAAAACGTGACTTTGAGGCATACAGAAAAGTAGTGACAACTAATCAGAAATGGGCAAAGGTCATGTAATAAATTGAGTTAAGAAGAAAGCATTCGCGGTTACCGTTATCCGTAAGACTTTAAGATTATTAACAAAATTTGAGTTATCCCATGATCACCTTAGCAACAAATGTCTTACATTTTTTCCATTGTCTTATTTTTGAATACATAAGACATTCGGTCATAATCAACGTAGAACCTGGCACATGTGCACATCGGCTTAAGTTGCCATACCCCATTACTAAATCTCAGAGTAGTAGACATAGTAACGGTAGCGAAAAAAATCAGGCATCGAAGATTCGATTCGGAAAGGAAAAAAACATGAGGGATTTATAATCTCAGGATTTGAGAGGGAGACAAAAAATCGGAAACCATTTAGACCCATGTCAGCGAAAGCCTTTAATCTTTGATTACAATAATCACACGGACCTCAACCGAGTTGTCTGCACCCATCTACATGTGTTAGTGGGACACAAATTGGATTAAAGCATGCTCAATGTACAATTGTGTTGATGCACACTGATTGGCTAATTGTTATTTAATCAGCGCTAGTCGATATTCAGAGTACTCTCTCGAATCTTCTGTAAAAAGCTATAAATATCCTAGCGTTTTTCCTACTATGCTTCTTACTTCCAGCTAACCTTGTTATTTGGAATATAATCGCTCTCCTGTTCAACCGTGTTCTGATTTGAGGGCTTGTCGAGTGAATTGGTGTCCGAGAATACAAAGCAATAGGAATAGCTTGGTTTGCAATAAGAGAGAATTATAACAATATGACTTAGTCCAACAATGAATATACCTTTAATAAATAGTAGTAATTTTATTGTTTGGCGTTTGTCTATGGTCAAGATAATTATTATTTTCCTACTTTAGTTTTAATCATTCTGTTTGTTTCTCGTTGTTCAGAAACAAGAGGTGAAGAAAAAGCGAAAAGAACTAGCGGAGAAGGCTAAAACAATGGCGAAAAAATTGGACTATTATACACGTGCTTGTCGAATTGAAGAAATCCCATTGTTACAGGCAAATATTGAGCCGGAAGCTATTGAATCTCGTGAATTATTTGAGCAGAGTGTCAGAGAAATTGAGGAGCATTCGAAAGCCGAGCATGCACGACAATTGAAAGAACGTAATCGATTGATTCGAATGAAATCAGATGTCCAGGTATTCGTTTTTTTGCATGTTTTTTTCTGTTTTCAAACTTCGTAGGTAACTTGTTCATAGCTGTTGTTTTAACTTATTTTGCAAGTACAGATGTGTATCCTTGACTTTGGGCCACACTTCAAGTCTTAGTGCTAGTAATACTTGCCCGGTTGCCGAAACTGAAGTAGATAGAACAACGTTTAAATCTATGACTTAATAGCTGAAAGTGGAAAGCCCTAAAATACTAAGCAATCACTCTAGTATTGTAAATGCTAACTCATAAATCATTTCATAGTGCTAGGAAAAGTGAAATATCTAATCTACTGACAGTTTTATCTTGAGTGATAATGTTTGGTTGTAGTACGTGTCCCCGAAATCTTTTAACGAGTGAATTCTTGAAAGTTTACGATAAATAAATTGCTCCTGTTAATTAGTTTTTAATACCATTTAAATAAACAATCATTCTTTTTTAAGTCGGATGTTCAAAATAAAAATTCACTATTTGGTTGACTGACTGCCTTACAAATTGTTACCTGTTGATGCTCCTTGTAACAGATTTTCACAATTGAGGCAACTTATGGTCTAATGAAAAGCTTATATATTTCAAAACACATCTTTAAACTGTCTTGTTAGCTTACTTTTAGTTGTGAAGGTTAATTCAAATTGTCTTGTTTTTAATCTCTAGCTTAGAACAATATATCCAAGGTTTAAAACCCGATTCACATATTTTGCTCGGTTCAGTCAGCTAGTTAGTACCGCTCACCTAAGGAGTTTGGTTGAAAGCTGTGTAACGTCGTATTTGGTAAATGTTTTACAATAGTCTTCGACAATCGGGAAACAAGAAGCCAAGAAAGAATGAGTTCTGTTATCCTTTATGGTTGTAAAACATGGCATTCAACAACAGGATATTTGTAGGTTACCAATGTTTGATCATCGGTCTCTGACAGAGTGAGCTATTCCGAAGGTAGACGTAAAGTAATAAGTGACGGTATATTCTTTGGTAAATCAGTGGACCTTCATAAATTGAGAATACGGTCGGAACATGTTTCGCGTACGTCAAACGATCACCGACATCGAACCCCGATGTTTGCTGGTGTATTAGTAGATTAAAAGAGCTAGGCGTGTCCAAAGCAAAACGTCGTATCACCCCATAAAGTCATTGGTAATTAAACTAAACCATGTAGGTATGTTTAGACTACGTGGTTGAAGTACGTACAATTATCGAGATCAATAGTTTGAGGCTGTAGTTAACATGGCTCAAGACCAGTTATGATGGCCCAAGTGTACGTACTTTTTATCTTGAATTCCTGCTTCCCTTCATATATATCTTTCCATTGTCTTCGCAAGCCATATTCTTGGTCCTTACACTTTTGGAGTCAATTGCTCAATAAGTATTCGCATTGATATCATTTCGACTCCCTTGGTATTTGTCTTGTTGTGCTGATGCGATTGGATAATTTAAGCTACCACAAATTTGTGCCCAGCTCTACATTAATACTAACCGACTGACTGTAGGAAACTTCAGTGTGATAGAGCAACATTTTACAAAAGTTTCATGAAATAAATCATAAGTGGCATACTTGGTTTCGAGGGTTCTGAACTTTACTCATCACCAATACTACCAAAATGTCGTAAATACATTATAGTTGGGTGCTTTCGTTGTGTTTACTGTCTTCGTTAAACCTTATGAAGTATCTCAAACGAATATCGTTTATCTATCAAATACTACTACAGAGTGTAATTAAGGTATACGACTGATCGAAAAATTCTTTCTGAAGATCAAACATTTTGTATAATTTCAAATTCTTTGAAAATAAATCCACGTTGTACTGGGCATTAATAAATCATAGAACTTGCCACACTTTTTCATCACTAATTTAATGATAGCATCAAACATTTGGAACTATTTTCCACCGTAGTTCTAGTTCCATAAAGCACAATGTGATATGAACTCGTTTAAGATTTCTCGATCATCAGATTTATATCACTCTGATGCTCCAGTGATAGTTCAGACATTTTTGTTTACTATGTACAATTGTAGCGTCTTGTTGGTCAATTAAAAGAAGCTCGTGATAATCGGTATAGAGCTAAATTGGCAGAATGGGAGGCTCTGTGTGACCAAAAACGATCGGAAAGATTGGCTGAAAGAAGAGCTAAACATGAGGCTGAATTAGAAGCTGAGGCACGTCGTCGAGCTGCACAAGAAGCACTTGAACGTGAAGAACAGAAACAACGTGAACTAGCTGCAGAAGCTGAACGTCAGAAACGAGAACAAGGTATTTCATTTTTCTTAGATTTTGTTTAAAAATACCAAATGTTGTATTCTATGTTCTTAGACTTTAACTAGATATAACTGAGGTCCCGAGTGAATTTGTATCACTAGTAGACCCAAACGCTTCTACCATGATTATTCCTATCAGAGTTAAAACAAAAGGCAAAACATAAAGCCCTAATCAACGGACCAAACTTGGGGGCAAAGAAAATATGAGTTTCCATTTATTAATGTGCAGATTACATTGTATAATGTGTGTTGTTTAATGTTACCATGAGTGGTGAATTGGGTGAGTTTGTTTTGTCCAAATCGTCAATGACATATAAATAGTTACACATTAAAATTATACATAAATAAAAACTTATAATTAGTCATGTGAATGAGTATAAAATAATTAATAAGTTTAAGGTGGCACGCTTATTTGTTAAATGAATGAGTGTTCAGCCTTAAAACATATTTGTATATGCTTGTACAAAATTCTTACGCGAAATCGCTACATGATTACAGGTTTGTGTAGGTGTATTCTCTCCAAATTCAAAGTGAATCGTATCAGGCTTCTAAAATTGTTTCTGCTAGGTTTGAAGCGGTTATGAGTTCACTTAGTCTGCGAACAAAACAAAGACTTGTGACCAAAGACCAATAAATAGTTATTCTGTTGCGTCCCATACCCGCTTACTAGAGAGAGAAGTTCGAATGGGGAAGTATATTCCGCAAACTGCCAGAAACGAGCGATCACAACAGACACAAATCAAGACGTATATATACAGAATAAAAACGTCCTTGGGAAGCGTTACAAAAGACACAACGGACCAATAGTGTTTAAGATTCTCCCAAGTGGGAAATGCGACATGAATGTGAAAAGAGCGCTTTTCGCGCGTAAACAAAGAAATTCAAATTTTCTAAATAAAATTACAAAATTAGGTCCTTTTCCAACTGAGTTCTGGGGATCTAACGTCCCCAACATTTTCACATTCAATCTTTCATGTCAGGATCAAATTCAATTCGTTGATCATTCGTATATGAGGATAACCGTTCGTTTCCATTATTCAGTAAAATTGCTATGCCAGCCATTTTCAAGTACTCCGCTTGTTTATTGTCTCAATGCTACAGTGCAATTCTCATTTGGGACTTAATTTGATTCATTGAAATCTATTTGCATATGTCTTCAGTAAATACACTACTCTGTAGTGTATTTTGACTTACCGGATCAAAAAAAGCAAATAAAGTGAAAGTTATGGAATCATTAGTGAAAATTACCCTCTTCTATAGCATCCACATACTCAATGAATGAAAAAGAAACTCTAAATATTACACGAATACTGAATATTAAGAGGTAGATGCCCTTACAAATTCACAGATACATATCTTAATTATTAGTTTGAAAAATAATTTTTCTGATAATGGTTCAATGATAACACTGACTGTTATCCTTCATTCTATTCACTTCACCTATTTTGTATTGTTCACTTATCTCTTATTTCTTTACCACTAAAGTTAGTGTTCTTTAACTGTTTAATATTTTGATTTTATTCTAACTTAATCACCCATCAATTTTGTTTACTTACGCCTGCTACCCCTCGTGGAGGAACATAGGTTGCCCACCAGCATTCTCCATCGAACTCTGTCCTAGACAATCCTTTTGATGTCTGCTTCCAATTCTCAACGCAATGCGTTCTTTGGCCTTCTTTCCCGTTTCCCTTTGTCAACTTTGTTTATAAGTAATATATTGTTGTTTGTTCACAACGTCCAGTATCGTAAAGGCACAGAATTTATCATTCTCAACTTTTAATAAATCCTGGTATTTCATTTGTCTATAATAGAATTAACCAATAGGTTCTATCTATTTAATTTTACAGTATATTTTAGAACGGTTTTATCTCAATATCTAGTCCATATTATATTCACTGTAATTGATATATTCCTGTTAACGACATAGACACTACATCACACCTGATCAACATTAACAGTTTCACTTTAATCTTATCAAGTTTTTAGATGATAGGGTAATTAATTACTTACCCATATTACGTCTTATGGAGCGTAAGTCGAAGTGATGGACTAGACTAATATATAATATTCAGTTAACAAAATAAACATTATCCATTGATGATAATAATTGTTAATTTTACTGACTACTTACACCTGTAGCCCTTCTAGGGTTACTGCCGGTTTCAAGTCCGGATAAAGGAGAGTTGGGCATGGGGTCAGAAACCGTATCCCGTAGAAAAAAACCTTACCAGAAAAACACTAACCAGAATAAATTAGTCAAAACATTTTCCGATTGATAAGTAGTCTTTTATTATTTTTGCACTGTTTTTCTTTCCTCCTACTTCTTTCATGGATATATTATAGAAGCTAAAGAAGCGGCAGAACGTGAGGCTGCTCGAATTGAGGAAGAGTCCAAGGCATGGAAACGTGGAGATATTAAAAGAGGTTTGTATTTATTTCGAGTTATGCTTTTATTTTATTCTTTGCTGACTTGCTGATATTCTTTATATGAGAAACTATTAAATTCAATAAAGGTAAAATCTAATGTGTAACTTTCTAAGTCAAGTAACATATCAATACGAAATATAATTACGCCATGTATTCATTTGGGAAATATCAAAGAAAAAACACTTCAACTTGTCATTCACTGTATTTTAAATAACAACTTTTTTCAAGAAATTAATGTCTTCCTCACTTATAAGAAATCAGTTTGTGGGGTTGAGGACCTATATCGCCTAACACGGCTTGGTCATGTATCACGCATGCCTGAACATCGATTACCACGGCGCGCAATGCTGACTAATGTCGGGGATGGATGGTAAAATGTTAGGGGCGGCCAAACCAAGACATGGAATCAGTCCACAAAGTCACTAACTCCTGGTCTGAGTCACGTTGATAGATGCAGACTACTTGGTTGGGGTCCGTGTGACTAGCGTAACCAATGGTTGAAGAATGAGTGACATGACTCAGAATCAATCACAATGGCGTAGATGCGTACACTCTTTCCTTAAACCATAAGATTGAAATTGCTTTATGCCTTTGTTTCTACGAACTAGTTTTTGTTTCTTGTATTAGATCTTTATATGCAATCGTTCTTTTATATATCACTACCATTGAATTAACTACTATGAATTTGGTGTTCATCTTGTTGTGTTAATAAGGTGTGGCAACTTGGATGGATGCATATATGTGCCCGGTTCTACGTTGTAGCTGACTGATTGATAAGAAGCAATGAAAACTTATGAAAAATCATGCTGAACTACATTTTCATTTTAATTTAATTTTCTTATCTAAGTATGTGTACACCTAGAAAATTGACATAGAACGGTAAAACCAATTAGTTAAAAAACTGAACCTTTGAACAAATTATTTTCCAATAGTTATCTATAACTTTCCGGTTGACAACGACTTCATAGCTGATATCAATTTCCTTAAAATGCATTCTGTCTTCAAGTTGTAAAAAAATATCTACTTTTAACATAAAATCTATCAGTAAGACTTATCAAAAGTTTAGTAAATCTTCTCTGACCAAGAAAGAGATATAACTTCAAGTTAATCGACTCATATCTTTGTTGTTTTCAGTTTGTAAATGATAAGTTCAAAGCGTATTAAAAATAATTTAATGAATTACTCTGAATACTCTAGATTTATAGACTAAATATATGATATGTTTAGGATATATATTTATTTTCTGATGGAGTTTTGTTCTCTGAGCTGGATGGTTTGGTCGTGGAGTTTTTATCGTTCTTGTGAACGACATCATCAGCACAAACTTCAAATAGAAGTCAAGTATTTGAATTTCTCCATATGCATATGGAGAACGATGAAAGCTCCACGACCAAACCATCCAGCTCAGAGAACAAAACTCCATCAAAATCACCCACCTGATCTACAAATCTTCTCCACCATCTCATATATATTTCCTAGATGATTATGCAAAATATTCATTAAACCATTGATTAAATTATGAGTTTACTGGCATGCACAAAATAATCATCTCCTAAAAAAGAGTTGAATGCTTTACATATTCATGAATGTTGTTTAATCAACCACCAGTTGGTCCATTAGAAAATTCCATACAAAAATTGATTACACAAAACACTTACAATAAGCCGTACCTAACCTGTGCTTCAAAATATCAGTTATCATCAATGTATGAGGTGGAACATATGTGGATCAGTTCAAGATGCCACACTATATCATCACAGAGAGATAAAATCAAAAAAATTGTCAATGTAGTGCAAGTGTTAGTATTAAAAAAATTATACATAGAAAAAAGTGGTTTATTTAAATAAAGTTTATAAGTTCTAAGGAAAAAGAATACTAGTGGACGGCCTATGTTTACAGTAGTAAGTAAGTTGGGAAAGAGGAATGGTGAATGCGCATAGACTATTGTGACTGATTCAAACTATCTCGCCCGTCTCCAATCACCGATTGGCACGGATCGCGACCCGGCAGTTCATAGGTACATGGCTAATGAGGTATGGCAACTTAGGCCGATGCATATGTGCTTGGTCCTACGTTGTAGATATATATATATATCTTCATTAAATCAGAACCTTTTGCAGAAACAATAAACCCATGAATTAGAACAGTCATTATTCTTGTTATATCCCAATGAGTCGAAAGTTAGATTTCTGACGTTTCATAATTTAATGTTAGTCGTCTTCTTCAGCGTAAACAAATGATCGGATTGAATCAACACAAGTTTACATTATTATTATTTTATTATTTACCCTGAAGAAGTGACTTACATTAAGTCATCATCAAACGTCAAAAATCCGAATTTCCACTGAATAGGACACCACAAAATTTTAATTATTGAATATTTTTTTCTATTAAAAACTGTTTATTGACTTTATCATGTTCAGCCTTGGCATTGTCACCTATATTCTGTTTATATAAGTCAGTCATTAACAACGTAGAACTTCGTACGTACGTACATCAGTTCGCGTTGCCATACCACCTTAGCATAGAGGTGCAGTTGTCAATTCAAATCCCATGGTGGTAGAGGTAATAAGAGTATAAGCAGTAATCGGAAAGATTAGGGTTTGAAAATGTTATTCAATGAGTATAATCCAGTGAAATCAATTTGGAAAGAGGAAAACAGGGACATGAAGAATTCAGGAGAACACAAAGAGTTGATGCACCTGCGCCATTGCAAACAATTTTGGGCCATGTCATTCAAGGTCTCTAACCATCGGTTGCTATCATCTCGCGGACCCCAACCAGATAGTCTACACCTACCAACATAGCTCAGCTCTGGTTACAGAAATCTTAATTCAGATGGAATACTTTTCATTCTAATAGACCGTTATGTTTAGAGCCATAGAATTAAAATTATATGCCTGTGAATGAAAAGAAATAATTCTTAAATCAATTGTTATTCTACCTATTTTTTACCATTCATATCTGTACGTAAAACATGCATCTTTCAAAATTCATACCCAAAATTTAGTTACTATGACAAGTGAACAATTATCTACTGAGAAATCTGAAGCTGATATCAATACATGTATGTGAATTTATAACTGTTGGGTTTTTTTCTTCATTTTCAATATTCGCTCACTGGCTAATTAATAATTTCTTTTTTTGTTTGAAAAATAAAAAATCAACAATATTCAGATGAACCTGTATCGGTTAATCCTTTTGCTCGACATCGTCAATCTGAAATTAGTAGTGCTTCTGGTAACGCATTCCGTGGTAAGTTTTTTTTTAAAGTTTATTGGATTATAAGAATTTAATGCATCCGTGCAACTCAAACTTATTTACAACGAGCAAAATTATTTCTGCCTTTTTGTTTCCTACCCCCTCCCATTCATTGACTAGAGAGAGAGAGAGGAACGTTCAGTTTTGTAATGGGACTTTACTTACCTGTAATGGCTTTAATATAAGTAAAAATGCATTTTTAGTTAGTCAGTTGTAGTTACTAAGATTTATGAGCGGAGTAATTGTCACTAAATACAAGTCATAGTGAGTTAGTAATGCAACGACAATGTGACCTTATATTCGGGTATAGGAATATAAGTGAATGTTATATACACGACTCTGGATTTTACTTTATATGATTGCTTATAACTCATGTCAATAATTAGTTATTCTGATCTATAAAACTTCGTTTTTTATTGTTGGTAGGATTTGTTCATCATATGATCTAATCTTTTGTCTCAACTATCTAGTATCATATATGGATCTAATGTGCTCAGTTTAGTTTTTCGAGTGTTTGAACGTGAAACATAGTTATTTCATATTTATCATCTGTTTGTTGTCGCCAGACCGTATTACTAATTCTTGATTGGTTATATAACCAACTCAACTTTTGATACAAATATGCATTTTCACAGATTGAAATCATGAGTCAGTTGAAGCTAGACCACCATTGAAAACCTGGAAGCACTGGACGGCCGTTTCTGTGAGAATTTCTAAAAAAATCTCCACAAACCCCTTCTGATAATAATCATCTGCTCACTAGTGACTGACTTCAAGAGATACTCCTGGAGTTCTAGTGAGAAGCCGTTACCAGTGGAGTACAACCAGGTCTGTTGTGAGATATCAGCTCACGGAAGACAATGGTATATTATGGTGGCGCAACTTCGTGGATTGGTTGAAGTTAGACATTAACACCGTTGGATGCCGGCTCAGTGGTCTAATGGTTAAGTGCTCGCGCGCGAAGCCAGTAGGTCCTGGGTTCGAGCCCCGCGTGGTGCGGGATTGTGGATGCGCACTGCTGAGGAGTCCCATACTAGGACGAGACGGCCGTCCAGTGCTTCCAGGTTTTCAATGGTGGTCTAGCTTCAACTGACTCATGATTTCAATCTGTGAAAATTTCTAAAAAATCTCCACAAACCCCTTCTGATACAAATATGCATTGACAGAGTGAAATAAAAATAAGTAACAAGGTGTACAACCTAAAACGGTTGAAATAATAGTAGTATAACTTATGATGTTTAGAATAACTAAAAACTGTTAGTATGGTTTGTTGGAGGATGCTAGATCACCAATAATCACATGGTAAACGTCTCATTCTTGTAATTTCATTTTGGAAATTTGAATTTCTCATTTTCGATCAAAAAGCACCCATTTTCACCTTCAGTTTGTATTTCCCAATTGGAAGGACCATAAATGTCATTAGTTCGTCTCCACTTTTAGTACGTTATTTTGTTGTGTTTCCAAAATCATTTTTGTACTGTATATATACGCATGAGTTGTATGCTTGTTCGTTCGTGCTTCCTGGTGCTTATGGAATATACAACACCTCTTTATCCTGAAACTAACACAAATTTACAAACTATCGTTTTTAATTTCACTTTAGACTTTCGACGTGATGATACGTCAAGATATTCAGATTTTGGTCGGTCATCGGGAAGTAAACGAGGTAAATCAAATAATATTTTTTTCCTAATAAAAACAAACATTTTATTTATGTGCGAAGAATCCCTTTTTTACAAAATTTTTTCATTTTATTTATATATACATATATAGTTGGTTTCGATAATACACCAACTCTCCGTAGTGATCCTTCCAAAGATACTTGGAGTCGAAGCGGTCCACGAAGAAGTAAGTTAAATCATTATTCTGTATATATATATAGTATCGTCATCTTTCGCTACTGAAATCTTCGCTTTTTTTAGCTGTTCCTTCTGAATTTGATTCGCTTCTATATGAAGATGACTCTGGTAACGCTGGTGGTTGGACTCAGGTTGGATCACGTAGAGGTAAGTTATTTTGTTGCTTTTGGAAACTTATTCTCTAAATGCTCTCATACGACTGAATGTCTACAACTTCTGGTAGGGATATCCTCACTGAAAGGGTGTTTTCATGAAAGTGAAAGGTAGAAAAGCTGACTTGTGAAGCTTAAATCAAGTTGTTGAATGAAGATAGCTATGGTTGAAAAACCTTAATTCCAAACCAATACCCTTCATGGTCTCTGGGATCCTAAACAAACAACAATTATACGAACCTGTTTTAGTCACCGGCCACCATAGAACTATATCACCTAACGTTGCTTCACTCTCTTGTGGATTTGTCCTCTAGGTTATGTAGCCTCGTAAAAGAACTTCTGGCTTCTATTTCGTCAGTATTTCAGCTCAAACACAGATATTAATACGATTGCCATTGACAGACATGTTCTTCCTTCGTCACCATCCAACCTCCCATTCCATCAATGTGCCATTTTACTTGCTTAAATAAAGCGCGCCACGACAGGATCAATCGGTTGTCACGTGTTTACCATTTAAGGCTTTCTCATGGGTTATTCATTAATCGTAATTTTTTCGGATTGTTCATATCGAATTTAATGTTTCTAAACAAAGTCAGTCAGTCAGCTACAACGTAGGACTAGGCACATATATGCATCGGTCCAAGTTCCCATACCGCATTAGCACAGCAAGATGAACATCGGATTCATAGGAGTAGTTAATTCAGTGGTGGTAATGTATCAAAAAAGATTGCATATAAGGACATAATACAGGAAGAAAGATTTAGTGCGTAGAAAGATATGAAGCCATTTTAATCTCATAGTTTAAGGGAAGACAAAGAGTGTTTACACCGACGCTATTGTGATCGATTCTGAGTGATGTTACCCAGAGCCTCCAACCATTGGTTACGATAGTCACGTGTGCACCCAATCAAGTAGTCTGCATCTACCAACATGGCTCAGTCTAGAAGTTAGTGACTTCAGGAACTGATGCCACGTTTTGGTTTGACCGCCCCTAACTTTCTTCCAGCCATCCCGAACACCGGTTAGCATTGCACGTCGTGGTAATCGGTGTTCAGGCATCCGTAACAGATGACCCAACCATCTCAGTCGATGAAGATTCACAACCTCATCAACTGATTTTCCATCATTCCCTAATACCCTGTGTCTAACCTCCCTATTACTTACCCGGTGATCCCAGCAATATTTCTTAGGCATCTGTGGTCAAATACTAGTAGCTTACGAGTATCTTCTACTCTTAATGGTCATATTTCGCTGCCGTATAGTAAAACAGAACGAACTGCCGCGCAGTGTACTCGTCCCATAATTGATGAACGGATATCTCGCCTTCGTCGTAGGTGACGTAAGTTGGCAAAAGCCAAATGAGCTTTTCGAATCCGTACAGAGATTTCGTCAGACACTAACCCATTAGGGCTGATCAGACTTCCAAGATAAGTGAAGTTGTTAACGCGTTCGACTACTTCACTCCCTATCCTTAGTTCAGGTGTTGACACATGCCAGGCCTGAAGGAACAACTTGCATTTAGAGGGAGAGAAGCGCATTCCAGACATTCTTACTTATTGCTACCAAAAGACTCTGTATTTTATCAGCGTCTTCACCAAACAGGACTATGTCATCTGCGTATTCTAATCGATAAGTGGACCTCCTGGTAGGAGATCAATGAACGAAAACTCAGCCGACGAGAACGTTATTTCCATCAATAGGTCTATGATGAAGTTAAACAAAAATGGAGAAAGTGGACAGCCTTGATGGACACCGCTTGAGGTTGCAAAAGCAGATGACAGTTCGAACATGTATCTTTTAGAATTGTTTTCAAAATGTTTACTCTTCATTTGTTGAAGGAAATTATGTTAAAAATTAAACATTGTTTTCTGAACATAACTTTGATGTTTAATGAAGTGACAGGGGTACTGAACTCAAGTCTTTGTATGAACTTCAACAGGAGGATGCAGGAGAGCGATGAAATACACATCGCAAATTTCACTGCCTAACACAACATGTATTTTAAAACTTTAAGTGAAACTTGAATCATATTATTATTTTATTTTTTAATTTTCTATTGACGAAGTATTCCAAATTACTCAAAAAAAGAAAACATACGAATTCACTTAAAGTGTCATTGTCCATCATCTGTACACCTATAGCATTCGAAATTCGTACTGATCTTTAATTGTGAAATTCTAATGTGGTTTCAGTTAATCGATCTGCACAATTATTATTATTCACAATTGAACTTGGCATCATTTATGCAAATATTATTTTATATTGTGACAATCTCTAACTAAGTTGTATCTTAATATTTAATGATTCTAATTCAGCATTTAGTTTGCTGTCACCTTATATTTTTTTTAGCCAATAGCTTTAATCTAGTGACCAGTTTTCACGTACTTACATACTGCTTTGTCTCACTTATCTTTATCAGCTCATATAATTTAATATTACATAGATTTTAGACACGTTCAAGTAGGTTTGACCTGTTGAGTAGTGCTGATTCGTCAAATCTTCCAATATTTTCTTACTGTGG
The DNA here is from genome assembly GCA_944470375.2 of Schistosoma guineensis. Lineage (NCBI taxonomy): Eukaryota > Metazoa > Platyhelminthes > Trematoda > Strigeidida > Schistosomatidae > Schistosoma > Schistosoma guineensis. The sequence goes on along the minus strand of OX103892.1, from coordinate 45,936,115 downwards.
AAAGCTGTTTTAGTCAACCAGTCACCGTTGTATTACTTATTAGTTGAAACAGTCTACTTTTACTTGTAGCATTGTATGGACCTTGATTACATTTTCTATCTACTAATAATAAAATAGTATTAGGGATGGGGTTGTGGAGACTTCCGAATTTTATTAAAATCACGAACCGATCTTAGTTAGTGTTATGACTTTAAATTGATGTCAATTTCTACCCTGTGTTATCGATCGATTACAATGACACGCAAACACGTACGGACGGCCTAGAGTCTCGATTTGTCTCACTTCCCTGTATAGCCCAGTTAGTTGAGTCCAGAAGACAAGCTACAGCCTCGGAGATATGAATCACTATATTTCAAACATACTTTGTTTATATACCAGTCAAGCATACCACAGCGTACCATAAAATAGAAAACAACATTTTGTACAAGTGAACAGATATCGACCAATAGGCAATGTCCATTTAAAGTCCAAGGACACCATTGGACTTAACATGATAATTATTGGTCTATTCCTGCGCATCCACAACACCTCCCCTTTTTTGAAGATCCGGAGTTGATATCCGGATTTTGAATTTTTCTGGGTTCATCCTCCCCCACGAAATAATGTTGGGTCCTCATATTCCCAAGTTATAATTAATTTGACTTTATTTAACACATAATTGTCAGATTTAACAGAGAAGTCACTGAAAGTGATTAAATAGTGGGGATCAATGTCGCTTGATATGAGGTCATCAACGTTTGATTCTTCTGGAACATTATCATGGGATTTGTTGAAAATCTCATTTGTAAACAGTTGACCACTGAGACAATCAACATCTATCAAAATTGCATTAGATTTCTGATCATCATTTGATGCATCTAACACATTTTCTGGTACAAGAGGATCTAGATAATAAGATTCATCACAATCTTCTGTTGTTGACTGATGAGGACCATTTGAAACAGCTGGATTCAGTGTACTGCACGATTCGTTCCCTGCTCCGTTGTGGGCGGGTACTGCAATTAATTTATGAGCATTTAATGAGAGATCTTCCTGTGAGCTGGGTACATCATTGTCTGTACACGTTTCAGGAACAGTGGGATTTGAACCCACGACAGGGAATGTTTCCGAATTTGACATTTCTGGACAACTGGGCGGATCATGAATGATTGTCTCGTTCACATCACTGGTCGTCCGGGATTCACAGAGGCTTTTATAGGCAGCTTCATATGTTCTGCAGTTGTTTTCCAGATCAGTCTGCAGATGAGAAATGAACTTATCAACTTCTGCTGCATTTCCGAAACATGGAAAATTTACCAACAGTGTGCGTAAATTTCCTAAAAAATTCAACTGGCTATTTTTGAAGCACTGCTGTTGTTGCTCAAGTAGAAGCTGTAATTGATCGGAAAAGGTAGTCATTTTTTTTCTTTTCTGCACCCAGGAATGAAAATTAACTGTAGGAATAATGACCAATGTTGCTCAAGGACGCTGATGACAATCTGGATGCTGATTGGTCAAAATAATTATGCTGAATCTCGTCCAATTAGAGGGTTCAGAATTTTCTCTACCCCGTCGCCAATTGTTATGACGGGTGTGACTGCAGGTTTTGGTAAGCAGCGTTTATTGATCGATTCGGTGACAGTAAACACGTACGGACGGCCTACAGTTCTGATTTGTCTCACTTCCCTGTATAGCCCAGCCAATTGAGTCCAGAACACAAGTTTCAGCCTCGGATATATGAATCATTATATTTCAAACATACTTTGTTTATATACCAGTCAAGCATACCACAGCGTACCATAAAATGGAAAACAACATTTTGTACAAGTGAACAGATATCGACCAATAGGCAATGTCCATTTAAAGTCCAAGGACACCATTGGACTTAACATGATAATTATTGGTCTATTCCTGCGCATCCACAACAGTTAGACAACCAGTGAAAACCTCAAAGCCCTAAACACCTGTTTCTTGCTAGACTGTGGCTCCGCAGTAGTGTGTATACGTGACCCCTCAACCGGGAGTGGGACCCAGAACTCTCGGTGTCATCCCCAGTCGCCTAACCCTTAGACTACTGGGCATCTAATCGTGTACAAGTCTGACTTGAATCGCTCCATGATAGTGCTTGACTATATTTTATTGTTCCTCATACCTCGGTTTTCTACGGTTGCCTAGGTTTAATTTATGGTTTCAGTGAAAGTCAACAGTATCCGCAACCCCATACTGTTAATTATCATGTACTCGCTAGTGAATTATTTCGGGGGGAAATTTCCGATGTTTTAATACGAAGCTGTGTCCACTGGAGTGTGAGGAAGATACCCACTAAAGTCAATGAAAGACGGTCAGGCAGTATCATTTATCGATCAAAGTTATATTTGTATACCATCAAATGCTCGGCTCAGCTGTCTATAAGTTAGGTACTCATGCGCCAGACTAAGGGTCCTGGGTTTGATTTTTAGTTGAGAGATCATGAATATGCACTGCTGTGAAGTCCTATACTCATGCTTCTACGTTTCCAATGATGATCTAGTTAAAAACAGTTTGTAATCTCAGCAAAATTGTTAATTAGACTCCTTATGCCCCAATTATTTTGAGCTATTTTCATTTATTACGTAATCTTATGAACCTAGTTTCCAAGTAACTTTTTTTATTTGTTATCTATTCTTTGTCTTTTGTATATTGAGATATAAGCTACTAATTTCACTGTCTTGATATACCGCCGCAATCTAATGCTTGTATTTCATATATTTTAGAAATGATTATTATGTAATAATTCGTCTGTCTTATTTGATGATATGGTTTCGCAGACCCATTATATGACAAATCATTGTTGTTAACTTCTTCAGCATATGTATATTTCTGTTTTTTGGTATTATGAAACATGTATGCTATGTACATTCTCACCGATTTATTTCGGCAATTAATGTCTTTCTTTTCTTAAATAATTATAGAAACTGAACGAACAAGACCATTCGGTAGAGGTGGTAGTACAATGGGTGGTGGATTCAATAGAGCGTAAGAGATAAATATCCTGACTGATTGGTTATTTGTGTTTTTCTTTACATTTAATCAGTTATTATATAAGTTCTAATTGATTGTGTCATTCACTTTCAACAATAATGATTAGGATATATCAAATTGACTTGTCAAATCTTATAGATTGTTTTAAACTTATAATCTTCAAAAGGGATTTTGTGATTTTAGAGGAGTCCCATACTAGAACAAAACGGCCGTTTAGTGCTTCCAAGTTTTCCATGGTGGTCTAGCTTCAATTGTCTCATGATTTCAGTTTATCCGAATCTGATGTGCTAATTTAGTAAAGCATAAATTCAGTCAATATTATGCAACAATGCTCCAATTAATACGGCTTGTTTGTGCTTTTATGATAAGCGACGATAAAGAAAACACTTCAAGGTATCAGCTACTGTTAACAAAAAATAATTATTCAACATGTAGAGTTTATGTTGGAGGAAAACATACTTTCAAGTGTCTTCAAAACATCGCTTGCATATGGTTAAATCACTGATTAATGCTGAAGTGAGATATAGATTATGAGTGGTGACTATACAGCTTTGAATTCTTATCGTCTGAATTAACATTGATATGTACTAGACATATTCAATCATGACTTACCTCAACACATAATGTTGACTGAAGTAAGATTAAGTTGGAATAGAAGACTTAAGGAGCTCAAACATCAGTTTATGAAATCATAGACTGTTAAATTCAGTTGTATCGGTACCACGACCAGTGGTTAAAGACGTTGGGTTTGTGGCAAGCCCATTTTGCCACTGTATCATTTGTCTATTCATTGTAACTCAGACTCTTAATTCACTATGTTAATTTCGGTGTGTATGATCGAATGCATGACTGTACATTAACCCTTAAGCTATCCTCCTATTGGTTGCAATGTACTGATAATCGATAATTTATCCACACCCGATTAACTCTCAAAAATATATATGGATTTTAAACACACTCTGTTTCATCGTGTGCTTGCTCGCTGTACACTTGCGGATTTTTATTAATCATTAACAATAAATTATCTCTACAACTGGTGTTCAGTCTTCTCAATAATCTCGAGTAAATCCGTAATTCTACTAGGAGATTAAGCCTACCTTAAATACTCAGTTAACGGGATATTATTTATTGGAGTCAGATATTGAGGACATTAGCCTCAACAGGTTACATGGTTCAGAATCAGCTATAATGACCCTGAATTGAGTCAGTTTATTACACGTGTATCTTTTCTCGAACAGTACCATCTAGACCAGTCAGATGTAGCTCACATGGTAAGGGTATGCTGTTGACCGGGATTCAACCTCCTTTTTAAGTAATCAGACACACCCCATTAGTTTGAATTTCAGCTTTACTTTATCGGAGACAAAGATGTATATACTAATAAATATACACTTATTTCAGTTGGAAAATAAAAGTTCCCTACTCTCGTATTTTTCATTGGAGTAGCTGATCGGACTCGTGTACCAGAATCAGACACTGCGCAGCATAACATTATTCACGGTTTTATTAATTCACTGAAACATTATTTCGTATATGATAGATATTCTGAACAAAAATTTAAATCAATTTACTAGTACATGTCAGTTTTAATTTAAGTAATAACTTTTACTTGCGCTTGTTACTCCTAGTGAAGGAGCATAGGCCGCTCACCAGCATTCGCCATCCAACTCTGTCCTGGGCAATCCTTTTCAGCTCTTTCCAGTTATTATTCATCCTTTTCATATCTGATTCTGTTTCCCGACGTAATGTGTTCTTCTTGGCCTTCCTCTTTTCCGTTTCCCTTCAGGATTCCAAGTTAGGGCTTGCCTCGTGATGTAGTTTGATAATTTGCGTAATGTATGTCCTATCCATTTCCATAGTCTTTTCCTAATTTCTTTTATAGATCCTTATTAAATTTCCTTTGTTTTGTTTTATTTTCCACTTATTCTCCTAGATCTAAAAATCTGGATATGGACACTGGTAGCTCAACTCCATGGCGTAGAGAGTAAGTTCGTCTAAAGTAGTTTTTGTGCAGTCAGATTTTTGAGTAGCTACTCACTCTCTACGGTCAAATTACTGCATTGAATTACAGAAATTTATTGATTATTCTGAAGGCCTTGTTTCACTATCACAATTATTACGAAATTCGAATGAAAGTTAAATACTTTTCATCATTATGGTAACAAGTGTATAGGTTACTTAGTCAATTTAATACTGTAACTCGGTAACTGTGTATGGGTTTTTTACTCATTTTAAAACAGTTACGCTTTGCATGTAAGTGATAGCAATAATATCTGGATGTCTTGAACAATATAAATGGCTTCGTCATGAAAGTTAAATACCTTAAATTATTAGATTACGGATTCACCCCGGATAACCAGATCTATATAGTTTGCTTTTCAAGCTACTCTATGTAAAGGTTTGGGATTCTATACATCTGGTCAAACCGAAATAAATAGAAAAGCCTTTTCAATCAGTGGAATACCTCATTAATTGCTTAAACCACTAAGTCATTCTTCTTGTCCCTTATTTGATCTGAATAGTTCTTATGATTTTTTTGCCTTAACCTATTTTCGTTTATTATATAGAGGTCCAAATGCCACAGCGGGCAAATCACAAGTTTTTGAAGAAATGAGAGGTGGTAATGTGTAAGTTTTATGTTGCTTTTGTTCGTTTCATTATGTCAATTTGTTTCGAAATTAAAAATAACTTCACATTCCGTGAATTGACCTTAGATCATAGTGTTTGTAAGATATATTAAGATAAAGTGTGTTTGTGTACTTGTAAATCTCCATAATTTCGATATGGTCAGTTCAACTACTGATTTCATACATGTCATAAATTTTATCCAAGTGTTTCAATTTGTAGAACACTACATTTTTTTCCTATTGGTATATAATTGGTCAATGATCGTCGTCGGTTTGTGTAGCAACATTTAGTCATAATCAGCATAGTTCCTGGTGAATATGTGCATTGGTTCAACTAACTATGCTATATTAGGACGAGATGAATGTAACATGATGAGTTATGCAAAATCAGAATAATGTAGTAGCAATTAATATTGGGAATATGGTTCAGAGAGATGGGATTGAAAAGATACTCTAAGTCATAATTGAAAAGATGAGAAAACGTGAACCAATTCTAAACCGTGTTGTACAAAGTCTCCATCAATCGGTCGCAGTTATTGCACAGAAATTAGCCAGACAGTCTAAACCTACTTACATGGTTCAAGTTCAGTGATAATCATGTTCATGGATTGATGCTACGTTTTTGGTGTGGCTACCTCGAGCTTTTTTTCCAGCTTGCTCCTACACTAGCAAACATCGACCGTTGAGATAAAAGTTGATATTATTTGTACCTTCGTGTATGATCTAAAAGATATGATGATAATGTAATTTATTCACAAAGTACTGTTTAAGTGATGTCCAGTTACATACTACTAATAATTGGTTTCCAAACCCTTATTAATAGTATAATGGTCAGACCTGCAATCTGTTGGTTAAACTCAGTGTTTTTACCACTGTCCCCGTTGTTCAAAAGTCTGGCTGTGGTTTATGTTAATGTTATGGCTTTAAGTTTGCTGTCGAATTTTACCCTGTGCTAATTGTCGTGTCCTTGACGATCGATTACAGTGACAGTGACACGTAAACACGAACGAACGGCCTACAGTTCTGATTGGTCCTACTTCCCTGTCTAGCCCAGTTAGTTGAGTCCAGAACACAAGCCACAGACTCTGAGATATGAATCATTATATTTCAAACATACTTTGTTTATATACCAATCAAGCACACCACATCGTACCATAAAATAGAAAACAACATTTTGTACAATATACAACAAGTGAACAGATATCGACCAATAGGAAATGTCCATTTAAAGTCCAAGGACACCATTGGACTTAACATGATCATTATTGGTCTATTCCTCTGCATCCACAACAGTTAATAAACCGATTGGTTACTGTGCGCACCTATACAATGTAATCGAGTGGTAGCTCCTCACGAGACAAAGTTACTGATCCCAGCACATAGATGTAAATTGTGATTAAACGCAATCAGCATAGTACGTTTTTGTCTTGTAAGAATATAATACCTTAATATAAAATAAACATATGAGATATCCTATGTCGAATGAGCCCCCGAATGCTCTCACATGGCCACGCGTTTTTAGTCTCCGTCAGGGAAGCCGTACTCACTACCTTTTCGTGGCGGGGGTGTTGTTTACGAGATCGAGATGACGAAAAGCGAATGTCCGGCGCTTTAACTGGATTGTTGGACACGGAGAGTCCACCTAGGGTAGTTTGAAAACCCTGATTCCAAACCAATGGTGCACATGGCCTCCAATGTCCTGAAAGAACAAATGGCGTATGAACCAATCGTTGAAAGTGCATCTCCTTACGATGCTCCACTGCCTTGTGGATCAGACCTTTGTGTCGAAGGCTCCGGATGTGGCCTTCTAAAAATACCACCTGCTTCGGTTTGGACACACGGGGTATATCACAGACCTCACACAAATCAAATGAGATTTGTGTGGCGCATGTATATTTGGTGCCCCTTGTACCAATATTTATGTGTTCAAATAAATAAATATCAAATGGGCTATTACTAATATGTTTTGTGGGTCACTAATTTGCCCGTATAATTAAGACCTGACCATCTAGTTCAATTCTTGCGCATCAAGTCAAAAAGCATCAATTTCCACATTTCACATCCCAACTATTCACTTATTTATCGTGTGAGTGAACAATAGTCCACCATCAATTTCATTCTGTCAAGTAGCCTTATGTTTTAGATGTATATGCCAAGTAATTTTTAGACAGATCAGCCTTAGGTCACCGCACTTCCCATCAAAGCTTAACATCTTAAGTGTTCTCACGTATTGGTTTAATTGTTCAGCGACGATAGCAATCCCAACTCAATAATTTTGCTAGGAAATTGACCCTTGTTGAACTGAGTAGATAATACTTCTTACTTCAGTTTTTACTGTTCCTTACAGTTCTTGCACTCCTATTTTCTTTGCGTGTGTGTATGTGTGTGATATCCATCTTGGTGTCCTATTTTGTAACGAGTTTTTTTATGTAAATACTAAACAATCAAACTGTTCACCTATATTTTGTAAATTATTGAGAACAACTCTTAGAGAACGGGATTCTCATTATTGGTGCTGCACGTTTCCACTGAATGTTTTAAAGGTGTATATATAATTAATTGTCAGACAAATCTTAACAAGTAACTTGTAATCGCATTGTGTGAAATGTGTATTGCCATAATATGCATCACATAGTTTGATGATCATCTCATTCCACTAGCCAGTTATTGTTGTTGTATCTTTTGTCGTTAATTTGAAAGATAATCAAATGAATTTCATAATTTTTTTCTTTACTGTAAAGGAAACGACCTTTTGGTAGCTCAGGATTCCCTTCACGACTTTCTAGGTATGTTGTTGTTTAAAAAATTGGTTTGCATAGGCATTTTTCTTCAACCCATTTGAGATGGTAATGTCCTACTTTATCTACTGTCAATGGGTGTTTGGTTTTGTCTACGCGACTCTGGCTTGTCATATAGATCGATTTGGAATGATTGACATGGCTAATTATAAATATTTCACCCTAAAACCTCAATGATGAAACTCCCCTACTAATTGTTAGATGATCGATCCGAGCGAAAATGTCCACAACAATTTTCAACTCAGAATTCGTTCAACTGATCAATTAGTTGAAGACTAGCAAGCTGCTCCATTCTACTTTCAGTCAGTCAGCAACAATGTAGAACTTCGTACGTACTTACATCAATTCAATTTCCCATACCACGTTAGCACAGAGACACAATTGTCGATTCAAATCCCGTAGTGAAAGTATCAGCAGTAATCGGAAAGATTAGTGTTTGAAGTTATCATTCAAGGAGTATAATCTAGTGAAATGAATTTGGAAACAGAAAAATGGAAGCGATATGAAGAATCCAGAAGATTTTAATCTAGGAGAACACAAAGAGTGTATGCACCTGCGCCATTACAACCGATTTTGAGCCATGTGATTCAAGGTCTCTAACCATCGGTATTTATGTCTTCAAATAAATAAACCATCGGTTGCTATTCATCTCGCGGATCCCAATCAGATAGTCTTCACCTACCAACATGGCTCAGTCCGCTTGTCAGTGACTTCATGAATTTGTGCTATTTTTTAGTCTGGCCGCCACTAGCTTTCTTCCAACCTACTCCTACATCAGAAAACATCGCTCATCGGGGTAGTCGGTGGTTGGGCATAGATAACACTTGTCCCAGCCATCTCAACTGATGAAATTTCACTACTTCATCAATTGATTTGTCATCCTTACCTAGTACTCGTTTCCTAACATCTGCGTTACTTACTCGGTGGTCCCAGGATATATAAGCAATATTTCGAATACGAGTAACCTACGAATATCCTCTACTCTTGCTGGCCGTTTTTCACTGCCATAAAGTAGGACGGAACGAACTGCTGCTCAGTAAACCCATTCTACTTTAATGTTTCTCAGTCTATATCAATCTACCAGCCCTCATTAAAAACTTGTGTTCTTATGGTAAACACAACTCAGCTTCTAATTAATCAATAGTCCCACACAAGCTTCTTTGAATTTTTAGTCAAAATTAATCACAACTAAAACAATCCTCTCAAAAACCATTATCAGTTTTATGTAATAGTTTTATCGTGTATTAACATTTATTATCTACTCTATCACAAGACTCATACCAGTGAACACAGTTACCTATCATTAAAAAAATGTTTTCATGTTCTACTATGGATTCCCATTATTTTGTTTATGATTTCTAAATGTATTCGTCAAGATTAAAACGAATAGTTTGACAGAAATTGGGCGCCAAATATGGAGAAATCATTATATTTGAAATAATCTCAGCGATTGAAATTTAAAATAACGATTCCAACGTTTCACGTCCAGCCAACTTGTCTGAACTTCTTCAGGGGAATAATCAAAATCATCAAAGAAATATATAGCTTTCAAAACAACATCCAAATTTGATTGGTTTAACACTGTATAGTTTTGATTGTTAAAACGCTGTATATTTATTTGATGATTTTGATTTTGACAAGTTAGCTGGACCGCGAAACGTTGGAATTGTTGTTTTAAATTTGAATCGTTGAGATTATTTCAAATATAATTTTCACACATATAATAATATTCTAGGTATCATTACCAAGGTTTGATTTGATAATTTCGATTAAGTTGAGCATTGGATAGATTGTTATAAATAGAAAAATTAGATTTTCTGACGTTTCGTAACTTAGTGTAAGCCACTTCTTCAAAGCAAATAAATAACCAAATTAAAACTTCTTCATATTAACTTGTTCAGACCTGTTTTTGATTGATCACATATTATTCTTATTGTTCCGTTGTACTATTTAAACTTGGATTCATTTTAATTTGATTATTTATTTACTCTGAAGAAGTGACTTACATCAAGTCACGAAACGTCATTGGGATATTACAAATATTCTTATTTATTTATTTTTAATGATATTTGTTCTATATGGTATTATCTTGTTTCTTTATTATTATTATTATTATTCTATTTTACTTGTAGTGGTGGATTATCTGACGACAGGAAGTACTAATCATCAACTAAAACATACTATATTTCACTCTTTTATTCATTCAACAATCAATCACTTATATATCGGTTCATTTGTTGTTTATTGTTGTATAAGTTATATCACATAATTAATATGAGTGAGTAATCAAATGATAATAAAAGAAAGAAAGAAAGAAACGGTGTATGTATATCTTCTGTTTTATGAAGAGAATATTTTCCATTTGTATGATGATACTATTTGCTTAGTCTTATTCTTATTTCATTTTGTATGCAGTATCTAACTTCAGTTTTCACTTATGTTTAGTCTAAACACATGATTAGATTGACATTGTATTGTTCCTCTATCTGATTGTCTCTTTCATAATAATAATAATAATAATGCTTATCGGACAAATACAATTCATGATAAATCATTATTATTATTATTATCAGTTATGTATTTGAGAATTAATAAATAAATCTTTCTTCTTCGGTGCTCAAAATGTGTATTTTATTATTATGTAATTTATATACATGAGGTTTGAATAATTTTTCTGGTTAGCGTTTTTTTAGCGAGTTAGTTTTCTACGGGATTGGGACGCTAACCCCATGCCCAACCCTCCTCCTTTATCCGGGCTTGGGACCGGCAGTAGCCCCGGAGGGACTCCAGGCGGAGAACTACAAAAGCCATCATCCAGAAAATACAGGTGGTTATTAACAATTGTCTACGCAAAATACTTCAGATCCATTGGCCGGACACTATTAGCAACAACGTACTATGGGAGAGAACAAACCAGATCCCAGCGGAGGAGGAAGAAGTGGTGGAAGTGGATAGGACACACATTGAGGAAAGCACCGAACCGCGTCACAAGACAAGCTCTCACATGGAATCCTCAATGCTAAGCAAAGTTAAAGAAGAAGACCAAAAAACACATTACACCGAGAAATGGAGATAGACATGAGAAAAATGAACAAGAATTGGATGGAACTAGAAAAAAAGGCCCAGAACAGAGTGGGTTGGAGAATGCTGGTCAGTGGCCTATGCTCCATTGGGAGTAACAGGCGTAAGTAAGTATATACAGGAGGATTATATACATGTATATTCAAAACAAACATTTGAAAAGAGTTAGAAAAGATTGCCTACGACAGGATTGAATGGAGTGTGTTGGTAGGCGGCGACCTAAGATAGTAATGCTGATGCTGATGAAAGTGTCTGTCAGTTCTTAGTGAAATCTAAATATTTATGTACTAGTTTAGAAGTTGTGGAGATTATTAATTTTTTGATTGAGATCATGATCCACAACCCCTATACTAGTAATCAACATGTGCTCACTGGTGACTAGCTTCGTGAGGGAATTCTTGGAGTTCTAGTGAGAAGCCGTGACCAGTGGAGCTAATCTATGTCGGGTAGAGACAGGTATCTACCTCAGTACAATGGAAGTTGGTCGCGTAGTTTCGTGGATTGGTTGATGTTGGACACTACCACCACTGGATGCCGGCTTAGTGGTCCAGTAGGTCGAGCGCGAGACCGAAGGCCCTGAGTTTGAATCTCGTGGGGGGGCGGGATCGTGGATGCGCACTGCTGAGTAGTCCCACAATAGGACGAAACGGCCGTCCAGTGCTTCCAGGTTTCCAAAAATGGTCTAACGTCAATCGGTTCATGATCTAAATCAAAAATATATATGTACCTGATAATAACTATAATTAGTTTTATTATCTTATCTTTAGTTCATTCACAGTTATGCTTGTATGACGAAAGAATATTGCATGACACTGGAATTTGTTAGTTAATCACTACTTCCTATATCGGGTCCCAAGATGTACATACATGCCAGGAAGAAGAATATATCTGTAAAATCTCTGAATATGAAACCAATCCGAAGTTTCGCTCGGCAATCTGGTACAAGCTTTTTTACGGAAATATAATCAAAATTATCGGATATAAATAGGTGCAAGGTCGTTCGTTAAAAAATGTACTAATTAGGTTATCGAATCACGGTAACAACGTCTGAAGTATTTGCTGTAGTGTTTGAAAGACAAAAAGTGTGTATGTATATGCAAGTGGATATGAGGTGTGCGGAGAAATTTATCGCCTATGATCAGTGAATGCTTGTGTTACTATGCTATTCCAGTTAAATGTTCATCATATTCAGACAAGACAACTGAAGGAATGAAGTGATATTCACTTTTATCGACTATATTTATTTAACATGCATACTGTGAAGCAGTAAATGTTGTAATTTATAGATCATGCCTGTAAAAATGGCGTGTACCCGCCTTTGCAGAAGTTTATTATTATGAGCGCTTACTAACTTTTCCGCTCTATTCCCAGGATATATGGTAGCTAGATATCAGAATCACCCAGACCTATTTCGGCGCTCACCTAAGGCACTATTGTGGTTCTAGTTGGCAAGAGGACTTCCTAACTGAAACGATGGCAATGACACCTGATGAATCCTCTATAGTGGAATCGAAGATGCCACAGGCATTCGGAGTTTGACAACTTTACATGTAACATCTTTGTCATCGAAGTATTCCAACCCGGTCAAATCAGGAGTCAGAGGTGACGAGGTTGGAAGAAATATTTGAAAGGCTATCGATAAATTACGAAGCATTTAATCTAATCTGGGTAGCAGTCGTAAAGGATGCGTAGCGTAGCATATCCACTCGTGATCAAGTTTAAATGTGTGACCCAACGCCTTCATCTAGATTTGTCCATGGTCGGTTGACACACTTCTACTCAAATAACGGGAAAATCAATTCAGGTTGAGTCATCAAATTTTAGTTGTAAATTGGAGACTATCAACCGAAATATATTTCTCTAATGGTGATCATAATGGCAGTGCGCAGTAAACCCGTCCTTTGGTTGATAAACGGATATCTCGCCTACTCCATAAATGACGCAAGTTGGTAAAAGCTAGTCGAGCCTTCTGTATCCGTGCTGAGATTTCGTCACACACCAAACCACAAGGGCTGATGAGACTTCCAAGATAAGTGAATCGGTCGACACGCTCAACTACCTCACTCCCTATCATTTGTTCGGGTGTCGATGCAACCCAATTCTGAAGCAACATTTTACATTTCGAGGGTAGAATCGCATCCCGAACATGCCTGCATTGTTGCTTAGAGTGGACAGAGGACTGCATTTTGTCAGCGTCCCCACCAAATATATCATTGGCATACTCTTAGTCAACAAGTGAATCTCCTGATAGAAGCTCAAACCCTGGAAAGTCAGATGTGGAAAGTGTTATCTCTAAAAGCATGTCAACGACAAAGTTAAACAAGAATGGAGAGAGTGGGCAGCCCTGACGAACACCACTTGAGGTAATCAATTCTGATGACAGTTCGCCATAAGATCTCACTCTACCAGTTGTGTTCTACTAGAGAGCCTTCACAAGGTTAATGTACTTTTTTGGTACTGCTTTCAATGGCAAACACTGCCATAGGACCTCACGACCAACAGAGTCAAATGCTGCCTTAACGTCGAGAGGTACTACCATTGTGGGACGTCAGAATGTGTGTCTGTGTTCTAGAACCTGACGTAGTGTGAATATCTAGTCTATACAATCACGTCCAGGTCGAAAACCAGCCTCATTTTCTCCAGTCTGTTCTTCACGAGCTTTGGTTAGGCGTCGAAGTATTATTGAAGCTAATATTTTAGATACTATATTTGTCAAACTGATTCCTCTGTGATTGTCACATGAGGACTTTTGTCCTTTCTTATAAACTGGCACAATCAGTGATTGATACCAGTCAGATGGGGTTACGTCCAGTTCCCAAATTCTACCTAGGACCTTAGTTAATCTCATCGCTAATACTAGACCGCCATCCTTAAAAATCTCAGGGGTAAACCTGTCAGGGCCTGCTGCTCTCCCTCGTTTCAGATTTCCTATGGCTTTTTCAACTTCGTAAAGAGTCGGAGGACCTACATTAACTTTCCATTCAGGTTGACTGGAGATCGTGAGAAACCTAAGTGTTGCTGAAGGCCAGTTGAACTGATCCCTAAAGTGTTCTGCCCATCGATACAATCTCCTGGATTAAGAATGTATAATATGTCCATCTTTCTCTGAGAGTGTTTCGCTAACAGTCGGTTTCCTTAACAAGTCTGAACAATTGTCTGCTATTACCTATTGCCTCTGCCTTTTCCATCTCTCTTGCTTTCGCTACCCATCACTGTTCGCGATCATTGCGTAGGCTTCTTTTCAGCTTGTGCTTAAGCTGACTCCGCTCTTCATTATGTTCAGAGCCAGGTGGAATCAGTTTCCGAGCATCTATCAGTGCTGTAGATGCTGCTGAGATCCAGTGTCTCTCCCTAACTTGTGGTTTACCGTACTAGCAGACATCACTGCTGTTTCCACAGCTTTTCGGATATCATTCCATTCTGCATCGGGGTAGGCATCACATACATGGCTTACTAATTGTCTTTCTAGTTGTTCCTGAAATATACTCTTAGCTTGACTATCATTAAATAGGGCCCTAAGAGGTTTCCATGCAGCGTCTTTCCTACGTCCAGTAAGACGTAGACAGATGCGCGCTCGCACTAGAGCATGATCTGGATCTAAGCATGTGCTCCAGAATGAGCGACAGTCTTCTGCCGAGCCCCTCCATCGGTGGCTGATAGCGATGTGATCTATTTGGGTCCAACGTTGGGACGAATTATGGAGTAGCCATGTTAAAAGATGTTTTTCCTTATGTTCAAAGTTAGTATTTGCAAGGAACAGGCGGTTATCTGAGCATAGCTGCAACAGACGGTCGCCATTATCTGTTCTTTGAGCCACGACACCATAAGGTCTACCTACGTGTCTTTCCCTATCGCTTAGTTTACCTACTTGAGCATTAAAATCACCGGCCACTACTACTACATCAGAGCGCCTAGCTTTTAGGAGGAGGTCGGAGAGCTTTCTGTAAAACTCATCCTTTACATCATCTGAGCTGCAGTCAATGGGAGAATAGGCAGAGACGTCGAAAAGGCAACGACAAGTGTCCCTGTCTTTCCGGATACTTACTGTTCCGTTCAGTCGGACAGCGCACAAACGACTGTCTACTGGGATCCAGTCTAAAAGAGCTAGTTCTGCCCTAGGACTCAATGCTATACCTACGCCAGCGAGGCCACGGGAAGCAGAATCAGTGCTTCCAGATACACGAAGCGTAGATGCAGTCGGTTCTTTATTTTGGCTTGGTGAGGTCAAATGAATGACGCTACTCTGATCCTGTATGCGCATTTCGGAGACGCAGCACGCATCGATTGCGCGAGATTCTGAAGTCCTAGCTAAGGAAGCCTGCTGTCCTATTTGGCACAGTGTTCGGACGTTAAAAGCTCCTACGTGTAGTTTAGAGCGTGGTTTCAGGAGACCAGGAATAGAGTTTCACGTACTCGAATCGTTTGCCCTAGCGGTGCGAGGTGATAAAGAGACGTGGGGAGGGTTAGTCGGGGAGATAAGAGAGGTATTAGAAGGTATTGGAAGGATTTGAATGTGACCACCTTGGTCTCTTGTGTTGTTACGGGTATGAGGGCTGATATCACTTCCCGGCTGCCCACACCGTGGAAGGGTATTCCTTGAGGAACCTGAAAAGGAAATTGGATTAGTGTTGGTCTTGACGACCTGGGAGCGTGACCGCAGAGCCCAAGGGACAACTGCCTGAGGCCGGTCGCGCACGGCCTTTTTGTGGAAGGTTTTTGACGTGTTAGCTCCGTACTTCAAGGGGCCTTACCGCCGGAGACGGAAATCCGTGAGGTAAGGTGAGGTGTGACATTTTTAGGGTCGACCTTTTCTAACCCCACCCCTCCTTGTGGGAAGGCAGCATCGCTGTCATGCTGGTTGTCCGAGGGAAACACCTTACTGCTGTCACACCCCTCTCCAGTCAGCAGTACGACTTCGCCCTCAGACCTGGAGTTGCTGCTTTTAATCTTACCGTTCTCCAATCGACCTGCCTGGCATGGTAGGACCTACAGGAACATATGTTCCGGCCAATAAAGCTAATAACAGATCACGTGAAATTGAGTTTGTTCACAATTAATTCAATCAAGTCATTATATTAACTTATTAACGAACTGAGTCATCCTAACATTAACTTATCTATGTCATTATATCTTTATTATTGTTGCGTATGTATGAACATGTATGCTTGAGAGCTGCCTACTGCCTACGCATCTATTCACTCTGCTAGTCTTACTACTAACTACTTATTTTTTCGATGACTCATTCATTTCACTATGTATATATATGTTCATGTTATTCATATTCATTGCTCTCGCTCGCTTGCCTTTCGGCACAAATCTTCTATGCTTGTTTAACGCATCTGTGATTTTGGATATCTGTGTTTGGTCCCGTGATAAACGTGATCAATGCTTCGTATTCGCCTTCTGATCAATATACCGTTGAGGCGTTTTATATAGTTATCAAGACAAACTGTATACGGAGTTTAAGGATTATATCGAATACCGACCCCCACAAGCTCGATTGGGTCATCACGATAGGCGAGCCCGACCACCACGTCAAGGTAGCAGCTACGATCGGTATTAGCAGGTTACAAATGAGTATGTGCAAACCACTTATCACGTGTCGGGTGAGAACAAGAATGTCAAGACGAATTAATGGGGAATAATCATCAGTAATTTTCGGATTTGTGAGAAATCTAGTTCAACTTCTTGCATCATGTTTGACAGTTTAGAGGTTAAGCTTGGCTGCATTGATAATAATAATAATATATTTCTGCATGAGCAGGTACACGCCGTTTTTACAAACATGAACTGCAAACTACCACATTTGTTGGCTTACAGCATGCTTCCCAACTTATTAAGTTTATAGTTGTTATAAAGTAGACTCGTAGAGCACTTGCTGTAAACTATGACCTTGAGGAGACGCTTAAGTCAAGTTTGTTCCATATTTCAGAAGCTCCATAGCTGTTCCCTCAGCTGAAGATTACTAACTTGGTGCTGATGTTATCTTGTGTTGTCATAACCAGTTGATATGTAACAGGCTCCATAGATGCAAGACAACTGGTGGTAGGCAGTCGATTCTGCGGTCCTCCTGACTTTTTAGGGTGGCAGTGAGGGTGTAGAATTATGGTCTACTATGATATTAGCACTGCTCTAATAATAGACCTAATCCTAAATTTGTAGATTTGTCATGATATAACTGCCTAATCTATAAGATCTTACGTGGAAGTCACACCATCGACTACACCAACTCACTGTATCGTATCAATCACCAATACATGATGTAGAACAAGGTTAAGCTAGAGAAAGAACAATATATTTAATATGAATAGAAGATATAAGGTAACATTCAGCAGAGACCACGCCTGCATGGCCGAGCCATGCCACTCGATCAACTTCCATTCATTCAATTAACTGTTCCCGCCTTTTCCATCGTTAGGTATTTCTCCGCGTTAAATATTGAATATCTATTTTCCGAGTAGTGTTGTGTTCAGCCTTGAAGATTGTATGGTTATGGTCCAATGCCACTACACTACTCTCCCACCAGAATCAACGTGATGTTGGTTCGATACCAAATTGGATGGGATCGTCGCGCGCTGGAGGTTACCAAGGATAATAAGAATCCTCCGGGTATTGATAAGCTGAAAGATTAATCAAAAAGAAAGCGGCAGCATCTGGTCGGGAAATACATGTAATAATTTTAAAATATCTGCCTTCATGCTTAAAACGCTTGAAATGAAAATTTGGGTGAAGATTATTTGAGCTATAAAAAATGGGGTTACAATAATAATAATAATAATAAAACGATGCGTGTTAATAGCCGTTGGTTAATAACTTAACGTATAGGTAGTAAGTATTTTGTGTTTAGAAATAGTAAAGTGATGAATATTGTAGAAATGTTAATATTGGTTTTAGTTTTGGTTTAAATTATGAAATCAAATAACGATTATGCCGGTAAGTTGTCCACATGAGTTGAATTCCAATTGCATTTATATTAGTAGGCTAACTGAAGGAACAAAAGTATACCGTGGAGAAGAATTCCAACTAGTGTTCCAGTTAGTTTGATACGGTTTATTTAGTTACGGGGAGATTTCCTCAACCTCATTTTTACTTGACCGTGATAGAATTTAGTAATACTACTAATACACATGAATGGTTATCAAAAAAAAATTTAAATACATGAGTGATAATTATATGAATTTTGGACAGATAGCTAGGAACAAATCGTTAAACATGAGTGTATTCGTAAGAGACATGCTCTGGACTCAATGTTCTGATCTGCGGCAGACTATTTATTTATATTTATACTTGCTGGCTGATTGGGCATACAAGTTAGTTGCAAGTATACAGTTTATCATGAGGCGGAATACGATTCAATTGAGATATAGTGATTATAAGTTATTGAAATCAGTTAAGTCTATATGTCACATTACTAGGTGATGTGCTGCAAGATGTATTTAGCTAAATAAGTTTTTACAAGATGATTAACCGTGAGTGATGCTCATGTGATTATCAGGGAGGACATAAGTTGTAACCAAGGGGAGTACACTCCCAACTCATGTCTAGGGTAATGGCTTGAAACTTAGTCAGTGTTGGGATAAATTTGACATTGATGTTTTCAGTTTGCAGGAGATTTGCTCGACTGCTTATACTGATTATTTGCATGCATGATTGTGTCGCTAAACCATCAATTAGACTGACAAGGCTTTGAGATATTTACTGAATGAGCAACTGATAGAGAAACATACTGTAATCATCTGTGATGGATGAAGATACCAAGAAAACAACACCATTTAATGGTAATTATAAGTCAATTTGTTGACCGATCTCGTTAATAGTTTCATTAATTTTATCAGTCATATTACGTGATTGTCAAGTTATGACAATGCTTTATGACGATATCTTGAAACTATTAGATTTAACTAGTTATAGTGTTGATTGAGGATTAGTCAGTGGAAAAATAGGTATTGTTGCTTTAGGTGATTCGAAATCATCAGAAACTTATAACGTTAAAGAATCCGAGACGCCTAATTTAATTATAAATTTCAATTCAGAAAGATTCGTTTAGTGTTAATTCTAGTAGGCTACGAAGTTTTTTTTATTTTTATTTTTTATTATTATAAGCTTTATTCAATATTATATTTTCGGTACAATATAGAATTCTCAGCACAAAGTATTTCAACAAGTTTCCGTTTCTTACTTCTTGCTCGATCCTGGCGATAAATATTGAGTGATAGCCAGTTAGATGTTAACAGTCCAGTAAATAAACATCTGAATAATGTAAGTTTGTTTAGCCAACAGCTACCTGTGGATTTAGTTATTTTACTAGTACAGTTGATAGTACCTAAATTTTTAATCTTATTATCTTAACTATGTTCGCATTTAAGGCTGCTAATATGATAAACCAATCCATTAACCCAAATACGATTAGCGACAACGACTGTGATGGGTTTATTGATAAATGTTAAAGGCGATTCAGATGATTTCTAAATTCAAAAGATATGAAGATATAGTGCAACGCGTGTATGGGTCAGGTTAACAAGCAGGTTGTTGACGTATAGGACAATTTAAAAATAATGAACATGACCAGAAAAATAATTTTAAAGTTAAGACTGCTTGTGAAGCTTCAGGCAGGAATATGACGCGTTATAAACATTCCATTAGAAGTTACTGCGTTTAGCCTAGCGACACTTACAAATATATGGCAAAAGCAACTGGACAACATACATGTTAAGTACAAAAAATCATTAAGTAAAATAGTTGAACTCGCCTGGGTTATTTTTGAAAATTTGATTATTCAGTGGACGGCATTTATAACGCCATTCGTGAGTAGTAATGATCCAAAAGCATCCAGAATAAAACTTCCAGGGTGCTTGATGCAGTTGAGGTTTTTGGGACTCGCTCTGATCAGAACAACTGAATGAATCCAGATAATTGTGTGTGCCATTGAATGAGCCATCTAAAATGAACTTATGATTGCAGAAAACTTACAGCTGGAACTCACCGTATTTTTTTTTAGAAGTGTCATCCTTGTTGTTTGGCAATGGAACTCGAGAATATGAAATTAGGCAGGCAATGATCGGAAGAAAAGATATTACAGGATAGTTCATAGTTGAAAACAGGATGAGGTGTTAAGTGAAGAAACACTGAGAATTAGATCCAGATAACTATTTAGTCCTTGATCACATTGTTAGTCAATGCATATTTACGCTATTTACAGGTCATATTTGCTAGAGCTTGATGTTTAAACAAGATTATGTCGCTGAAGCATGTAAATGCTATTACAGCTTGTTAACAAATCATCAAAGCTAATTAGTTAATATAGACGACCAGTTTCCATTATCGATTGAGCTACTTTGTCATGAGAACTAATCAATATAACATTACGATAATACATGTGAGCATTAATCAGAGGACTATTAGAATACAGGGTTAACATAAATATAAAATCGATCGAGAAAGTTGAAGTGGAAATAAGGATTAATAATAATAGGTTGCGTTTAGTTTAACAGTATCGATAAGTTCAGTGAGTTATCTATCTAACTGAAGTGAAGAAATAGGGTGGAAAAAGTATATAATACAACTACAAAGTAGGAAAAATGAGGCATGTAGAGAGCCTACGATGTCTGAGTGGGGTGCAGATGTGTTCGTACGTGCTAGATCAGTGCAAGTGAGGGCTTGATCAAGCAGTTTTACAAACCTATATAACTCATCTGCCATGCGTATTTAGGAGGGAAGACTGTTCCCGAGTTTTTGATCTGTATTTCTCAACTTTGACCGTAGATACGTTGTTTCGAAGTTCGTATTCATGTGAATCTCGGGCAAGAACTATATTACATGTAGAATAAGTAAGGTTTTTGAGTACTTTGAAGTAGAGAATCAAATTAGACCTAAGCCTTCTCTTCCAAAAGGGATCTATCCCTAAGGTTTGGTATCGGGAAATGTAGTCAATGACTAAGTCAGTCTCTTTGTATTCCTTCCACATTTAGTATATCAGATTGGGGTGGGTCGGAAAATAAGAACGAACAGTATTCAACGATGGGTCTTACACAAACTATATAAAGATAGATTTTAGATTCATTTTGATAGAAATTAAGAAGAATGAAGCCAAGCAATTTCCGCATTTTAGATGCTTAGGCTGAGATGTGTTCAGAGAAATTAAGACTATCTGAGCAATGTACCCCTAGGTCAGTTACTGATGCCAGTCTGGGTAGTGTACGGTTGTTAAGTGTTAGTTTTATTTTAAGAGACGTGTCTCCTATACATAACCAGCCGCATTTCTCTATATTGAGCTCTAACCTCCAGCGTTTGAACCAGTCGTCTACCATGTTGAGTTCATGTTGGATTGTTTGCATAGTACTACGTACATCACAAATGTCAGTTTTATATATGACTTTTAAGTCATCGGTGTAGAGGTAGTTCTTACCTGTGCTAAAGCACTTGCATATATTGTTGATGTAGATTATAAAGAGCAATCGACCCAAGACACTACCCTGCACAACACCACTGGTTATTGGTCGAGGTGTGGTAGTTTTAGAGATATTCTTGGTTATTTGATATCTGTTCGTAAGAAAAGACTTGATCCATTTCAAAAGGGGATTTATAATTCCAACTGACTTAAGTCTATTGATTAGAAGATTATGAGGTACTTTATCAAAGGCTTTTTTAATATCGAAGTATAGTATAATAACTAGTTTCTTCTGGTCATGTATACGAGTAACCTCGTTAAAGAAGTCTATCAGACATGTACTGCACGATCTTGTTCTAATGAAGCCGTGTTGCGACGGGTCTATAAGGTCTTCCTTAAGTAGGTGATCAGATAGTTGATTTCGTATCACTTCCATTATGCGTGATATGACTGGAGTGATATTTATAGGTCTGTAGTATTCGACCAGGTTTCTCGGTCCGGAATTGTGTTTTTGAAGAACATACGTTGCCTTCCAGGTTTCCGGATATGTACCTGTCTCTAAAGATAATGTGTATGTTTTGAGTAGTAGCGTCTGTATGTCTAGTCCTGACATTTTATGAAGGATTGAAGGGATGTCATCGGTACCAGAACTCGCATTTGGCTTAAGGGTTTTAATGGCGGTATGTATACTCCTAATGTCAAAGTTTATGGTACTAGGATAGTTTTTGCTGATGCACTTTATGTTGATAACTAGAGCATGAGATGTATTCCCACTGTGGGAAAACCATTCACTTAATAGTCCACATATGACGGTTTGGTCATTATACGTCAATCCATCGTGCAGTAAGGAGTCAATGCTGTGATCTGTGTTCTTTTTTATGCATTTTGCGAGGAGACGACGTAAGGCCTGGGTTTTAGATACAGCAGTGAGTGCAGTACGTTCCCCTACCTGTTTGTGTTTGTTGAGTTGACTTTGTACTCCGTCAAGTACAGAGTATATCTGGTGCATGGCACTGAAGTCTTTTGATATATAGTACGTCCTTTTCAGTTTTCGCAGCTTAGACCTAGTCTTTTGTTTTATATAGGGAATAATTGTTTTAAAACCAATTTTAGAGGGTATAGTAATGTCTAGTGCAGATTTGGTAGTGGTATTGAATATTTCTAATGTTTCTAAGTGGTTATCACTGGTAAAGAAACTGCTCCAGTCAGAGTGCTTTATTAGAAATCGAAAGTTTTCCCAGTCAGCGTTTGCATAGTCTCTATATTGGAATCGCGTTTTTAATGTCTTTAATTTGATGCATATGGCAAGAATCGGAAGGGTGCAGAGAACTATTTTATGATCGCTGTTGTGAAACTTTTCGCTAACCACCATTGATGTTGGTGTGACACTATGACAGAATATCAAGTCAAGAATGTTGTGATTTCGTGTAGGCAGGTGTACATGTTGTTGCCAGCCGTGTATGTCTAAGGACCTAAGAATGCTTTCAAAGTACAATGGGCCAGAATATGTCGTCTAGTTGATAGTGGGAAGGTTGGAATCACCACATACAATTTTGTAATTGAAATCAAGCGAGAGAGCCTGAGCAAATGACTCACTTATAATAGTGTCAGTTGAACTAGGAGTGTTATGAGCTCGATCTATGCATCCGACTAGTATTTTACATTCATGAGTGTGCACAGTAAGCCATATATCCTTGATTAACTAAGGATGTATTCTGTAGGACCACCTTGTCTACAAAGAGTGGATGATAAAAGCACAAACACTGATGTGTTAATAAATGTACAATTTGTCCGCGCATACAAGTATCCGTACTGCAGGGGCTATAAGCTTTCTTGATTTGGAAATCACTATTGGACAACTCGATTAGGTATGAATCAGGTAACATATGTCATAAACAGTTCATAAACAACGGGAAAGCACAAATACACGTACAAATTTTATTCAAACTCCATAAAAGGTCAATGCATATCAAACTGTTTCAACTAGGTATCTTTTACGTACTTACTCCTGTTACTCCTCGTAGAGGAGCATAGGCCGCCCATGAGCATTCTCCATCGAAATCCGTCCTGGGCAATCCCTTTCGGCTACTTTTCATTCTTTTCATGTCTTCTTCCAATTCTCGACGACGTATGTTCTCTCACCTTCCTCCTCTCAGTTTCCATTCAAGATTACAAGTCAGCGCTTGCCTCGTGATACAGTTTGTTGATTTCCGTAATGTATGTCCCATCCACTTTCATTGTCTTTTCCTGATTTCCTCTTCAGCTGAAGCCTGGTTTGTTCTCTCGCACAGTAGGTTGTTGTTGATGGTATCCGGTCAACGGTCATCGAGTATCTTGTGTATACAATTGTTTATAAATAATTTCAACAGTTGAGATCATGAGTCAATTGAAGCTAGAACACCATAGAGAACCCAGAAGCACTGGACCGCCTTTCCGTCCTACTGTGAGCCTAGCTTCGGCTGACTCATGATCTCAAATATTGAAATTACCACAATCTCCGCAAAAACCCTTGCGATACCATTCAACGTATGCTCACTACTGACTGGCTTCAAGAGATATATCCTGGAGTTCTAGTGAGAAGCAGTGACTAGTGGAGTTCAACCGGGTCTTTTGTGAGATAGTAATTCACTGATGAAAATGGTGGATGTTTCACTCAATTTCATGGATTAGTTGAAGTTAGACATTAACACCGTTCGATGCCGACTAGCTCAGTAGTCTAGTGGTTAAACATTCGCGCGCTAAGCTGATAGGTCCTGGGTTCGAATTCCGCGAGGCGGAGTCGTGGATGCGCACTGCTGAGGAGTCCAACAACAGGGCGAAACGTCCGTCCAGTGTTTCCAGGTATTCCATGGTGGTCTCGTTTAAACTGATTCATGATCTCAACTTTTTATATTACTACACTCTCCACAATACCCCTTCTGATGTTTATAAAGCAGATCCTTCTTGTTCATCGATGATGCTGTCCAGGTACGTGAACGTTTCCACCTCTTTGAGAGTTTCCCCGTAATGTGTGATTGGTTTAGTGTTCTCCGTGTTCTATCTTAGGATTTTTCCGTTTCCCTTGTGTATGTTGAAGTGACACAGAAGCTGCTACTACACTGGTTTTCTTCAGCTACATTTGTTTGCGTGCATGAAGTAGAAGAGCCAGGTCACCTGAGATGTCCAACTAAGTCTAGTCTATGGATAATCATGCAACATTTGATGAACTCATGCCCTGGAATCAGCTAATATGAAACCAGTAGTCTCTCACTAGCTAAGTAACCTAGAGTCAGGCCATTCACCAAATATTGGGAGACTAAGGCCTCGACTGATATCAACGTTCCCAAGTTTTCAATAGAACTGCTTGTAAGGAACCAAGCACCCAGGTAATATTCAATAATCAGCATTGTAGATCTGTACTAATTTGAGCTATCTTCACTATTGAGACCCTTAACTGATCAAACTACCACCTATTAGGGCTGAAACTAATAATTTCACAATTAAAAATCGCTCTGGGACATACTCATTTACTTACTAACAAAATAAATCAACAAAGAACCTTAGACACTACTCAGACTTTTTCAACCAGTTGTCAGACCTAACATAATTGTGCGTGATTATGGTCCAGAACTTCCATCTTACATTCGGAATGTTGCTCAAAAAGTTATTTGTTTCCTTATACTTTATTTTAGAGTTAAATGAAGCAAAACATACCGGGGTGGTATATATTGGACATTGAATACAATTATTACCTTCATTTCCCTATGAGTTATTTACACCATTCATATACACCGAATTTCGAGAGTGAGTATCTTGTTATTCTGTTTGTCCAGTTTTATCATCTTCCATCACATAATGTGAATGGGGCTCTGTGTTGTTTGAATGAATTGGCCTTTGCAGTTTTTACTCGTACTTTTACGTAATTGAGGTTTTCTTTATTTCTGTGATTCATCACCGTTGGAAAATTCATTCATGATTTAACTAGACTAGTCTGTACTCATGAGTGAGGAGCACCCTGAACAATGTAAGCGAAGTCATCAAGTTGACCTTTTAAATAGCTTTAAAAGTACAGTTTAGAGAGGAAGATGGAGAATTAGTTTTATCAGACAATGAAAATCAGGATGAAAAACCAGGCGAAAGCCCTGATAGGTCGAATTCCCGCAAAAGTCGCCGCAAGCAAACATTCGAAAGACGCAATATCAAGTTTGTGCATATCATATTTCTCTTCATTGTATCTTAGGAAAGTTCGGGAAGATGGCCTTAGCGAAGAAGCCAAGGCGGCTCAAAAGGCAGAAATGGAAAGGAGGCAGCGTCTTTTTAGTAAAGATAAAGGGGAACAAGTGAAGTTTTCTAACATAGACTTCTTACTGAATGGTAAGTAGCCCGTATTTCTAAAACCTTTATTTTAAACGCCGTATAAGTTTTTGGTTGTTAAGTCCTTCAAGTTACTGCTTAGAAACCCGTAATTGGGTCAATTAATCTCATACTTAGCGTTATACTCCCGTCAATTTAGTACTGTAAAATATTTAACGCCTTGATGGTTTATTGTTAGATGCATGAATATCGCATAAACAGTCTGTTGATCAGAATAACTCACGTTACTTTTCCGCAGAAGGGAGGTTTACTGTTATTAAACTCCAAAACCAAGCTAAAACTAGTAGTTCGGCATGACTTGATAAGCTCAATAATTTGAATACTTCCGAGTGCTATCACTTCTGGATCCCATCTGTCATAACAATGAAAACACAGAGTGAACATGATAAAGATGGAGATATTGGGATTTAATTGGTTGTTTATCGTTCATTTTCTATTTAACTAATAGGAGTACTTTCACAAAGTTGTATTTTCTATTTTTTCCCTGTGATTTTGTCAGCATTGTATATTGAAACAAACACGAAAGCTTCACTGCTTAACTGAATACTAAGCTTCAGTCTAGCATTAATGGCTACGACTTCTTGGAATCTGTATTGTCGCCAGTGGATGTTCTAAAGCATAAAATGACTTGCCACTAACTATTCTGGAATTTCGTAAAACCGTTTTTACACCACACTACCCTAGGACTATCATAAAACCCCATCAAGTTACATTCGGCTGGGCTAGAAATATACCGTAATTTCCCATCAGAACCGATTGGTTACACTGAATTTGATAACTGTCCATCTCAAGTGCTACACGAAAGGATCTCCATCCTTATACTTTCCTTGTGCTTTAGCAACTTCGAGAAAGATTACATGCTGTTGATTCTTAAATCTCGGAGGGCCTTATACTGGATGTAGTTTTTATTTTTTCCACACAATAGCAGTTTGATACCTAATAAGTGAGAATATGAGTCCCTATCAGTTTCTCAGGAGATGCAGACATTTAATAAAGTGCTTCTGTTCATTGATGGAAGCCTGTGAGCACTCAATCCTTGTTCTCGTGATACCTAAAGATATAATTACCAAGTCATCTGAAGGTCTGCAATATTGTGGAATCATTCTTGCTGAAAAGTGGCTAGTATTTCTGTAGACAACGATCCTCAACAAATCGTATTGTCGATTTAGTTAATGAAACACCCACTCTATGATCTATGAGATTTCGACTAGTTCCATTAGGATAGACAGGGATATGCAATGTACTAAAATATCTGGGTCACCTAAATATTCAAACTAATTATCTTATCTGGCATAGGCTAGTAAAGGCTGTGGTTTAAATGTCGACCATAAAAGGTTTTCTTAAATGTTTTAAATAAATGTCTGTTTGGTAAATGACAGGAGGCCGAACCGTAAAGTTATTAACTGTTAGTGTGAGCTGTTAGAAAATTAAACTATCGCTGCTCTTAGATTCATATGTGGCTCGTGATTAAAAAGTCTTTCGACCAACATGTTTTTGTACCGAATGATAGTTACTTAAGGGGTTATCCAAGTAACATTCAACGTATGTAACGTCATTATACTGTGCCTCGTTCCTGTCTAATTAGAAAGATTATTTTTTAAAACATAATTGCCACTTTGAGTTGGATTGGTATACAGTTCTGGATTTTCAGTTATTAGTCCATTTGACGTTTACCATGAGATTCCAACCATATCTTATTGTTTGAAATAGATTCTTCATCGTCACCCGATTTTCTAAAGTGTTCTGATGCCAACTTTCAATCTGAGTTGCAAGAAACTGGTTCATTTGTAAAAAAGGAGGGAAAGTATGACTCGGATGCAGAAGAATGTAACTCCGTTGATAGTCAGCGCAGTTCATTTGAAACAGTTGAAAAAGGAGCTAAACAAACCGTCTCAAACTCGCTTACAAATGGAGGCAAGCAGTCACCTGGCAACGAATTGGATCAAAAAAGAGCTGTTAGTTCTGCCTCTGCTGCACTGTTTGGTTCCACATGGAGTGATTTGCAATCTTTTCGCATGGGCCAGTCACAAGACGATCCTATTTTACTTGGTGATTCTGATGATGATCAGGTAGGCTTGTATGATTCATTTTGTGTTCTTTTAAATCCAGTCACTATACTACTCTGGGATTTTTATTTATAATTTCAAGTTAGATAATGTAGTGTGACAACGTGAATCGATGCGTATATGTGCCAAGTTTTACGTTGCGTATGACTGAATAACCTGACTGAATGATTGACCTTAACATGGTTTTAGAAGTATCTCTTTTTCGGTCAGTTAATTAGACGTGATGAACTTTTGATCACTGGAGATGTCACCATTATATGTTGAGCTCCTAACCTAGTATCAAGCGGTTGCTTGCGGTAGCTGTGCGATGTGATATTGTCGTGTCGGTTCCTACCTAAATTTATATATATACGGTTGTATCTTATGAATCTATTCACACTAGTCAGGGAACGTTTAACATAGCTACGTCTGTGCATAAGGTCTGGAATTTTTTAAATATGGTTTTATAAGGTATAATCAGCTCTCAAGTGGTTACCAAGATCGAATAGCTACTGTCCAATGTCGTGACTACTCGGTTGTGGACCAGTAGACTACAGGTTCAATACTTAAATCACCTGTCTTGATTTTGAGTGTTTAGTATCAAATACAAGTGAGACTTAAATTCGGGAAAATAAACCTGTTCTTATTTGTTGACTTGTGATAGCATTTTAATATAAGTTGGATCAAATCCTACCATTTCCAGTTAATGTTGATGGCTATGAAAACTAACTTAGTATCTGAAGGATTTTTAAGCTTTGTAAAATGAATTGGTGTGTTAAATCAATTCGTAAATTATTCATATGCTGTCAATTACGCTTAGAAGTCAGAATATACTGCGGATTCATAAAAGTGTAGTTTCCTCGTAATCAATCTGCTATTAACCTCTTATGTGGTGGTATGTGAAATGAGCTCGACTTTTATCCATTTATTTAAATGCTTCTCTCAGACATAATGAAATGAAATATATATGTCTGTAAGAAGTAAACTAAATAGTAAGGTAAACCGCTAGTAGTGACATGACAAAAAAGTTATGACCAAGTAGACTGCAGCTCAGTCTTTACGTTATTAAACTAGGACATCAGTTTTCAAAGTAATTTCTTGTTTATCTCCCAATCAAGTTACATCCTACTAAATAAATCTTGATTAATCAGTTCATCACTTAAATGTTTTCATTCTATTTACATTTTTTCATGTGTACACAGCATGCAGATTCTGGTATCATTGAAGTTAGTGATGGTGAAGATGAACCAGAAGTAGAAGTTGAAGCTGAAATTTGTGAGATACAAGATGCGGAAAACTTAGCCGATATTGATGGCAAAATCATTATTAATACATCTCGTGATCAAGATGAAGAACCAGAAATTGTTTTATGCCCTCAAATGGCTAGGGTTATTAAACCGCATCAAGTGAGTATTTTTTCTAATTAATAAATAAATTTACAGAGCCCTACAAACGAAACATTAGAAGGTTTCCTCTATTTTTTCTGCGTTCTTCATTAACTTGAAAATTAAAAATAGCATTAATTATCCTTCATGTGGAATTAAATTATATTATTTTCAAAAAAGTCATTATCTTTGGTCTGTTTGTGTGTTTCTATCCTTTCCTATTGAGGCATCATGCTTGTAAAGCTTAGTGGGTAGATTAATTTGTGCTTGTTGGTCAGTCCTTTATTTACTGTGTAGTTTCTCTGTTTTAAAGGGATGAGTGGATATGAGCTAAGTGAATTTTAGATAGTCAAGAAGTTTTGATTTAGAATTGGAATAAATAGTGTATAAACATTTAATGCTCACCAACAGTGATTTAAGTACAATCTCTATTCTTTACAAAATGTTTTGTTTGTTACATTCTAGAGTCCATTGCTACAAACTGGCTTATCAGTAAATTATTTCATCCGTGTAGATATTTGAAAGGTAAAAGTCATGATCCACTACTCACACTATAACAATGATATGAAATTCATTGTATGAAAAATGATTACTCCCGAAAATAAAGTGTAAAGGACAATTAAAGCTTGTTTACATATCCTAAAATGTAGACTTTTTGACTGTGTTACAATTGTTTTTCTTTAATTGTAGGTTAGCGGTATACGTTTTTTATATGATAATGTTGTTGAAAGTGTAAAACGATTTCATACAACAGATGGATTCGGTTGCATTTTAGCGCATAGTATGGGATTGGGTAAAACTATACAGATTATCGGATTTCTTGATATTTTATTCCGTTTTTGCCAAGCACAAAGAGTTCTTGTAATCGTTCCAATTAACACTATACAGGTATGATTGTGTTACTTTTTTCAGTTTTAAACACTATACTATAGTTTATCACCTCTATACATGCCAACTATATTGTAATTAATTCAGCGTGTTTATATTATATCAATAGTTCTGCGATATATGTAATTTCTAGCGCTTAAACTTTTGGGATGTAAAGAGAACCCAGTTAAGGAAACTATTGGTAAAAGAAAAGTATCACTATTTTTATTTTGATTGGGTTTCATTTTCTGAACTACAAATCGCCACTATTTCATAATTGTCACTATTTTTCACTGCAATCCAGGTAGACATAATAGGAGGCTAAGGATAAATATGTAGGTTTCTGAACACACTAATGAGGTTAATCATCAATTTTGTTTAAGTTTTATAAGTTTCACATCATTATGAAAATTTTATCTTTTTCAAGTAAATAAACAAAGCGATAACTTATACTTGTTGAACTGTAAAGATACTATTTATTTCACGGAATTTCAGAATTGGCAAGCAGAGTTTGAGCTCTGGTTACCAACTGATTTATCAAGCTGCGCAGCAAATAAAAAGTCCAAGTTTTTCCAACGTTTCTCCATTCCTAAACCCACTACAGAATCAAAACAACATCCTTCTTTCTCAGATCGCGCAGATTCTTCTGCCGATCCGAATGTCCCACTGGTTGATTCAAAAGAAACTGACGCCAACATGGATGATCAAATGCTATGGTCTTCTATGTTTGAAAATGACAAGAGCGAGTCTCAGTCGAAAGTGCAAGATGTTTCCCACAATGAAAGCTTTTATGGCGAACCGAATGATTCAGAATATTCTTTTGTTAACAGTGGTAGTTGCCTTCGACCATTTAAATTATTCGTAGTGCGGGATACTGTAAAAACAATGAGTCAGCGTCACCAGGTAAGCAGAAATTCGCTTTCTCAATGGTGTGTTAAAACCTACTATTTTATTCTTCCGTACTATGGCATCCAAACATGGTTACCACAAAATAACCTAGTTAGTTTATATTTACCAGCAGATTTGGTTTTTTTTAGAGTAATTCGTTCAAAATGCGATCTATAGACTAATATATTTATCAGCTATTTCATTTCCACATTGTCTGCATAAGGGATTTAGAATTATTGACCCTTAAAAATAGCTCTTAACTCTTTTCAGCCTTCTTACAAATGGTGTATATTTGAAAACTTCGCAAATCAATAAACGGATAAACAAGAATAGTTTCTGTTATGTGGGACGTTTCTGATAAAAGGAACTACGAGATTGTCACTGGTTTCTATTGTGAACTATATCTAGGAAAGCCTCAAACTGGTCAGTCGTATTTGCATGTCCAGAATCCAAACTCATGTTTCACCTTGCATTGGAATCAGGGACTCTACTACTAAGCTGCTCATCCCGTGACTGACATGTAATACTGGTGAAATAATAATTTATAGGTGACATTCGAACGATGCTTGGGTGACCTTGAGGACATCCACATACTGGGATTAGGTGAGATTTGCAAATTAGTGTAAGGAATTAGGGCTAAGATCTACAATTGTACAGTAGCGTTAGAAATTAGAGTCAGGGTTTTCATCACGAACTGAAATAAGCTAAAATGCTATTTAACCATATGGATGAACGAATATTATGCCGAAATCCAAGACCTGCTACCTTAAATCTGAATAGTTCGTTCATGTCAGTCAGTCAGTCAGTCAGCTACAACGTAGGACCAGGCATAAATATACATCGGTCCAAGTTGCCATGCCTCATTAACACAAGATGGACACCGGATTCATAAAAGTAGTTAATTCAGAGGTGGCCCGCTCAGTGGTCTAGTTGGTTAAGCGCCTGGCGCGAGACTGGTAGGTCCTGGGTTCGAGCCCTGCGAGGCGGGGTCGTGAGTGCGCATTGCTGAGGAGTTCGTTCATAAATTATTGTTAATCGTATC
Organism: Schistosoma guineensis; assembly: GCA_944470375.2. Classification (NCBI taxonomy): domain Eukaryota; kingdom Metazoa; phylum Platyhelminthes; class Trematoda; order Strigeidida; family Schistosomatidae; genus Schistosoma; species Schistosoma guineensis. The sequence continues at coordinate 45,903,642 of OX103892.1, read as the reverse complement.
TCACAAACATTGTCTTTTTTGTTAACGAGTTTATGGGTTGGGTATCAAGGCCAAGGTTGGACTTGATAGTTCCAAATAAATTGAGCACTGGGTAGAGAGTTGGTAACAAATAATAATAAACTTTGTTGGTACACTTATGCTTTATCATTTAAACATTTTTACAATTACCATTTTGATGTGATACTTTATTTTCCATTTCTCTTTTTTCCAAAGATCATTCAACAATGGTTTGAAGAAGGTGGTGTTTTGTTATTAGGTTATGAAATGTTCCGGCTACTTTTAAATCAAAAGCGTTTGAATCCTCCTCCATTATATACAACGAAAGTTGATGTACGAATACCTAAACGTCGGAAAAAGGATATTTGTATTGATATTGATAAAGAGGAAAAACGAGAAAAGATGTGGGCAGGTAGGTCAACGTAAATATTTCCCAGAAGTTATTCTTAGTCTAAATGATGTATGCATATATTATTTATGATTTCATGATAAATCTACTATTTTTGAAACACTTGGAAATCATTTTCATTCAGTTGCCTTTAGTTATCTATCTGATATAACCATGTATTTACATTCAGTATTTTGTCATTTGTACCACTGTATTTTCACTGTGTTTTATATTAAACTAGATTGAATATCTCAATTTATTTGTTCTATAAATAAACCTGAATATATAAGTTTTGGTTGCAACTTGAGAGTTAGCCTGCATTCTAACAAGGCGAATAAATAACAACTACAGGTTTACCAATTGAAACAATTCGCGGTCCGTTTTTTGGTACCCCTCGAAAATCCACACTTTTCCAGTGTTATTAATTTCCCCGTGTAAATCAGATTAATTAAAGTATAGTATCAAGGTTGTATGTGGTATTTGAACTAGATGGTTTAAATGTGAACATTTCTTTGTCGATCTAGACAATTTTATTAGTGCCTGTGAATCAGTCCGTTCTACTGACCTTGTTTTTGGCCAGTTGTCTTAGGCACTGTTATCTTCATGTATCTGCTTTTCATTTGGTTGTTTAGTTCCGTTGACCACAAACTATGAGATTTAAGAACGATATCTTGTCTGTTGAAAAATTAAACTTGTTTATTTATTGCAGGCTGTTGAAATTCTAATGATCTCGTATTTCTAGGATTTCCTTGATCCAGAACTGTCATTTTCCCAATTAAGTTCGTGTTCATAGTTATTTGTGTGGATTGTGTTGTTTCACTGCTTGTTACTATTTTCACGCGCGTAGGTGTGGGGCATCTACTGTATGCCCGTTGAAGTGTTTCAGATGGCGTAAGATAGATTGTAGTTATGTTGGCTTATAAGGGAAATCCCTTTCAGAAGTTTTCCAAAATCCTTGTGATCTCTGAAATGTTCTTCACATACGGCAAAACTATCTTTTTTCGATTTCCTAAAGTAATCTCATGATATTTGTTAATTTCCCAGGTGCTTTTCAAAGTAGTTATCAATGTAGCCATTTTCTACCATAGATAGGCTTCTTCAGTCTTTCATGTAATTAGGATGCTGTATTAAATCTTGATTCTTCTGAGTAGTGTTTGTACAAACCTATTTTCGGTGTTGTTGGGTCATTATTATAATCTAAGATTTGGCCCGTATGCTTTAGTTTCATGCATAGTTGTGTTATCAAAGTTATGATTGTTTTATCCAGAAACAAAATTTTGCTTCGTGATTCTATTCTCCATTTAGATTTAACTACATGTATCACCCCAAGTTACATGGGTGAGAATTTCAGGGTCTTCTGAATTCAACTTGCATCTCTGAACCTGTTGCGTTTTTTCTTGTTTAGTATTCTATCAGTATATTCCTCTGAGCTCGTTTCAAATAAGAACAAAAATCGGGAGGGAATCTTGCTTATTTCTGTGAACCCAAATAACGGAAGATATAGTAGTAAAACTAACGTTTGTGTAGGATTTACAGGAAAATTTACTATCTCGGTTTGTCATACACAAAATTTGTTTTCGTGCCGTTGTAGAGTAGTCACTAGACAGCTAACCAATCTGCTATAAAGCAGTTTTTGTGGTCTACATACAACTCAGTAGCTTGCTAATCTACACATATGTTTAAAAATTGTAATCTGTTCTACCACTAATAAGTATATAAGTGAGCAAATGACAGATGAGTCCCATCCTTGTATTTTATTTTATTTATTGATCCAACAGATCAATATATTTTCAAGAATCACTTTTTTTATTGTTATGACACGGTTTTATTAACAGATTTTCATACAGCGCTTTTGGATCCTGGCCCTCAGCTTGTTATCTGTGATGAAGGTCATCGAATTAAAAATAGTGAGGCGTCAATTTCTAAAGCTTTGAAAGCTATTAAAACACAGTAAGTAATTTGTCTAGTTTCGATTTATGAAAATCATCTTAACTTACTAATTATTTTTCACAATTAACTTTGGAATATTCTTTGCTTATGTGTTTGTAGTCGACGTGTAGTACTCACTGGTTATCCACTTCAAAATAATCTTATGGAATATTGGTGTATGGTTGATTTCGTTCGACCTAATTATTTAGGAACAAAACAAGAGTTCACTAATATGTTTCAAAGACCAATTGAAAATGGCCAGTGTATAGATAGTACACCTGAAGATCGTAAAGTAATGCAAGGCCGAGCACATGTTCTGCATGACTTGTTATCTGGTTTTGTTCAACGGCGTTCACATGCTGTTCTCAAGGCTAGTCTCCCACCGAAAACCGAAATTGTTCTACTAATCAAACTCTCATCCTTACAACGAACACTTTATGCAGCATTTATGCGAAGTCTGGGCTCCAGTGGTCCACTTGGTTGGGCTCAAGTGAATACGTTGAAAACATATGCAATGTGTTGTAAAGTAAGCTTTATTGCTCTTTAGATTATTACAGTACTCATATTTTTTTAAACCTGAAAGTTATTAGCTTTAATCTTGCTGTGAAATAAATTTTTTAATCATGTCAAGCATTTCCATGCCAGTGATGTATTCTGCCTATACAGACTACATTTTATATAGTCTAATTACTTGTGTATGTTGATTCTAACTTTGCTAATTCATAATGTTCATTAATTTTTTACTTCTTTACCAATTACCCTATATCCTGATCTTCAAGTCTATTAAGTATGCATTTTTTGGTTGCATGAGTTTGTGATTCACATGCTTTCAAACTTCACTCATTTGCCCGACTGTTGTTGCTACCTTGACGTGGTGGTCGGGCTTGCCTATCGTGATGAAGCAACCGAGCTATACTGGCTGGAACAACCGTCCCTAAGGTTCTACCATGTCGGACAGGTCGGCTGAAGAGCGCTAAGATTAAAAGCAACAAACCCAAGGTCCGAAGGCGAAGTCGTACTGCTGACTGTACAGAGGTGTGACAGCAATGTGTTTCCTTCAGACAACCAGCATGACAGCGATGCTGCCTTCCCACAAGGAGGGGTGGGGTTAGAAAAGTTTGACCCTAAAAATGCACACCTCGCCTTATCCCACGGATATCCATCTCTGGCGCTAAGGTCTCAACACGTACGGAGCTAACACAAAAATTACCCATAAAAAAGTCGTGTGTGACCGACCTCAAGCAGTTGTCCCTTGGGCACTGCAGTTACGCTCTCAGGTCACTAAGACCACCTCTAATCCAATTTCCTTTTCAGGTACCTCCAGAAGAACCCTTCCACGGTGTGGGCAACCGGGAAGTGATAACCGCCCTGATACCTCTAACAACACTCACTCATTTGCTGTTTAAACAATCAAGTAACTGTATTCAATTCAATATTCAAAGTTGTACATAAATGAACTAATTTCAAGTTAATAAAGTATTCTAGTACACTTTTTGTCAGAATAATAACACATCTCATTTGATGATCTATGTAGGATATTCAAAAAGAAGGATTGTTTTTAGCAAACATACTTTTTGTCAGTAATTTCATATTCAGAAAAGCTCTACAGTAATGGTGTTTTATATTGTGACTGGGTAAATTTCGTGTAGATTAAAGTTTAAATGTATGATTAGTTAAGGTCATTTAATATCATTTAAAAAAAGAGGAGCAAGAGAAAAAAAACTAAAATGATAATGGTACTCTGTTGTAACAAATAAAGCGAAGTCATTCTGTGAAAGGTCAAAAATGCTCAATTTTTAAATACAACTTGTATTAGGAAACGACTTATCACCTTCCACTTACTAACGTTCAAAGGGAGAGTCATTAAAGCGATTGTCTGATCGACTCTCTATTTTCCTATTTTACTTATTCAAACACATAAACATTGGTACAAGAAGGCACTAGATACATATGCGCCACATAAATCAATCGATTTTTGTCAGGGCTGGGATACTGCCCAGGTGCCCAAACCGAACCACGTAGTTTTCTTAGGGGACCACACCTCGAGCCTTTGGCCTAAATTTCTAATCCACAAGGTAGTGGAGCAACGTCAGGAGATGCAGTCCCTTGGTAGCCGGCGACCAACAATTGGTTCACACGCCAATTTTTTCCTTTAGGATTCCGGAACCCATTTGCACCATCGGTTTAAAATTAGGGTTCTCCAACTCCCCTAGGTGGGTCCTCCATATCCATTAACCCGGTTAAAGCACCGGACATTCACTTTTTGTCCTCTCAATTTCGTAAACAACACTCGTGACGCAAGAAGGCTGTGAGTAAGACTTCCCTATCAGTAGTTGTATGCACGTGGCCACTTGAAAGCCTTTCAAGAGGGAGAGCTGACTCTCCTCACCCTCAGCCGTACCAGGGTATTCGGGGGTTCTGGTGGAACACACTGAATTTCCAAGTAAATTCAAAAATAATTCACCATTAATTGTTCAGAAGTGTTGAGGATGTTAAATTTTTAAATACAATGTACTAGAAAGAAATCAATCTTTAAAATTTCTATATCAATTTACAATGATTTTCATTCATTTAACTATCCGTGAACTTTCATTTGTATCTACGAATTCAGTGTGAATTTTGTTGATTTAGTTTTCAATGTATATTGATTTTATTAATTCTTTCATGTGATATTTGTTCAGTTCGACATATTTTCTAACAAAATAATCACTGAAAGTGATCAGTATATATTTGAAACATTTCGAATACAAGTAAATCTTTACTCACTACCAAATAAATATTGTTTACAAGATTTATTCTTTGAAGTAACCAAGGCTAATAGACGGGACTGATGTTTTGTCTAAGTATCGACGTGTAGCTGAGAGCTCCAACTGTTTATCGCAACATATAATACCAGATGTGAAGATATGTTATGTTGGCATTATTTCAGAAATCAAGAAAGTCAGTTACACAATTCCAGGTTTCATAGAAAGGACCCAAAGCAAAGATAAATCTTAGAGTTTATGATATTTATCTGACGTCATCAATTTTACTCAAATTTTATGACCCTGCTATGGATCAGACTATACAAATGTCAAATATAAACTCGTCTCAAGCATAGGTTAAACTTTAAGGCAATCCAATATCTGCTCCTGTATGGGAATAGTGTAATCGTGTGATTTCAGATAACATTTAAGACATAATTCGCCTACATTACATTCTGGTTGGTATTCAATTTTATTGCATGAAGAGCAATCAGACTTGTTGATGGGGGATACATATTGTTTTCAATGGAAATGTTCACTATTTCTGTAATCCTATATTTCTCACTACCATAAATCAACAAAATTGTAAGTGGAGTTGTGCTGGGTTTGAGTCGTTTGATCACTTTATGACATGAATTAGGCTTAGTCGTTGATTGGCATTTATCTTATTAGGCTCTACAAACTACTATATCGTATGGAATATTAGTTATAAAAGGCAAAGTTCATAAGAACCTTGATATTCAATCATAAATATTATCGAAGGACTATTTGTTGTATATAGTGAGGCAATAACCATAGTCTTAGGTCGACCGTAAATAACCTATTTGAACTTGGGAGAGATATACATTAACCCAAGTTTCTACACCTTAATAGGAAATAAAAGGAGGTGGTATGTAGGAATAAAAGCATATGAAACTCCATTAAAACTCAAGATTCAAAAGAGAATATATAAAGAAAGAAAGCATCTAGGCTGTTATAATTACTATCAATTTTGACCTATGTTTACTTACGCCTGTTACTCGTGAAGGAGCATAGGCCACTCACCAGCATTCGCCATCCAACTCTGTCCTGGGCAATCTTTTCCAGCTCTTTCCAGTTATTATTCATCCTTTTCATATCTGATTCTATTTTCCGACGTAATGTGTTCTTTGGCCTTCCTCTTTTCCGTTTCCCTTCAGGATTCCAAGTTAGGGCTTGCCTCGTGATACAGTTTGGTGATGTTCCATCCATTTCCTAATTTCCTCTTGAGCTGGAAGCTGGTTTGTTCTCTCCCAGAGAAGGCTGTTTCTGATGGTATCCGGCCAATGGATGTTGAGTATCCTGCGTAGACAGCTATTTATAAATACTTGCACCTTCTTGATGGTGGTTGTTGTAGTTTTCCAAGTTTCAGCTCCGTACAGTAGAACTGACAGTCTTGACGTTGGTATTGAAGATTCTCACTTTGATATTGGTTGAAAGTTGTTTTGAGTTCCATATATACTCTTCAATTGTAGAAGAGCGGCCCTTGCTTTACCTTTTCTCGCCTTTACGTCTGCATCTGAACCTCCTTGTTGATCGATGATGCTTCCCAGGTATGTGAAGGATTCTATATCTTCCAGAGTTTCGCCATCAAGTGTGATTGGATTGCTGTTCTCCGTTTTGAATTTGAGGACCTTGGTTTTCCCCTTGTGTATGTTGAGGCCTACTGATGCAGAGACTGCTGCTACACTGGCTGTCCTTATCTGCATTTGTTCGTGCGTATGCGATAGGAGGGCTAGGTCATCTGCGAAGTCCAAATCGTCTAATTGGTTCTGAGTTGTCGATTGTATGCCGTGTTTTCCCTCAGATGTCGAGGTCTTCATAATCCAGTCGACCACCAGAAAAAAGAGGGAGAGTGTAGACAGCCTTGTCTGACTCCTGTCCTTACTTGGAATGCGTCTGTCAGCTGTCCTCCATGCACGACCTTGCACTGTAGTTCGTCGTATGAGTTCCGGATAATATTGACAATCTTCTCAGGAACTCCGTAGTGTCGGAGAAGTTTCCATAACGTCCTCCTATCTACATTGTCAAATGCGTTTCCATAATCAATGAAGTTGATGTACAATGACGAGTTCCACTCAATTGATTGTTCGACGATGATCCGTAGTGTTGCAATTTGGCCTGTGCACGACCGATCCTTACGGAATCCAGCTTGTTTATCTCGAAGTTGGGCGTCAACTGCATCTTTCATCTGGTTCAGCAACACTCTGTTAAAGACTTTCCCTGGTACTGGCAGTAGTTTAATGCCTCTGTAGTTTTCACATTTGCTCAGATCTCCTTTCTTTGGAATCTTGACGAGGTGTCCTTCTTTTCAGTCCATCGGCACTTGTTTCTCCCCCCCAATCTTTTTGAATAGAAGGTGAAGCATGTTTGTAGTTACTTCGATATCTGACTTCATTGCTTCAGCTGGTATGTTGTCGGGTCCTGCTGCTTTCTCGCTCTTGATTTGTCTGATGGCCATTCTGATTTCTTCCGTCGTTGGTGGATTGACATCTATAGAAAGATGTGTGTGTGTTGCTTCGATGTCCGGTGGATTCGTTGGAGCCGGCCTATTCAAGAGTCCCTGGAAGTACTCTACCCATCTGTTCCGCTGTTCTTGAATTTCAGTGATTGGCCTGAAATCTTTGTCCTTGACCGGTCTCTCTGGTTTACTATGTTTCCTTGCTAGTTTCTTCGTTGTATCGTAAAGCTGTTTCATATTTCCTTCTCTTGCAGCTTTTTCTGCCGTCGTTGCTAGTTCTTCCACGTATTTCTTCTTGTCGGCTCTAATGTTTTTCTTCACTAACTTGTTTGCTTCTATGTATTCAGCTTGTGCTTGGACTTTCTCTGCTCATGTTCAGCTGTTGTTAATTGCTGTCTTCTTGTTCTTCCTTTCTTTGATCCTGTCCAGTGTTTCTATAGAGATCTATTCCTTATGATGATGCTTATTGAGGCCCAGAACCTCTTGACACGTTGAACTTAATGCTTCTTTGGTCCCTTTCCAGTTGTCCTTCATAGTAGTTTCTTCTTCTTTCAGTAGATCCTGTAAGGCTTGAAACCTGTTGTTGAGAGCTATCTTGAATTCATTGAGTTTGTCAGTATCTCGAAGGAAGGCTGTATTGAACCTTTGTAGTGCTGTTTGTCCAGTTGTCCAGTTCTTTTTTAGCTTCAGTTTTATATTGGATACAAGTAGGTGGTGATCTGAAGCTACGTCAGCACCTCTCCTGGTTCTCACATCTTCCATTGTCCTTCGGAATTTTTTGTTGATGCAAATATGATCTATTTGGTTCTCTGTAGTGTGGTCCGGTGAGATCCATGTAGCCTTGTGTATACGCTTGTGTGAAAATATTGTGCCTCCTATGACCAATTTGTTGAATGCACACAGATTTGCAAATCTTTCTCTATTTTCGTTTCTCTCTTCCAGTCAGTGTCGTCCCATGATATCTTCATATCCGGTGTTGTCTATTCCGACTTTGGCATCTAGATCTCCCATCAGAATAGTGAGGTCATTTCTTTGGCACTTGTCTTTGACTGTTTGCAGCCGCTCGTAGAATTTCTATTTAATGTCGTCGTTGCTATCATTGATGGGTGCATAACATTGGATAATATTCATTGTGATCCCGTCCTTCTTTGTTTTGAATGATGCTTTTATGATTCTGAATCCGTGAGATTCTCATCCTACAAGTGCATTTCGTGCTACTTTGGACAGCATAAGAGCAACTCCCTGAGTGTGTGGAACATTTTCCTCTGCATGACCGGGGTATAGCAACATCTCTTTCATATTTAGCCTCTATTGTCCAGCTTGGGTCCAGTGGGTTTCGTTGATTCCCAGTACTGCCAAGTTGTATCTCCTCATTTCCGTTGCTATTTGACTGGTCTTCCCGGTTTCCCACATTGTTCGGACGTTCCATGTACCTATAAAATTTTTTGCTCTGGTTGTTAGAAGGGGCATCGGCCTCGTGGCTTCCAAAGGAACTGGGCTTTCACCATGAGGCGTCATAATTCTTCTAAATGAAGACGTTCTAACTCCCAGGGCAGAGTTTAAATGGTTTGAATTATTTTTTCTGGTTAGCGTTTCTTTAGCGAGTTGGTTTTCTACGGGATGGGGTCGCTAACCCCATGCCCAACCCTCCTCCTTTACGCGGGCTTGGGACCGGTAGCAACTCTAAAAGAGCTACAGGCGAAATTTTGACCTATGCTAGTACTTTTAAAATATTCAACATTAGATGTTCTAAAGGCAGTAACTGACGTTATCATTCTGGAACTTATAGTCAATAATTATTGTTTTTTGACGCTAATTTTATTTTATTCCTTGTGTATTTAAAACAAATACTCATTATTATAACATTTTGAAAATTAGTTTTGATATGTAGAGCATTTGTGATATTTTTTCTCAATCAATCGCTTAGTCATTTTGCATTGATTCTTTGTACAATTAGATATGGAATCATCCTGATATATTACGTCGTGCAATGGAAGAACATAAGGAGGCTATGGATTTTGATATAGAAGAGACAACAGCAAATAATAATTCGAATACAACAATGTCTTCCACAAGTCGACCACCTTACCAACGATCAAATAGCACCATTTCAACTAATCAAAATGAATCACAACAATCATGGGTTGGCGGCGGGGATTCCACTCCTATTTCTTCAGATTTAACCTCTGGTCAATTATCTGCATCAACAATGAATAATTCTACATATTCTGGAACTGATTCTTCTATGCCACCATCTTTTATGGCTCCAGTGAGTTGTCGATATTATATATTCCTAAATCATTTGACTAGCTCAATGCTTATAATTTTGACTTGTTCAATATTTGAGTTAGTAGAGGATTTTACATTATTGTCGATAAAGTAAGATGTTGTAAAGTGTTGGAGATAGTCTTTCCTAACAAAATTTTACACTGCGCTTAGCTAACATGTGAAGTGAGTATTATTGTTCTGACTATTGTTTTAACAACTGCAATCAAATCAGTAACGAGCCGATGACCAAAGTTTTGTCAAATATTAAAGGAACTTCCGAGGCATTTTCAGTAGTTTTCAACTTTTCAGGGGAATTTAGTTAACAATGCAACTATGTCTTTCGTATGCAATTGCGAGTCTGAATGAGTTCTTCAGAGGGCGGTGGTGGTTTTTAAACCATTGTGTATTAGCAGCAACGCGACCATAGCTTCTACCTTAATGTGGTGGTTGGGTTCGCCTAATATGATTACTCACCATTAATTGAACATACATTTTAGGTCCTTCAAGAATAATTATTCTTCGACTGTTTGGAAAGCCTGGAAGTGACACTTACCTCATACCTCTAAGAGCATCTAAAGTAATCTTGTTCACAATCAATCACCCCTCACCTATTAATAATTCTCCCATCCTCACGACTAACCGTTCTCTATATCTTTATCAACATTCACCACCAATGCTAATAATTTAAGTTCACGAAGTATTATCCTTTATCTCCTGAAACCACTCTTTAAACTACACGTTGAAACTCTTAATGTTGTAATCTCGTGTCATATAGGACGAAGACTTCTTTAGCTAAGACTCTAGAACCTCTGTGAATCGATGTATGCTGCGTCACCAAAACGCGCATACAGGATTCAAATACGGTCATTCGTTTGATGTCACCTTGTCAGTATGAAGAAACGAGACGATTTACCCTTCGAGTATCTGGAGATCCCATTAAAACTTCCAAAGGCCTCATTGATGTAGATATAGAATTAAATTCTAAAGTATGACAGCCTCTAAATCCCCTGGTACGACTGAGGATGGGGAGAGCCCATTCCTTGTTCTATCTGTTCGTTTATCTCATGGATCTTTTTCTTGTAATATTTTGATTGTCACTTTTATTAACTGGTACATGGATGTCATTTGGATTGTTATCTCTCATTTTGAAGTGTGTTTCTCATCTTAATTTGATCTAAAGTTTCCTTTATGCAGGGTAGTAGAAAACCTTGATTCCAAACCAATGGTGTACATGGGCTCTAGGATCCTAAGGAAACAAATGGCATATGAACCAACTGCTGGTCGCCAGCTACTGTAGGACTGCATCTCTTTACGTTGCTTCACTGCCTTATGGATTAAACCTTCAAGTCAAAGCCCCGGGTTGTGGTTCCCTGAGAAAACCACCTGCTTCGGTTCGGGCACTCGGGCAATATCATAGCCCTCACACAAATCAATGATAACTGCTACTGGCCTCATTGTTATTGTGTGGTGCATATATATTTGGTGCCTCCTTGTACCAATGTTTATGTTTACGACTAAATAAATAAAAGCAGAACAGGCTCTGTTAGTATGGATTCCCATAGGCAGACGCTCGTGCGCTGTCCGACTAACTTCATTAGCCGCAGTTCTGAAGGTTCACGTGCACAGTTGTACCATGATTTAGTGGTACATTTTAATGAAGAGAGATTGCGTGTAGCAGTAGAAGCCAGGACTCGCGTTTCATTCTATCTGAAATTCGACAGTTAGATGTACCTGCATCTCAGAGTTGATATAGACTCTGGGAATTTGAACTTAGTGCATTTTTACTTCAAACACCTAGGTGTTATCCACGTGGCTATTAAGTTCAGATAGCCATTCATTGATGCAATGGATATAAATTTAATTTGTAGAAGTTTTAAAGTTATCCAGTTAATGATATTCTTGATCTGTTTTAGTCGGCATAAAAATGCAAGTGACAGTAAACTTTGTAGGCTGATTTTGAAGATCTAAATGTTCCCATTAGTTTCACAAACATCACTGTGTACGTTCAGCTAAGCGAAAGTTATGCATTATCTCTACCTTTGTATTTTCATTTTTGTGAAGATAAGTTTTGAACTTATGATTTTATGTATTATTATTTTGCACTGACATACTTGTTTTTCTCCAATAATTTATTTACAGAATCCTATGTTCCCTGCTTCTATGGTTGGTGGCGGAACTCCTTCCAACACTGGACAATCTAATACCGCACCTAACTCAGGCTATTTTTACACTCAGAACTATACACATCAATCAAATGTTGGCACATATGACTGGGCTGGTGATCAAGAATTATGGGGTGATGATTTTAAAGCTGGTAATGTAGAGCATAGTGGCAAAGTTCTACTGTTCTTAGACATATTAAAAGGAAGTGTTTTAGCCGGTGATAAATTATTAGTTTTTACACAGAGTTTGTACACATTAGATCTGTTAGAGCGCATATTGCGCCATTTGCCATTACCGGTTATCGGTGTTGATAAGTCAGAAACAGTTCCAGCAAAATCATCGGAAATTCCATTAGAAGACATTGGCAAATCCGAAATCTCATCTTACAATCCCTCAACAACGATACACAAGAATAATGAACAGAATCAAGATGATCATAAATGCAGTGAGTCAATGTATGGTTACGATGGAGTTGATCACTTTCAATCGAATCAACCTAATGAGACGATGAAACAAGAAGGGCAGGAAAATTGTAAAGAAGAGATCAAGAACAAGATGGAAACAGAAGAAGAGGAAGAAGAAACTCCGAAATCTTTACACTATAGGCTGTCGACACGTCGAGGTTGTATGGATGAACCGACTGTGTGGACTCGCAATGTCCATTATTTCCGTGAGTTATATATTTTTTCTTATGTTTATCATACCATAATCTCTTTGTAAATGATGCTCAGCTAGTCAGTTCTAAGCAGCGACGTGGAATCTGATATGACCTCATCAACCAAATTGTCGTATTTGTTTAGTATCCTTTGACTAACTTTAACATAACTGATCACTTAAATCTGCTTGCTCTGTAACGACCTAGTTGAGCTTATGTTAATAGTGTATTCTGTTTCTAATTGTTTCACAGATATTTCTTTGTATCTGTACTGCCGATTAGTCTTCTTAACCACTCTCAATGTCAATCTCTAATTTACGGAATGTTTGCCCTTAGTGTTTGATGAAATGAAGCCGCAAAATTAGTCACATTAGCACACTTTCTTATGTTTTATCTTTCTCTAAATCTTGAGTTGAGTAACATTCCTAGTTTTTGATTTGTCCCATTCAAACTACTTCTCACATTTCGATCTACATTATTCTCTTTATTATCTCCAGTTCTCTGTTTTTCATCTTGTTTATTTTTTCATGGATTGTTAATTGTGATATATAGTAACTTGAATTCAATGCATACTCGTATCACGTTCTACATCGATAGTGACTAACTGAACGACTTCTAGTGTAAATGGTATGTCTGATATTTAGGTTATTATTATGTAGACTATGATTTTGGTCAAACACTGCCGATTGAATTTAGTCAGGTTTATTATATTAATGACTGACTAGTAGTATTCTCATCATTTTGAGACTCGATAAATAACTTCACTACGTTCAAACACACATGTAGTAGTGAATTTGAATATTATTTTAAGCTGTCTGTGATATTTTAGGTTTCGCAATCTAAATATTAGGTATGATGTTTCTTTATTGAACTATATCTATCCTACAACTTAGTTTGCGATGTCAATATGCTAATTTTGTTCTTTGTCTTTAAACACTCAGTAAACTAGTTTATTGGTGCTTGTTCAGCTTTGAAATGTATCTGCTTAAATTGTATTCTGTATTTTCAATTAGTATGGTAAAATATATTTAACGTACTATTTTCTCTAACCACATGTATAGGTCTAGATGGTAGTACAAATGCAAGTGAACGTGAGAAATTAATCAATAATTTTAATGATCCTAAAAATCCAGCAAAACTGTTTCTTATGTCAACTAGGTGAGCTCAATCTATGTTTCATTGTTATTAACAGTTATGCAATGATATATTGTCTATTGATTGTGGTTTGTGTTCTTATTATTATTTCTCCAATATTTGTATATCTTTATTCATAATTAGTCGTAATCATCTATTCTGAATTAAGTCTCGCATAACAACTGTATGACTAATGTTAAGATCTTTCTGCACAGGAATTAAGTTGTTTATTCAAGGATATTCCAGTCAGTGGTTTAATTATTATTGTTTTTCACCAACTATTTTGTTCAATAAATACGTAAACTGAGCTTTACATCGATTTTCAAAACACTCCTCATTCGTACCAATATACTTGTCATATCCTTATTTCTATTGTTCAAACCACGCCCATGGAAACCGTCAAGCGTTAAATTTTCTAGCTGTTTCATTTAACGTTTTGCGGTTAAAGTGTACTTTGTTGAGAATCTTGAACAACTTATCAACCAATTAAGAAATAGCGTGTGATTATAAAACAGTAATAAAGTAACGGTGTAATAATCGCCTTGTTATAAATACATAACCTTCTCATGTTGAATTATTCTCTAAATTAAAGGAAAGAGGTTAAGTTTACATATTAAGAATTGGGCTAGTGTTGTGAGTTAGGGTTATAAATTCAGAGTTTTCATTACATCTATAATTTAATGCTGAGAATTCTATATTGTACCAAAATATAATATTGAATAAAGCCATTAATAATAATACTACCCTTCTGTTTACAAATTTAATAAACTTGGGTTTGAGATTTAGTCGAGTTGATAGTTGTCCCTGTCTTTAAAAAGGGTTCACGTCGTTTCTGTAACAACTATCGGCCGATAAGTCTACTTCCGATTGCGTCCAAACTGTTGGCTTCCGTTCGAAACCCGAGAAAGATTGACTCGCGAGGAGCAGGCTGGTTTTCGTTCCGGTCGAGGATGTATTGATCATATCTTCACCCTCCGCCAAATGTTAGAACAGCGTCATACATATCAAAGGCCAACAATCGTAGTGTTTCTTGACATCAGGGCTGCCTTCGATTCGTTGGATAGGACTATTCTCTGGGATTGTCTATTGAAGATGGGTGTGTCTGAGAAGTTTATTAACATCCCAAAAGCCCTATACACAAACACCTGAGGTAGAGTGAGGGCAAACAACCACTTTTCTCCATTGTTCCATTCGAGCAGTGGGGTTAGGCAGGGTTGCCCGATCTCACCATTCCTTTTCAATTGCGGTGTGGATCTGTTGCCTGGAGAAAGACTTCTCGAACTTAAGTATGCGGACGATATTGTCTTACTGTGCGATAATGCCTAAGCCATGCAACCCTCACTTAATCAGTTGAAAATCAGTGTCCGTAGGTACGGTATGTGCTTTGAACCTTCGAAGTGCACAGTGCTTCTACAAGACTGGCATGATTCTAATCCTGTACTCACCCTGGATGGTGAGCAGATAGAAGTAGTCGAGAAGTTCGTGTATCTAGGTAGCTGCATAAGTGCTGGTGGTGGCGTGAGTGGTGAGATCGATTCACATATAATAAAAGCTAGAGCGGCTTATGTCAATCTGGGCCATCTTTGACGCCTTCGTGATGTTAGTCTGGCTGTAAAAGGTCGAATCTACAACGCGTCAGTGAGAGCAGTTTTGATTTGTGTTTGTGAAACCTGGCCTCTCCAAGTTGAGGACGTTAGACGACTCTCTGTGTTCGATCATCGCTGTCTCCGAAGGATTGCTGACATCCAGTGGCAACACCATGTTAGTAATGCAAAGGTTCGGCATCGTGTTTTCGGGCTCAGTGACGATGATCCACTTGGTGTCACCATCTTGAAACATCGACTTGAAACATCTTCCCAGAGAATTCCTCGTCGTGCATTATTTGCCGACTCTGGGACTGGTTTGAAAAAACGGAGAGGTGTTCAGTGTATGAAATGGTATCGTGATATGAAAGAAAGCTGCGAAGGGCTGGTTTGTGTTGGTCCTTCTCGACTCCCTGGTTGGGGTCCGAGAGACGGTGTTACACAGTGTCTAGAAATGTTATCAGATATGACTCAGAATACAAGCCAGTGGCGATCTTGCTGTAACCTTCTTTTACTTTCTTCATAAAAAGTGGTTGTAACTTCCTTAACTGAAAGAATTCTTTTTGGTTGTACCTTTCCGTTTCTTCCATTATTATTGTTATTATTATTATTATCATTATTACACTCCCATACACTAACCTGTGGTCGCTATTGTTCTTTGTTTTCTTGTACGCACCTTACATTCTTTTTCTCTTCCCATTCTTATTGTTATTGTGTGGCACATATATATATATATATATATATATATATATATATATATGGTGCCCTCCTTGTACCAATATTTATGTGTTCAAATAAATAAATGAGATTTAGTGTGAAAGAATATCTTCCTACATTAAACACTTTTGACTATACATTGAATCACAACAAGTACTTTAACACAGTCGGTATTAGGAACAAGTAGTTTTAGGATTGAGCTTAAGCACCATCTTATATACACTTTTTGATTGCATGATATTTTTATCGATTTCATGTATTTTAGGAACTAAATATTATCAATTTTCATTTGGTCGAAATAACGTAAAAGTTTTCTATCACTAAACTCTCAATTTCTCACAAAATACATTAGGTTTCCTTTTAATTCTGCTTTACTCAAGTCTAGAATTGTGTTCACATGTGATTTTTCTATAACTAGCTCATCACCATTCATTCGGAGAGTAGCAAGCCTGAAAGTATTAAAGACCCACTATACGTCTACTTTCTTCTTTCATAAAATAAGCTTCTGGTCATTTGATTTTCCATGATCCTTCTATTTACAACCTTTATTGAAATGCTTGATCCACTTGGAAAAAGTTGTCCTCATTAGCATCCTCTGGCACTGGATTAGTATTCTCAACTTTAGTTCGTATATTTATTGGACGAACCATATATGCATGAGAATATTGTGTTTATTTTTTTACTAATCCATTTTTTTGTTTGCTATAGAGCTGGTTGTCTAGGTGTTAATTTGATTGGAGCGAATCGTGTTGTTGTATTTGATGCTTCATGGAACCCATGTCATGATTGTCAAGCAGTTTGTCGTGTTTATCGATATGGTCAAGTAAAACCGTGTTATATTTATCGACTTGTTTCAGATAATACTATGGAGAAGAAAATATACGATCGACAAGTAAGCTTTTAAAAATATCTTTCAGACCTTTTTTCCAGTGTAAAGTAGATCTACCTACATATGTCTCTGACATTATAGAAACACTAGACTATTATACTATACTACGTGATTATTTCAAGATGGCATCTGGTAGACGATCGCTATTCGCGTATTACAAACACTTAGAAACCTATTGTGTATCTAACGCAAGAAATCGAATCTACCACTACGGTTAAATTACCTTCTTGAAAAAGACGGTCACGAGAATCGATAGTCCATGAGAATGGTTAAACTGTAATGATATCTTTATAAGGTAGATTTAATTTTTAAAGTTTAAAGGAGAGTAGTGAAAAGATTGCTTTAAACATAATTGACATTAGCGTTGTGTATAGAGTTCCCAACCAATTTTTACTTAATTATGCCTGTTACCCCTCGTGGCGGAGTATAGGCCGAATACCAGGATTCTCTATCAAATGAATATCTTGGTTCATCTTTCTGAACATTCTCACCACCCTGTATGGAATATTATCACTCAATGGATTATATTTTTCTATTCTAAATTCTAAGGTAACTAAACAAGGCATGTCAGATCGTGTTGTAGATGAATTAAATCCAACACAACAGTTTACTCGTTCACAAGTGGAGTTATTAATGTCATTTGAGGATAAAGATATGGAGACTATCACAGATGATGATTTAGAAACTTGTAAAGATATCATCCAACCAGATCCAATACTTGCAGATGTTTTAAAAAAGCACACTCGATGGATTACAAAAGTAAGTTTTACTGTTTTTTAACATTGTGAATATAAATGAATTTTCATCGACTTAGGTGGTTTGAATATATATTGCGTATACCCCACCACGCCTCGATGAACGATGTTGTATAGTATAGGAGTAGCATGTATCTACAAAGAAGACGAGATTATAAACACAAGGCGAGGCGAATCGAACATCAGTTTCCTAATGGGTTCAGTCGGTCATCTACAACGTAGGACCAGGCATATATATGCATCAATCTAACTTGCCACACCACATTAGCACAACAAGATGAACACTAAATTCATAGAAGCATTTCAATGGTAGTAAAAAAAGATTGCATATAAGGATACGATACAGAAATAAAGAATTAGTTCTTAGAAAAAAGATATAAAAGCAATTTCAGTTTCACGATTTAAGGGAAGACAACGAGTGTATACACCTACGCTACTGTGATCGATTTTGAGTCATGTCACACAGTCTCCAACTATTGGTTACGATAGTCACATGGAACCCAACCAATCAGTCTGCATCTACCAACATGGCTCAGACCAGAAGTTATTGAATTCTAGCCCCTAACTTTCTCCCAACCATCCCCAACTCTAGTCAGTACCGCGCGCCGTGGTAATCGGTGGTTGGGCATACGTGATACACGGGTTACCATTGTATGTATGAAACTTTCGACATTGGTGGCCTGTGTATGTAGTGGGTGTCAACCTAAGAGGAATTGGTGACGTGATGTACGAAAATGATGTTCCAGATAAATGCCTGACGAGACGCGTAATTCACATCCGCGATAGACCTCTAAATTCGGATACCCCCTAACACGAACTTGCCATTCGGTTATTTAATTGATCCAGTCTGATCAGCCCTAATGGGTTGGTATCGGACGAAATCTCAGCACGGATTCGAAAAGCTCGTTTGGCTTTTGCCAACTTACGTCACCTGTGGCGAAGGCGAGATATCCATCTATCAATAAAAGGACGAGTATACTGCGCGGCAGTCCGTTCTGTTTTAATTTACGGCAGCGAAACGTGGCCATTAAGAGTAGAAGATACTCGTAAGCTACTAGTATTTGACCACAGATGCCTTAGAAATATTGCTGGCGTCTGCTTGGATCACCGGGTAAGTAATAGTGAGGTTAGACGCAGGGTATTAGGGAATGATGGTAAATCAGTTGATGAGGTTATGAATCTTCATCGACTGAGATGGTTGGGCCACGTGTTACGTATGCCTAAATACCGATTACCACGACGTGCAATGCTATCCGGTATTGGAAGTGGTTGGAAGAAAGTTAGGGGCGGCCAAACCAAAACGTGGCATCAGTGCTTGAAGTCATTAACTTCTAGTGTGAGCCATGTTGGTAGATGAAGACTACTTGGTTGGAGTCCGCGTGACTATCGTAACCAATGGTTGGAGACTCTTGGTGACATGGCTCAGAATCGATCACAATGGCGTCGGTGTATACACTCCCTGTCTTCCCTTAAACTAAGAGATTAAAATCACTTCATATCTTTCTTTCTACGAACCAATTCTTTCTTCTTGTACTATGTCCTTATATGCAACCTTTTTTATACATTACCACCACTGAATTAACTACTCCTATGAATCCAGTGCTCATCTTACTGTGCTAATGCGGTATGGGAACTTGGACCGATGCACATATGTGCCTGGTCCTACGTTGTAGCTGACTGAATTGATCCAGTCAGTCTAGAGCAGCAGTATCAGCTCAGACGAAGTAATGACCAGACCCCAAGAAGATCATTGAGAGGAAGACATTTCCCTCAACTTCTCTGGTTAAATTCAAGGCACAAGACTTATTATTGAGAGGGAAAGTTGATATTGTGAGTCAGTCAGAAGTAACCTACCGAGAAGGTCAATCGATGGCATTCAGAAGTGACCTGAGGGATATATATATATATATCATGCTCTTTAACCGGGTCAATGGATGTAAAGGATCCACCTAGGGGAGTTGGAACTCTGATTCCAAACCAATGGTGTACATGGGCTCCAGGATCCTAAGGAAAGAGATGGCGTATGAACATAATGTTGTTCACGGCTACCATAGAACTGCATCTCCTGACGTTGCTCCACTACCTTGTGTATTGGACCTCTAGATCAAAGGTTCGGAAAGTGACCACGTTAGTTAACGGCATTCAGTTCACGTATCTGGGCAGTACCACAGCCCACACACAAATCTAATGATAACAACTTTGTGAGGTGCATATATATAGTTTGGTGTTTGTTTGTACTCATCTTTATGTGTTTCAATAAATAAATATTTCGTGATTATTCACTGTTCAACTCTTGTTCATTTATTCTATTCATAATGTGTATGTTGAATTTAATTTTCTTACTATTAGCGACCATTCACCCATGAATCATTATTAATTGATCGGAAAGATTATCGTTTAACACGCGTTGAAAAGCGTATGGCTCGTCAACGTTATGAACAAGAGAAACGTTTAAGTTTAAGCTATCAACAAGCCCATTTATTTCAATTACAACAAATGCAAATTTTACAACAACAACAACTTTTAGCCGCTGGAATTAATCCTGCTTTGGTGGATTCATCTCGGTAAGTGGTAGTTATCTATTTTAAAAAAAATTGTTACTCGATTTAGTTGTTTTTATTTTTCTACATCGTGTTTGTGTTTGTTAAAACATTCTTATTTTCTTGTTTTCAGTACCCAGAGTATAAAGGAAAATATTTGGGTCGAGAATACATGAGTGCAATTATTGCGCTAATATTCTTTAGGTTTGGTCTTATATTGCATTCCATTGGTTAACTATGATAACATTTAAATTTTAATGAAATTAGACTGTAGATTGTTCAATTTCGCTTGACATCGTCTCTGATTCTCAGGATTAGACAACTCATATTTGTCTTTATAGTATATTGAAACTCCATAAATATCCCTTAGTGAACTCTTTAGAAGCGCAGAGAAATACAAGTTCTATTTAGTTATTTACTATATTTCAAAATTTTCTGAAAGATCAATTCCATTTTAAAGTCTTTGAATAAACTTGATTTACTTTACACAGGTTATTCATCAATTACAGCTTTAATTATATTTTCTTGCGCCTTTTCTCTGTTGTTCATATTAAACACTAACATCAACATGTCAGAAGGTTCTGGGCCTCAAGAAGCATCATCATAAAGAATGGATGTCTATAGGAAACCTGGACAAGATTCAAGAAAGGGAGAACAAGAAGACTGCAATTAACAACAGCCCAGCATAGCAGAGAAAGTTAAGGCACAAGTTGAATACACATTAACAAACGAGAGAGTGAAGAAGAGTATTAGAGCTGACAAGCAGAAATATGTGGAAGACCTAGCAACGACAGTGGAAAAGACTGTAAGACAATGAAATATTAGTCAACTATATGACACAACAAAGAAACCGATAGGGAAATACAGTGTACCAGAGAGACCAGTCAAGGAAAAAGAAGGCAAACCAATCACTGAGATTCAAGAGTAGATGGGTGTAAAACTTCGAGGAACTATTGAGTAGGCCAATTTCTTTAAATCTATCGGACGTCGATGCAACACCCACGGACCTTATAAATGTCACTTCATCAACGATCGAAGAAATCAAAATGACAATCAGACAAATAGAGAGTATAAAGTCAGCGAGGCCTGACAATATACCAGCTGAAGTTCTGAAGTCAGCCATAGAAGAAACTGCAAACATGCTCCATATTCTATTCAGGAAGATTCAGTACCGGTGGACTGGAAAGAAGGGTACTTCGTCAAGGTACCGAAGACGAGAGAGATCGCAGCAAGTGTGAGAACTGTAGATGCATCACACCACTATTTGCACCAGGAAAAGTTTTCAACAGCGTATTGCTGAATCGGATGAAAGATTCAGTAGACACCCAACTTCGAGATCAGCAGACTGGATTCCGTAAGGATCGGTCGTGTTCTGACCAAATCGTGATACTACAGACCATCGTTCAACAATCAATTGAATGGAACTCGTCACCATCCAATAACTTCCTTGACTATGAGAAAGCATTCGGCAGTGTGGATAAGAAGACACTATGGTGTGACTATCTGAGAAGATCGTCAACATTATCCGGAATTTATTTATTAATTTATTTGAACACATAAATATTGGTACAAGAGAGCGCCAATATATATGCGCCACACAAAACAATGGGAATTCGAAGAGAAGTAGAAAGAAAAAAAAAACTAAGGAACGCAAAAGAAAAAGAGAGTAATGACGAAGAGGTACAATCAGAAGAAATCTTTCAGGTAAAGGAGACACAACCACTTTTTATGAAGAAAGTAAAAGAAGGTTACAGCAGGATCGCCACTGGCTTCTATTCTGAGCCATATCTGATAACGTCTCTAGCCACTGTGTTGCACCATCTCTCGGACCCCAGCCAGGGAGTCGTGAAGGACCAACACAAGCCAGTCCTTTGCAGCTTTCTTTCATGCCACGACACCATGTCATGCACTGACCACCTCTCCGCTTCTTCCAACCAGTCCCAGAGTCGGCAAATAATGCACGACGTGGAATTCTCTGGGACGACATTCGGAGAACATGTCCAAGCCACCGAAGTCGGTGTTTCAAGATGGTGACACCAATTGAGTTATCATCTCTGTGCCCGAACACACGATGCCGAACCTCTGCATTACTGACATGGTGTTGCCACTGAATGTCAGCAATCCTTCGGAGACAGCGATGATCAAACACAGAGAGTCGTCTAACGTCCTCAACTCGGAGAGGCCAGGTTTCACAAGCATAGAGCAAAACTGCTCTCACCGACGCGTTGTAGATCCGGCCTTTTACAGCCAGACTGACATCACGAAGGCGCCAAAGGTGGCCCAGATTGGCATAAGCCGCTCTGGCTTTCACTATTCGTGCATTGATCTCATCACTCACACCCCCACCAGCACTTATGCAGCTACCCAGATACACGAACTTCTCAACTACGTCTATCTGCTCACCATCCAGGGTGAGTACAGGATTGGGATCCTGCCAGTCTTGTAGAAGTACTTTGCACTTCGAAGGTTCAAAGCACATACCATACCTACGGACATTGATTGCCAACTGATTAAGTGCGGATTGCATGGCTTGGGCATTATCGCACAGTAAGACAATATCGTCCGCATACTCGAGGTCGAGAAGTCTTTCTCCAGGCAACAGATCCACACCACCATTACTTACATTCATCAGAGCTGTTTCCAGAATGTCATCGATGGCAAAGTTGAAGAGGAATGGTGAGATTGGGCAACCCTGCCTAACCCCACTGCTCGAATGGAACAATGGAGAGAGGTGGTTGTATGCCCTCACTCTGCCTGAGGTGTTTTTATATAGGGCTTTTAGGATGTTAATAAACTTCTCAGGCACACCCTTCTTCAATAGACAATCCCAGAGAACAGTCCTATCCAACGAATCGAAGGCAGCCCTGATGTCAAGAAACACTACGATTGTTGGCCTTTGAAAAGTATGGCGGTGTTCTAACATTTGGCGGAGGGTGAAGATATGATCAATACATCCTCGACCAGAACGAAACCCAGCCTGCTCCTCGCGAGTCAATCTTTCTCGGGTTTTGAACAACCTACGAAGAATGACGGAAGCCAATAGCTTGGACGTAATCGGAAGTAAACTTATCCCCCGATAGTTGTTACAAGAACGACGTGAACCCTTTTTAAAGATAGGGACAACTATCGACTCATTCCATGACGTTGGTACACTCTCTAGATCCCAAACCTTTGTAAACAACGTCGTCAATTCCTTAGTCAAAAAGTCACCACCATCTTTAAAAAGAGCCGGAGGTAAGTCATCTGGGCCAGGTGATTTGTAACGCTTCAAGAGTTGGAGTTCCTTGTGGACTTCCTCCTCATTTGGTGGATCAGTCGTCACCGGCCATGGAGGGCAGGACAGTCTGACCGATGTTACCGGAGCAGCAGGCCAGTTGAACTGCCCTTCGAAAAATTCTGCCCATCGTCCAAGACGTCGATGGATGTTAGTGATTGGCATCCCATCATCCTCGCAGATTGTTTCACTCACACCAGACTTCTTGCTGCCAGTGGCTCGGATGAGTTGGAAGAGCTTCCGGTAGTTACCAGATGCAGCTGCTGCTTCCAGCTCATTAGCACGCATCGACCACCAGGCTTCTCGGTCCTTACGCAAGCTTTGCCCGATTTCCTTACGTAAAAACCTTCGTTTATGGTCAAACTCACGGTTACCCGGAGTAGACCGACGGGCTTCAATGAGTTGTAAGGAACCAGAAGAAACCCAGTGCTTAAAAGCGGGACGTTTCGCAAACCCACAACTGACTGTTCCCGCCATTTTCATGGCGTCATGCAATTGCAACCAATGCTCATCTATACTTTTCGGTGGAGTGGTAGCTAGCCTAGAGGCTAGCTCGGTTCGATACTTACTTGCAACAGAAGTTGCAACCAGCTTGCTAACATCAATCCGTTGATGGCGTTCACTTCGTTGTCCACTGAAAAGTAAGGCAAGATTGGCGCAGACCAAGGCATGGTCAGAGTCCAGATAGGTACTCCAAAAGGAGCGGCAGTCTTGTACACAACCACGCCAGCGGTAGCTGATCGCGATGTGATCAATCTGAGTCCAGGCTTGAGATGCAGAGGGAGGACGCCAGGTGGCACATCGGCGATGACTGTGCCGAAAGTTAGTGCTAGCCAGAAACAGGTTGTGGTCTGCGCAAAGTTGCAGTAGACGGTCCCCGTTATCTGACCTGCGACCAACGAGTCCCCATCGGCCACCTAAACGACTCTCTTCTGTGCCTAGACGCCCGACCTGAGCATTCAAGTCTCCGGCTAGTACTACAATATCTGTCGAACGCACTTTCTGGAGAAGAACTGATAACTGGTGGTAAAACTCATCCTTGATTGCATCCGGGCTGCAATCTGTCGGGGCATAGGCGGAGATGACGAAAAGGCATCGTTTCTCACGCCGATTTCTTCTCACTTTGATGGAACTTTCTAATCTAACAGCACATAACCGACTGTTAATGGGGATCCAATCGACTAGTGCTGCCTCAGCTCTAGCGCTTAGTGCGACACCAACGCCAGCAAAACCAGACGAAGATGCCACAGGGTCCCCGGATAAGCGCACGTAAAACAAGCTTTTCGAAGCGACAGATGGAGATCGAATTTGTAGTACTTCGCGAGAGTCTTGAATACGGGTCTCGGATAGACAACACACGTCGATATTAAGACTTTCCAAAGACATAGCCAGCCCTATCTGTTGTCCGACCTGCATAAATGTGCGAACGTTGAAGGCAGCCAGTTTGAATGATGCACGTGGTTTCAGAAAATCTGCTTCAGTCCTCGTATTCGGTGGTAACATACAATTTTCAACCGGACAGTGACTCGGGAACGTTTAGATACAGTCGGAATTCCACCAAAGACGAGCCGCTGTATAAGTATAAAAGAAGGTGAATAATGTGGAAAATAATAATAATAATGATAATAATAACAATAATGACAATAATAGTAGTAATAATAATATTAGTATTAATAATGACAATAATTGAAGTGATCATAATTTGAATCAATTGATTGTTTTTCAAAGCGACAAAAGTAGTTTCCATAGACATAAACAGTTCATCATTTGTGTGTGGGCTGTGATACTGCCCGGGTGCCCAAACCGAAGCAGGTGGTTATCTTAGGGGGCCACTCCCCGAGCCTTTGACCTAGAGGTCTAACCCACAAGGCAGTGGAGCATCGTAAGGAGATGCAGTCCCATGGTAGCCGGTGACCAACGATTGGTTCATACGCCATTCGTTCCCGCAGGATACTGGAGCCCATGTGCACCATTGGTTTGGAATCCGGTTAAAGCGCCGGACATTCGCTTCTCGTCCTCTCATTTTCGTAAACAACACCCCCGCCACGAGAAGGCAATGAGTAGGACTTCCCTGGCAGAGGCTATATACGCGTGGCCGTGTGAGAGTATTTCGAGAGGGAGAGCGGACTCTCCCCACTCTCGGCCGTACCAGGGCATTCAGGGGGGCAATATGTCATCGAACATTTTGCTTACATTTTGTGCTTGCCTATCGATGTAGGCACGTGACGGATGCTAGTGTCAGTGGTCGGGAAGTGTTTGTTGGTGTTGATCTAGTGTTGATGAGTGTTGTGTAGATTGGTGTGTGTATAGATGTGAAGACTTTCCCGCGCCGGGAATCGAACCCGGGCCGCTTGGGTGAAAGCCAGGAATCCTAACCACTAGACCACGCGGAATTCATACGACAGATTACACTGCAAAGT
The DNA here is from genome assembly GCA_944470375.2 of Schistosoma guineensis. Classification (NCBI taxonomy): domain Eukaryota; kingdom Metazoa; phylum Platyhelminthes; class Trematoda; order Strigeidida; family Schistosomatidae; genus Schistosoma; species Schistosoma guineensis. Next base: position 45,877,707 of record OX103892.1, on the reverse strand, counting down.
TGTGCATGGAGGACAGCTGACGGTCACATTTCATGTGAGGACTGGAGTCAGATAAGGCTGCTTACTCTCATTATTTCTCTTTTTCTCAGCGGTTAAATCGATTATGAAGGCCTCCACATCCCAGTGGAAGCACGGAATACTATGGACAGGTTGGATGCAAGTGGATGATGTGGACTTCGCAGATGACCTACCTCTTCTATTCCCTACACACCAAATGCAGCTGAAGACAGCCAGTGTAGCAGTTCTACTGTAAGGAGCTGATATTTGGGGAACTATCAAAACAATCATCAAAAAGGTACAAGTTTTTATAAACAATTGTCTACACAAAATACTCGATGGCCGTTGACCGGATACCATCAGCAACAACCTACTGTGCGAGAGAACAAACCAGGCTTCATCTGAAGAGGAAATCAGGAAAAGACAATGAAAGTGGATGGGACATACATTACGGAAATCAACAAACTGTATCACGAGGCAAGCGCTGACTTGTAATCTTGAATGGAAACTGAGAGGAGGAAGGTGAGAGAACACACTGCATGGGGAATCGGAAGCAGAGATGAAAAGAATGAACAGTAGCTGGAAGGGATTTTCCAGTACAGAGTTCGGTGGGAAATGCTGATGGGCGGTCTGTGTTCCTCCACGATGGATAACAAACGTAAGCAAATAGTCTGAGTTTATTGGAAGCGTTTAGGAAGTCTTTAAGAAACGTTCAAGCTAGAGATATAATATGTTAACATGTTTTTTTCAATTATTTTTAATTTTTATAGCTTCTACAATTCCCGAACTCCTAACATCCTCTCCCGAAGTACCATTAACTATCGACCAACTTATACAAGTGGAATGGCAGCTCTAGATGCGATGCGTCAGGTTGATCGACAAGCACGTCTACGAATGTTACAAAAAGACTTAGATGAAGCACGTCGGCGTTGTGGTTACGCAAAACCTGATGGTCTAAGTAAGTTTGTTTTGCTTGTTGTTTTGCATTGATTCCAAACATAGTTCTCTTGTGGTTTTTATCTTCTTATATATCTCCCGTGTTTTCGAACTATCTTTTCAAATTTTTTTTGTAAAGTCATAGCTATCAGGTGTTATGAATTAATTATAGGATTTATAATGAAAGGATCTTTGGGAATAGCTATGCTAATGGTTGAAATAGGGCTGTCGATTTTTAATATGCAATGATCGACTAACGTTTTCTCACAAAACTAGTTTACAAATTCACCCTGCAAATCTCAATTAAATTGGTATCAAAAGACAAGTTAGCTGCCTATAAAAGTAGGTTTTTATTCAACAAACCAACATGTCTGCGAAACATCGACAAAGATCCTTAAATGTAGCTTTTCTACTTGTTTACACTTCTCAGAAAATTATACCTCCTGCTCCTCTATCAGGTAATTAAAACGCGCGTAATCCACTGTAATAGTCTATGATAAGTGGTTCACCTGTTCAACAAATCTAATTATAAATTATACTGTACAATTATGATTAATTTGCAGAAGTTTACTTAATACTTTTTTTCTCAATATAAATCGCAGTAATCAAAGTTTTCATAGTACAGTTTAATTTTCCATATCAGTCATTGTTTGTACGAATATATCCACTGGTGCTTAAATGTATATTTAGAGGATTGTCTCCATATTTCGAATGGTGTATAATTACAAAAATAATGCTATTTAGTAAGATTAATTTTTTTTTAGTCAGGATCAACAAAGAACATTCAACGTAAAAAAACTGACAGGAAGAAAATTCCAAAATCCATACTTTCAAACATATATTACTTACAAAAAATATAGGAGATGATTCCACTTGACTCACACAACGTACTTAAGGGAAGCATATAGTAGTCAGTCAATCGTTCGGTTAGTTAGTTGTAATCAACATTAAACTTGAATGTACATTCACTTGCTGACTTAGAATACTCAGACGATATAGTTCTGTTTAGTATAGAATCTTCTGACCACCTTAAGCAACAATGCAAACATATTTGGAATGCGGTTCTCTCCCTCCAATGTAAAATGTTACTTCAGGATTGGTTTGATTCATAGCCTGAATTAGTGATAGAGAGTGAAGTAGTTAAACACAAAGTCCACCTCATTTATCTTGAAAGTTTCATTAGCCTTGATAGTCTGGTGTTTAAAGAAATCTCCACACGAATTCAGAAGGCTCGATTGGTTTTCACCACAGTGCGTCACTTGTGACATATGTGAGATAGCCGTTTTCCGACGAAAGGACAAGTTTATTGCATAGCAGTTTGCTCCTTACTACTTTATGGATGTGAAAAATGGCCATTACAGGTAAAGAATATTCGTAGGTCACTGGTATTCGATCATGTGTACCTTCGAATCATTGCTCGTGTATTTCTGGACCATGGAGTAAACAATACATGGGTTAGGAATAGAGTACTAGGTAAAGATGGCAAATCGACTGTTAAGTTAAATCTCCATTAACTGAGGTGATAGGGACACGTGTTACATATGCCCACCCACCACCTACCTCGACGGCCGATGTTTTCCAGTGGAGTAGGATAGAAAAAAGCTAGGAACGGCCATTCCGTAATGCGTTATCAGTACATGAAGTCACAGACAATTGGTTAATAGATGTAGACTATCTGGTTAGTGTACTGGTAATTATCATAATCAATGGTTAAAAGCTGAATGGCTTGGCTCGAAATCGATTGCAATGGAACACGTGCATGCATTCTTTTTTGTGTGACCCTTTATCTGACTTTAGTTAGATCATATGATAATTGTCATCGAAATATATATGCCGCCAATCCTCGTATGTAATCATCGACTCAAATCACGTTAGTGAATAGCGGAATTAAATAATCGCTGGAAAATTCCCATCATAATTAAACACAATTGTATGAACGAAGAATATTCTTTTCAATGAATTTCATATCAGCTTCTACAATTATAAATTCAAATTAATAATCCATAAAATTGGCCAGATTTAAGACAGAGTTCATCATCATTTGGAAACTGTGAATATGTGAATTGAGAATTGTTGTTTGTTACATAAAATCAAATCAAATTGTTAATGTTAGGGCTGTTTAATATAAAGTGTTCACTTGAATCCGTTTTATAAGTGAAATGAAATTGTGAGATAAATCATGATCAGAATAAATATGGTCAACATGGGGTGAGAGAGAAACTAATGGAATAAAAATCGGAAATTACGTAATATGTAGAATAATATGATTTAGGTCAGATATAGTAGATAAGGATGGATACTAATTGAATTCCTCAAAAGGTTATCAAGTGTAAAGATAATAATAATAACAATGATAAAGATGATAATCACAGTGGTTAAGATAATAATAAGTTTGGGGCATAAAATGAACATTAATCAGATTACGTCACCATATTATAAAATTAATTATTAACTAGTTGTCCAGGGTAAAAGGAGTGGCTGAACATACTTGGTTTGGATGCAAAGCTCTGGCTTTTTTATCCGAATCGCAACTGCTTCAGCCGTCTGTAGGATTCGCAGTCTGACAGAATTAGGTAGACTGCTGTTGACACGATAGATTATGGCGAAAATTGCTCCATATTGGCTGTATGTCCTGTTTGAACTAGATGGTCGAAGATGGAGCTGTTAACAGTTCTGACTACACATTTGCTTAACCACACGGGGAGGTGCTCACGAGCTCGAATGCACAAATTCCTAGAACATCTGCCAATATAACTTGCTCCACAGGAGCAGTTGAATTGATAAATACAGAAGGAGGTAGCTAGTCTAGGTAATTTATCTTTCAACCTCGAAGTGATTATTGGTCTTGTGGAGAACATTAGTTCTAGTTTACCCGCATTAAAACAATTCTCAATTCACATATTACAATTTCCAAATGATGTACTTTGCCTTAAATCTGGCCAATGTTATGGATTATTAATTTGGATTTATAATTCTAGAAACTGATGAGAAATTATTGAAAAGGAATTAAATAAGTCGAATATGAGAATGAATTTCAAATAAGTATGTTGATCCAGACAAACTTTCAGAGAAACGCAACGAATAGATGAAGGCACGTTAGCCAAATCGATTTAACCAAGCGTGAATCTATATTTATAGTTAGATCAAAATAAGCTACTGACATGTGATGAATAGGATAAACAATATACACACATATGCTCGTACGAAAAACAGTCAGGGTTAATAATCGAATAAGTGACAGAGTAAAAATATGGCTTGAGAAGAATGAATAGATCGGTCTGTCCGGAGGCTAGAATAATCTATGTGGGCTTCACACAGTACCAGCCCCTACATTTTAACTTCCCCCAAAATTCCGAGATTCTAAATCCCTCAACCTTTTTGTTTTTATTCCAATAATTTATATTTCATCTTGAATCTGATCTTCGATGCATAATTCCTGATGCCACTGATACTAGTTAAGGATGGCAAATCAATTGATGAAGTAGTGAAACTTCATCAGTTGGCTGGGACACGTGTTACGTATGCCCAACCAACGACTACCCCGACGTGCAGTTATATGGTGTAATAATAGGTTGGAACGGAGCTAGGGGCGGTCAGACCAAAACATGGCACAAGTCCATGAAGTCACTGACAAATGGACTGTGTGGGCCCTGGTTGGGATCTGCGATACGATAGCAACCGATGGTTAGAGACCCTGAACGACATGGCTCAAAATCGTTTGCAATGGCGCAGGTGCATCCACTCTTTGTGTTCTCTCAAATTCTAATCTTGTGAATTCTCCATATCCCTTTCTTTTTTCTCTTTTCAAGTTTATTTCATTGGACTATACTCCTTGAATAACATCTTCAAACCCTAGTGTTTCCGATTACTGCTTATAATCTTACTACTTCTACCACTATGGAATTTGAATCGATAACTGCATCTCTATGCTAATGTGATGTGTTATGGCAACTCGAACTGATGTACGTACGTACGAAGTTCTACATTTACTAACTGACTGATCTCTAGTTTTCTAGGATTCAACCTTCTGTACTGCTGAGGTATGGCAACTTTGACCGATGTACATACGTACAGGCTCTGTGTTGTGACTGATTGACAGTCATCGATTTCACTTCATATTATGTAACATTTCCATTGGTCACGTTTATCTCTCGAACATTGGCGATATTATTTACATCTCCCACTCTGTTTAACTATCGATGATTTGATGAACTAATATCACATCTTCCTTTGATCATTCCTAGTTTCCGACCTACGTATTAAGATTGGCGATTGGCTATTTATAATACTTATGTTGAGTAAGATAATTAACCGTGAATAATAGCATTGACAGCAATATATGGGTTAGTTACAACAAAATCCGTTCAACATGTATGCTTAGGTCTCAAAATACAGAGTCTTTTTGTTATGTCTGTCACTTGTAATCTCTGGTATACTTAATTGACTTGTGCTTGATACTGGCGACCCCAAATTCGACGACTCGTAGCGAAAACCCAAAGACTGGCGATATGGATTTGTTTGACCCTGGGAATAAATCGAACTGTCATCTGAATAAACTAATTTTCATATGATCAGATCAACATTTGAATATGTATCATCTAAACTGATTAGTATTTAACATCAGTCAGTTAGTAACTTACTATATGAACACATATTTGCCATAATATTGGTCATTTTTCATACTGACTTAAGTTTTCTCTTTCGATTCTGTCTCATCATATGGGTACGTATTTATCACCTATTGTTACTTTGTAATAAACTCAACACATTTATAGATTATCAAAACTTTTCATGTATATTCAGTTATATGTTTCACTTCATTACCAATATCGCTCTATCTTTTCTTCCTGTAGGTAAAATAATTGAATCTCCTGATTGTAAAGTGACAAGGATTGTAGCTAATACTGGTGAGTAACTCAACTACACACGTTTGTGAATATTTTGAATATGCTCTATAATCCTGTTAATGATTTTAAAAGTTTATTTTGTGGGGAAAAATAAAGCATTTACTATTTTCATATCGTTTCAACTTTTTTTCTGCGCTGCGACATCTCACTACAAAACTCTCAGGAAGTTTGGTAGACTGTCGATGAGTTGAATAGTTTTTTGAACATTTTTTTTAAAATTTCAATAGCTACTAATTCGAATCGAGCTTAAGTAAACTTTTGGTTAATACATTTCATAACTCATCATTCATGTATTTAGTATTTCCAAAGCAGAAACAGTGGTCAGTCATAAACAACATTTTAGGATCTGATACAATGTTTGTACACTTCAAACCAGTACAACAAGAACAAACTAATATCCTAAATAACTTCAATGATAGTAAAAAATATTGCAAGAATCACGATTTAAACGAAGGTTAAAAAAATACATACATCTTCAATCATAGATGACATTTATTTCCATTCACCCATCATTAAGTAGTGGTCGATTTCAAGAAGTTTGTATCTTCTAATGAAATCCGAGTGAGTATTAATTAGCTTCATGAAATTTAACCATATCTTGGTCCGATCATTTATAACTTTCACACAGTTTACTCATATGCCAGTCAGCATTGCAGATTAATATACATAGTGGCTAGTAGTGTAGTATTTATTTTAGCCGCTTGAGTTTATTAAGGTTTGTAACCCCATAACTCACCCTATTACAACTAACATTGATTCCTTTGTACACAAGCGGCGCTTTGAAGACATGTTTGGTGAAATTCCTTCATAGGCCATATTTTGCCAAGCGATCTGCAGTTCATTCTTCATTTTTTGACACAATGACACATCTTTACTATACGCTAGGTTCCACAAGCTGACAGAACCCAGAAAAGTGCTTTGTTACGTCGATGTTTTGTCAGATACCATTCCATACTGAGATAATCTAAGGAGTCGAAGCTGTCAACTACCGTTGTTGTCAAGTTTTAAAACAATGTTTTGGATTCTAGTCTCTGCACTTTTCAGCATTTTCATTCTAAATTAAGATGTTTTGCGTTGTAGATCGATTAAACCGAGGAGATAAAAATAAAATCAATAATAACCGTTAGTCCAAGTCCCTGCACATTTTCACAACTTTTTCAACAGTTTTGGTACCCTAATATAAATTATCATGTTAATTTTTCTCTTCTGACCAACTTGTTGATTGTCTAGTCTCTTTAAATATCTTTTTCTGAGTAGTTTAACTAGTGCTATTTTGCCATGTTTCCACTGTTTTTGATTATTGTCAAAATTTTATTCATGAATTAGTAACATTAAACGACTCCATGTTTCCAAACCACTTATAGTCTTTAATTAATACATGTTCCTAAAATACTGTAATAATAATAATAGTTAAAACGATTTCTTTTTCAAAATGTATTACCCAGCTTAAGTTTAATCTTCTATTGAACTCTTTATTACTAATCTAACAATCATCGTAAGTTATATTGTTCAATGAACGACATTCATTTCTTCATAATCGATTTAATCTTAGCCTGTTACAATAGTCCGTAACCTTGATTACAAGTCTGAATGCAAATAAAAGACTATTTGCATTTAGTATTGCATCAAGAACTGTTATCAATGAAAGAACTTTTGAAAACCAAAGGTAATTAGATTATTATTTCTTTTTAAATTGTCTGGATGCCTCAGTAGCCCGCAATCAATCTGGACAATTTTCTGTGTTTATTGAATTAAGGAATTGATCAAAGTTACTCTGTATTGTATATAGGTAAAGTCCCCACTGGTTAGAAACTCAAAACTTCTAGTATTCTCTAGATGTTGCCATCTCATAGGGTTAACTGCCTTGATAGAAATAATTTTATTCTGAAATCAATCCAAGTACATTTTATTTTTTGTCGATACATTTGAAACACTAATATTTATCTTACGTAGTGTACTTATTTACTTATCTATCGTGGAGGAACACAGATCGCCCATCAGCATTCTCCATCGAACTCTGTACTGGAAAATCCCTTCCAGCTACTGTTCATTCTTTTCATATCTGCTTCCAATTCCCCACACAGTGTGTTCTCTCACCTTCCTCCTCTCAGTTTCCATTCACGATTACAAGTCAGCGCTTGCCTCGTGATGCAGTTTGTTGATTTCCGTAATGTATGTCCCATCCACTTTCATCGTCTTTCCCCGATTTCCTCTTCAGATGAAGCCTGGTTTGTTCTCTCGCACAGTAGGTTGTTGTTGATGGTATCCGGTCAACGGTCATCGAGTATTTTGTGTAGACAATTGTTTATAAATACTTGTACCTTTTTGATGATTGTTTTGACAGTTCCCCAAATTTCAGCTCCTTACAGTCTCTCATAAAACTGATCTTTATCGTCATTATTGCTATCATTGGTAGGTGCTTAACATTGTATAACATTCATTGTAGTTCCCTCCTTCTTTATTTTAAAGGACACTTTGATGATCCTGGATACATAATATTCCCACCCAATCGGTGCATTTCTTGCTTCTTTGTACAGCATCATAGCAACTTCCTGAGTGTGGGGAGCATTTCTCTCTTCGTGACCGGAGTACAGCAGTTTCTCTCCCGTTCCTAACTTTTGCTATCCAGCTTGGGTCAAATAGGTTTCACTGATTCTGAGAACCGCCTAGTTGTATCTCATCATTTCCGTAGCTAATTGACTGGTCCTCCCGGTCTCCTACATTGTTCGAACATTCCACGTACCTAAATTAATTGTGTCTCTGGTTTTTAGAAGGGGCATCGACCTCGTGACTTCCGAAGAGTCTCGGCTTTCATCATGAGATCTCATAGTTCTCCCTTCAACTCCCAGGACACAGTTTAAATCGTTTATTCTGGCTAGCTTTTTCTAGGTGATGGGATTGTTGACCCTATGCTCAACCCTCCTTTGTGTGGGCTTGGGACCGGCAGTAGCACTAGAAAGGCTCCCGGCAGAGTTGGTGCATTTGCGGTTTATTTAATTATACGAATGGTCAATTATTTTTTTATCTTTGCAACTGTGAAAAATGGAAATGGTACTTATCTATTGTATTAGAAATTATATACTTTGCTAAGATCGAGTGATCCCCTCCAGTTGCTTTTCACAATTACTAAAATATACAGATCATTCTAATTCAAAATAATGCAGTTATTGTGTGCAAGTGTATTCTCCCTTTACCACTAAAAAAATATTTGATTACTACTATTATTACTTCAATAAAATATCTTATGATTTTAAAATGGTGGAGAAGATAAGCAGCTCATATGGATGATTTTGGTGATTTCTTGTTCTCTAAATTAAGTGGTTTAGTTGTGGAGATTTCATAGGATAGAAAAGCAGATCAGAGACATTTAAGACTAAGACCCAGACAATGACAAGTTCAACAATAACCAATCAAGATTGAGGTTGAAAGCACATGCTATTAGTCGTATGTAGGAAGTTTCAAATATTTCACTTCTAAATTAGTTTTTTGCTGATGATATTGTTCAGAAGAACAATGAAAGCACTACAACTAAGTCATCCTGTCCAGAGGACGAAACTCCATCACATGATCTTGTGCATTCGACAGTCGCCCATTAGAGTTTTTTTCTAACTCAAGAGTGGATGGATTCTGATAGAATAATCAGTCGACATAGATAACTGACTGGAGAGGTTACTGATCAGTTATATGAATCACTTTTAGAAAACAGATATTAATAATAATCAGGTTGGGGTGTTATCACACTGGAGACTCATGTGAAGAAATCTGGATTTTCGTCACAGCATAGCTAATGAAGTAAATCAGGTTTTATCTCCAGAACATCTGATAACTATAAACCAACTACGCCATAGTCGAATATAAAGTTATCATAAGGGGTTTTGTGAAGATTTTAGGAATTCCACTGACTGAAATCATGAGTCAATTGAAGCTAGACTACCGTGGAAAACCTAAAAGCAATGGACGGCCGTTTCGTCCTAGTATGGGACTTTTCAGCAGCGCGCATCCACGATCCCACATCCCGCGTAGTCCGAACCCAGGACCTATCAGTCTCGCGCCAGGCGCTTAACCAACTAGACCACTGAGCCGGCATCCAACGGTGTTAATGTCTAACTTCAACTAATCCACGAAATTGAGCGACACATCCACCATTGTCATCAGTGAGTTACTATCTCACAACTCATGATCTCAACTGTTGAAATTTCTAAAATCTCCACCAAACCATTTCTGATAACAATCATCTGCTCACCAGTGACTGACTTCAAGAGATACTCCTGGAGTTCTAGTGAGAAGCAGTTACCAGTGGAGTCCAACCAGGTCTGTTGTGAGATATCAACTCACTGAAGACAATGGTGTACGGTGGCGCAACTTCGTGGATTGGTTGAAGTTAGACATTAACACCGTTGGATGCCGGCTCAGTGGTCTAGTTGGTTAAGCGCCTGGCGCGAGACTGATAGGTCCTGGGTGCGGGATCGTGGGTGCGCACTGCTGAAAAGTCCCATGCTAGGACGAAACGGCCGTCTAGTGCTTCTAGGTTTTCCATGGTTGTCTAACTTCAATTGACTCATGATTTAAATCAGTAGAATATAAAGTTGACAAAATGTTTGAAAAAAGTGTGAAATAAGCACCGGAAATTTATCTGTTCATTGTTCAAACTCTTCACAACATCTACATAGAAAATATTAACATTATGAAAAGGGTTTTAACTGAAATGTTGATTGTCATAACATGGGAGTAGTTTGATGTGCATAGGATATTAAAAGTCGTTTACTATTGGTTAGGAAAATGATGATACTATTGTCCCCTTTTGTAATGTTTAATGTTCTACAAAATGAACACCGGGAATTATGTGTAAAGTTCATGTGACTTTTAGTCTTTTGAATTTGCACGCCTTTCTATCCCTATCGTTGTAGATTAATTAAGTCTAAGCTTTTATGTACTGTATTGCATAAGTGTAAATGATCCGTATCGTTTTATAGCGTCCGCGTCGGTTTCTGAGATTGTATGCGTTTGGTTGAGTTTCTTTTCATGTTCTCATATGATTCTTTTGAACAACTAGTGAATGTTAACACCAGCGATTTTTGTAGTTGATCAACTAACGAATTAAGCGTCATTGTACTAACTGATACTAGTGTATATCAACAACTCACACCTTTTGTAAATCTAAATTCTTCATGTGTCTGAATAAGTTACTATCTGTTTTCATCAGAAGGATAAAATGAAAACAGGAGACATTTTTCCACATTTCCTGCTAAACGAACTTCGCGGCTATGAACAGACACCTTATAATTTGTTTGCAATTCGCATTTACACTGTTTGCATATGGCGGAAGCTATTGGTATCCATCTTAGTAAAATAAACTTATACATTCATAAGAATTTTATACAACCATTCCCTTGTACATCAACTTGGTCGACTCTAAAGTTATTTAGAAATGACTTATTATTGTTCGTTTTTCCTTTGCTACCAGTTTTTTTAAAATTCCGTTTGCGTTCTTGCTTTTTCATAATTATCGGATATATCTCTTCATTCTTACGCAATTGTCGTCACCATTCACTTTGTTAATTGTCTCATGCGATCTGCCAATTCCACAAACTGCATTTTCTAATCTATTTATTTAGTAATAAATATCTTTCCGGATGCTAATCACTTAATCCAACTCATCTTATAATTTGTTTAATCATTTGTATTTATTTTCATAAACACTTCTGAATTAGTAATATTGCTATGTAACAACGCTCGATTTAGTATCGATCTTATCTTATCGATCTATATGAGGGTAGAGTCCTGAAGAAAAAACTACTTGGGGATTAATATTTCTTCTCTCTATTCTTCAGCTCTAAAAAAGCATACACATACACTTAGTGCGACATGTCACTTGGTACGATCAAGTTTTGGATTGGAAAAGATGAGACTTTGTAGCGATAATTTTACACACACACACACACACAGTTGCGAAATATTTTGGAAATTTCTAGAAAATTTTCGTAAGATCTAGTATTGATAACTGATCATATCTAACATTTATATCGTTCACAGAATTATACTAAACTGAAGTTGATCTTTCGAACTCACCAACAAACAATGAGATGCAATGTAATAAAACATATAGACAATTTAAAAAGAAATAAAAATAATTCAGTATAGAAGAAATTACATCATAAAATGAAGATTTCACTTATCAAAGAAAAAGTGGTTACATAATGATATATAAATTATGTTTAAGAATAATAGGATGATAATAAAAATAATTTAACGATCAGAATTTTTGAGATAATTGTCCACTTGATCGATATGTAAAAGAAACGGAACATAATTGATAATAACTGAATCGTATTTTACAGAAATCTCCATTCTTTTTTATTGTTTAGTTCTCTGAGCTAGATGGTTTAATTATGGATATAAAATTGACATAGTTAATTGATATTATCTTGAACATTAACGAAAACTCTGTAACTATGCTATTCAACTGAGAAAATACGACAACACCAATAGCGTCCACTACAACTGAAATTGTCACCATCATCGTCATTTACACTTTTTTAAGTTTATAAATTATTCTAATTGTCGATTATTAAAATGTATCTACATGTTTCCATAAAATTGCCTTTTGACAGCATTTATGGTTATACACAGGCTCTATGACTGTGTCCCTGGGATTTGTGGATTGCTCATAATTATATTGTGTAATGACAATAAATACCATATTTGGGTTACGGAGATCAATCAGTTTTCTCTTAATTTCCCAGTCCTATCCAATCACATAGTCTACTAGTTGGACTGCATAATTCAGTCCGAAATTTGTGACGCAATTAGTTGCTCGTGGAACTTTCATTCTATTCAACTATTTTTGGGGTCTTTTTTATTTCCTCTCTTATTGATCGTGCTGATGTAACGTTTTACTACTATATATACATATCTAATATCTACGTTATCGCCCATATGATTCTCTATTGTATTTGATAACAGGAAGTATTTCCATACTTTAAAAAATATTTGATCTGTAGACGTGTGACAAATTTACAGACTTCCAGAATTTTCCTCTTGACTATCCAAGTCACGAGTTACAGTTCGACTGTCTATGTTTTTATTATTTGACGGTCAGACATTATAACCAGTTCATACGCGTATATAAAGTGTAACTCAAAGTCCCGACCGTTGCTGCTACCTTGATGTGGTGGTCGGACTTGCCTATCGTGATCAACCAATTGAGCTATACTGGCTGGAACAATCGTTCCTCAAGGTCCTGCCATGCCACACAGGTCGGTTGAGGAGCGGTAAGACTAAAATCAACAAACTCAAGGTCCGAAGGCGAAGTCGTACTGCTGACGGCACAGAGGTGTGACAGCAGTGAGGTGTTTCCTTCAGACAATAAACATAACAGCGATGCTGTCTTCCCATAAGGAGGGGTGGGGTTAGAAAAGGTCGACCCTAAAAATGCACACCTCACCTTATCCTACGGATATCCGTCTCCGACGATAAGGTCTCAACACATACGGAGCCAACACGAAAATTACCTACAAAAATGTTGTGTGTGACCGACCTCAAGCAGTTGTCCCTTGAGCGCACTGTGGTCACGTTCACAGGTCACTAAGACCGCCTTTCACCCAATTTTCTTTTCAGGTACCTCTAGAAGACTCAAAGTCAACTATATGATTATATATTTTATGAGTTTTACAATTTTATGATTAAATAAAAAATGTAAGAACCACAATTTGGATCGAGAATAACTTAATGATTTATGTCATTTCGTTAGACTCACATCGACTGTTCATCCTAACTAATATTTCAACCGGCTCAGTTGTGAGGTAGTAACTCACTGATGACAGTAGTGGATGTGTCGCTCAATTTCGTGGATTAGTTGAAGTTAGACATTAACACCGTTGGACGCCGGCTCAGTGGTCTAGTTGATTTAGCGCCTGGCGCGAGACTGAGGTCCTGGGTTCGAATCCTGCGAGGCGGGATCGTGGATGCGCGCGGCTGAGGAGTCTCACAATGGGACGAAACGGCCGTCCATTGCTTCTAGGTTTTCCATGGTGGACTAGCTTCAATTGACTCATGATCTCAATTGTTGTAATATTTAAATGTTAAAATTATAAATCGTATTTAGCATAGATTTTCATAAATGAAATTGGCCAGAAGTGAATGTATGAGCATAGTGTAGTAAGAAATCTGAAAATAAATTTGATCATCAAATGTTATGATTGCATATTTTCTTGAAGGAATCTATACAGTAACTGATACATGTGTAATTAAATAAGTGTTTACATTAATGAACACAAGTTTTTGTTGATAATTAGAAATAAAATTTGCTGATTCACACTTCTAAGGAATCACATTAAAAAAATGGATGTTTCCTAAATTTCACCAGTTATCTAATTAAAATTATTTTGCAATATAAACTGTAAGACAGGTAAGTGGATTAACAAACAGGATGATACAATTTTCAGTATTATGATCAGTTTTAAATCACTTCATCTCATTTGACCAGCTTACAAGATACTTCCTCTCGCGTATTATCCATGTCATCTAGATTACATTTCACCATCCTGTTCACGTTCTACTGATTCTATGCTTATTTGATACTGTTTCTATCGCCCAATAAGTATATCTCGTTAAGTTGCTTCGTAACTGTATATATTAATAATGAACTGGGTTAATTTCCGAGCTACTGGATCTATTGTTAAATCCAGTATGACATTCCAAACAAACTGTAGGTATATATCTTAGGTCTCTTCATAAAAATAAATCCAACGGAATTTTTAAAATTATGAATTATTTTCATCATATTTATTTCTCTGGTTTGTAGATTTATTTTTCCCATCCACAACAAACGCAACGACTACACAACGTAAAATTCCTAAAGGTGAAGTACTCGAGGTGATACAAACTCCAAAAGCGAAATATTTACGTATTAGTCGAACTGGTGATTTGTTTATTGTAAAAACCAGTGGAACAACAAATAGTAATTCACTTTCTACTGAAAATAATACTCCTTCTTTGGATGGACAAGAAAGTAATACTGCTACCACTACTACTGACAAACAAATAACGTCCAGTGATACAGTGAATTCAAATACTACTTGTCGAAACTCTTATAATAATTTACGATCCACAGTCGCTACTACTACCACTACTTCTATTACTACTATTACTACTACTGGTTCAGCAGATAATTCTGATATTACACTTCCTGGGACGTTTGGTTCATCGTATGAAAACAATCAACAACATTCTCAGACACTTCAGAAATCATCTTATTCAACAAATAATTCTGATTCTAATATCTCCAGATACAATAATTTGAATAATAAATCAGAAAATAATGTTCCTAATTCGTCTGTGACTTATTCTAACAGTCAACCTTTTAATTATTCTCAGTCATATAATCAGTCTAATACAAATACTTTTCAACCGTCTACCAGTGTAGCGAATTCAGCTTCAGATAGTGGTAGGTTAGGTTATTCAAAAGATTCACATTTCTTACAATCTAATGTTTCTCCAAAACGTGCTCATTCATCAAATGAAACGTTTACTTTTGATCCGAGCACCAAAGACTCCCGACAATCCTACGATGCAGAATCGTCTAATTATCAACATCGAATGTTGAACCGGCGTGATACTACTACTACTACTACTAGTAGTAGTAGTAGTGCTAAAGAAGATCACAATAACACAAGTATAACCTATCCTAATCAAACATTTTCTTCTCAGGATCCTTTCCGAGCTCATGTGCAGCGTACACAACAGGTTGAATTGTCTTGGCCATGCTTAACATGCGGACGTACTATTGCCACAGGTTGCACTTGTCGTTTAAATTCATCGAATATAAACACTTCAGTAAGAACTACTATTTCTAGTTCACCGACAAATAGTGATCCGAATGTGCAATCTTCCAGATTTAGACCTTTTACTAACTGTACTACTCCTTCAGAATCATTTCAGTCCGATCATGTTAATAATAAAAAAATTTTTCCATCAACTGTTAATTATCAAACAACTGTTAGTGTACCGTACTACCAGACACAAAATGTTTCTTCCTCCTCAGCACCATCCTCATCCGCTTTATCATCTGCTCATCGTCAATTACAACAACAACATCAGTATTTACGTACTGCTGAAGATGTTGCACGACAATCGGCCCTGTCTGCTACAGTTTCTAACAACACTAATCCTAGTAATTCTTCATACCAGTCCACTTATCAAAACCCGACACGAATCAACAATATCAATAATGACAGTAATACTACTAGTGCTACTAATAACAATCATGCCCAACATCTTAATTTATCATCTGGTCATCATCAGGTGAATACTTTACAAAGTCATGTATCTATGATGCAGGATTATTTTACACAATTAACAAATCAACGTCCACAATTATCATCTCCATCATGTTCATTAGATTTACAACGAGCAGGGTTTGGTGGTGAACAAACTCCATCTCATGCTGTCGCTGCAGCAATGCAACAATATTTAGCTCAAAATAGTCAAAATCATATGAATATCATCAAACAGAATAATAATAATAACAGTAATTCTGCACATAATCATCAAAGTAGTCCAGAAAGAAATCTATCCAATTTAAGAACATCGTTTGATCCAACTGTACATTATCAACAATTTCAATTGGCTGCTGTTGCTAAAGAACAACAACAACATCAACCTCATCAACAACAATTGTTGTTACAACAACGTCAACAACAACAGCAAAATATTGGTTTTGTTGAACGTAGTCAATCATCACATCATCATACATTACCAGGCTCGGCTGTTGCTTCTGTATCTTCGTCTCCTGTTGCCGCTGCCGCTGCTCTTCTTCTTCAATGTTTAATCATTTACATTCACAAGCGTTTCCTAATTTTCATTTTCCACAGTTTTAATTGGATCATCATAATTTATGATGTAATTATTGGGGTTTTTATGTGGGGGAGGGACAAGAGCAATGATTCAATATTTTAATGTTATTTCAATTAGTAGTTCGCCCATTTACTCAATGTTTGTGTATGTTTGTCATATGCACAACTGAGAATATTCTTTTTACTCGTTTTCCTGTACTAGACACAATTGTGAAGAAAAATATGTTTTATTGTTGTAAACAAAACGTAACGGTGTTATTAATTCCTCAACCCCCCCTACCATTTCATAGGGTTCTTTTTTATACATAAATCTCACATTGTTAAACTATCTTTATGAATAGTAAGTATTATGAAAATGAAATAGTAATGACAAGATCATTACAAAAAGAAAGGAGACTATTTTGAATCATTATTTGTAAAGTTATATTCTCTTGTGTATATTTAACACTTTAATAGTTGATTTTTTCAATCTCATAATGTACATACTGTCTCTAATACTACTCCTACTACTACTTCGATGTATTATTCAATTTATTTTAAAACTTTATCTTTTCAATGTTCAGAGATTATTCTAAATAGACATGCATATATATATATTGTATTATAAATTGCATGCATAATAATTTTCCTAATATTGTTTTGTTCGTGAACATTGTCATGGTTTAAACGTTCACTTTCGCATATATATGAATCATTGTACTTTGTCACAATTTGATTGATTTATTTTTCCCATTATTCATCGTTAACAATTGTTTCACTCAAATGATATTTATATATATATTTGTGTGTGTGTGTGTGTCAACCGGTTGTTGATATGTGCTACAATACATCAGTTTAGAGTATTGTCCATTTATCATCATTTTCTCTCATATCAGTTTCGCTTGAAAGTGTATTTGAGAATTGTCCAATGTTTCAGCCAATTATGTGTGTACATCATCATCATTAGCAGCAGGAGTATCATTACCACTGTTATTACTATGACTATGACTATTGCCATTACATTTGAACAGCATAAATAAATAGTTATTTCTTAATTTATTTACTTAATTCATAGTAAATATTGTCTATATTACATATATTTATATTCATATGATAACAAATTGTTTTGATAATTAGGAAGGATAATTATAAATTGTTCAATACCGACATTGTTACTTTTAATTCTTATTATTAACAGCAATAATTATATATATACCTCTGTTATTTTATAAAAATAGAAAATTATATATGATGCATTTAATTGTGAACTTTGTTTTTTCCAATCTGTTATGTTGTTGTTTTCAATCTCATAATTCCTGATGATCGGCGATGTTTTCACCTATACCTATATGTGTCTGTTTCTTTGTGTGTGTGTGTGTGGTTGTAAACTCATTGAGTTTTAGTAGTTGGGCAAAAACTGATCTCTTTTTTGTCAATTTTTTTAAATTCATAGTTTCATGTTCTTTCTGAGATGCTAATATGATTTGTTCATATGTATGTTGGTGAGTTATTGTAAAACAATTCATGTGACCAAACAGGTTTAAAAATGGTCACCGGTATTTACCCACTAATTATTTCCAATCTACATTTAGTCTATAAAATTAGTACTTTGTGTAGAAATATCTTGATCACAATTCTCCAAACTCTGTTAAAACTTGTTTGTGATTTAAGGCAGTAGTTAGAGGTAGTCGACATGATACCGTGGACCTAGGTTTCGTGCTGTTTAGAACTCACCAACGCCAAGGTGTATCTGTGATCTTCAGGAATTGATGCTTTCCGGGGGATTCAATTTTGTGTCACCCAGCTTCACAGTCAGAGACGTTACTGCTTGCTCATCCGGGCCGTTTCTGACCTCTCTTAGGACTTGAATGTATTTACAATTGAATAATCACTTGGTAGTGACCCATATTGCTTTCCTTTCAAATGCAATGTGTTATTTCAGGACTACTGGTCAGCATCGATTCCTAGCAACACCATAGTGAATGATGTAGTTCAGCTCATTAATAACTTCATTTATTTTGGAATTTTCATCTTTCTGAGATGCTAATATGATTTTTTCATATGTATGTTGGTGAGTTATTTTAAAACAAATCATTTATTTTGGAATTTTCATTAGCCCTGGTGAATTGTTTCATAGAGTTCCCTTCTATATTACTTTAAGGTTGTAAAATGTTCCTTATTGAAGTAGACAATAAACATGAACTGGAAGTATTCTATCATAGCTATCTTCGAGGCATATGGTTGGACCATCAAATAAATGATTCTGGGAGTAAGCGCATGGTACTAGAACAGTGATATAGCTAAAATACTTCATTGATTAGATTGGTTAAAATACGTATTACATATGCCCGATCTCTGCTTAAACGCACAATACTTTCCGACTTGTGATTAGGTTGGAAAGCAGTAAGGATGGATAAGTCGAGATATGGGGTTAGTTCACTAAGTCATTGACCTTTGATCTAAATTATTTTGGTCAGTAAGAGTTTTCTAAGTGGAGATCACTTAGTATTAGTAGTTAGTGGTTAGATATGCTGTTCGATAATATAAAATCTCTCTGTGAATCAATTGCATTTATTCTTTCCTTATCTAAATCTTGATTTAAATACCATTTCTATCTTTGATATTGGTAATTCTCATGTTTAAACTTTTATAACTTTTTATATTGTTTCTCATCTTGCTTTTTTCCTTTCGATACATTGATATGATGTTTGATCATTTGTACTGGAACATAAACATCTGATCTTATGTTGTTCTTCCATTGACACTATTTTTTCTAATGAAGTTAAAATGCGTATAGTTAGATTGTCATACAGGTTTACTTATTTCTTCAATTTTATAGCATGTTTTTTAAATTACTTTTAACAGCAAAATTAACTTTTACTACTGACTAACTAAAAATAATTAGAAGTTAAGGGTGGCCAAACCAAAACGTGGCATCAATCTTTAAAGTCACTAGCTTCTAGTCTTAGCCATGTTGGTAGATGCAGACTGCTTGGTTGGAGTCCGCGTGACTATCGTAAACAATGGTTGGAGGATCTGGGTGACATGACTCAAAATCGATCACAGTAGCGTAGGTGAATACACTCGTTGTCCTCCATTAAACCGTGAAATTGAAATTGCTTTATATCTTTCTTTCTACGAACTAATTCTTTCTACCTGTATCATATCCTTATATGCAATCTTTTTACTACCATTGAACTGTCTGTATGAATTTAGTGTTCATCTTGTTGTGCTAATGAGGTGTGGCAACTTAGACTGATGTATATATATGCCTGGATCCTACGTTCTAGCTGACTGAGTAAAACTAACATTTCCGTTAATTTATTAATTTTCATATTGTAATTAGTATTATAATTACTTATTTTGACAACGATAAAAACAGTATTCAGTGAATATTCGTTACACCAAATATTGTTCATAGTGTTCTATCAGTTTGTTTTTAAGTAATAAAAGTATTATGTCGTTTACTTATTGTTATTAATTGGATATTCATGTTGAATTATCGTCTGATAAACCTTTTTGTTCATTCTACTTCGTTTTTTGTGTTTTTACAATAATGAATGTTTCGGGGTGTTCACAGAATTGAGAGGACGAAAAGCGAATGTCCGGCGCTTTAACCGGATTCCAAACAAATGGTGCACATGGGCTCCAGTATCCTGAGGGAACAAATGGTGTATGAACCAATTGTGGGTCACCGGCTTCGATAGGACTGCATCTCCTTACGATGCCCCAATGCCTTGTGGATCAGACCTTCAGGTCAAAGGCTCGGGGTGTGTCCCTCTAAGAAAATCACGTGCTTCAGTTTGGGCACCCGGGCAGTATCACAGCCCTCGCTCATATCAAATGAGATATGTGTGGCGCATATGTATTTAATGCCTCCTTATACCAATATCTGTGTTAAACTAAATAAATAAATAAATATTTCGTAGTAGACTTTTAATTAATGATTGTTAGTTTATCGCTATAAACTGAACTATGTTAGAATACTCCTAATCTCAAACAGTAATACATTGATTAACACGCATCATTAAGCGTACTTTATGAATTTAGGAATCATTCAATAGGATCAACCTGATTTCTTGTTCACTTTTATCTCTAACTAAAAGTTGAAACGACCACGAATAAAGGAAAGCGCTTTATGTTTCGATTACCTTTATATAGGTATCGTTAGAAACAAATAGTCAACTATAGACTTTTCAAACTACTATTATTTCTATTAATGTTACACAGTACATTCTCCTTCTCTCTCTCTCTCTGATATTAAATCACTCATCAATTTTCTGTTCTGTGTTTTCTGAAATAAAGTTTACTTCTGATAATTGGAGTTATATAAGCGGTGACTTACGTAACAATTTGTATCAACGTCTTAAAATAACCCATTTAACACTAGTTCTTTAAATATTCACGTAGATTTCTTGGCTATACATACATTTATCTCTTCATCATTCCTTTTCAGTTCTGTAGATGTATATACTTCATTGCTTCCTCGTTGAAAGTTTATTGAGGTTTGGGTATATATATATATATATATATATATATATATATATATATATATATACTGTCTTCTTTTGCTAATAGTAACCTATATACTTTCAAGCACAAATCTCTTCATAAAATACATTGCTTATCTCTCAATTTTGCAAAATTGATTTTTTACATTTTTAGCTTGTGTAGTTATCATAAAATAGATACTTTATTGAATGAAATAAATGCTTGAAACCGTTTTTAAATTGTTATTGATATGATGTTAATCAAATTATCATTTGCTGATTCACATCTTCAGTAAACCACGAGAAAGACGAGTTCCTGGTCGACAATTCTGTTTTAATACATAGCATCGTCTACTGAAACCGTGGTTGTTAACTTGATATGGTGGCTGGGTTTGCATATCATTACGACCACATAGCCTGAAATATTGGCTCTTTTATTTTGCTTGGAGAGTGGTAAACGGAAAAACAACAAGCCCGTAGTCCGAGGGCGAAGCAGTACAGCCAATTATACTGGGATGTAATGGGAGTTAATTATTTCCCTCAGATAACCTGCATCCACAGTCGTATTGTTCTACAACTGTATGAGAGAGCCTAAAATTAACACTTGTTCTTATCCCACGGATTTCCATTTCTAGTAATAATACCCTAAAAGTATGGGATTAATTCATATAAAACTATTTAAAAGAGACTGTGCGACTTTTCCAAAGCAGTTGTTCTTTGGACATTACGGTCAGGTTGTCAAGATCGTTCTTAAGCTAGTTTCCTTTTCAGGCACCTCAGGAAGTATATTTTCATCGTATGTACAACCGGGAAGTAACGACCGCTATCATATATATAGTACATTCTTCTTTTGTGATGTTATTGTTGTTACTGTAGTTTTGTTTACTTAAATTACCACGATTGATAGATATGAAAACATAGAACAAATATATCCTTTCCTTATTTATTTGTTTATAGTAATATGCCTATAGAACAATTATTAGTTCAATCTATTGATGAACTTGCTAGTCAAATTGAATTAGCTCATCAAAATGGGCGTCATGTGTTCGTTTATTTTTCTGGTTCAACTGATATGAACACTGGGGATAGTTGGTCGGAGGATTGTTGTAAATGTAAGTTTTATATTGAATATGTAATTCAAAGTTACTTTTAATTTTATCTATCATAGGTGTATTTATTTTTCTGTCTCAATGCTTTGTTCCAATTTCCTTAAACAACTCATGAGGTTTTGTTCTGTTATAGTCGTTCTTTTAACGAGACTTTTGTTGATATATTAACATTCTAACTGATAATCTCATTATTATTTCTTGATCAATATCATCTATGATGTAAATAAGTGATTAATCAAATTCCAGTACATAGTTGTGGTATGGTTCGTGTGTTTACTCAAGTTTCTGTAGTAAATCCCCTCAGTGAGGTAAAGTTAACGAGATGAGTACTCGTTGGCTCTCCGTTTTGCCGAGGTGAGGTCAAGTGAATGACCACACTGGAATCCTGTATGCGTGTTTCGGAGACACAGCATACATCAATGGAAAGAGACTCTAGGGTTTTAGCCAAGGAAGCCTGCTGACCGATTTGACATAGAGTGCGTACGTTGAAAGCTCCAATGTGTAGTTTGGAGCGAGGTTTCAGTAGACCTGGGACAGAGTTTTGAGCACTAGAATCGTTGGCTATGGTGACACTCGAGGAGGAAGCCGAAGGAGGAAATTTAAAGTTGAAAGTCGATGTAGGAGGAATAATAGGAATTGAAGAGGAAGGTTGATTATGAATACAATGGTCTTGGGTGCTGTTAGAGGTATGAGGGCGGTTATCACTTCCCGGTTGCCCACACCGTGGAAGGGTTCTTCTGGAGGTACCTGAAAAGGAAATTGGATTAGAGGCGGTCTCAGTGACCTGAGAGCGTGACCGCAGTGCCCAAGGGACAACTGCTTGAGGCCGGTCGCGCACGGCCTTTTCGTGGGAGGTTTTCGACGTGTTAGCTCCGTTCTTCAAAGGGCCTTACCGCCGGAGACAGAAATCCGTGAGGTAAGGTGAGGTGCGCATTTTTAGGGTCGACCTTTTCTAACCCCACCCCTCCTTGTGGGAAGGCAGCATCGCTGTCATGCTGGTTGTCCGAGGGAAACACTTTACTGCTGTCACACCTCTGTACAGTCAGCAGTACGACTTCGCCTTCGGACCTTGGGTTTGTTGCTTTTAGTCTTACCGCTCTTCAACCGACCTGTCTGACATGGTAGGACCTTGAGGAACGATTGTTCCAGCCAGTATAGCTCGGTTGCTTCATCACGATAGGCAAGTCCGACCACCACGTCAAGGTAGCAACAACGGTCGGGCGAGATGAATACTAAATCAGTTGAATCATATTTGTATGAATGATGATGAAAAAGAATAAAGAATATAACTCGGAAAGGAGGAATGGATTAAATAGTGTCAAATAATAAGTTAGCTGCCTCTAGCTTTCTTCCAATTTTACCCTTCAGTCAACATCTCTATTCAAAGTGAGGGACAGCCCGGTACATGTTACACATAATACAGACGCTTCAATCGACGCATCTTCTCAGTCTTATCAACCGTTTTATTTTGTTCGCCTACATCAAACCTCAATATCGTTCAGTCGTTTAGTCCACGATACATGAGGAGTGTTTCGATAACACCTACAAAGAATTTGTTTAAAATGTTGGACTTTTTATCAGTAATATTTGTGTTTTTCTTTTTTCCTTATATTCATAGGTGAATCTATTCTAGAAAGTACGATTGGAGTTACTAAAGATAGTGATTTATTTTTGATGGTTGAAGTTGGCAATGAAAAGGAGTAAGAAATTGTCATTATTTTATCTTAGTTTTTTATTTGAACTTATATTATTCGAAAATGAACACTTGAAATGGTTAGCTGCTTCATTCTGATTTGACGATTTAGTAGTAAAATACGTTCCTTTTGGTGATGTGAGTAGATACAAGCTGTTAGTTGTACAGTTTTGTCCATTATATCAAGACGGATTGTTCATAGCATTCTCGGTTTAGTTAAATGGATCAATAAACTTTTTTAAAGAAGAAAAAACTAAACTGATAATTTTTTTGAAATTATAAAAAATTTCTTAAGAATTATGTATAAATTGTTGTCTTATAGAGCAATTTTATTTCAGAAACAATCGTTCAATAGTTACAGTATCCAACTTTAAGGACTAGATAGACAGATAGATATCATTAACATAAAGGCCTGACACAGACATCCGTTTTCACAGATTTCCATATCACATTAGCACAACGAGGTGAAGGTAACAAAAGAGATCGATGTAGTATAAAATCGATGATAAAAAGAAAGACTGAAAATATTATTTAAAACATGGCGTGGGAATGTATGTATTAAGAAGTTTGAGAATTCGAAATAGAGAGGAAAAATGGACAGTAAATGCATCTGTACAACTGTGGACGATTTGGAATCGTGTTACCCAGTCCTAAGCCACTGATGACGATCATCGCGCGGACACTGACCAGGTGATATGCATCTATCTACATAGCTCAGACCAACAGTCAATGGCTTTATGGATTATGCCATTATTTGATTTGACCACCTCTTAACTTCTGCTTACTACCCCAATCGACGAATGGTCATCTAATAGTCCATATTTCCAACTTGAATCTATTTGATATGGCATGAAACCAATCGTTCACTTTATTTAAGAACAACCTTAGTTCACTCACTGTTCTGTGTTGATTTACATTGATTGTACTTCGAACCCACACCAATTAAACATATTACAAAATAATCATCCTTTCGATTGAAACTTTGATTGTTTTTACATAAAATTTCAAATTATTGTAAAAATCTTACGGAATGTTGCAGTTTTAAAAGCATTAGGTATCAGTTCTGGAAAGGTTTCAATGGCTTCAAAGTGGTTTTTAGAAGTCATCATGTAAATTACAGTAGTCAAATATTTCTTTACTAAAAATACAATTCACTCTGAAATAACATTCATATGGAAATAATTCATATTGGGTTATTGAGAAACTTTGATCAATTCAAATCAGTCAGTCTGTAACAACGTGGAACTTCGTAAGTACGTACATCAGTTTGAGTTGCCTAAACATATTAGCACAGAGATGCAGTTATCGATTCAAATCCCATGATGGTAGAATTAGTAAGAGTATAAGCAGTAATCGGAAACACTAGGGTTTGAAGATGTTATTCAAGGAGTATAATCCAATGAAATAAATTTGGAAAGAAAAAAGAAGGGACATGAAGAATTCAGAAGATTAAAATTTGCGAGAACAAAGAGTGTATGCACCTGCGCCATTGCAAATGATTTTGAGCCATGTCATTCAGGGTCTCTAACCATCGGTTGCTATCGTCTGCACCTACCAACAGGACTCAGTTCAATTGTCAGTGACTTCATGGACTTGTGCAATGTTTTGGTCTGGCCGCCCCTAGCTTTCTTCCAACCTACTCCTATACCACTGAACATCGCACGTTGGGGCAGTCGGTGGTTGGGCATACGTAAAACATGTCCCAGCCATCTCAACTGATGAAGTTTCACTACTTCATCAATTGATTTGCCATCCTTACCTGGTACCCGTTTCCTAACAACTGCATTACTTACTCGATGGTCCCAGGATATACGAGCAATATTTCAAAGACACCTATGATCAAATACTAGTAACCTACGAATATCCTCTACTCTTACCGGCCATGTTTCACTGCCATAAAGTAAGACGGAACGAACTTCTGCACAGTAAACACGTCCTTTGGTTGATAGACGGATATATCGCCTACGCCATAAATGACACAAGTTGGTAAAGGCTAGTCAAGCCTTCTGTATCCGTACTGAGATTTCGTCACACACCAAACCACAAGGGCTGATGAGACTTCCAAGATAAGTGAAGCGATCGACACGCTCGATTACTTCACTATCATTAGTTCGGGTGTCGATGTAACCCAATCCTGAAGCAACATTTTGCATTTCGAGGGAGAGAATCGCATCCCGAACATGCTTGCATTGTTGCTTATAGTGGTCAGAAGACTCTGCATTTTATCAATTCAAATATATATAAAGAATAGATAAACTGATTTGTATCTGTCAACTATTCATTGCCTTACTTAGTATTGGTTGATATTTCTTTAAATCTTATCATCACTGTAGATAAATAAATAAGTAATTTGTAAACGTACATATATTTATTTTTTATATTTTCTTTTTATATCAAGGTGGAATGATTCTAATAACAAATTTCGAATTCATCCACTTTATCAAGTTAAAGAGTTGCCTACATTACTATCATTATCATTTGTAAGTAGAATTTGTTTCGTATGGCTGATTATTTTCTTATAGTTTTGGTGATGATTTACAGTAGTTATTTTTTTTATTCAGAATCAATTTATAAGTACATTTTTTGTCATATTTTGTTCTTTCTTTTTTGACGGGGGTGGGTGGAAGAAAACAAGGAGATGGCTTTCTCTTTGTAATACACTACTTTTAATCAATGGTTTTCATCTCCGAACCCTTTGATACAACTGCATACATTTAGTTTAGGGTCAATCCTAGATACCTGTACTTAAATGCCGGGAAACGAAAATCATATTGCTTCCTCGATATGAAAAGATCCTAGAAGAAATTAAACTTGGTTAGACTACTGGTAAAGTTATAAATATATGATATGACACTATACCCCCCCCCAAGAGTTATCCTAACACAAACGACTGATTGATGTAACCTTCGTGACAATCGTCATTCATCTTTTCATTGATATTTCGGGGAACCACTTGTAAAGTATAACTGTCTAAAATATTATTGGAGGCATGTGAACAACTGTTTTCCCCCATGCCACAAAGCTTTTGCTTTCCAAACCTGGAAGTGACTATGTAATGAAATTAGGTACAAATTTTTTGTGAATAGCTCTCTATTAGCTTTTCAGACCTTACTCCCTGTTCCAAAAATCCATGTGGTGTACTGCAGTAAGAGTTGACCTTTTATAACCCTCTTCCTTCTATTATAGAAAGATAAGTATTGTTTGAAGGTGCACCATTGTACCGCGGTACAATCGGTCAAGCTTGATCACACTGTATTCAAATCTAAAGCAGAATGTATGATTTCTTCAGACGTTGTTACTTATCAATATTTTATCTGTTGACTGTTTTAATGACCAGTAATGACATAGTATTAGTGTAAACTTTACCTTTCGATGATGTGTTATTGACTATCCTATTTACAATATATTATATCTAACAATTGATTTATTGATTGAGATCATGAACCGATTGATGTTAGACCACCATTAAAAACCTGTAAGCACTAGATGGCCGTTTCGTTCCATTGTGGGGCTCCTCAGCAGTGAGCATCCACGATCCCGCTCGTGGGATTCGAACCCAGGGCCTTCAGTCTCGCGCGCGAACGCGGCCGTTCAGTGTTTCCAGGTTTCCAATGGTGGTCTAACATCAATCGGTTCATGATCTCAATCAAAAACTTGACAATCTCCACAACCCCTAAACTGATAGTTGATTTATTGTGATATTCCTTTTTTCTATTTACATAAATTTCAGTTAAACGGACAAAAACATATAGTTAATCGTCTTGATGGTAAATCATGCTTAGATTCAACAAATGTGCAAAATTTATTTGAACGCAATTGAACTGTGTTTTTCTTTTTCCTGTCCAATAAAAATATCATCTATCTGCTTTAAACTTGAGTTTCAATGCTATTAGCTTTGTAACTGAATATTTATTTTAAAAATATTTATGAAATTCTGCTTTCATTTCATGGAATATTACCACAACCTCCATGTATGTGTGTGCGTTTGTGTCGACGCAGTATTCTGTTGTGTGAATCAAGTCAGTTTACTCTCTTCTTTTTTTATTTCGCATTTCTTGTGATTATTTATTTTTGTTCCTGTTTATCAGTGTCTCTGTGTGTGTATGTGAATGTTGTACTCGGTGATATTTCTTTTAATATCCTATTTTTATTTATTTTTTTCTTTGTTCAATTATCCTTGAATTGCTGTTACTATTATTGTTTGTTTATTATTTGAACGTTGAAGTATCATTGTTTTACTAATATGTTATCTATCGTCCAGTAAGAATTAATGTTAACAATAAACTTTAAATATGCTAAAAAGAAAATGACATGAGTAACTTTTCTGTGGGGGTTTTTTTTCAAGTAAGTTGTAGCTTATAATTAAAATGTAAGATGAACGTTTCATTATACTTGTACTTTGTCAACTGATAGTATTGTATTGGAATGTGAACCTAACACTTTTCGCTTTAAACTTTGACTTGTTATTCACTTAACTTTTGAGTTCAAATAGTCGTTAACTTGTTTACTGTTAACTACGAAATTATCCGAACTCTTACTAGTAAAGATGTGATTTAATTAGTCAGTCATAAAAAAATATAAGATTTGACCACAAATGCATTACTTCAGTTTGCCCTGTTTTACATCAGCAGCAATGAAATCAAAGTAAATGAATAGAATGTCTTACTTGAATGTTTGTGTCGACCAATCGATCTTGTTGTGCTGATGTATGAAACAACTTATCCCAATGTATGTGCATGATAGGTCCTATATGTCTTATGACTACTGACTGAAATAATACTATTGATTTCATTAAAATTTGCACACAAAGAAAATTGAAATTATCAGTTGTGAGCACATCATCCAATGTGAGATCAAACTCAGAACAATCAAACCTCAGAGTATTTGCGTTTACTTAGTAGCACTATCTAATTGTTCACACTTTTCTACCTCCAGTCAGTTTATGACATTTTGCAATAGTTTGAGTTCACCGGTACTCAATGTTTTTCTAGCTATAGTCGGTTTTTGTTTTGTAAACTAAGAACTGAACATTTCACAGGTTTCTTATTTTAATAATACAAGTTACAATTCAAAAAGAATAAATAGAAATTGAAAAATGTGAAATAGAAAACTCAAGAGGATAAATGAGTACACCTATGCTATTCCATTCTACTTTAAGCTATGTCACTTCAAGATTCAAAGCATAAATCGCATACATTCTATGAACCATAAACAAGGTAGGCTACACACTGATAGTTAATGACTAAATAAACTAATATAAGTTTTTCTGAGACAGTAGCTTAATGATTAAACTCTTTCGATTTACAACCAATAGTTCAGATGGTTGAGCAATGGTTCATTCACTAAGCTTCAGAAAGCCGGGTTATTTCATTGACTGTTGTATAAACAACGCTGATCAAATTCATGTCCAGTCACTCCATGTGCATAACTTTATTAATCGACCTATAATATCTAGTCATGATTCCTTCAGCTATGAAATGATAAAGAATTATTAGTTCAGTAATGCGATAGAAAGTGCATTATTATATAATTATTTCACTACTATAGCAACTAGTGAGAATAACTTACATGTTGATACGGTATACATGTAGATATTTTTTTATCTAAAAGCTTACTAACACTGGCAACACATGTCTGTCTCAAAGGTTATGGAAGGCAATGACGTCAAAAAATGAAGTAAAGATGGTCATAATTTTAATTTGTCATTCACATCAATAATTTTATTAAAACCAAATATGTAAGTATATCTTGCCCACTGTATTGTTTTATGTTCATGAAGTTGTCTTTTCTTACCTGTTGCTCCCAAAGGATTCTATTGTTTGATTGTCTGTTTCCGATTAATATTTACTTATACTACTACTATCCAGACAGTTTTGTTCAAAAATAGATTTGAACCCGTACGCAGTTTCAAATAAATAATTACTTCATGTTAGAACTGAGTGGTACTCTTTGAGAGTAAATTAAGACAAAATTATATCTGGAGAAAATACCAATGTTATGCTAAAATCAACTTTTCTTTGTAGACAGATTCCCACTTATCGCCTTTCCGACATTATTATTTCATAATGTTAACAATTCATAATAAACAAATCTGAAGAGAGTGAGAATCACAATATGAATCAAGAACAACGTAGTGATTCATGATATTTCATTAACTTATCATCAGTTGTACATATTGTTTGAATCCCGTGTCATGAGTGTACACTACTGAGGATGCCTTCACTACAACAAATCTTCCGTCAAGTGCTCGTAGGTTTATAATGGTGTTCTAGTCAAAATCATTTAGTTTGTGATATTGTAGTGGCTTTGTTTCTTTAATCGATAACCGTTAAAATAAAAATATCAACGGTGTTTAAAATTAGAAGGCAATGAGAAGTGGCAACTACAGTTTATTGGCGGATAGCACAGATCACGAAGCTATAAGCCCATCGAAGGAACTTAAAGCTGAGGGACGAATAAGTATGTGCAAGTAATTACGTGGGCAAATTTATGGTCAAATTGCATAAGGGCAAAGTAAAGGCTAATAATATTTGAACTGGCGCGCGTTTCAAGAAGGTCAGTGACTTTGTACTTGTGATTATCCTTGCTTTTGCGTAATTGTTGCGTCAAAGGCATTTTGGGTCTACTTTATATCAAAGCACTTAAGTTAAGGTTTGAAATCTCGCTAAAGTTTGTCTTGTGGTACCCTCTTTCTCATTGACTGACACTTGTATTCATAACGTTTTAAACCTTGATCTGATTACGATGGTTGGTAGTACTTATAAATGTGGACAGCCAAAATGTTTGTTCGGCGTGGAGGAGGGAATGCAGTTTGATGAGTGCAAAAAGTGATTCAATAAGATGTGTACCCGTTTAATTCCCACCGCATACAAAAGATGTTCGAAGCCTTGCTCGCACTGGCTTTGCATGTTTGGCCTTGCGAACAAGACGTTACTAATCCAGGAGGCCATGAGCTTATTGGCTTTGGCCTGTAAGCAGAACGGTGGCGGTTGCACTGACAGTGAAGAACGTGTCAGTGTAGTACGTGCTGTTACGAGGCGCCTCAAACATCCGACTGTGACTGACGGTAAAGTGAAATATCCGTTAGCATTAACGGAGAGGGAAGTGCCAGCTGACGTTGACGTTGGTAATCATGTACCTCTAGTGGGAATTAAAGACCTGGATAAAAACGTCCGCGTTCCAAATTTCCCCGGTGTCCTGAGTGAAGATTAGTGGACTACAGTTCAGAGAAAAAGAAACGAAAAGAAAAAAGCTGTATGCAGTATGGAGCTGGTTAGCAAGTTATTGGTGGACTGCCATTGTGAGTCACAAGATGCACTACCAAAGTCTGATAGTAGTAGGATTTCCACCATGGGATGACTGAGAAGGAGAATCTAATCTCATCAAATATCATTGTGAGTAAATTGCTGGAGTTAAACGGCCCTTATCCAAAACTAGACACGCGCATGATATAAGGAAGCTGGGAGCATATATTTGTAGTATATTACCAGAAAACTCCAAGGGACTTCAGGTCAAAAAATTGGTTAGAATAGGTAAGAGGATTGAGGAAAATGTTGAACACTGACCATGTGAACTCCTTAAGGTAATCCTAGAATCGGAGAAGCAACGGGATATCCTGCTTAGTAACGCTCGTTGTCATGATAACTCCGACATACGGGTTAAACCTGATATGTCTCTCATATAGGATAGGCCGTTCTACTTAGTGGTTTTGTTTGCCAATGCTCGTAGTCTAAGAAATAAGCTCTATGAACTAAAAGCATTGGTGGACAGGTTAAAGCCGCTCATCGCAGCAGTGACAGAAACTTGGTTAGTCACATGACTCAGACATTACACCAGAATTATTCAGATAGACATAGATGTAGAAAAGGAGGTGGCGTCCTGTTATGCATGACCAATAATATAAATATCCGCTCTTCTGCTAGAGAATCGCATGATAGCGGTACTTGTGAAATCGTTAGCTGTAAATTGGCTATCGGATGTAGTACATTTATGCTCGGTGTCATCTATTGCAACCCGATCTGCTTAGCTGATGACTTTAGTTTAGAGTACATTCATCTTTGGAGTGCAAATACCAGATGCTTGATAATAGGAAACTTTAATGCACCTGATATTAGATGAACTGAGATGACCACAGAAGGATCTATAAATTCCCTTGATAGTAGGTTTCTGATAACAATAATGGAGCATGTACTAGTGCATCGTGTATCCAAACCCACACGTTTTAGTGTTAGCCAAGGATCTTCTCTGTTGGACTTGGTAATCATTCATGTGGCTGAGGATATTGTCGACCTAAATATTCTTCCATCGTTAGTGAATAGCGATCATGCTTTTTTGTCATTCGCGTTTAGAACTAGGGACATGTTATACAATCAGGTTATTCCTCGCCCAAATGTATGGAAAGCTAACGTATCAGCCATTCAGGAATGCGCTGCTAAGACAGACTGGTTTGTAGATACTAGCTTATCGGTTGAAGAAGCATGGTCTGTATATAAAGGTAAGTTTAGTCTGGTTATGTCCCTGTTCATACCATACCTGGTGCCACGAACACCGAAAAACAGTCCCCCATGGATAACTAAACCAGTAAGGAAACTTCTTAGGAAAAGGAAGAAACACTGGAATATGTTCATCTCTACTGGCCTA
The DNA here is from genome assembly GCA_944470375.2 of Schistosoma guineensis. NCBI lineage: Eukaryota > Metazoa > Platyhelminthes > Trematoda > Strigeidida > Schistosomatidae > Schistosoma > Schistosoma guineensis. Next base: position 45,845,103 of record OX103892.1, on the reverse strand, counting down.
GAACAATACAGATCCAGTTATTGTAAGATTAGGAATACCTGTAAATCGTTAGTAAGACTAGACTATCATATGAAAAACAATTGGTTAAGGATTCTAGATATAGTCCGAAACGGCTATTCTCGTATATAAAAAGGCGAACTCAGAGAAGCGATGGAATTCCATCATTTTCGATAAAAGAATATCCGTTCATCTTGGTAAGAAATTATGCCGAAACAGCCGAAGCTTTATCGGAATATTTCAGTAAAGTGTTTTCTGTCACTGATGAAGAATGACCAACGATTCATTGTGACTGTGGCGGCGTGCTGATGGATCCTGTAGTCATTGAGAAAGGTACTGATTTAAGGCTATTTTAGCATCTCAAACCTGATAAGTCCAGTGGTCCTGATGATATTCATCCTAGGATTATGAAAGCCATATCAAAAGTAATTTGTGAACCATTAGCGACACTGATATGTCTCTGAGGCAGTCCAGACTTCACAGAGACTGGAAAGATGCTATAATAAGTCCGGTGTATAAGGCTGGGGGTGTAGATTTAGTTAGTAACTATAGATCCATCAGTTTTACAACTGATGGAAAACATCATTCGGATATCTGTTATACACTATGTGCAAGGGCATAATCTTTTCTCCAAAGAGCAATATGGTTTTCGGGGAGGCCTATCATGTTTGACACATCTTCTCATTGCAAGAGAAGACTGGGCCGCGGTTAAATATCGGGATATTCCTGTAGATGTGATCTCCATGGATATAGGTAAGGCCTTCGATAAGGTCTCCCATTCTAGTCTTAAATTCAATCAGAAGGTTTTGGAATCCTTTATACAGACGTAGATTGGATAAGTAACTTTCTCCATGACAGGAGAGAAAGGGTGAGTGTTAATGGAGCCCTCTCCACGTGGTTACATGTAGAAAGTGGGGTTCCCCAAGGTACAATCCTCGGTTCTCTTCCCTTTTTACTTTATGTAAATGAATTGCCACCTTTAGCAAAATCATCCGTTCTACTCTTCGCTTTGGAGACCCATTCATAGTATGTCGGATAGAATAGTATCACAGACGAACACTCGAAGAAAGTTCAAAAACCGAGATCAAATCTTTTACGTCTGCAGTTTCGTTTCTCGCATCAAGTAGTGAATTACTGATATTCTCTACCGTAACACGTAATATCAGCACCTTCTGTTGATATATTCAAAACGAGATTGGACCTCCACAGTGTTACAAACTGAAGGGATTAATATAATTCGATAGGCCACCTATACTTGTTACTGAAGACGGAGTACATACATACATGGAGGGGGGAGGATAAACTGTCGTATGATATTTAAGAGATCAACATTTTAGCTAGAGTCTGTCATGTGATCTAGTGATCATAAAGATACAAAGAAATAGACAAATTGTTCTTGTTCTAATAATATTTTCTGTTAACTAAGTTAATAAAAGGCCTTATCGACAATTGAACATAATCGAAATTGATTACAGAATAGATGCGGTAATAAAAATTAAATGTCAAAAAAACCCAGTAAATTCAACCTACATTCGTAAAAGTGAAACTAGTCAAAAATGAATGTAACCTGTTTGCAGACGCCATGTAACTCTAGCTTTAAATAAAGTTCTACAATTTCAGTTATATTGAAATAAATATTCGGTTGAGAAAATTGACGAAGGATACATGTGTAAGGATGGTAGATCAGCATTTGTGTAATTACGTAAATGAAAATCAGTTGATGAATAATTAAGATTGAAATATGTAGTGGATGATATTCAGTTGGCTAGTGTGAAATTATGACACAGACTAGCAAATTAGGTAAGGTAAATTGAACTTAATATTGTTTTACTCTATAAACTGAAGATTCGATTAGTTAGGTATATAGAAAGCAAACTTATTACAAGAGGTGGTTATTGTTGGAATATTTAGGCTACGCGGTAATGATATCTAAATATCTCAACAAGTCATTTTTGTTTGTTTTAACACACTATTATGTCTATAATTTGCACAACTTACTCAATCGCATTTATGAAAAGTTTATGACCTTTCACTGTGCAACTTACAATAAAGTACAATCAGCGACATCGTGATGGCTGAAAATATGCATTGAAGTCAGTGAACATTAATCATATGTCGATTCTTAACATGTCAACCAGCGTAAACAATGACAGCTGGATAGCCAACTGCCTATGTTTCTACCTCTTTCGAAGTGAAAAGTACACTGTGTTTGGAGGAAGGTGTTCGACATCTGTACCGTCTCATGGTGTGCCACAAGGAGCTGTTTCTCCCCTCTTCTCTTTTTTGCGTGATCTGCTATCATCCGTAGAAAACACTTCCGCTAAATATGTGGACGATCACGCTGTAAGTATACCGATTTCTACTTCTTTACATCCCCTTGAAATGGATGAATCCTTATCTCGTATCGTGGTCTGTTTTTAATGGTCTCATACTTAATCCGTTTAAATGTTAAACTGTCAACTTCAGTCTGAAACATTGACAGCCCTTAGACACACTGTTGTACTATTGGAGATTGTTTGATAAACACACTGTCAAAAGTTATTTTTCTTGGTGCAACCTTTCCTCTTGGTCACCCCATGTTTCATTGTTATCGAAGAAAGTTTCCTGTCCGATTTACTACATAAAGAGGCTACATGCCTTCGGGACTACTCGACATTTACTCCTAAAATTCGTCGATTCTGCACGTTACTTATTATTCTTTACTGTTCTCCATTATTTTTTCCCGGACTTTTTAGAAAAGAATTTTCTGTATTGCGGAGTGCTGAAGGCAGTTAGCAGCATGTATAGTGAATCTTTTGAGATCATTATTAATATAGTTGTGAATAGACATATAAGGTCTTGCAAATTCCCGGCACGTGTTATCTTATCAGATACTAACCATCCCCTTCATCCACATAGTTCACCTTGTATATCTTCTGGTAGAACGAGACTTCAATACATTTGAGTCCATGCGCGCAAGCAAAAGTATATAAACCCTACAGTACCTTATCTAGCAAATATACTATGTGACGAACAGATTGTTAGAGTTAACCTAGTCAATAACCTGTATTCTCAGACATGTTTCTAATTGAAAAAATTGTAGAGATTCAAATCTCCTTAAAAACATTGCGTTTAGTTCCAGGTAGTTTATCTGCTTAATTTATGCATGAATATATGCCGTTATCAGTTTCCTCCACTATTTTTGTAAAAGAAATACCTTGTGCTGAGAATCCTATGTTGTATCATAAATAAAATATTAAGTAAAGCCATTAATAATAGTAAACTAGTTAATATGTCAGAGTCAATACAACTTGAATAAAAATCAACTGTTTGTGGCCGGTCGAAGACAACCATTTTGTGCTACTTGTTGAGACATTACCTCCGGAGACGGATATTCGTGGGACACGGCAAAGTGTGTATTCTTCCAATCAACCTTTTCTAATCCAACTCTACCTTTGCGAGAAGGCCTTGAGGAACGATTGTCCCAGCCAGTATGGCTCGATTGGTTCATCACGATAGGCAAGCCCAGCCGCTAAGTCAAGGTGGCAGCAACGGCCGGAAACAGTATTATTAGCGTCATAGTTACAATTAGGTAATCAAAATGACAAGTTAAAAAACTTAACGTACACAATCCTGAATCAGCTAGTGTTACAAATCCATTCTCAATTTGAATTCTACAAAACGCTAAACATTTGACCGGTCTAGATGTTTTATTCTATATAATCACTGCTTTCTTTATTAATGAATTCCATCTTTTTTGACGTCCTCTAGATTTTCTTGAATTCAAATACACTCAAATCAGTATACGATTATGTAACTCAGACTGTTGCTGCAAAGAATAAATAGCTTTGTTGTTCGGAAAATATTTGATTGCTTAAATTGAAACTGTGACACTTTAATATGCCAACTTCATTGTATTTAGTCAAAATGTTTAAACTGCCAGTGATTATTTCTCTTTTCCGTTGAAAGTGTTTCTCTTAATTGTTATCGATAACACTTCATTATCAAATAAATGCCACCTTTTAGTTGATACTATTTAAATGTGAGATTTTTATTAGTTTTTTTTATAAATAAAGCGTTATTTCTTCGATAAAGAATTTGCAACTATTCAACACGTCTTCAAAATAACCAATAGATTTTCTAGTTTAAATCAATTACTGCATTGATAATACAAAGCATTTCAAAATGTGAACAACACAATACAGTCATTATAATGTATTTCTTTATAAAATATAATGACTTATTATATGAACTGTTTCAAAAACAAAATTTTTAAGCATTCATCAATTATCCATACAGTTTAAAGTCTATACAGCTTTATTGGGAGAATATATGATTTGTTTAGGGTATGGTTCAGTGATATGCCGTGTTCAAAGTATTTTCTAACGAACAAGCCGCTTGTTCAGTCAGTTAGTAAACCTTTGTTTTTTATCGTTGGAAGTTATTCATCTGAATTTGAAGTGTTTGAAGGCCTAAAGTGAATAGTTTTATAAGTGAAAAAATTAGATATCAACATCCTAGGCTTTTTGTTTGATATCATATAAATCCATCTGCCCTAGACTTTGACTTATACTGTTACGCAGTCCGAGTAAGTTACTCTGCTGTTGGGCCAATAAAAAATAACCACACACTCATTTCTCGATTGTAACTTACCCCTCCCTAGCATAACAGAAAAATATTTTGATTGAATAGTATCCACTAGTTCATATGTACGAATCAAGTCATATACATTAGAAGATCAGAGAGAAACGTGCCTATTATGACACCTGAGGACACTTCAAAAATGGATGAATGCGAATGACCTTTTACAACTGATTATGAGTTATATCACTCGAGATCCACGATTAGTGTGCGAACCATAAAGAAGTATGTGATTCCCAAGACGACCAATATAAGCAGTTAAGAATATAATGAATCGATATCATTGCTTGGTTTAACGTTCCTTAGTCTTCTTTCAACCAACTTAGACGCTAGTCATCACTGAGTCAGGATGGATGGTGGCTGGAAAAGTTAACTAATATCGTCCGAATAATACAATAGATGTGCAACCCACATTTTACCCAAAAAGTGGTACGTAAATTTGAGCAGATAAACATATGTGTATCTAGAAAGGTTTGGTTTTCTATAATAAATACAGGTAAACACTAATGTGTGAATCAATTTTGGAAAGTGAGTTACAATTCAGTTCTGAAAATTCTCTTTTAACTTAAGATAAATTCATCATTTATTTCCTATACCATGATTGAATGTGTTTTTCAGATTTAATTTTCTTTTGCAGTTGTAATATAGAATACATCAGCGCTTCTGCAGATGGAGGACAACCTAACATTAAAAAGAAATAAATAAGAATATTATTATTACTTTCAAGTAAAAGAATGAGCCCGATTTGACACAATAGTTTAACATTAGGCTTACTATTTAGTGCTTAAATTAGCTAGACATATAGTAGAACTTAACTGCGACTAAATAATTTGAACTTACAATTTTAACGTGTTTGATCTCATTGAAAAGTGGCAAGACTATAATTTATGCACAAACCAATCAGGTAGAAGATAACAGGTCTCGGATTTTGGCACGAAATTCATCCATCCATTTGTCTAAACAGTTTTGGCATTATAGCTGACATCAATCGGTGATGAAAACCTTGAATCTAATCCCTGAAACTAACCATAAACTGTAAATAATAATTCTCGTTCCTCACACTGGTTTATAACCTTCATTTGATCTTAGTTATAAAGTGAACACTCTCAAGGTCACTTCAGCGTCGCTCAAAGGTCGTCCATAAATTATAGTCTCACCGAAAAAGTCTGCATTAAGTTAACATGGGACCTTTAAATCAGTTAGTCATGAAAATCATATAACCTAACACAAAGGTACGAAGCCTCAAGTTATTATAATTCATATTGGTACAGTGAATCAGAGAATCAACAAAAAAACTAATGGTATTGAAAATATTGAATGGCTTCGAATAATACAGCATCTGAATACGACTTTAGCCGGAAACCACAGGTTGGTTTCTCTAAACCTTTTAATCTATATTGATGATGGCTAAGCTTGAATCCACAGAATGAGCGTGTAAAACATCTCAAACTATGATTAAGTCAGTGTTATTTACTCAATTAAATGGTTGTCACCCAAAGAAATTATTAGTCATATATAACTGATTATTGTTAAAGTAACTAAACATGATACATCCCCATTCGCTTAACAAAAGAAAGGATACGGCGCGCAGCAGCTAACCCTATATTTACGCATGTGAAATGGTATCTGAGGGTTTAGGATATGTGTAGATTGTTGGTAGTTGTCACGACGGTTTTGCACGTGTATAGTCCATCACGTGAATAATGCTGAAGCTACTCGCAGGCTACTAGATGGAGATGATGCATGTCTGATGAGGATGTGAACGTTCACCGACTAGTGACCGAGATATGCTGTATATATTCCACACTACTCCCCAACTGTTAAATAAAATAAGTAGCCAGGTAGTATTTTTAGTCTTCATAGAAGTATCTCTCGTAGTCGAGTACACGGGCAAGTAATTAATTCAAGAACTATCTGTGTTTTTCCCTTTTGAGTATTATTTATTTAATGGAATTAGGTTAGATCCTCTAGTTTGTGGCTATCAAGTCAAATTTTAAAAAAACTGGTAGGTCCAACTGCGAGCAAAATGAACAATCTAACAACAGCATACCTGGGACATATATATCAACCGGAATAATTCGATCACAGCCACGTACAACGCTATATGAATAATGATAGTAACCACCACCATTTGCACAAGAGCCCATTGAAATAACCCACTTCGGTTGAGTCATTTGGGCGTAAATTCTGTGAAGAGCCGGAGCCATCTTGTTTGTAACAGTTCCAGAAACGATTAAAAGGTCGGCTTGACGTGGACTAGCCCGAAAAACTACCCCATAACGATCCATGTCATAACGAGGGCCAGCGATATGCATCATTTCAACAGCGCAGCATGCAAGACCGAAAGTAAGCGGATATATTGAGTTCTATGGAGTGAAATAGTAAAAATCGACCCCACTTTTCTAGCCCAGTCCGCTAAATCATCAAGCCGGGTGATAACATAGTCTATTTTCCCTTGTGGTTTTGGAAAAGGACTGTACGGTTTGTACGGGATGGACTCATCAGAACTATCAACTTTAGAAGGTTGACTAAAGTTATATTAACACAATTTTATCGCTAACCTTGGCTCCGAAGATGAAAGTCGCGAGTATGATGAATAAATCAGCCTATGAAGTCCTTTATTGCTACTCAAGGACAACATACCAAAGTAGCGGTGAGATCGAAAGTAGCGGTCTGAACATTGAATCTAATATATATCGTTAACATTCAGATTCAAATTTGTGTAGTAAGGACAGAAGACCTACGGCATATGCTATTTCTTCTCTAGTATGCTTGTGTGAGTGTCCATTCTTCTCTTGAAAGAGTCAATTGAAGGTGAGTACAACACTGCTTCGGGCATCAGGTTCCAAGTATTGATGACTCGGTGTGAAAACCTGTATGTCATGTGTATATTGTCTGTCGTCGGCTTTTCTACGCGCTTGTTATGTCTTCTGAGATATCCTGATTTAGTGGGAGGAAAAAGAGATCATATATTAGGTCTAGAATCACCTCTTAGTATTCTATACATCAACATCAGATCACCTCTTGTTTTACGGTACGACAGATTATTGAGGTCTAGCTTTTCCAACTGCCTTTTGCATGGTGAACCTCGGAATTCTATAATTGCACTGGTAACTTCCCTCCGCACGTTATCCAGGATATCTGAGCCACTTTTTAAACAGGGGCTTGCAGCCTGAGAGCAGTTCTGAGGCTTAGTTCTCACTAAGGTTGTGCATACTGCAGTGAGCATAGTAGTATCTGACTTGGTGGATGTCCGTCCCGGAGGGTTCGAGGCCCCTTAGCTGTGACCTCCCGGCAATGGGCCGTGGTCTTAAGACTATAACTCACTGTCACTCTTAGATCCTTGTGGGACCGAACCACAGGTACAGGCACTCTCCCTATGCTATATCTACTAACCTTTGTATCCACAAAGTGCACGTAGACACACTTTGTCGCAGTGATAGGCATTAGCCACTTCTCAGACAAGCTAACCACAATATTTAAATCTTTCTGAAGTGCGCATGCATCTGCATCTTCTGTTATTACTCGCCAGATTTTTATATCGTCTGCGTATAATAACATTGGGACTGTACTAGGGAGATCACTTATATACAGTATAAAAAGTAAGGTACCTAGGACAGAGCCATGTTGTTCGCTGTTTAACAGGTCGTTGGTTTCCATAAATGTCATTATGGTTTTTTTGACTACTATTTCCACTATTTTAACTACGACATTGGTGAGCCTGACAGGTTTGTAATTTGGTGGAAGTTATCTTGATCCTGTTTTATGTATGGGAGTGACGATTGCATCCTTCCAGTCCATAGGTAACACACCTTGGTCAAGTGACATATTGAATGTCACAGTCAGTGGGGCCACGATATATTGTGTAATATGTTTCAAGATTTTGGGGTGAAGTTCATCTGGTCCTGTTGACTTTTCCATGACCAAGGTGCTAAGAGCCCTAAGCACATCGTCTTGATCAAAGTCCACGGTGAGTAGGTGGTTTGTTGACTCTTTATTTTTGTCTAATTCTTTGTCTAGAGGAGGTTTCTGAGTGAAAAATGCCCCAAAATAGTTAACCATGGCCTATGCTTTTTCCTGATCTTCCTCTAACATTTAAGATTCACTCTCCACTTTAATTAGGTTGGTAGTCCAATGATGCATCCTTGTTCTGTAGTTTATGTACGAGAATATTCTCTTAGGCTGCTTGATTGCAGATTGTGCCAGCTGCATTTCATATTTTCTCTGAGCTTCCCGGATTTCAATTATGCACTTGGTTCTCACTGATCTGTAGCGTCCCATCGTGCTTGCTGTACAAAGGCTGATTGAAACATCCCAACATTTCTTCTTTTGTCTTAGTAAATGTCGAATATCCCGGCCTATCCAGGAATGGCCGTGCCTCTTCTTCTTTGGAACTGTCCAGAGTATATATGGTTGAGTTACCTGACTGTATAACTGCCTGAAAAGAGTGCATGCCTTTCGTACTGATGCTCTTGAGTCGATTTCCCAGTTTTCAGCCGATGCTGCGGAGTTGATCGCCTCTATGTCTGCCCTTCATATATTAGGACGGCCTGGCGCAAATTTTTGATAAGCAATCTCAGCCATGAATTTGAATAAAATGACTGCATGATCTCTTTTACCTAGTGGTGGGAGAAAAGTGATTGGACCATCGTCATCACCGTGTGTGAAGCCTAAGTCCAAGGGAGACGAGGAACTTCTTAACTCATATCTGGTGGGACCTCCAACGTTCTGTAATAAAGCTAGTGCAGTTGAGGTTCCTTACAGTTCGCAATCAAATGACGTTTTCGATTATCACACTTCTAAGTTAACCCAGTTTATATACGGTGCATCAAAGTCTCCTGCTTTAAGGTTTTTACTCATATTACACCACAACTTAGGTTTGCTTAGGAGGAAGTTATCGACTACACATTCTGGACTGCGATATACTACAATTAATTCAATATTTTACAATTTGAAAATTCTTAAGTAGGAGGTTTCTTTCACCATTTAGGCGATGCTCATTAATTTCTACTTCTGTAGCTCGTCTCTTAATATGGTCAACCAGGCTGTGATCCTCACGGACGTACATTCCGGACCCAAATAGTTTGCATGAGCTTCCCATTATCAGGTTTCTTTCTTCAACTGTAACAAAAGTGACCTTCAATAGACGGCTTTTCTGAGTACTTTCAGAATCCACATTTTGTCCTATTGTAAGAAGCTTGCAGATGCCTACTTATTAAGAACTTGATGTGACTGAAGTCGTGCTCAAATCTAGCCTTTGGTTTCTTTTCTTAAGATTCTCTTTACATATGAAAAATGACTGACACCTCAGCAAGGTCCGAATTAACACGCGAAATTTTAGTTCCTGAAATCGTGTCTTCCCTGTAATCCGATTCCAATTTAGTGTCCTTAGTTGTGACTGTGAGCCACTCATTTACCTTATTTTGTCTCTTGATTACATCCTCTACACCGCTCAGACTTGGCTCTCCCATAGTTTGTTTTGCGTTGATATGTGAATCCAGAACTGAAAACGTATATTCACATACCTTAGTAAAGATGCCACAATATTCGGAGTTTAACGACGTTTTACCTGTAACACCTTCACAATCAAAGTACGCTAAGTCAGTCGAATCAGAAGTCAGAAATGAAGAAGTTTGGAAATATATTTGATAGGATGTCTATACAACGAGATGTGACCAATCTATGTTGGTTAACTCTTGTAAGAGGTGTGAAGAACGACGTATTCACTCGCACCTGTTTTGAAGACACGACTTTCTACGGCTTTCCTCCGTTCTTTTAGTAGTCTACCTTTGATTACAGATCGATTAAAACACATACTTGATGGATTTACGACAAAACTCGTTAAATCCTTTCGTAAGCTATGATGAATATCATCAGGTCCCATAGGTTTCCCTATATTAGACTCACTCAACAAACAATGGTAACGGTATCCAAAGTACTTGTGAACCAAAGGGAGGTTGCCTCCAAAGCATGTATAACGCCAAAGTAATTTGGGAATACCGTGGCTTTACCGTGATCGTTTCCCAATAGCGATGTATTACTACTTTCTCCCAATAATTCTGAAATGCCACCTTTTCACCTAGGTATTTGATTCTTACACGAATATATAGACTATGACAGGTTTTTCTTCATACAATCTTCTAGACTTGAGGAGAGTAGTTCCACAAATGTTTCTGTTTTCCCAATATTTAGATGTCATACAATCAGCACCAAGTAATCGGCTTTATAAGTCTTTTAGAAGCCTGGATCAGTTTGCTTTCAAGAACCTCTGGCTACCTAATGTATAAACCTTCAGTAATGTGGTCACAGAGATACGTTGAGCCCTTAGCTGGATAAGAAAATTCTCCGTCAATTAAATGATACGCTCATAGAGATTTCTGGGCTGTGAGGTTTAGCTCTTCTTGAGTCTATAGAAGAGAACTGTCCTGTTACGATGATCAGACTAGGATTGCTCACTCGCAGTTCGGAGGACCGACTTTCCTTTAACGACATCAAACGTTCCTTATTTTTGGTTTGCACCCATTCAATAACTTTCTAAAGATTAACAGCCACAGCCGAGTTATACACATTATGGTATCCTGTATAGTTATCAATGACTTAGATGGTTAAATTGTTGATTTTAATGCCAGAAACTGATATCACATTACGATAAGTTTTCTAGGTATCGCGAACGAAGCATTCATATCCTTCTAGAGAACTCGTAATCTGGTGTAGATGAGTGACAGAGCGCCCTCAGCTAAGGTCAGCATCAATGTCAAAGAACTGCAGAAATATTTATTTTGAGGAATTATTTGCCGCGACACTTCATTTGCTGACATATTCGAAAGGATGTTGTATCGATTGTGACATCAACATTGTCCGAACTCAAATGGGCCACCCAGCCTCCTGTCTTTTACAAAATGAAACTTTCAATTGTTACATTCGGAAGTGCGACAAATATTAAAAAACAGTGTGCCCAATAAAATTGCAAATGCAAAATTACCCTTGAAAAATATCAGTTTCAGTTTCACTTTTGGAAGGACAGGAGGCCTGATGGCCTGTGTTAGTCCTGGCAATGGTAGTCCCTCAGTTGATCCAACTTTCTTTTGAAAGAATCGACGGATGGAGCCTCAACCACGTGCTGAGGTAATGAGTTCCACTCGTTGATGATTCGATGGGAAAGTCGATAGTCAGCTGACAAGTAATTTGTTCTCGGCTTGTGAACTTTTTTGAAGTGTCCTCAAAAATTCTCTGTTTTAGAAGACAAGAAAAATGAGGGCATATCAGGTGCAAATTTGGCACTAAGCAATTTGAAAACTATAATCAAGTCGCCTCTAGTTCTGCGATATGACAACGGGAAAAGGTTGATGATGTCACAGGTATTCAGTGTTTGACAACGCTTATACCAGTAACACCTAATATATTTCGTTCCCGCCCAGAGAAATCAAAAGACAGAGTCGAGGAGATCGGAAGAGTATATTTGGCGATGACCAATATATCGGAATTCTCTGATCTAATCTGGCTAGCGATTGCGGTTGATGTTGAGCACGGCGTTACCACACGTGATCTGGTGCGGATGCATGACCGAGCGCCTTCAGCTAGATGAGTCCACTAAAACATATGGTCAGCATCCAATGTCGAAAACTTAGGGCTATTTATTTTGGGGATTTATTTACCGCTACAAGGTTCAGCTTGGCCAGTCGAGCTTCATACGGAAGCTTCGCTATTCCGGGAATAAGCTTAGTTGCCGTTCTCTGAACCTTTTCCAGAAGCTCACTGTCTTTTTTAAAGCAGGGGCTGACCGCTTGTATGCAGTACTCAAGTCTAGGACGTACGAACACTGTATACAAAGTCAAAACGCCTTAGCGTCGACATGACTAAAAGTCCTACGTATTGACCATAAGGTTCTAAAACCTTTGGCGGCTATTGCACGGCAGTGTGCAGTAGTCTTTAAGTCTTGGCTAACGATGACTCCTAAGTCATTATATGTCTGGACGACAGGTAGCTCAGTGTTATTCATCGTGTATGTATCTGTGCCTTGATGACCAATATGCATCACAACACACTTTGAAGTATTTATCGGCAACTGTCAAGTTTGAGATCATTCAGATAATTTCTTCAGGCCATTTGGAGTTCTAAGCTATCACTCTTACATCGTATCGTTCTCCATATCTTGACATCGTCAGCATATAGCAAGACCGATGATGATAGGAGACGGGGAAGGTCATTTACATACAAGAGGAATATATATGATTGGCGTTAATTTTACTGCAAATAATTCAACCCGAAGGAAAATAGTAGTCTTAAGGAGTGATAAATAGTTGGAACTATCGAATTATGTCTGAGGAAAAGAATATCACTGATCTTTTAAACATCGCGCACTGTGTAATCTTACGAAACGCGTAGCATTATGACCATTTGTTGATACGTGCAAAGTGATACTATATCTTCTCATAAACAAAAATTACAAAATCTATGTAGATGATCTGATTTTATATCTTGATAAGTGAAGTGGTTTAGCGGCTTTTCGTAATACGCGTTGACTTGTTTGCTTGATCTATAACGGATGAGCAGCTATGACACATTCCCATTTAAAAGCAATTATCAAGTATCAAATCTACTTGGATCCGGAGCATATGGACGCGTTTTTAAAGGGACATCTTTAAATGGAACGACGGTTGCATTAAAAGAAATACTGATACCTACTGATGATGAAGGCATTCCACTCAGCACTCTACGTGAACTTAGTGTTCTGAAAAAAGTGCAATCCTATAATTGCCCTTACCTCGTACAGTAGGTTCAAATTCTCAACACTACTTTTGCTTTAGAATGCTTGACATTTCATTAAAAAAGCAGGAGACTGGGATATCGATTTATATTGTTTTCGAGTTTGTTGATTGCGATTTAGCTCGTTTTCTTTCTCACCATGTACCTTCGACTGGCCTTCCATCTGAGACCATCAGGGTAAGTTCATTGTTTGATAGTTTAAACTCCATAAATACGCATGAGTTGTTACACAGTTTTGTGGTTAAATAGATAAATGTGTAACCAATATACTGATCTCATTACTGTAGTTACTGGCCCATACAATGATACATCAGTGTATCAGACTTTGACCGACAGTTTCAGCCTCGACAGGGGGTAAAACTTCGTTGACAACTGAAAGAAAATCATTACTTGGATGTATAATTATGGCAACCCCTCACAACTATTGGCTGGGTTATGGCTTTTGTCTGGCCAGCCGAATAGCAATGACTTTTGATTGCAGTATATTTATCTGAAAGGTACATATGACGTTTGCATTGTTTCCTCAACTACATGTTTATGTTAAGAGTGTATTCTGAAATTCATCCAGGTTTATGAGTGTAGAATCCTATCATTTTTATATTGCATTCATCGTCAGTCTTCAAATCAGAAAAATGGTGGAACCTAGGGTTTCCTAGATAGTTGATCTAGTGGTCCAATTTCGATTTTACTTTCAAAGTAAATCACCCGTCATATAACTATGAGGTTTCATAAAGAATAGGTGATATTATTAAATAAAAAAACCAAATATGACTATTCGGGTCACGGAGCTATAAAATGCCGCTTTGAACCACAATCTTTCAATATTGCTTTGAATAGTTGTCTGAGTTTTGGTTGGCTACATTGAAAACAATTGTAAGAGCATTCCTGGTCATTTTAAAAAATCTCATTTGATGCTGCTCAAGTCTAAACCTTTTAGTTTTTCTGTCCTTTGATATTTGGTTTCAGTACTTAAGACAAACTAGGCACTTTGTGCAACTATAAGCGTGTTTTTCGCTCTCTATTTTAGAATTTATCTGAACAGTTGCTCCGTGGTACGGATTTCCTCCATTCACATAGAATAATTCATCGTGATCTTAAACCGGCTAATATTCTCATCAATAAGGAAACCTTGCGCTTGAAGATAACTGACTTTGGTTTATCTCGTGTACTTGGCTGGGAGTCTTCGCTCACACCGATTGTTGTAACATTGTGGTATCGGTCTCCAGAGATTTTAATTCAATCTGAATACTTATCACCTTGTGATATATGGGCTGCTGGTTGTATCATAGCAGAATTATTCAACTTACAAGCAATTTTCCGTGCAGATACAGAACTAGAGATGTTAAAACTTATATTTCAGTAAGCTTTATAGTGTTTGAAATTCGATAATCATGTATGATTTTTTAGAGTTATTGGATTTCCTGCTCAAAATGAATGGCCTGCGTTGTCTTACTTGAAACGATCTAATTTTCATTTCAACTCTTCTGGTTCGAAATTACGTTCGTGTATCAAAACTAACGATAAATCTGCACTCGAATTACTTGAAGTGTGTGAAAAATATGTTATTCTCATGCATATATTTCTTATTCATAATTTTATCTTGCTATTGTATACAATTATCTTTAAAGTAAATAGGTTTGTTTTTTCAGGTTAGCTGAGTAAGGTTTCATAATTTCAACTATACTACTGAAATACATAAGTATTTAGATACGATGCATTACAATATCTACTTTTTATGAAATCATTGTAAAAGGATATGAAATAATGTCTCGTTAATAGGGTATTTTGATGCTCACTCTAAAATCGAGTTGGCTGATTTAAATATGTACATCTAAACAACTTAGAAAATCATACAATAAGTCAGATGGATAGTACATAGCTCCTAGGTTTATTTCTTATTATTCAAAGCTTAAAGTTAGTGGAAGTTTAGCATTAAAAGTCGCACTGCATTAAAATAACATGGGATAAAGTGAGAATTTATGTAAGTAGTAAAAAAGACTAACTTGTGATGAGTTGGAAAACTTCTTCTCATATATGATAATTTTATCTAAAGGGGATACAAAAACATTTAAAAATAATTATCATTACTCTCTGCTTAGAGTGGTAACCTAATTGTTAAAGAGTTTATCTTTCATCCGCTAAAATAATTCGAAGGCTCGTTCCCCACTTTATTTTAGGGAGCTGAATAGTATCACTAGCGTTCACACAAAGTTCAGCTTAAAGTTAAGTAGATCAAGTTGTGGTTGGCCATGAGATAGTGAAGATCTACAGCCCAAGTGAATGACTAGTAAGTTCCATTCTATGATCTAAAAAGGTTTCAAGTTCAGCGATGACCAATCAAGATCAATGTAGTGATGGTGAATGGTTAGTCATGCATGGAAAAGTTCGAACACCTCACTTTTACCTGGAGTTTGTGCTGGTGATTTTGTTCGGAAAAACAATGAAATCTCAACGATTATTGCTTACGTACATAATTATGCTAATAATTATATCGAACCAATTATCATTATTATTACTTCTGTTTCACTGCTTCAATAAGCATGCCTTAAACCAACTGTTTGTGTTAGACAAAACTGAGATATACTGAGCCGTAGTTTGTTGTTTAACGCATTCACTTTTCAACCATTAAGCTTCAGTTTCACTATTCATTGTATCACCAATGTGGCTGACGACCAAGTGTATAATCTTCCATTCAGTCACTACCATTGGTCCACCAAACAGTTTGTCATTGCTTCATCTTAATTTTATTTGCCACAACATTAGGACCTGTATGTACCAGAAATTCAAATAACAAAGTTCAGACTTTTCACAGCAAGGATTAAATAAACACAAAGTACTTTTATCATATAAGAGATCTGGCGAACCATTTTATTTTTTATATACATAATGGATCGTAACTGGTATCCTACTTTCCATACATTTACAGCTAATGATCCAGTTCAATCCAAAAAAGCGAATCACTGCCTTCGATGCACTTTCACTACCGTATTTTCATCCTACTGTCACTAGTAGTACTAATACAGGTGGATCCGTTCAAAACAATATTCAACACATTGAAACTGCTCTGCATAAGCCATTATTAAGAAATGTAAACGCTTCTCGATCAAATGGACGGCAATCCCGCTACTCTGTGAATGCCATTTATCCTACACAGTCATGTGCAGCTGCATTGTCGTCTTATTTCCAGAATAATTTGCCTTCTGCAGTTAATTTTCGACCATGCCCTGTTGGTGGTGGTATTGATGAAGTTGATGGTTGTGTTCCAGTAACAAATGCTCAACTTGTACCTCACACACTTCACTCAACACTTGATCATTTAGTTAATTCTGCACTTACAATTGACCAAATGGTTCCCACTTCGTGTAGTTCTGATATTGATCAGCATCAGCGTAATTTGATCATATCAGTTGTAAATAATGCCATTAATGATAATTCATCATCTGCACCCTTAAATAACATGGACCATAATTCTGCCACACCACCTAGGAGACCGCTAACTAGACAACAAGCTAAATCTATCCGAAGGCATACACAACCCACTAGAACCTGTCTTGTGGAAACCAATTACGAAGTGAATAATTCACAGAAAATTGGAACCCAGAAGACATGCAAAAACTCTATTGAAATCTTATCAGATAATACATCTGTGCAAAAACCAAATAATGCAAACGCTTTAAATGTAACAAGTCACATAGTTAGACAGAAAAAAACAGCTCGCCGTCGAACAGTCATGGGTGTTGTAGAGGTAATATTCTTCACTAATAATTTCCATACCTTTTTATAATACACTTCCAGACAAAGTTTGATTCTCAGAAGACCAATCTTAGAATCACTTCGGATGTCAAGACAATCGATCGATTTGTATTATTCTGTATTGTTTATTTGATGGGATACACACTGGAAAAAGCATTCAGTTACTCATAAGCAACATAGAACCTGGGAAAAATGTGCATCACCCTAAGTTGCCACATCACGTCGACACATTGAGATAAGACTATAAAGACGAATAACAAAGAAATAATACTAGTACCAGTGACCGTACGAAAGATTAGGCATAATCAATGTGGTTGGAGAGAAAAGAGTGAATTTATAAAGTAAAGAAAAACAGGATCTAGGCGTAAATAAGAAATGAATACATTCGTATCGTTCCAACCCCATTCTTCAACCATGTCACCTGAAGTCTCTAACTTTTGGTTACAAAAATTGTGCTGATCCCAACCAAGTAGTCGATGTCCTACCTACACACCTTAATTTAACCAATAACGCTATCATGAGGTGATGCTATGTTTTAGTTTGGCCTTCCTTTTCTCCCAGTCTCTTTCTATACCAACCAATACCACATATCGAGGTAGGTAATGGTTGGACTTACGTAACACATTTTATAGCTCTCTCAGCAAATAGAAATTCACAGTCTCACCAACCAGTTTTCTGACTTTACTCAAAAGTCATTGACAGTTGAAGTGAACCATGTTAACAGGTGTAGACTACGTGGATGGTTAGAGACTTTAAATGATCCGTTTGTTGCTACCTAAAAACCCCGACTGTTGTTGCTACCTTGACGTGGTGGTCGGGCTTGCCTATCGTGATGAAGCAACCGAACTATACTGGCTGGAACAACCGTTCCTCAAGGTCCTACCATGTCAGACAGCTCGGTTGAAGAGCGGTAAGACTAAAAGCAACAAACCCGAGGTCCGAAGGCGAAGTCGTACTGCTGACTGTACAGAGGTGTGAGGGCAGTAAGGTGTTTCCTTCAGACAACCAGCATGACAGCGATGCTTCCCACAAGGGGGGGGGGTAGAAAAGGTCGACCCTAAAAATGCACACCTCGCCTTATCCCTTAGACATTATTCCATCTGACTGGTCACAATCACTTATCGTCCCAATATATAAGAGAGGGTTAAAATCATCCTGTGACAACCATAGAGGGATTAGTTTAACTAATATAGCGTCTAAAATATTAGCCTCGATAATTATCAGACGCCTAACTAAGACTCGTGAACTGCAAACACGAGAAAATCAAGCTGGCTTCAGACTTGGTCGTGGCTGCATCGACCATATATTCACTATTCGTCAGGTTCTAGAACATGGGCATACTTATCGGCGTTCGACAATGGTGGTCTTTCTTGACTTGAAAGCAGCATTTGACTCCGTAGACCGTGAGATTCTGTGGCAATGTCTGTCATCGAAAGGCGTACCTCAGAAGTACATAAACCTTGTGAAGGCTCTTTACTCGAACACTACCAGTCGAGTCAGAGCTTATTGCGAACTGTCATCTGCTTTTGCAACCTCAAGTGGTGTCCGTCAAGACTGTCCATTTTCTCCGTTTTTGTTTAACTTCATCATAGACCTATTGGTGGAAATAACATTCTCGTCTACTGAATTCTCGGGTATTGATCTCCTTCCAGGAGGTCCACTTATCGACTTAGAATACGCGGATGATATAGTCCTGTTTGGTGAAGACGCTGGCAAAATGCAGAGTCTTTTGGTAGCACTAAGCAACAATGCCAGAATGTTTGGGATGCGCTTCTCTCCCTCTAAATGCAAGTTGTTGCTTCAGGACTGGTCTGCGTCAACACCTGAACTAAGGATAGGGAGTGAAGTAGTCGAACGCGTTGACAACTTCACTTATCTTGGAAGTCTGATCATCCCTAATGGGTTGGTGTCTGACGAAATCTCAGCACGGATTCGAAAAGCTCGTTTGGCTTTTGCCAACTTACGTCACCTATGGCGAAGGCGAGATATCCGTCTATCAGTTAAGTGACGAGTATACTGCGCGGCAGTTCGTTCTGTTTTAATTTACGGCAGCGAAACATGGCCCTTAAGAGTAGAAGACACCCGTAAGCTACTAGTATTTGACCACAGATGCCTAAGAAATATTGCTGGCGTCTGCTTGGATCACCGGGTAAGTAATAGTGAGGTTAGACGCAGGGTATTAGGGAATGATGGAAAATCAGTTGATGAGGTTGTGAATCTTCATCGACTGAGATGGTTGGGCCACGTGTTACGTATGCCCAAACACCGATTACCACGAAGTGCAATGCTATCCGGTATCGGAAATGGTTGGAAGAAAGTTAGGGGCGGCCAAACCAAAACGTGGCATCAGTGCTTGAAGTCACTAACTTGTAGTCTGAGCCATGTTGGTAGATGCAGACTACTTGGTTGGGGTTCGCGTGACTTTCGTAACCGATGGTTGGAGACTCTTGGTGACATGGCTCAGAGTCGATCACAATGGCGTAGGTGTATACACTCCCTGTCTTCCCTTAAACTATGAGATTAAAATCACTTTATATCTTTCTTTCTACGCACTAATTCTTTCTTCCTATACTATATCCTTATTGCAATCTTTCTTTTATATATTACCACCTCTGAATTAACTACTTTTATGAATCCGGTGTCCATCTTGTTGTGTTAATGATGTGTGGCAACTGGGACCGATGCATATATGTGCCTAGTCCTACGTTGTAGCTGGCTGACTGACTTAAATGATCCGACTCGAAACCTTTTTATAGTGGCGCAGGTGCGTCCATTCTTTGTCTTTATCCGGATTTCTCAATCTTTTTATTTTATCCAGTCGTATCTTCGATGCCTGGTTTCTTCTATTACCAATAATACTGTGATTATCTCTACTACTCTGGGATTTACCCTAACAATTTCATCGATTTTTGGTAATAGGGTGTGGCAAATTGGTCACGTTTGCGTCGAACTTCACACTCTTGCATATTTCCTGTATGTGAACATCTTAATGGTCGTCCACTACATCTATTTTTGTTTAATTTAATCATAGACCTACTACTGGTAATAATATTCACGGCGACTGGATTTTCGGGAATTGATCTCCTACCAGGAAGTCCATTTATTGGCTTAGAATACGCAGATGACAGTTCTGTTTGGTGAAGACACTGATAAAATACAGTCTTTTGGTAGCATTGAGCAACAATACCAGGATGTTTGGGATGATTCAGGACTGGTCTGCGTCAACACCTGAACTAAGGATAGCAAGCGATGTAGTTGAACGTATCGACAACTCCACTTATTTTGGAAGCCTGATCAGCCCTAGTGGGTTAGTGTCTGACGAAATCTCTGTACGGATTCAAAAAGCTCGTTTGGTTTTTGCCAAATTACGTCACTTATGACGAAGGCGAGATATTCGTTCATCAATTAAGGGACGATTATACTATGCATTAGTTCGTTCTGTTTTACTTTACGGCTGTGAAATGTGGCCATTAAGAGCAGAAAATACTCGTAAGTTACTAGTATTTGATGGCTGATGTCCTAGAAATATTGCCAACATCTGCTGGGACCACCGGATAAGTAATAGTGAGGTTCGACACAGGGTATTAGGGAATGATGGTAAATCAGTTGATGAGGCTGTGAATCTTCATCGACTGAGATGGTTGGGCCATGTGTTACGTATGCCTGAACACCGATTACCACGACGTGCAATGCTATCCGGTATCGGAAATGGTTGGAAGAAAGTTAGGGGCGGCCAAACCAAAACGTGGCATCAGTGCTTGAAGTCACTAACTTCTAGTGTGAGCCATGTTAGTAGATGCAGGTTACTTGGTTGGGGTCCGCGCGACTATCGTAAACAGCGGCTGAAGAATCTGGGTGACACTGCTTAAAGTCGATCAGTTATGGCATAGGTTTGTAAATATTTGATTATTGATCAACGTAATTTGATTGACAACTTTGTAATGGTAATAATAATAATATTTTGTTCGTTTATTTCTACAGACAGCGAATTCTTCAACTAAGCAAACGAAGAAAATAGAGACAAATAACAAAAATACTAGAAAATCTAAAGAAGCCACACCTCTTACAAGGACATTGATGCCAAGTAAAGCGGAGAACTCTATTAATTATATCGATGCTTCTTTACCTTATGTCTCACTTAATCGAGAAGAGATTTGCAATAAACCAATGTTCACCGTTACCACTACTTCTGGTATTGATGTTGCTACTGAATCAAATGAAGCGAAAAGAAAAGATATTGATGTAAAAATTCTTCAACATAATAGTGATGTTGGTCGAATTTCAGAAAGTTGTCAACAATTTTTATCCCAACATACTACTGATCATCATCGTTATCAACATTATTCTCATCAAGTTCGACCAAGTTCACGATTTTCACTTGGACCTACTTCATCATTATCTTCCAACTCTACTTTGCATTCAATTCATGAGCATGAAAACTCTTCTAATGATAATAATCATAAGAAAAAGATGAAAGAAGCAAGATTAGTAGGCAATCATCAACAAATGTTAATTAAATCAACTAGTCATCCACCGTTAACTACTGAATTAGATGATAATAATAAGAACTATTGTTTATCAGGGAGTAGTAATTCGACTAAAAACACATTAACGACAACAACGGCATCAGAGACAGAAACAAAAACAACAATGACATTGTGTTCTCCATCAAAATTACCTCGTGTTATTGATCAGTTTTCTCCAAGTACTCTTGTTAACACTTCACTATTACAATCAACAAATAGTCCAAATTGTGTAAAAACACATTTTACTAAACAAGGAAATGTTAACGTCGATGAAGACGACACAACTGATGATGAAATCGATTCAGATGATATTGATGAAAATCAACCAGCTAATACAAGTCTTGGCATTAATACAGCAATGACCGGTTTAGCTCTAGTCAATAGTCATAGTAACAGCAATAGTAATTCTAGTCAATATAAAAATACTACTGCTACTACTACTACTACTACTACTAATACTAATACTACTAGTAATAATAATAGTAATAGTACCGCTATTAGTTGTAATAATAGTACAAATAAAAAAGAAAATGACAATAATCATTCAATTTTAACATCTTCAACAATGGCTATTAGTAATAATGTTGAGTCAACTAACAAGACCATTCCTGTCTCATTATCAAATAATGTTACAGTTCAATTGACCGCTTGCTCATTAGATAAGTTTTTATTTAAATAAGTAGAGACTATCAAATACTTTATTTATTTATTTATTTTTCTGCTTTTTTTTTCTACAATTATTATTGATAGTTTGCATTTTTGTTTTACTTTCTACCTTTCATAAAATCATCGGTAGAGAGAGGGAAAGGGTTGAAGAATGCTTATCGGTGGCCTTATGCTCCATTGGGAGTAACAGGCGTAAGAGAGAGGATGATGCGTTGCATTTCATACTACTGAGTTCTTGTTTTTTTTTTGTAATTTCACTATTTGAATTCAATAGGGTCAAATTGTTTGGGATATTTTTCCAGTGCATTTATTTGTCCTTATAAACACTACTACTACTACTACTACCTATTCTTAGTAGTATTCATTATATTCGTTTTTATATACAGTATTTTATTTTGTACGATTATTATTATTTTTCTTCAGTTATTCGTTAACTCTGTGCCTTCACTCATATGATTCCATGTATTTTGATACGATATGTTCATTCATTTATTGTGCCTTATCATTATCATTATTATTAGTTGTAAATGTCAGCATCATTTTTTACAAAAAATATACTACAAAGATGTTTTTTCTTTCTTTTCCATGAATCTTTTCAACGTTTATTATACTCGATGTCACTTATTGATCTAAGTCGAATTTTTGAAGTCTTCTTTGTTCTTTCTTTTAAATCAACTAGAAGGACTACACTATTATTTTATTATTAGAACTGCTATTTTGTCTTACCATTATTGTATATATATATATATATATACATACATTCATTGTTATGTCGTTTCCCCTCAATTTTTCTCGGTGAAAACAATAACAGAAAGAAAATTGAATTTTTAAGAAATATCCCATTTATCCATTATGTGAGAATACTCAAATTTAACATTACTATTAGTACTGTAGTATATTTTTTTGGTATGTATTTAATGTACTTTATCAAAACTGCATATTATATTTATATGTGTATATAATGAAAAGAGTTAATATTTAATTAGAATGTGTTTATAATGATGATGATGACGATGATGGTGGTGTGTAATTCGAATGAATGAATGATGAGTAGTGACCAATTGTGAGAAAAAAAGGTGAATAAATGTTATACTTATGTGTATGTGTGTGTGTGTTTGTGGTCTGTTTACCACAACGGATTTCTTGTTTCACTTTGTTGTTGTGTACGAATGGTTGATCTTATTGGTCGGTCATCATCAACTTGAGCTCCTTCGTTGTTTTTTTTTTAAATAAAAAATTCAAATAAAAACAGAATATGTGTAAATAAAATGATAAATAAGTAGCGATTGATAGAAAACTCTGTTTGGTTTCTAGGTAGTTGAAAGTGGTCAACAGGAACTCCTGTCTGACCTAGGTTTCTTGGTAGTTGGCGCTCGTCAGCAGTCTCGACTGAACTGAGATCGCCTGGAGGATTCGGACCCCGGTCACGATTGATCTTTAACTTCAATACAGGTTTGAATTCGACAAACAACTTATATTCCTAAAACTAGAATTAGCTCTAACCATTATCTAAAATCAGAACATATTCCATTGTGATTTCAAGTTGTTTAGACTATTTCTTACATTGCTGTAAGAATTAGGCATACATCACACTGGTTGCTACTCCATATCCAACCATTTAAAATGAGTAGATTTTGTAACGATGTTTGAAGTCAAGTTGTATGTTCACCTACACATGGTGGAGCTCCATCACATTTATAGGGATGTTGTGAATACCAAAACAAGCTTACTGTATATTCCTGATCTGATAAAAATGAGTAGACCTATTGTCCCACTATGATTATCGAAACATTACATTATGATTCATCCTGTGTTTCTATCGTTATCACCACAAAATTCTCTCATTTGTGTGAGATTATTGGAAATATCTGAATACCTACTAAAAACCTAGTTTAATATGAAGGGCTTCGCTTACTTTCTATCAGTTTTTATCTAGAATATCAGGAGATCGATAAAATAGCAAGTTTACATGTGTCTTACCATATATGAGGAGCAACAAGGTTTAGTGTGCAGTCCGCTGAAATGACAATGAACCTACAATGTGGAACCTGGCACATGTGTGGGGCGGTTCATGTTGCCACATCTCTAGTACAGTGAGATGAAATGCAAATATCAGATTAGTAGAAGTAGTATAACAGTATCAGTAGTGGTAGTAGGGAAGATTGGTATTATTCTTTCAATCATTAACTCAGAGGTTCCAGCTCCTTAACAAGTACTTTAAGAACTACCAAACCCTGTCAGGTAGAAGAGTACATTAGAGCAATGTTTAAATTATCCGAAAAACGTATTCCTAACCAATAAATGACCACTTCTTGCTGTTATGAAATTGTAAAAAAAGGCCATTCATTTCTTGAGAACGACTCTAAAGATAGGTAATAGTCAGTCAGTCAGCAACAACGTAAAACTTCGTACGTACATCAGTTCAAGTTGCCATACCACATTAGCACAGAGATACAATTTCCGATTCAAATCCCGTAGTGATAGAGGTAGTAAAAGTATCAACACTAATCGGAAACACTAGGGTTTGAAGATGTTATTCAAGGAGTATATTCCAGTGAAATAAATTTGGAAAGAGAAAAATAAAGGACATGAAGTATTCAGAGGATGATAATTTGGGAGAACACAAAAAGTGTATGCACCTGCGCGATTGCAAACGATTTTGAGGCATGTCATTCAGGGTCTGTAACCATCGGTTGCTATCGTCTCGTGGATCCCAACCAGGTAATCTACACCTACCAACATGTCTCAGTCCACTTGTCAGTGACCTCATGGATTTGTGCCATGTTTTAGTGTGGCCACCCCTAGCGTATTTCCAACCTACTCCGGTCGGTGGTTGGGCATACGTAACACGTGTCCCAGCCATCTGAACTGATGAAGTTTCACTACTTTATCAATTGATTTGTCATCTTTACCTAGTTCCCGTTTCTTAACAACTGAGTTACTTAGTCGGTAATATAAGTTCCTGACACATTTCTGAGCTAAATATGATCACTGGCATAGTTTTACAAGCCTTACCATCAATAATCTTAACTTCAAATACAATTAAACATAAAACTGTTTCAACATAATGAAAAAAAAGTTTAACAACTCACCACTTAATGAAAATCCTGAAGCATGTAAATCTCGATTACCACGTATTGTACGTATATTGATTGGCGTTGTCATTAAATTTTGAGGATTTCCATCTTTCGCTTGTTCACTATTATTATTATCATGATTGTTTGTTATTTTTGAAATTGTTGTTAATTCTCCACTTAAATTATTCATTGTCCATGGTTCACGAATAACAGGGATTTGATTTGTTTTACGTAACTAATTTGAGGAATAAAAAAAGTAACATTTCTATAGTAATGAAAGGAAAACATCATTTTGATTATTCACTGCTGAAGAGTCTTAAACTAGATCGTTCTAGGTTGTTCTATACTTTGTGATGTACACTAGTTGAAAACAGTCCTTAACAAGCATCTAATATAAGTTAAAATAATCTTGCCATTCAAATTAATGTTTATGTTTGTTACTTTAGATTATCCGATAATTCGATATTAATTCAATGAATATCGATATATGAGACTAATATGTTGTGTACGTCATTTATGTATGCGTAAAATTGATAAATCCACAACTAAAACGCTTGATATTGACTTTGTAGCTGCTTCCTGAATCACCAGAACTCTTCCACACTTGAGATCTGAACAATCGAGGGAAGAAGTAGTGTCTAGTATCATGTCAGTCCCATATTAATCTATTCATTCGTGTTGTGTCACGTTTTGACTTTGTTAATTATTCGTTTATTAACTTTGACTGCTTTTATAAGGGCGTATGTGTGTACATTGCTTATTCTACTCATAACATGTCTATAGCTTATTTTTGTCTGACTATAAATATTCAGTCATACTTGCTCAAATCGAGTTGGCTCACTCGCCTCGCTTCGTTTTTCGTTCTTTCAACGACATTCTCCGCTTCGCTTTGCTTTCCAGCTTTTCATTGTGAATGTTCTTTCAGATCAACGAGTGTTGGAAACATACGTATTCAAAATTCATCTTCGTATTTGACTTATGTTATTCCATTATTCATAACTTAAGTCAATGACTTAAGTCAATAATGATATATGAGGATAGCTGGGATGTATACTTCGATAACATTATCATACAATCTAATTAGAATCAGATCAAAAGGCCAACAATGGCACAAAGTAGAAGAAGAAGCTTTATTTCAAAGTTTCTTAATCCACAGGAAATAAGAGTATTTACAAGCTTCTATGAATTCTGGTTATCTCTGGAAGAATACTAAATTCAATTACAGAGCAAACAGTTATCCACTCAAGGTATGACATAAAATCCATTAGGTTTCAAGGAGTTTTTGTGTCACATAGGAATTGAACTAAATACTCTCAACACTTTTCATGGTTTCTAAAGAACTTGTGGACGAACACAATTACATGAAAAGTTGGAGGATATTTAGTGATATAAACACTTATTTCACTGATAATCAACTGAGTGATATCTACATCTTAAGTCAAAGAATATCAGAATTGTTGGATATTGATAAAGGTCAAGCATTTTTTAAAAAGGATTAGATCTGAGACAAGATTACTTTTTCTTTATGTGATTTAGAAGTTTATGGAAGTTGGTTTACATCACTTCAGTGTAAACGAATCTTTGTAAACATTTCATGTAAACATTAATCATGTGCTGACTAATTGCTGCATGAATAACGGATTCCTTGTGCTATAGTGAAAATTTATTATTTAATGAAATTCGACTATATTGAGAATAAGGGAATTACCTACCAACAGCATTGGTTAGTGTCAAGTTATGTACTACACCGTCACTAGTGACGGTATTCAAGAGCTATTTTCTGGAGTTCTAATGAGAAGCCATGATCAGTGGAGTTCAGCCGGGTCTGTTATGTGAAAGTAACTCATTGAAAACAATAGTGGACAATGGCACAACTTCGCGGATCGGTTGAAGTTAGACATTAGCACTGTTGGATGCCGGCTCAGTGATCTAGAAGCTTGGTGTTTACGTACGAGACTGAAGGCCCTGGGTTCAAGCTCCGCGGGGCGGGATCGTGAGTTCTCATTGCTGAGGAGTCTCGCACTAGGACAAAACAGCCTTATAGTGTTTCCAGATTTTTTATGGTGGTCTAACTTCAATTGACTCATGAATTCAACTATTAAATTGCTATAATATCCACAAAACCACTCACCGATTATATCGTAAATATGTTACTCTTTATTCATCCTTACTCAAATGAAATCAACTTATTCTATCTTTTCTAAACACTTACTCTTTCAAATGCATTAACCAGATCATAAATAGTAGAGGGAAATAATTTTCCTGTTTGTAACATTCCAAGTGGTTGATTTGATTGAATTTCATTCAGATGATTACATGGTATAATCTTTAAATCACTATTATTATTACTTATATCTTCTATAAGATTACCATTGTATACTATTAATTTCCCATGATGAATAACTAAGGATGGATGTTGAATAGTACAGTTAGTTATATTATCATATGACCAACAAATTAAATCAGCATCTGATCCCGGATATAAACATCCTTTATTTGGATATAAACCTAAATAATGTGCAGCATTAGATGATGTAAGACTAGCAAATGTAGAAGCATCTAACCATCCTGATGGCTAAAATAATAAAGAATAAAAAGACAATAATGATAAATAAGAGTAGTATCAGTTAAAAAAAGAAAGTAGTCATCTTATACAACTTATTCAGTCCATTTGAACAGTTTTGATATGAAAATGAAAGAAGAGTTTATATTCTATAAAAATGACTAGGAAAGCTAACCGGGTCTGTTGTGAGATAGTAACTAACTGAAGATAATCGTGGATGTGGCTCTCAATTTTGTGGATTAAATGAAGTTAGACATTAACACCGTTAGATGCCGACCAGTTCAATGGCTTAGTGGTTATGCGTTCACACGCGAGATTGATAGGTTCTAGGTTCATATCTCATGAGGCGGAATCGTGGATACGCACTGCTGAGGAGTACCATACTGGGATGAAACGGGCGTCCAGTGCTTACACGTATTCCATGGTTGTATAGCTTCAATCGACTCATGAATTCAATTATTAAGTGTTTTATCATTAAATCACAAAATTTTAATCCATAATACGTTTGTACTTCTTGGCTTCATTCTTACTTTCTTTTGCAAATGTTAAGTGGTTACTTTGTTACGACTGTTATTTCAACTCATTTACTCTTCATCATGTGAATCATCTATATCTTTGCATTGATATGGAGAGCAGCAAACTGGACAGGTAGATATTTGTTGTCAATTTATGAATCAATGACACTTTGATATGTTTCAATGAAACATATACAGTCTCATATCTTGTATTCTTATAACTTGGATGAAAATTCAAGTGAAATAGAGAGTAGATTAAACATTTAATTTCATGGTCTCGAGTTTCTTAAACTATTGGCAGTATTATAAAGTGATTGATAGAATTTGACTTGTATTCAAGACTGAACAAATACAACATTGACCATTGTTCAGCGATTAATGAATATGGATATTTCAATCTTATCAGAGCTGAATAACAATCTAAACGAAACATTAATAACATCAAAATATGAATCATGATGGCTAAGGTTCGAATTAATAGGAGCGAATCTATTCCATTATGATTCCAGATAGACTTAAAAGGTTTGAATAATTTTTTT
Source organism: Schistosoma guineensis (assembly GCA_944470375.2). NCBI lineage: Eukaryota > Metazoa > Platyhelminthes > Trematoda > Strigeidida > Schistosomatidae > Schistosoma > Schistosoma guineensis. Next base: position 45,816,081 of record OX103892.1, on the reverse strand, counting down.
CTGGTTAACGTTTTTTTAGTGAGTTAGTTTTCTACGGGATGGGGTCGCTAACCCTATGCCCAGCCCTCCTCCTTTATCCGGGCATGGGACCGGCAGTAGCCCCCGAAGGGACTTCAAGAGGATTTATTCCGGATAGAGTTTGCTAATAAATACCTAACTACTACTAACCGTAATTCAATCAGGTTTATGTATCAAATAGTTCCAACTAGATAACATTCAACTTTATCTAACGAATCCGATGGTCATATTATATCATATGAATATATATATACATATCTGTACATAGTTTTACACGACTTACCACACCAACTTTCCATGTTGTTATTAATCTTTGTCTAATCGTTTGTAAACTATTAGACTTTCCATTTGTATCAATACTAGACTGATCACTTGAAATTAATTTGATATCACCATTGGTTAGTAATGGTAAGAATCCATTTCCGAATTGCTATTTATACATGATTTTGTAAAAAAAGAAAAACAAAAGAATAAAGGGTAGATGACAATTAAAGGATTCAAATTAGGTGTATATTATTGTAGAGCCAATGAAATTCCACTGAACCCTAGCCAAATCATCCGGTAGTTGGGTCATTGATCATCGAACAAATCATCGATCCTCGTCAAGGTCAAGGACATCCAACGCCTATCAGTTAATCGTACGCCATGGACTGGCCCATGCGGCGGTGGTCTTACTCTCGCTTGTATCTACTTTAACTAATATATTTCTGTAATAACGTCCTCTATGTTGAAGTCTTCAAAGCATCTATAGTACCTTGATATGGCAGTGGGGTAGTCCACATAAGGTGTTGACCACGTGGTGTGACTTCAACGTTAGCTGGTTCGTCACACCATTCCCATTCAACTGGAGTAGGCTTCCGATCATTCGACATAGATCATCTACGTTGGTGATCTACATTATAATAAATATTTCTAATTTAATTTGCTTAGTGAATAAGCTGAAATGATAGAGATAACATTGTAAGTGTGTGTATGTATTGTCGATTAAGATAGATAATACACTTTAAAGCTTATCTCTACTAAATACAGGTTTATTTACTCACTTATGTGTCTGTGTTTATGTATTTTGTCTATGCAAAATACATCGGATCCGTTGGTCAGACATTATCAGAAACAACCTACTGTGGGAGAAAACAAACCAGATTCCAGCGGGGGAGGAAATCAGGAAGAAGTGCTGAAAGTGGATATGACACATATTAAGGAAAGCGCCGAACTGCGTTACAAGACAAGCCCTCGCCTGCAATTCTCAAGGTCAAAGGAAAAGAGGAAGACCAAAGAACACATTACGCCGAGAATTGAAGACAGACATGAGAAGAATGAACAACAGTTTGATAGAACTAGGAAGGAAGACCCAGGACAGAGTGGGTTGGAGTATACTGGTCGGTGGCCTATGCTCCATTAGGAGTAACAGGCGTAAGTAAGTTTATGTATTCGTATGTGATGTTTAATGATACGACCAAGTTGTTTAAACTAAGCTACATATAATTTCCTCAACTAAACCAGTATCTACACAACAAATTAAGGATAGGTTACCGATGATGGGCTCCTCTATGTGTGTATACTAATTTAACTGCACTTGTGGAGCTAGTTACATGGACCGTACTCATAGGACTTTATTCTTGCGTATTTGTCAACATGTACCAGCATTGTTGGGAAAAGGAGTTGCTTGATCGATCCACAGTACTATTCTTTCTCACTTGGTAGATAGTGAACATCATATCAAAATAGATGAAGCTTTCTCTCTTTTATATCAAGTTCCAAAAAATCTACCTCAAGGAGCTAGATTATGGTTAGTATACATAGCCGAAGCCATCTGGATCAACTCCAGAAAACTAAACTTATATGTCCAGAAAAGGTATATCCAGCCGCTATGTTTACCTTGGCCTATGACTGGATCACCAAATACCCCTTACCCCCATCCCGTTTTCTTTCGTTAATTACATCTACCTTAATCTTCACATTCATCTACCCCAAATTCACATGACACCTTTTTTTTATCATAATTACCTGATAACACCCCTCTTATTACATATTATATGCACACAACGATATTATTAACACAATTGTTATTATCATTATTACATCAATTCTCCTACTATGCATTTTATTCACACGATTTCGTTACATTACTATTATACTAATTGAGACTTGACACTTTACTCTAAATCACTTCTGACCTTTATTCAATGACCTTTTTAACTTATAAATAGCACAGTTTGGGGGGCATTTATGTCGTAACAGATCCAAATGTTCACTATTTTTAACAGACAACATTGCCAAATTCATTAATGGATGTCTTATTTGGGCATATCACAAAAATTTATAACTGTGGAGCATAGAAAAGGCAGATACAACAGAAATCAATAATTTCGAATTATAAGTGATATTGACTTGACACTGTTTACAATAACGTAGATGCCTTTACATATACTGTATATTATATCCATTAAAGAATGTGATGGACTTCATAGTTAAGTAGTCTATTGGTAAACACGTTGATATTAGCAGTGATAAATAATGGATCTATATTTCATGATGAACATCATTATCAAGATCTAAGTCTATCTACCTGATTAGTATCAAATAGGATAAAATAAGCTTCATGGATTTCATTTCTATCAACTTATCACTTTAGACAATAACGAATATTTAGTATAGGAGTTCATATTACCAGCAGACTAGTTAAAAATTTGGAAAATAAATGAAATTTTGAATATAAGCAAAAATTGATATTGGCTAGCTATGAAGTTCAAGATACCTATTTCGTCCTATTTGAAACTCTTCAGTTGGATATATCCGCATCTTAGAGTTGATGCTCACCCTAAAAGTCGAACTCACTACCGTTCGCTTCAAACGTCATCGCATCATCTACTTAGCTATTGAGCCCTGACAGTCAATTGCTTGTGTAATAGGATAAAGTTTATACTCATTTGGTATTGTTTATTTGAATCTTCTCATTGATGTTTAGGACTGAGATTGATCATAAAATGAATTCTCATTTAAAATAAAACTACTACTACTACTACTACTACTACTACTACTACTACTACTACTAATACTACTACTACTACTACTACTACTACTACTACTACTACTACTACTACTACTTTAACTACCTCACAAGGAAAGGGCAGATTTGAAATAAATCTATGACTTTTTCAATTAGAAATGAAATAAATTCTACATACAATAATTGATGCATCGACTTATTTCATCACTTAACATTGATAACCCTTTTAATACACATTAGAATGTTCAAACACTTTAAGTGTACCATTCGATTGTATCAAAGTCACATAAATTGTCTAGACTTTTTTATTTTTTAGAGAAAACTGTACGTGATTTTGGTCAAAAATCTTGTTGAAAACATCTTAATGATTCGTTTTTTTGTCTTAAGAAATAAACAAAAATTATTTCACACGATAAATGTGATTAACACTAACACTTGGATGACTCATAATTAACAGAACAATCCTGGTCTAGTTGGTTAAGTGCCTGGCGCGAGACTGATAGTTTCTGGGTTAGAATCTCGCGGAGGGGGGGGGGCGGGATCGTGGATATGCAGTGTTGAGGAGTCCCATACTGGGACGAAACGGTTATCCAGTGATTCCAGCTTCTCAATGATGGTCTAGCTTACATCGATGAATGAATTCAACTATTAAAATGACTAAAATCTCTACAAATCTCCGTTTTGATCATTCGAAAGTAAATTAAACTGAAATGACCAACTGTATTTTGTCTTTGTAAAAGATTTCTCAAAACCGCACACTTAGAATTTTCAGATTTTCCGAAATCAAATAGTTTGTATACTCAACTTTAATTATCAACGAAGTACAATTATCCATTTGGATTTCGTTAAGTTTCAATGGGAATAAATGACCTATGAAATTTACTAAGTGATAAGTAAAACAATCATAATTCTAGTAACATTGAATAATGATCATGTTATATTGTGAATTGATTAAAGCTGAAAATGCCAGTTATTGAATTTCACTTTAGTCAGTCAAACTGTATAATACTGTATGGTATATGGTACTGTTGTCGACAGATATAAGTAGTATGTACCACCAGTCGAAAATGGAATACCAAGAGGTGGAAGGTTAATAAAAATTGAAGAGAAGAGAATGAGAGTAGAGATTGATTAGTATGGAAATGAAGGAATAACAACAGTCTGAACCAATTGACGGATATTTTTTTGGAAATGAAGTATTTACTGTATGGATCTAAGATTTTACCAAGATATCATAATAAATTTGGTTGTCTTCGCCTGTGTTCTCGTTAACTACAATACTACATATAAGAGAATTAAATTTCTTGAATTATCTCATATATTAGACCAGTGACGCGGAACTCACAAGTAACGTTGTTGATTAACTTTCTAACTTACATCAATTCGTAATAAAATTTTTATTCAGTATATCATTAATGTCTTGAACGCTTTGATACTCAGTCAGTCAGTCAGTCAGTCAGTCAGTCAGTCAGTCAGTCAGTCAGTCAGTCAGTCAGTAACAACGTAGAACTTCGTACGTACATACATCAATTCGAGTTACCATACCACATTAGCACAGAGATACAATTCTCGATTCAAATCCCGTAGTGATAGAGGTAGTAAAAGTATCAGCAGTAATCGGAAACACTAGGGTTTGAAGATGTTATTCAAGGAGTATAATCCAATGAAATGAATTTGGAAAGAAAAAAGAAGGGACATGAAGAATTCAGAAGATTAAAATTTGCGAGAACAAAGAGTGTATGCACCTGCGCCATTGCAAATGATTTTGAGCCATGTCATTCAGGGTCTCTAACCATCGGTTGCTATCGTCTGCACCTACCAACAGGACTCAGTTCAATTGTCAGTGACTTCATGGACTTGTGCAATGTTCTGGTCTGGCCGCCCCTAGCTTTCTTCCAACCTACTCCTATACTACTGAACATCGCACGTTGGGGCAGTCGGTCGTTGGGCATACGTAAAACATGTCCCAGCCATCTCAACTGATGACGTTTCACTACGTCATCAATTGATTTGCCATCCTTACCTAGTACCCGTTTCCTAACAACTGCATTACTTACTCGATGGTCCCAGGATATACGAGCAATATTTCAAAGACACCTATGATCAAATACTAGTAACCTACGAATATCCTCTACTCTTACCGGCCATGTTTCACTGCCATAAATTAGGACGGAACGAAGTGCTGCGCAGTAAACACGTCCTTTGGTTGATAGACCGATATATCGCCTACGCCATAAATGACGCATGTTGGCAAAAGCTAGTCGAGCCTTCTGTATCCGTGCTGAGATTTCGTCACACACCAGGCCACAAGGACTGATGAGACTTCCAAGATAAGTGAAGCGATCGATACGCTCAACTACTTCACTACTTGTAAGTATCAAGTTCTTCATATCCAAATATTCATAATGAATAAAGTTAAGGGTGACCACGATTGGACTGTTAAAATGTAAACTGAATTCTAGACCATCCAGTGCTTCCAGGCTTTCCATAATGGTCTAGCTTCAATTGACTCATGAATTCAACTATTGAAATTACTAAAATCTTCATAAAACCCTCTTCTGAAAATAAACTTTAATCAGTAAAATACTGTGCCAAATGTAATAGTATTCCAGTTATGCGAATAATTTATGTAAAATAGGATAGATTATCCTGGTGACTATATGAATGAACATAATTAATTTACAATTATTTACCATGAAGAGTTATATATGACTCATTTTATAGTGATATATGAATAGAGAAATGCAATGTCTATGTATGTGTGTGTATGTGTGTGAGGGAGAGAGTGCCATTGAAAGCTCCCCTTAGTACATGTATCTGTTCTTTTATGTAACTATAGTCACAAAACTGATCTTATCACATTATGACTTTGTATTTTGTTAACTCTGTAATTTTGCTTATCAACAAACAAACAAAGAAAGAAAGAAACAAACAAACAAACAGTTGAGATCAAACTATTTTCATAATTAGTCATATTTATAAACACAATATGGATGATATACGATATGCCACGTTTCTTTTCTTTGTTTACCTTCAAAACTAAAATGTTGATCAAAATTAAAAGTTTCAATATTGATTATTGAACAAGTGTAGATTTAAACAAAATTCATTCGGCAACTGATTAACCCCTTTTTCAATGAATATTTAAGCGTTGGATACTGGCTCAGTGATCTAGTGGTTAAGTGTTCTCGTGCAAGACTAGTAGATCCTGGGTTCGAATCTCATGAGGCGTGATCGTGGATGTGTACTACTGAAGAGTCCCAAAATAAGACGAAACGATCATCCAGTGCTTCCACGTTTTTCATGGTGATCTAACTTCAATTGACTTATGATCTTAACTATTGAATTTACTAAAATCTCCACAAAACCCCTTCGAATATTTAATTCATAGATATCTGTTGTGAGACAGTAACTCACTGAAGACAATAGCGGATGGTTGTTCAGTTTCATGGATAAGTTGAAGTTAGACATTAACACCGTTGGATGTCGGCTCATTAGTCTAGTAGTTAAGCGCTCGCGCGCGAAGCCGATAGGTCCTCGGTTCGAGTCCTGCGGGGCAGGACCGTAGATGTGCACTGATGAGAAGTTCCACATTTGGACGAAACGATCGTTCAGTACTTCCAGGTTCTCCATGGTGGTCTAACTTTTATTGACTCATGAATTCATCCATAAAAAATCTGTTGAATGGTTAAGTATAAATTATGAAAGTCGATTTTATTTACATGATTACTTTATGTAATTTTGATACGATTACAGATCACCATATCTAATTTATTCAAGATTGTCTGTTTTTCAACTATTATATGGTTAAATAAAGATGGATGGTGTTTAACTGTGGAATCCAGAATGCGCGTTTCGTCCTGTTTGAGACTTGTCAACTGGATGTACCTACATCTCAGAGTTGATATTCACTTCGGGAATACCATTGAACTTAGCACAATACTTTATTAATTCAAGTTTATTTATTTGTTTCACTCACTTTAAAATATAGAAAGTAGTACAAGGAGGTATCAAATAGGATGCACATATGTCAATAAGAGATTGATCAATCGCAATCTTAAACATCAATTGAAATATTCAAGCTAACAATACCAAGTAAATTATGATTGTATCATCAAACAAAAGTTTAGTTTACTATGATCGAGCTGATCATTTCAGGCATTTTCTACTTCAGTCAATTCATTATATAACATGTTCATCATTCAATCTTATTAGTGATATTGTTTTTTACGGAACTTTACAATTAAAATCTTAAATAATTTTTTATTATTACTGTGGGTTATTGTGAATATCATGAAGATTTCAAAATCTGGAGGGAAACACGGAATACAGTGGACAACTAGGATGCTGCTGGACGATTTAAACTTCACAGATGATCTGGCTCTTCTAACGCAAACGCAATAATAAGTACAGGAGAAGACGACCACTGTAGCAACAGTCTCAGTAGCAGTAGGTCTCAATATACACAAAGGGAAAGTAAGATTCTCCGATACAACACAGCATGTACCGATCTAATCACATTTGACGGAGAAGATTTGGAAGATGTAAAAACGTTTACATATTTGGGCAGCATCATTGATGAATAGAGTGGATCTGATGCAAATGTGAAGGCGAGGATCGGTAAAGCAGGAGTAGCATATTAACAACTGAAGAATATCTGGAACTCAAAACAACTATCTGTCAACCAACACCAAAATCAGAATTTTCAGTACAAATGTGAAGACAGTTCTACTATATGGGACGGAAACCTGGAGAACTACGAAATCCATCATCCAGAAAATGCAGGTGTTTATTAACAGTTGTCTACACAAAATACTTCCGATCCGTTGGCCAGACATTATGAGCAACAACCTACTGTGGGAGAGAACAAACCAGATTCCAGCGGAGGAGGAAATCAGGAAGAAGTGGTGGAAGTGGATAGGACACACATTGAGGAAAGCACCGAACTTCGTCACAAGACAAGTCCTCACATGGAATCCTGAAGGCCAGAGGAGGGGTGGAAGACCAAAGAACACATTACATCGAGAATTGGAGACAGACAGACAGACAGACATGAGAAGAATGAACAAGAATTGCATAGAACTAGAATGGAAGGCCGAGGACAGAGTGTGTTGGAGAATGCTGGTCGGCAGCCTATGATCTATCGTGAGTAACAGGCGTAAGTAAGTATTGTGGAGATTGTTGAACATGAGGTTTTCTCTCTGGGACCGATTTTGGTTAGACAACCATTTAAAACACCAGGAAGCTATAGATTTCTGTTTGATTGAAGTATGAATGTAATCAGAAGTTTTCATTGATGACTCCACGATAGATCATACCTAAGCTCCTACTTTTTAATAGTTGTCCAATCAAATTCAATTTGTGATATGAAACTTTATTTTCACTTATTAATTCATTATTCAATTCAACATTGAACAGAATCTTAGCATTCACTTATGTAATTCTGTGTTCTGAAGTCAATAATCATGGGTGAGGTGAATTCTCAAACTTAATTATTAGACATTATAGATCTATTATTTACACAATGATAAACTGGTCAGTTGTGAAACAACCTACAAATTACATGAGGACAGTAATATTGATTCAATATTATATAATCGATTATATCTAAACTAGTCAAAAATGATTGAGTTAGATGGAATTCTATTACGTAACAACATACTAAGAAATGATTTTGGACTTAATGTGTTCTCTTTTTTTTCTTCCTACGAGATCAGGACATCTCAAAGGATATAACAGGCGAGTAGAAAAGCCAAGAACGAGCAGGTTTACAGGTTTTCACACTGAGTCATCAATCTTTGGAACCTGTTACGGTAAGCAGTAGTGTCGGCACCTCAGATTGACTCATTCAAGAGAAGACTAGACACTCACAGAAGTATTATTTATTTAAACACATAAACATTGGTATAAGGAGGCACTAAATTGATGTGCGCCACATAAATCATTCGATATGTGTGAGGGCTGGGATACTGTCCAGGTGCCCAGACCGAACCACGTGTTTTGCTTGGGGGGCCACACCCAGAACCTTTGACTTAAAGGTCTGGTCCACAAGGCAGTAGAGCAACGTCAGGAGATGCAGTCCTATGGTAGACGGTGACCAACAATTGGTCCATACGCCATTTGTTCCTTTAGGATCTTGGAGCCCATTTACACCATTGGTTCGGAATGAGGCTTTTCCAGCTCCCCTAGGTGGACTCTCCATGTCCACTAATCCGGTTATAGCACCGGATATTCGCTTTTCTTCCTCTCAATTTCGTAAACAACACTCGTGGTGCGAGAAGGTAGTGAGTAGAACTTACCTATCAGTGGTTGTATGCACGTGGCCATGTGAGAGCATTTCGAGAAGGAGAGCTGACTCTCCCCACTCTCGGCCGTATCAAAGCATTATTCCTAGAAAAGGAACCATTAGAAACCATTCGGTATTGGATAACTGTTTGGTACTAGTATATGACTGTGAGGAAGTGTGAATCTACGACTATTCCACTGATTAAACCTATGAATTAGGAGGATTTGGGACGAGCACCTAATCATTCGACTATTGAGCTGATAATCAATCGTAACCATTTTCAAATGGAATTAATTTACTATTTAATATCAGGAGGGATATTTTTGGATATTATAGTAATTTCAATAGTTGAGATCATGAGTCAATTGAAGCTAAATCATCATAGAAAACCTAGAAGCACTGGACGGTAGTTTCATCCTATTGTGAGACTCCTCAGAAAATCGTATCCATGATCCCTCCTCGTGAGATTCGAACCCAGGACATATAGGTCTCACACACGAACGCTTAACCTTTAGACCACTGTTATTGGTAATAAACATTTGACTTCCCACATGTTTACACTCCACAAGTCACAAATTCCTGTTAAAAATCTAGGAACTTATCTTGAAGTAATTTATTAAACTTTATCTATAGTAAATATCAATTGAAGATTGAAAGAAATCTTCAGTAAACATCTTAATCAACTTACTTGATTATGTGTTATCTCCGATAATAATGAATTTGATGTACAACATACAGTAATATGAATAGGTGGAATTTGTCGTCTTACTTCAGAAATTCTTTCAATCACATTCATTTCATTGATAGAAGAGAAAATTACTGGACAATTTGTTGATGTAACAAGAATAATACATTTTTCAATGGATCTTAATTCCAACTAGATAATAATAAGAAAAGTAAATTGAATTTTACATTTATAGAAATTTCTAATGAAAATTCTCATCACAAAGTGATGAATTGAACTAATAAAGATCAGATCATACACTATACAACTATTTCATCTCGTAGGGGGCGAGGTCGTGGATGCACACTGTTGAGGAGTCCCACAATAGAACGAACCGACTGTCCAGTGCTTCCAGGTTTATCATGGTGGTCTCACATCAATCGGTTCATGATCTCAACCAAAAAAAATATTCCTTATTACTTTAAAAATATGATCTTGCACAACCTTTCATCCATTGTCTGAGGTAGATAACTGTCTCACACCTTACACGGATTAAACTTCACAGGTGAAAATAATACAATCTCTACAAACCCCTCTACTGATAGTTTAAAGATACACACTCGACCTCATATGAAATCAAACTCTAAGATTTCAGTTCTAGTGCTGAACACCACACTGTTGAATCACCATTTCAGGAATTTAACTATCTCTACTTTGGATGACATGGTTCAGAATTGATCAAAATGGCTTAGATGTATACACTCTTTGTCTCCCCTTAAACCATGAAATTAGAATAGCTAAATCACATTAGTTAACTCGAGATCTTAATCTATATTTCATCATCTGATATTAAAAATTTAATTATGTAATTATCTAATTACAAAGAAAAGAGAGTAGCTATAGCTTACCTTATAATGCTTAATCCTACTGCTCTCAATAGAAAAGAAGGTTTTATCATACATCCGACTTGGACTATCTATCCAAGCTACCATATCTAATATTATTCATATTTCACACTATTATCTTACATACAAATTAAACTCTCTCCTTTCTCACTACAAAGGTCACATTGCTTCATCGCTGACCTTGCACATATACACAGACAAGCACCCACCCACCTACATACATGTCGTTTATAAATCATCTTGACCGGAATGACATAACATTGACCAAGTGACACGGGAGCGAATCCGTCAGGGAGCACCAGTTCCCTCAAGATTACAGGTACATGTTGCTAATGAGTGCCAAGTAGCACGAAATCCGAGTACAGGGTTTCCTGTCGACTACCTCCAACCAGCATCTAACATAACACTGACTTGCTTAGATCTGTTTTCATGATTGATCGCACATAATATTTTTGTGTTGTTCTGTTGTACTATTTAAACTTGGATTCATTTTGATTTGATTAGTTATTTACTCTGAAGAAGTGACTTACATTAAGTTACGAAACATCAGAAAATTTAAGTTTTCTACTTGTTAGGATATGTACAAATATATTACTTTTATTTTACTTACATCATTTTGTTTATTCAAATAATCACTTGAACAATCGTAATTTAACTTTCTTAGATCACATTTGATAACAGCAATTGAACCAGTTTGTTTACATTTATCCAAAGCTTTTAATAAATTGGTAATGTATGATGAATCTTTAGAAGGTTTATCCATTTCCATCGGATCAACAATAAACTGTTGATTAGTAGTTTGTTGATTCACATTTCATTTTTTCCAAGTATATCCATGTAAAACAGATCATTTAAGCATAAAAAGAATAATAAGAAATAGACTATTGTGTAAAGAGTTACAGATCGAGATCATGAACTGATTGATGTTAGACAACCACTGAAAACCTGGAAGTACTGGACGGCTGTTTCATCCTATTGTGGCACTCCTCAGCAGTGTACATCCACGATCCCGCTCTCGGGATTCAAACCGAAAGCCCTCAATCTCGCGCGCGAATGCTTAACCTATAAGCCATTGAGTCGGTATCCAAATTTGTTAATGTCTAACCTAAACCAATCCGCGAAATTGCGCGACCATCTTCCATAAAAACAATAATTTTATGTCTATTTCGTCCTAGTATAGAACTCATAATACTAACATGATAAATGGATGCTTAAGGTGGTTAACATTATCTGGAGAGTAAACGCTGTATCGAATCATCATAGTCGTTGGTCATTATACCCATGTTATACTTAACAGATATATCTGTTGTTCATATGTCTTGGTATTCCAGATGATTAATCTAAAAGAACACTGAAGTTTATCACGATGATGATTTTATAACCACTTTTCTTTGGATATTATTTGACATTGAAGATAAATGTATGAGGTTAAGCGTTCGCGTGCTAGACTGATAGGTCCTAGGTTCGAATCTCACGGGGTGAGATAGTGGATGCGCACTACTGAGGAGTTCCATACTAGGATAAAACAGCCGTCCAGTGCTTCCAGGTTTTCCATGATGATTTAGCTTCAACTGATTCATGAGTTCAATTATTAAACTACTACAATCCCCATAAAACCCCTGTCAAATATATGATTGTTCATTTTTAACCGAAAACAACTGGCTATTCATTTTTTTCCCAGGTTCTGATATCACTTGGCAAAATATTGATAATCAAAGGGATCAAATAGCTCACTCATTCTAGCTTGCATATTTACCAACCCTAATGTTTACTAAACCAATAGAACATTCAGATCTTATAAATAACTGGATATCTTTTGAAATGGTATTTGACAGCCTAATAATTTACATAATTTACCTCCACAAAGTCATGATATAATATAACAACCATGAGTCACTCAATAATCATTTGGATTTAATAACTCATAAGCCGATAGTATGCTAGGAGTAAAACTAGAATAAAGTTTAGAATGCCTCATAAAATGTTATTCAATAGAAAGAAACAAATAATTCATTAACTGGCTTGAACTCACTAGAAACGAATTAATCCCATGTTGTTTAGTTAATTGTTCTATTTCATTTAAATGGTTCTCTTGAATTTCCATAAAACCAATACGAATGATAATATCACACCAAAATTTTGTTTCTTTGAAAGTATTTTTATATTTTATTAAAAGATCCACAGCTGATGAATCTTTTGGACATATGATAGTATCAACTAGAATGATATTTTAATAAATACATACATACTACTTAAATATAAATTTAGTAGACAAAGACTAAAACAAAAATATTTAGGGAAATTGTAGAGATAGGTGGACTGATCAGTTCTGGGTTCTAATCTCACGAGACGGGATCGTGGATGCGCATTGCTAAGGAGTCCCATACCATGGATGAAACGGCCGTCCAGTGCTTCCAGGATTTGCATGGTGATCTAGCTTCAACTGATTTATGAATCTAACTATTAGAATTACTATAGTATCTATAATACCCCTCTCTGATTATAATTCTAATTACTGAATTACCAATCGTCAATTATTTTAACATCAGATATCTATGGTATCTATCAGTTGATCGAAGTTAGACATGAACACAATTGGATGTTGGCTCAGAAGTTTAGATGTTAAGAGTTCACGAGCGAGACCGAGGGTCTCGGGTTCGAGTCCAGCATGAGGGATTGTGGGTTCTCATTGCTGCGAAGTCGCATATTGAGATGAGGCGGCCATCCAGTACTTCTGGGTTTTCAATGGTGGTCTAGATTAGATCGACTCATGAATTCAACCATTTAAATAATTGATCTCTACAAACTGTTATTCACATATTTATGTGCTTATTGAGGATTTAGTTTATTTTGTTTTCTCAGCTGTAGATTATTTTATCGACTAACCGTACTGAACCCTCCAAGCCACCACATACTACGCAGAGCTGTCTCTGAATGTTGAGTGGAAACCCAATAGGGATCAAGTGTTAAAGAACCACTTGACAATATAATGACTTGAAAAGTGAACTGGCATTTCATAGTATTTCACTGCTTTTCACTACAGAAAGATAAATCCAGAGATTTTACGCTCTCTCCTTCTCTTTGATTTATATTAGTTAATAAACTTCGCTGATCCGAATTAACTGGACATTTACTGATTTGAGAGACATTATAATGTGGTACAGTCATTCTGATAACAAAAAATTACCCAGAAAATAGAAACTCGCAATCGTAAAACTTACCGATTGTCGTAGTCCCACCAAGTAAAGCCTCTTTTGTAAAATTTATATACGCTTCTGTATCAATCGAATGGATATCTTGTATTAAGTAAGTAGACATATCAATTCCAGCTGGCATAATTAACATTCCTGTAGCATCAAGTGTTGGTGTATCCGGTTGAACTTCAATGTTTGTGCCAGTTGACCTAATTTGTTATAAATCGGAGCAACACAAATCTAACTTATTCACTGATTAATCAAATGAAGATGAGCAAATTCAAAGGTGAGGTAAATGCTAGGTGGTTAAAGTCAACTAGCAAGTCAACCGATGACAAAATCGCACACATCAATAACCAGAATCAGACCCAGGTAATCTTATTTCTGTCGACTTTCAGTAACTATTCAACATATGAACAAACTACACCGTGAGTTTTAATGATATGTCTCCGAAATGACCATAGGGGAGCTGATAAGGTTTATTCTTTATCTTCCTCTAGATTTTGAGTTCAAATATTCCCTTGTAAATTCTTGTTTTCTACTCCTTCTCAGACCATATTTTTAATGTTGAACCTTGTTTGTCATCAGTATCCGTACAGTTATCATGATTTCATTGCTATTCATCTTATTAACTTGATCTTACTGTGCTTATATTTTATGATGAAGACCGAGATAACATTTGTACAAGGCTCTACGTTAACTATGACTGTCTGATATTATGATATACCAATTTTCATATTGCTAATTTAGCCAATAAAGTTTGGTCTAAACTAGGAATTAGACTGAATGAAATTGTTTATTACTCAGCTAATTGGGGGCAATCTAAACCTACCAATCCAATGTGGATTGGTAGGTTTTAAACTTAAAAATTTTGCATAGAGCTGTTGTTTATAGTGTATATAGTAATTGAATTAATGGACATAATGTTATTGGTGCACACAAAGCATCGTCAGACATTTGTGTTAAGTCTGTTTTACGTTTTCTATCCTTATCACTTCTATTCCACTCTTTTGTGTATTGTTTTATACTACTTATTATTATTCAGTAAACAGTTGTATTCCAGCAATTTTTGTTGTCAGGCCAGTTTGTCGTGTAAGATTCTGAAATATTTACATATACTTATAACGTTTATTGTATTTATCATTATAATTACTTTATCTGATTCGTCGTAGCATTTATTCTCAAATTCGTGCATTCGTTTGACCCTTGTTTAAACGGAACAGTTTCCATATATGTTTTGCTCTTGGTTCACTTTTTGCTTGTTGATAAACTGTTACCAAGTTTGAACATAGCCAATGGCTGTCATTTTTGCGGTATCGAAGCCTATCAAAGACGTGGCAAACGCCAGAGACACCTCACAGGTTAAGGTTTGTAACTAACTTTTGTATATTATTCAGTGAAGAAAGGCTACTTTAGACAAATCGTTGCTTTATGAACTTCGATTTTACGTGTATCTTAATTAGGTGATTTGGACGCTTCGATAGACTTAACAATTTGTTATAACAAGTTTTATTGTTTAATTCTATAGAATAGCTCACCGAAACATTTAAAGAGATACCAATATTCACTTTGTCAGTTTATCTATTACTTGATGGTTCCTAATTACCGGCAGCTTTAGAAAGATCTGAAAAGATACCTTACATGTGAATGTATTAATGTGAAGATGATGAAAGATTTCTATGATATTAATATTTGAAAACCGACAATAAACCTCCAAATCATTATACTTTAATATATTTGACTCATTCAAGATAATCACTCATTGGTTGAAAGTAGATTTAAAGTCTCAAAGTTAGTTCAACATCAACATTGTCCTAATATTTCTGTTAAGTTTGTCTTACATTGTTCCTACTCGTTCCCTTTCTACTCTTTTGTATGTTGTCTCATACTACTTATTTACATTCAGTAGGCAGTTGTATTTTCAACAATTTTTACACTTATGTTGTAACGCAAGTTGTACTGTAATATTCTGAAATGTTCACATATACTTATAACGTTTATTGTACTTATCATTGTATTTATCATTATGATTACTGTATCTTAATCTCTGTAGCCGTTATCCACAGTCTAGTGCATTTGTTTAAACGCCATAGTTTCCATATTGTTTTGCTCTTGGTTCGAGTTTCGTTTGCTCATAAACTGTTATCAAATTTAGATACAGCTATCAGCTGTCTTTTGTACTGTTGAAGCCTTTTTATTTTCATACTTGAAGGACGTGTTTGAACGCCCTAGACACCTCACAAGTTGAGAACCGCTATTGTAGACGAATTGTTGTTTTGGAAACTTCGGTTTTGCGCGTATCTCAATCGGATGACTTGGATGCTTCGATAGATCTAACAATTTCAATACAATGACATAAGAACTTCAATATGAATAGTAATAAGAGTAATCATAAACTTTTGAATACTTACACAATCTTTCCATCCTCAATCAATATATTTGCAAACTGTATATGATCACTATTTACTAATTGTCCACCGGTTATGTAAAGTTGTTCCTTCTATCAAATTAAAATTAAAAATAAATCAAAAATCAGTTGCATTGACTTCATTAAAGTCATATGCTTTAAAGAATCAATAAATATTCAATAAATCTGAAGATAGCTTCTGATATACCTATTTACTTACGCTTGTTACTCACGATAGATCATAGGCTGCCGACCAACATACTGCCAAAAACTCAGTTCTCGGCCTTCCATTCTAGTTCTATACAATAATTGTTGATTCTTCTCGTGTCTGTCTGTCTGTCTGTCTCCAATTCTCGATGTAATGTGTTCTTTGGTCTTCCGCCTCTCCTCTGGCCTTCAGGATTCTATGTGAGGGCTTGTCTTGTGACGCAGTTCGGTGCTTTCCTCAATGTGTGTCCTATCCACTTCCATCACTTCTTCCTGATTTCCTCCTCCGCTGGAATCTGGTTTGTTCTCTCCCACAGTAGGTTGTTGCTCATAATGTCTGGCCAACGGATCCGAAGTATTTTGTGTAGACAACTGTTAATAAACACCTGCATTTTCTGGATGATGAATTTCGTAGTTCTCCAGGTTTCCGTCCCATACAGTAGAACTGTCTTCACATTTGTACTGAAAATTCTGATTTTGGTGTTGGTTGACAGATAGTTGTTTTGAGTTTCAGATATTCTTCAGTTGTAAATATGCTACTCTTGCTTTACCGATCCGCGCCTTCACATCTGCATCAGATCCACCCTATTCATCAATGATGCTGCCCAAATATGTAAAGACTTTTACATCTTCCAAATCTTTTCCGTCAATTGTGATTGGATCGGTGCAGGCTGAGATGTATCGGAGAATCTTGATTTTCCCTTTGTGTATATTGAGACCTACTGCTACTGAGGCTGCTGCTACACTGGTCGTCTTCTCCTGCATTTGTTGTTGCGTGTGCGATAGAAGAGCCATATAATCTGTGAAGTTTCGATCGTCCAGCAGCATCCTAGATGTCCATTGTACCCATGCTTCCCTTCAGATGTTGATGTCTTCATGATCCAGTTGGTCACCAGGAGAAAGAGAAAGGATGAGATTAAGCAACCATACCTGACACTGGTCTTTACTTAGAACGAGTTTCTGTCATAGCCTGACATCAATATGAGAACAACTGAAAATTAGTAGGGACATGACATATATTGTTGTTGCTTGTAGCTTCTCTATATCGAATAAAACTCAAGGATTTGAGATCATGAGAAATATCCACTCAACTCGGTATATTGATTTCAATTTGGGTCAATACAAAATCCTTTAGGTAGTAAATTTATTAAAACTACTGTCAAAGATCATTACATCAAATGAAGACAAGCAAAAACAATAACAGAAATATCTAATTAACTTCTTACAATTTAGTACCTTTCCTATGAATACTATTAAAAATATATAAAAGCGGAGTGTTCTTTTAAATTCACTTGGTATTGTTTACTTGAATCTGCCGATTGATGCTTACGACTGCAATTGATCAGTCTCTTATTGGAATATGTGTATATTGTGCTTATTGCATCGACGTTACCTTAATTTACAAACATTATAAGTGGATAAAGTGATGGCGTTTGAAGCGAAAAGTACTGTGTTCGAGTCCCAGTGTGAAAATCAACTCTGAGATGCAGGTACGAGTCTCAAATAGGACGAAATGGGCGTCTTGGATTCCACTGCTAGCCACTACCAACCTTCGTAGTGTTATTTTGTTAAATAATAATAAATTGGATGAATTATCATGGGCAAATCTATCATACGGTCATGGCAAAACAAAAAATTCTACAAGGAATCCTCAGATCAGATCACACTTGAAAAAGTTTTCGTTTTAACAAAGGATAAGATTCTTATCACTTTGACGCAGAACTATGTTTATAGGCCAGGATTTTTTAATTGTTATGCATTCTATATCTAAAAGTCTTCTCAGTAAATTATAACTCATGCCAAAGAACATTTAAGATCTATACAGCATGAACCATTAATCCTATTCACATCTTACATTTACAAAAAAGTGAATATTCCTAACCTCACTCATCATATCACCACATCACAAATATCAATGAATGACAGGTTAAAGGTTAACAATAATCAATCAGAATTGAGGTCTACAAGATAAGTTGTGAGTGATATATGGAGAAAGTTGAATATTTCAATTCTACTTAAATTTTGTGCTGGTGATATCGTTCAGAAGAACGATGAAAGCTCCATGACCAAACCATCCAGTTTAAGGAACAGAACTCCATCAAAACAAATATAACATTTTTTTAAACCCACTAATAAGCACACACAATTACATATAACATTAAGTACATATGATCTTGATGACTAATCGACCGTTGGTTGCCGGCTCAATGGTCTGAAGGTTAAGCGCCCGCGCGCGAGACCAAAGGTGCTGGGGCTGTAGTCACACACTCGGGGTCGTGGATGCGCATTGTTGAAAAGTCCCGTAGTATGGCGAAACGACCGTCCAGAGTTTCCAGGTTTCCAATGGTGGTCTAACATTGATATATTCATGATATCAATCTAAGCTCAGTCACCAAGGCTTTTCAATAATTGATTCTTAACATCTTGATAATCGAAGTTAAAGAAAGATTGCATTTTACCAAACTACTATGGAGAGTTTATAATGATTTTCCCAATTTCATAGTTAACATGACGGACTGATCTTAGTTTAAAAACAGAGCTTCAAAAAATCATGAAGCATTTGACAGTTATTTCAGTTAAGTATAGGACTTTTGATTAGCGTGTATCCCCGACTTCGCCACCAGGGACTAGACTTATGATCTTTAGTCTGTCAATCCTGACACAAGTTCATCAGTTCGAAGTAAATACTTGATAAGAGATAAAGAGTGAAAAATTTCGAACCACTGGAACTAATATCACTTCAACTTTCAAAAACTGGTCTCTGTGGTTGACGTGATTCGAGAATTGTGAAGATACAAGATAGGCATGATATCTATACGTGCCAGTCATGTAACTTGTTCAGTTTGATTTTTATTCAAGCCGACATTTACTTTTTCAAAGTAGTGATTCCTATTCGATATATATGTCCCAATTTTCTTAGACTAATTATGTAAAAATATATCATGGCCTTGTCTACTGTTTATTTTTCTGGTTAGCGTCTTTTGGCCAGTCAGTTTTCTTCGGGATGGGGTCGCTAAACCCATGCCTAACCACCCTCCTTTACCCGGATTTAGGACCGACAGTAACCTTAGAAGAGCTACAGGTGGAGAACTACTACAACCACCATCAATAAGGTACAAGTATTTATAAATAGTTGTGTACGCAAGATACTCAACATCCATTCGCCGGATACCATCAGAAACAGTCTTCTGTGTGAGAGAACAAACCAGCTTTCGGCTAAAGAGGAAATTAGGAAAAGACGATGGAAATGGATAGGAAATACATTACGCAAATCATCAAACTGCATCACGAGGCGAGCCATAACTTGGAATCCTGAAGGGAAGCGTAAAAGAGGGAGGCGAAAGAGCACGTTACGTCAGAAAGTAGAAGCAGATATGAAAACGATGAATGAGAACTGGAAGGAGCTGGAAAGGATTGCCTAGGACAGAGTTGGATGAAGAGTGTTGATGGACGCTCTTTGCTCATCCACGAGGAGTAACAGGCGTAAGTATGTAAGTAAGTCTACTGTTTACAACATAGTGAAGCTAATACCTAAAAAAGTATAATGGGAACTCTCAAGGTATCTAATATACTTTCAATTATATTTGTCTTTCGGATAAACGAATAGGAGTCACTATAAAATTCATGTATCAAATACATTACGAGGTTTAAAAAAAAGAACATTTGTATCTGAGATCAAATGTATAGTAGGTAATCATTGTTGATAGTTTTCTAATGCTTTTTATGAGGTAGTATTGTAGTGTGAGCTACTTAAATCTACATAAGTAGTAATATAACGATGGTTAGGAATAGAATGTACTTCAGTAAAAGATCAAGAAGGTAAGAATGGAAATGGAAAGTAATTGGCATGAAAATGCAAGAACAATGAAATCTGAGACGATGGACTAATATTTTCAAAAGGAACAGTCAGGTTTTGAGACAACTGATCGACAGTTTGCAAATGAGGTATTTGCTGTCTGGTTCTCAGATTTTAGTGAGATATTCTGTAATTTTATGCTCAGATACATCTGATTGTCCCCAATTGTATACGTGTTCACTATAGTATCATCAAATCAATAAATAATTGCAAACAGTAATTAGATCTTCACTTGAAAACATACTGGAAAGATTAACACAAGTCAACTGACCAAACATCATTATGACTGAAAGCTGAAATATATGATCCATCTAGAATGAACCTAAATCTTATTTATATCTTATCATATACATATATACATAGAATTTCCTCTAATCTACTCTTATTTCAAGTTAGACATTGACAACGTTGGACGCCGCCTCAGTGATCTAGTTGATTAGGCGCCTGGCGCGAGACTGATAGGTCCTGGGTTCGGATCCCGTGGGGTGCGGGATCGTGAATGCGCACTTCTGGGGGGTCCCATACTAGGACGAAACGGCCGTCCATTGCTTCCACGTTTTCCATGGTGATCTATCTTCAATTGACTAATGATTACAATTAGTGGTTATTAAATCAATATCATAATAAAAACTAGGTTGAGAACTGTATAGATGGACAGGTAGAAAGATCAATAGAGAAATGTAAACACAACAAAAGTACAGAGGGCAGCTACCCGTGCAATTCCAGAACTCCGGGGTTTACCATACAAAGAGCGGTTTGAAAAGCTGGACCTCTTTACTCTGTCATATCGCAGACTAAGGAGAGATCTAATTTTGATGTACAGAAGACTGCGAAATGATTTTAAATCTAACTTATTCTCTCTTTTTCTTCCCACTAGATCGGGACATCTCAGAAGACATAGCAGGCGAGTAGAGAAGTCAAGAACGAACAAAATACCCATGGCGTACAGGTTTTCAAACCGAGTCATCAATACTTGAAACCTGATGCCCGAAGCACTTGTGTCCTCACCTTTAATTGACTCTTTCAAGAAAAAACTGGACACTCATAGAAGCATACTAGAAAAGGAATAACACAGGCCGTAGGCCTTCTGTCCTTACTACACAAATCTGAATCTGAAATCATCATATGGAAATATTATAATATACATTGTGAAGTTCACTTGGTATTGTTTGGCTTGCATCTTCCCATTGAGGTTTAAGACTGCAATCAATCAGTCTGTGGCTATCAGGATTCAGTAGCCGAGTGGATAACGCGATAGTGTTTGAAGCGAATGGTACTGGGTTCGAGTCCCAGAGTGAACAGCAACTTTGAGAAGCAGGTAAATCCAGCTGACGAGTCCCAAACAGGACGGAACGCACGTCCTGGATTCCACCGCTAGCCACTATCCATCAATGCTTACATTGTGAAAGACTAGAGAAAAAAACTATACAAGAAAGTAGTACAATATTCAGGAAAGTATAAATCTGAAAGAACGAAAAAAAGTGAATGCATAAGTGAGATGTAAAGCAATAAAGTGAAGGATTAAAAAAGTTCATTCATTCATATTATTGGGATTGATGTGTAGTACATTCAGTCAAGGATTCTAGTTATTGCTTTGTTGTACATTAAATAGAAAAATCAATTTAAATGTCAATTATCAGTATTGAGTTGTGGAGATTATTAAGTTATTGATTGAGGTCATGAACCGATTGATGTTAGGCTACCACTAAAAACCTGGAAACACTGGACGACCATTTCGTCCTATTGTGGGACTCCTCAACAATGCTCATCCACTATCCCACTCGTGCGATTCAAACCTAGGAACCTCTGAGCCACTGAGAAGGCATCCAATATTGTTAATGTCTAACCTCAACCAATCCACGAAATTGCGCGACGATCTCCCATTGTACTGAGGTAAATGCCTATCTCTACTCGACACGGAATAACTCTACTGGTCATGGCTTTTCATTAGAACTCCGAGAATTCACTCACGAAGTTAGTCACTAGTGAGCACATGGTAATTATTATTATAGGATAGTTGAGATTATCAAGTTATTGATTGAGATCTTGAACCGATTGATACTAGACCACTATTGAAAACCTGAAAGCAATACTTTTTAGATAAGATTTAGGTTCATTCTAAATGGATCATATTAATTTGGTTTAGATTTGTCCATTTAGTTCTGTTGTTTAATAGTTCTAATTCATGTGTAGTTGTAATCTGTTTTCGAACAGTATTAATTCATTGTACATGAGTTATTTATTAAACACATTTATTGATGATCTGTTTATATATTATACATATATAAACTACATCATGAGACAAGCCTTAATTTGGAATCCTGAAGGGAAACGAAAAAGAGGAAAGCCAAAACACATACTGAGTCGAGAATTGGAAACAGACATGAAAAGAAGGAATAGCAACTGGGAAGAACTGGAAAGGATTACCCAAGACAGGGTTGAGTGAAGAGTGTCAGTGTGCAATCTGTGATCCTCCACAAAGGGTAGGCGGCGTAAATAAGTAATATATATATATATTACACTTATATAAAGATTTACTAATGAATATATTTGTTTCAATCAATTTTATATCATGGTTCATTAAACTGGTTGGTCTTCTTCCATTTGTACTAAACTAGATGTAATATATATGCATCATATGTACCACATACTGTGAGGTTGTACTCGCAACAGCAGGTTAATGATGTAATTAGTGATTAGCGTAAATAAAAGCTACAATTCATCGATTCATTAACTAATTCAATATGAAATACTAACTAATAATAAACATAAATATTTTTATAAGGAGGTTTTGTGGATATTATAGTAATTTCAATGGTTGAGATCGTGAGTCAATTGAAGCTAGACCATCATTGAAAATCTGAACTCCTCAGCAGTGTGCGTCCACGATCCCGCCCCGTGAGATTCAAACCCAGCACCTATTAGTCTCGCGCGCCAACGTCTAACCACTAGACTACTGAGCCGGCATCCTAAGGTGTTAATGTCTAACTTCAACTAATCCACGAAATTGAGCGACGCATCCAACATTGTTATCCATGAGTTACTATTTCACAACTGACCCGGTTGAACTCCACTGATCACTGCTTCTTCCTGTGAGCGGGATCGTGGATGCCCAATGCTGAGGAATCCCACAATAGGACGAAATGGCCGTCCAATGCTTCCAGGTTTTCCATGGTCTCAACTATCTGGATTTTTATTAAGAACTATAAGTTCTTTCGTGAAAGGATAGCAGCGATATCGTTAATTTAATTCATATTTCCACAATAATCTATTCTATTATTTTATTTATTGTTCTTACTTTCAGGTTTATTATTTTGTCATTTCCTAAGGTCATTGTTAGTTGCTATACATGCGAAACTATCCTACTACAAATTTAACTATTTTGCATTCTTGAAAATCAAGTTTTCCTGACCACTCGAATTCCTATTGACTTCCATCGAATTGTAGGTTAGTGACGAGGTGTTATGTTCTCGTTGTTCAGTCTATTCATTACACATTAGATTCTGTTCACATTAGACTAATCTCAGTCTTTGATGATGAGAGATTTACCGTATCCTGGTTGTTAAAATGTAACAAATAGTTCAAATAGACCAAGAGTGTTAAATGCCACAATAAAGTTATCACATATCAAACTGTTTAAATAAGGATGAGTTCTGTAACTAATAAACGAGAATTTGAATCTTTCCTAAATATTTGAAGCTTGAATGTTTGAGTGAATCACCAGACCGTATTGCACCATGAATAAGTACCATTCTGAGAAATTGAAAATCGGATAAAAAACCGATTAGGTGTTTCGTCCAAGTTCAGGACTCTTCTTTGATGAGAAAAAGTTATCCTAGACAAGATCAAAGTAAGGATTGAAAAGTGTCACAATGATTGAGATAGTATACCTAAACTGAATCAACATCTTATGATCTATATAGTACAACACTATTCAGTTTTCTATTCTATAGCTCAATAATCATCCAGTATTATTGGTTAGTTAATGTCTCATTTTAGACTTCATTAATTTCACAGATTCATGACTCCTATAAGAGTAATGAAAAAATACACCACAAAGATGGCCAGTAGAGGTTAATACAAGATTATTATTATTATAAATGACTTTATGAAAATGTCATATAGTACAAGGGTAAATTTAATCGTGAACGGATTTCTCAAATTAGATTATAATAGCTGATCATCAACTTCACTTGGAGCTATTCTACAGTTACTACCGGTCCCAAGCCCTGGTAAAGGAGAAGGGTTTGGCATGGGGTCAGTGACCCGATCTCGTAGAAAACTCACTAAAAAAACGCTAACTAAGCTGTTCATCGTTAACCATTTCGTTAAGTTAACATCAATACATAAAAAAGATTCCCGTTTAAATATATTCAGTAGTTTAATTGAAATGATTCCGAAAAGTAACGATGAGAACAAACCTGTCCAAATGACCAAAACTGAATGTCTTGTGTTATATTGCCAAGGATTTATAACCATTAACAAACATTCAAATCTATTTTATTTACTTCTTCCGTTTTGAGCTGTTATTACTGGAATATTCAATATGCCTACTGTTTCTAACAATGAATAGATTGTAGTGTCACTTAACCTAGGGATTGTAATAAGAAATATAATCCACTGACATCAATTGATACCTTAGGTTTTAAGTCATTCTATCCAAATTTCATGCCTATTATATTACACAATAAGATAGCCATTTGACAGTATCGTCGTTTGATAAAAAACGAACTAATATAATCACTCATTTGGTATTGTTTGTTTGAATCTTCTCAATGATGTTTAGCACTGTAATTGATTAGTCTCTTATTGGAATATGTGCATACATTGTACGGATTGCCTTAATATTGTCTTAATTCACAAGCATTATAAGGAAAGATGGATAATGACTAGCAGTGGAATCCAGAACGTGTGTTTCTTCCTATTTGCTACTCGTCAACTGGATATACCTGCATCTCTACAGTTGATGTTCACTCTGGGACTCGAACCCAATACTGTTCGCTTCAAACGCCATCACGTCATCTACTTAGCTACTGAGTCCTAATAGTCACTTGCTTGTGCAATGAGGTGAAGTTTTTAAATTCACTTGGTATTGTTTACATGAATCTCCCCCAATGATGTTTAGCACTACAGTTGAGTAGTTTCTTATTACCATATATACATCCTGTACGGATTGCCTCGATATTGTCTTAATTCACAAGCATTATAAGCAAAGATGGATAATGACTAGCAGGGGAATCCAGAACGTGTGTTTCGCCCTATTTGTGACTCGTCAACTGCATCCTAGAGTTAATGACTACTACTGTTAAAAATGATGATTGAAATATAACAATAGAAAAAATGTTTTATTACAATAAACTTGTATTCATTATTTCAGCTGAATATTCTCTTCATAAACTAAACGGAAACTCATTAGTTCTATGTATATTTTACATTGAAACAAAAGATTATGATGATTTTATGACCTAATTAAAATGTTCTACATCGTTTATCGATTTCAACTATACTATGATCATAGAAGAGTGTAGTAATCAAAAGCTTTTTTCATAATTCATGATTTTGATTAATATCAGTAGTATGGTTATTCTCTTTTAGTTATTGAATAAAAAGTTCAACAGTTTGTTAGATACAAATTGTAACTTAGTCAGTCAGTCAGTAACAATGTAGAACTTCGTACGTACATACATCAATTCGAGTTACCATACCACATTAGCACAGAGATACAATTCTCGATTCAAATCCCGTAGTGATAGAGGTAGTAAAAGTATCAGCAGTAATCGGAAACATTAGGGTTTGGAGATGTTATTCAAAGAGTATAATCCAGCGAAATAAATTTGGAAAGAGAAAAAAAGAAAGGGACATGAAGAAATCAGAAGATTAGGATTTAGGTGAACACAAAGAGTGTATGCACCTGCACCATTACAAACGATTTTGAGCCATGTCATTCAAGGTCTGTAACCATCGGTTGCTATCATCTCGCGGACCCCAACCAGGTAGTCTACATCTACCAACATGGCTCAGTCCACTTGTCAGTGACTTCATGGACTTGTGCCATGTTTTGGTCTGACCACCCCTAGCTTTCTTCCAACCTACACTATCCTGTATTATAAAACATCGCACGTCGGGACAGTCATCTCAACTGATGAAGTTTCACCACTTCATCAGTCAATTCTCCATCCTTACCTAGTACCCGTTTCCTAACAACTGCATTACCTAATCGCTTGTCCCAAGATATACGAGCAATGTTCCGAAGACACTTATGATCGAATATGAGTAACCTACGAATATCCTCTACTCTTACCGGCCATGTTTCACTGCCATAAATTAGGACGGAACGAACTGCTGCACAGTAAACACGTCCTTTGGTTGATAGACGGATATATCGCCTACGCCATAAATGACGCATGTTGGCAAAAGCTAGTCGAGCCTTCTGTATCCGTGCTGAGATTTCGTCACACACCAGACCACAAGGGCTGATGAGACTTCCAAGATAAGTGAAGCGGTCGATACACTCAACTACTTCACTCCCTATCACTAGTTCGGGTGTCGATGTAACCCAATCCTGAAGCAACATTTTGCATTTCGAGGGAGAGAATCGCATCCCGAACATGCTTGCATTGTTGCTTAGAGTGGTCAGAAGACTCTGCATTTTGTCAGCGTCTTCACCAAATAGAACTATGTCATCGGCATATTCTAGGTAAAAAAGTGAATCTCCAGGTAGAAGTTCAACCCCTGTAAATTTAGATGAGGAAAGTGTTATCTCTAAAAGCATGTTAACGACAAAGTTAAACAAGAATCGAGAGAGTGGACAGCCTTGACGAATACCACTTGAGGTAATCGATTCTGATGACAGTTCTCCATAAGCTCAAAATTGTAACTATAGTAAATAACTTTATTGGGTAGTTCAACAGACACTGTGAATCTAGTAAGAGAATATCTCATGAGATAGATATTTATCAAAGTAGTTAAATGTTGTGAGGAAAAAGAAATTCGTGATTTTATGATGAAATGTAGGTAACAAATCGATCAAAAATTTGTAAGGTAGTTGAAATTAATAAACTGAAAGTTTAGTATGATTTAAGTTTAGTGTTAACATATATTAGAAAGATAAATCTTCAATCTATAAATGATCTTAATAGTTGAACTGATGAATCGATTTAAGCCAGATCACCAATAAATACCCAAAAGTACTAGAATAGGACTCATCAGAAGTGTATATCCACGACCCTGCACGTGGGACCCGAACACAGTACCTAAGGTATCATGCGTAAACACTAGAACTCTAGACCACTGAGATGCCATCCAACGGTGTTCATGTCTAACTTCAACCAATCCACGATATTGCGCAACCGTCCACCGTTGTCTTTAGTGACTAACTACCTTACAACAGACACGGTTGAACTACACTGGTTACAGCTTCTCACTAAAACTTCAAGAAACCATCTTGAAACCAGCTACTAGAGAACACGTAATAATAATCAATGATGTTCTAGCTTAAATCGACTCATGAATTTAACTATTGAAAGCCTTGGTCGGTGGTGGTCTAGAGGTTAAGCATTCGCGCACAAGACTGATAGGTCCTGGTTTCGAGTAGTGAGTGTAGGATCGTGGATGAGCACTGTTGAGGAGTCCTATACTAGGACGAACCTGTCATCCAGTGCTTCCAGGTTTCCCATGGTGGTCTAGCTTCAATTGACTCATGAATCCAACTATTAAATAGCTGGATGGTTTTTTCGTGAAGCCTTTATCATTATTCTAAACGATATGAGCACTCATTTTACATGTTATAATGTGTTTTACTGACTTTATGTTTACATCTCTGACTTATTGAATTTCATTCATAGAAACAATTGTTAATTAATGTCCATTAACCTAAAACAGTTCGTTCGAAGTAAAGACCGGTGTCAGTTAAGGTTGCTTAATCTCACCGTATCTCTTTCTCCTAGTGACCGACTGGATCATGAAGACATCAACATCTGAAGGGAAGCACGGAATACAGTGGACAGATGGGATGCTGCTGGACGATCGAAACTTCACAGATGATATGGCTCTTCTAACGCAAACGCAATAACAAATGCAGGAGAAGACGACCAGTGTAGCAGCAGCCTCAGTAGCAGTAGGTCTCAATATACACAAAGGGAAAATCAAGATTCTCCGATACATCTCAGCATGCACCGATCCAATCACAATTGACGGAAAAGATTTGGAAGATGTAAAAGTCTTTACATATTTGGGCAGCATCATTGATGAATAGGGTGGATCTGATGCAGATGTGAAGGCGCGGATCGGTAAAGCAAGAGTAGCATATTTACAACTGAAGAATATCTGGAACTCAAAACAACTCTCTGTCAACCAACACCAAAATCAGAATTTTCAGTACAAATGTGAAGACAGTTCTACTGTATGGGACGGAAACCTGGAGAACTACGAAATTCATCATCCAGAAAATACAGGTGTTTATTAACAGTTGTCTACACAAAATAATTCGGATCCGTTGGCCAGATATTATGAGCAACAACCTACTGTGGGAGAGAACAAACCAGATTCCAGCGGAGGAGGAAATCAGGAAGAAGTGGTGGAAGTGGATAGGACACACATTGAGGAAAGCACCGAACTGCGTCACAAGACAAGCCCTCACATGGAACCCTCAATGCCAATGGGATTAAAGAGGAATACCAAAGAACACATTACGCCGGGAAATGGAGACAGACAGAGATGGGAAGAATGAACGAAAATTGGATGAAACTAGAAAAGAAGGCCGAGGACAGAGTGGGTTAGAGAATGCTAGTCGGCAGCCTATGCTCTATCGTGAGTAACAGGCGTAAGTAAGTAAGTAACCTAAAACAGTGATTATTTTACAAGTTACACTTAGCTTCTATTACTGAAGAATAGTATTTAATCATTGTTGAATATTTGTAATTTTCAATGACGTTGTTACCAACCTACATATCTATTTATACCATATGACGATCAGATTTGGTTACCTTGGCGATAAAAAGGATAAAAATGTATCATGTGATTTAAACGCTTCCAAATTGTTAAACATGATGTAACTTTTTGTTGTTGTTGTTGTAAATACTAAAATCTAGTGATGTTAGTTCGGAATAAAATTCTTGTGAAACAATAGGTATCTGATGTTAGAAAGTTAAAGTAGTAAAGTTCTTCAAGTTGTATGAGTTTGATGTTAAACTCTTCAATGTGTAGAATATAACATGACATTATTTCATTTGTAGTCGCCTTATAGCAACTATCGTACAACTCCGATTACGATTATGGTTCATTTCTATTAAACCCTTTTATTAACTTACTTAAAAGATAGTAACAATTCACATATCTCTTTGTACTGTTCTCGTCACTAGATCACATGATAGACTCTAGTTAAAATATGGATTGTGTTAAATATCACTCGATGTTTCATTGTCCTCCCCATGTATAGTATTAGTCCTTGATTTGTCTTACTGTGCCCTTATGCAATTTGAGTACAAACGTGCCTATGTAGTTGCTAGCACATATACTTATTTGCCTCTCAGCTTCAAATACACTTGATGTGTTTATAGCTTTGTGATCTATGCTATCCTCTATAATAAATTGTAGTTGCCACTTCTTATTGACTTTTGATTTTAAACACCGTTGAGATTTATACAATAACGGTTGTCATAGTGATCGATTAACGAAACAAAACCACTACAGCTCTCATATATATGTTTTTCTGAATGATTCTTATCGGGTATATGTTCTTTAATACCCGTATCCCATCTCTGAGCTACAATACACACAAGTGAATTAATCTTAGACAACTAAATTATTCTTGTACACAAATTATTTTCAGAAGGGGTTTTGTTGAGGTTTTAGAAATTACACTGGTTGAAATCATGAGTCAATTGAAGCTACACCACTATGGAAAACCTGGAAGCACTGGATGGCTGTTACGTCCTAGTATGGGATTCCTCAGCAGTGCACATCCACGATCCCGCCCCCCCCCCCCCGCGACACTGACTTCAAGAGGCACTGCTTGGAGTTCTAATGAGAATCCGTTACCAGTGCAGTTCAACCAGGTCTGTTCTGACATATCAACTCACTGAAGACAACGGTGTACGGTGGCGCAATTTCGTGGATTAGTTGAAGTTAGACATTAACACCGTTTTGTGTTAGGCGCCTGGCGCGAGACTGAAAGATTTTGAGTTCGAATCTCGCGAGGAGCGGAATCGTGGATGCGCACTTCTGAGGAATCCCATACTAGGACGGAACGGCCGTCGAGTGCTCACAGGTTTCCCATGGTGGTCTAGCTTCAATTGACTCATGATTTCAACCAGACAAATTATTTCCTCATATTGTATTCATTTACATTATTCTGCAATTATCTCACAAATACAAACACACACCCACACACGGTTACAGGATTAATTTAGAGAGAAACAATTTCTTTTATATAAACCGATAATGTTGTTTTGATTTGAATTTCTTTTCTGTTTTTTTTCTCTCTCTTTTTATGGTTTAAATAAATAAAACAGTGATGGTAATGTGTTTAGAAGTAAAACTGAAATTTCTATAGACCAAGTTTTAGGACAATCAACTGATGAGTTTAGAAAGATAAGCCAAAATAGAGAAGAAAAAAGAAAAGATGAATGAATCATTTATATTCATAACGAACTTGTTTTTTTGTATTTTTTTTGTTTCTCCTCAATAACTAAATCATGTAACCATGGGATATAATTAGTTTTACCCATGTCTACTATTAGTAATATAGATAAAGAAAATCGAAAGAAAAAGAAATGTAGAGACTGATGGAGAAGATTTGTAGCTCAGATGATTGATTTTGGTGCATATTTGTTCTCTGAGCTGGATGGTTTGCTCGTGAAGATTTCATCTTTCCTCTGAACGACATTATCAACACAAACTTCATGTAGAAATCTTCTTCTTCTTCTTCTTCTTCTTCTACTACTACTACTACTACTACTACTACTACTACTACTACTACTACTACTACTACTACTACTACTACTACTACTACTACTACTACTACAACTAAACCATCCTGTTCAGAGAGCAAAACTCCATCAAAAAAATATAAAGAATATATATAGGGATATAATGGAGTCCTTCCGAGGGCTACTGCTGGTCTCAAGCCCGGACAAAGGAGGAGGACTGGGCATGGGGTTAGAGACCCCATCCCGTAGAAAACTAACTCGCTAAAGAAACGCTAACCAGAAAAAATTATTCAAACCCTTTTAAACTCTGCCCTGAGAGTCAGAAGGTCTTCATTTAGAAGAATTATGACGCCTCATAGTGAGAGCCGAGTTCCTTCGGAAGTCACGGGGCCAATTCCCCTTCTTATAACCAGAGCAAGCATTTATTTAGGTACCTGAAATGCTCGTACAATGTGGGAGACTGGGAGAGTCTTCCAAATTGCTGCATATACATGGAAAATTCAGTAGATAATTAGTTATTTATTGACTTATTTCACTTGTACTTTTTTGTTTATCTTTTCTAATAAACAATAACAAAAACAAGGTTAATTATTTGTAAACAAATTCTAATGTTTATTAGATTAAAAATCAATAATAATGTGATTCCGTGAGAGAAATTATAACGTACAGTTGTCATGTGAGCTACTTATATCGACATAAGTAGTATATAACAATAGTTAGGAATAGAATGTAATTCAATAGTAGATCATGAAGGAAAGAATGGGAACAGAAAGCAATTGATATGAAAATGCAACAACAGTGAAATCTGAGACGATGGACTAATATTTACAAAAGGTACAGTCAAATTCGAGACAATTGGATTGATATTTCCCAAATGAAGTATTTACTGCATGGTTCTCGTGTTCTTGTTCACTACACAGTTCATTAATTTATAGGTAGTTGACAAATATTAATAAATTCTCATTGAAGATAGATTCATTTGATATTGTTTGTTTGAAATCTTTTTAATGATGTTTAGATTTGTAATTGATCAGTCTCTTGTTCTCATATGTTCATCTTGTGTGGAATGCCTTGATATTGCCTTAATTCACAAGCATTATAAGCAAAGATAGATGGTAGCTACCTGTGGAATCCAGAACGCATGTTTCGTCCTATTTGCGACTCGTCAACTGGATATACCTGCATCTCTACAGTTGATGCTCACTCTGGGACTCGAACCCAATACTGTTCGCTTCAAACGCCATCACATTATCCACCTAGGACTCAGCAGTTAAGTACTGGGTTCGAGTCCCATAGTGAAAATCAATTATAGGATGCAGGTACATCCATCTGACTAGTCTCAAACAGAACGAAACATTCATTCTGAATCCCACTGCTAGCCATCAACCATCTTTGCTCATTGATGATAGTTTTTTTCATTATCAACTCTTAACAAGTTTAAAATCACTGAAGAATCAAAAACTAACGGAATGTTAATGTGTTTCAAAGATGTCATCATAGGAATTTATGATCCTATAGTGAACACAATACCATAAAGCTATTAAGGTGAAATTCATCAGTTTACTATGATAGCTTAATGATTTGTATTACTCTAAACATAGTTAATTTTACAAATCATAACTTGTCAATTAATCGTCAAGAGATCTATTTCGTAACCAATCACTATTAAACAGACTATTTATGATTTATTTCGGTGATCTTGTAAAGTGACTAATAATTTGAAAATAGTTTATATGTCTGAATGGTGTTAAGTGCACAACTGTTAAAAATCAATAAATACTGTTTCTTTCTAGCTGGTTACCACTCAGCGGCACACACCTAGATATAGGATTATAGACCTTTAGTCAACAGTAGTTGATAATCAATAAAAAAGAACATTTGTATGGACGAGTAAATGGTTCTATACCATATTGTCTAAGAAATTAAATAGTATTGATCTCGTAAATTCATGTTGACATACGGTGATACTGTGGTGCGTTCTACTTATATTTGATATAAGTAGTATATAATGCGAGTTACGAATGTAATGTCTGGCAGCAGAAGATTGGGAAGATGAATAAAGGAAGAACGGAAATAGAAAGCAATTAGTATAGAAATGCAAGAACAATGAAGTTCGAGACAATTATTGAACATTTTCCGCCTGGAGTCTCTCCGGGAGCTACTGCCGGTCCCAAACCCGGATAAAGGAAGAGGGTTGGGTATGGGGTTAGCGTCCCCATCCCGTAGAAAACTAACTCGCTAAAAAAACGCTAACCAGAAAAAAAATAAGTATTATAGTATGATTTTTCTATTTTACCAAGTAACTCTGTAATGTTGTGCTAAATATAATTCGGTTGTCCTCACCTGTGTTCTCTTTCACTACAATACAAATGTTTGATTAACAAATTGTTATGTTCAAGCTAATCATTGTCCTTTTTACTGGTGTACAAACTAAATTTAACTGATAAAAACAGATTTGGGAAAATAAAGATGTTCTACAAGGCTTATAGGCTATATGAACTAGTATTATAGATGTTAAATGTATAGTGTAGGTTGACAAAACAAGGTATAATAAAATCATGAATTCACTTAGCATTGTGTACTTGAACCTTTCTATTGAAGTTTAAGACTGTAATTAATCATTCTGTTATTGGCATATGTGCATACTGTACGTATTGCCTCTATATTACTTTAATTCACAAGCTTTATAACGCGATGGTGTTTGGAGTGAATGGTACTGGGTTCGAGTCCCAAAGTGAACATCAACTGTAGAAATGCTGGTACATCCAGCTGACAAGTCCTAAATAGGATGGAACGCACGTCCTGGATGCTACTGCTAGCCACTATACATCTTTGCTTATAAAATCATGAATTGTTCTTAAGTATCTCAGTTACAATCAATAATCTACGAAATGTAATAACGATAAGAAGTTGAATTTGTTATGATTGATCTTAATCCATACCCAATGATCTTTTATTATGAACTGTTAGAACTGTCTACAAAATTTAACACTTATATAGACTACAGTTCTTAATATGATCTACTGAGTTTTGCCATTTGACAGTTCTTTATATTTCAATGGTTAAGATCTTGGGTCAGTTGAAGCTAGACCACCATTGAAAACCTGGAAGCACTGGACGGCCGTTTCGTCTTATTGTGGAACTCCTCAGCATCTTGTAAATTTCATTAGCTTTAAAGAATAGGTACGTAATGAAATATTGATTGTGTCTTTTTTTAAAATCATTCACTTAGCTTTTATCATCTTGTGACATACGTGATTTAACAGTTCTATTTGAGATTACGTAATGTAATGGGGGTTGAAGCCATAAGTAATATATGTTGATATTTGACCATAGATACCTTTAAAGTAATGCACCCTGGCAACAAAAACTTTGAGAATGGTATGTTAATTTTTACAAGTTATAAAATTGTTTTAACCAAATTGGATAATGACATGTGCTACATAGTAAAAATCATTCCATACTCTAGCTTCATAGGATAAAAGCGGTTCTAAAACAAGTCGATTACGTCATGACATTGATCTTTGAAGTTGTTGACTATTGGATCCATATGTATCGATAAGTAATAAACGTCCTACTTATTGTAGACAAAATTCTGCCCCCAAATGCTCTCATATGGCCACGTGCATACAACCCCTGATAGGTAAGTTCTACTCACTGCCTTCTCGTGGTGGGGGTGTTGTTTACGAAAATGAGAGGATGAAAAGCGAATGTCCGGTGCTTTAACCGGATTCCAAACCAATGGTGCACATGGGCTCCAGTATCCTGAAGGAACAAATGGCGAATGAACCAATTCCTTGGTCACCGGCTACCACGGGACTGCATCTCTTGACCTTGACCCACTGCCTTGTGGATCAGACCTTTAGGTCAAAGGCTTGGGGTGTGGCCTCCTAAGAAAACCACCTGTTTCAGTTTGGGCACCTGGGAAGTATCCCAGCCCTCAGACAAATCGAATGATTTATGTGGCGTATATCAATTTAGTGCCTCCTTGTACCAATGTTTATGTGTTTAAATAAATAAATAAATAAATAAAATAAACAAAATTCTAGTCAATAGTTATAGAGTTTTATAATGACTGAAATTTAGTCTCAGTAACATATGTCTTTTCATCGTTTATATACACAAAAATCTTAAGTTTCAATTCTATTTTATTCATGTTTTTTGCCACTAATTCCTCCTACCCTTTGAAGAATGTAATCTCAATAGTTGGTTCTTTCGACCACTGAAAAAATCATCCTGACTCACTCTCCTTTTATAGTATTAATATTCTCTGGTTATACTGACATAAAGTATAGAAATCAAGGCCAATGTACTATTAATACCTGTGTAGTGTATGCTACTTATGTCTGTCGACATAAGTAGTCTGTCACATCAATCAGAAGTGGAATGTTTGGTAGCAGAAGGTTGAGAAGATCAAATTGAAAATAAGGAGAATGTAAACAGACAGCAATTGTAATAACAATTAAAGAACGATGGAGGTTTAGACAACTGATGGAAGATTTGCAAGTGAAGTAGTTGATGTATGGTTTTCATATGTTATGAAACAACTCTGTAATTTTATATAGAATAATAAGTTGATTTTCCCCGCCTGAGTTCTCGTTCATTACACTTGGTTTATGTAATTAGACTGACTGACTAGCGTGATATTATACATTGAAACCCATAAAAATAAAACGTAACTTTCAACATATCAGAAATAATTATGATCACTTGATTCAAGTAAATGTTTTGATGATTTTGATTGAGTTTTATTCATTGAGCTAAATGGTTTGGTCGTGGAGCTTTCATTGTTCTTCTGAACAACATCATCATCACTTCTACTTAAAGTTGGTGCTGATGATGTCATTCAGAAGAATGATGAAAGATCTGCGACTAAATCACCCAGCTTAGAGAACAAAACTCCATCAAAATCATACACGACTTATTAATCAAAGTTAGTCATTAGTATGTAGTATTGGTTATTATGTTAAACCCATATACCTTATTCTAGCTTTTGGAGAAGCCAATCTATTCATTCTACTTGAGTCCCATTCTGACCTTGTTGATTATTCGCTTATCAACCTTGACTGTGTTTATATGAGCATATACATGTGTGTACACTTCTTATCTTATTATTGTGTGACTATAGATATTGATCAGCGCTTGACTGAAGGGGAGTTGGCTTACCCGCCATCTCCACTCCGCGTTGTTTCTCTTCTCTCTCTTCCATTCGCTTCATATACAAAATATATGTATTCACAAGTCCATTCTCGTTATTTGACTTATTTGATTCCGTTATTGACTAACGCGAATCAAGTCGATGATTATATACGAGGATAGGTGACATAAATATTTCGACAACGATCATTCATACGATCAAATTGGAGTCAGATCCTGGGCTACTAAAGTGTTGAGACCGTCGACAACATTGTCCGATCTAAATGACGACAAAATAAAGGGCCCCACAAAAAGTGAAGACATAATTATTATTCATATAGATAACATGTAGAGATTATTGTATTTCAAACAAGTATTTAATACTTCCAGTTACATGTGATATCTACTTCAACATCATTTGTCACTACTTGACAATGCATAACAACAATCTTACACAGTATTTTGTAGTAAACTATCAGATCCCTTAGCTCACAATAGTTTCCCAACTGATATTAACCAGTATCATTACAAACTATCCAAATCAATAAGAGATATATTAATTATTTTCGATGAAACTATAATTTATGGACAACCTTTGATTGACGCTAAAGTAACCTTGAGAGTGTTCAGCTAATAACTAGGACTAAATGAGGGTTATAAACCGAAGTGACAAATGAAAAAAATTATAATTTACAGTTATCGATTAATTTTAGGAATTAAAAAGAAAGGTTTTCATCCCAATACTGACATCAACTATAATGCCAAAACTTTATTTATCCAAATAGATGAATGAATTTCATGCCAAAATCCAAGACCTTTTATCTTCTACCTGATTGATTATTATAGTTTCGATAGAACAATGAGAAGACGAAGTTTATCTGAAAAAAGATGTGATGTATTTGCGCTATACATTTCGAACAATCTGGTTATAAAGACTCGGCTTGTTTGCTCGGATTCTTATAGCTTCTGCTATGTGTAAGAGACGAGATCGAACATCATAAGGAAAACTAGTAGGAATCCGATAAATAAGACCAAGGGAGAGATATGGGAGTTACAAATTTCTTCTGAACACAATGACTTAGCTTGTTGGCTCGAATTCCCGCTAGTTTTCCTTATGGTGTTCGATCTCGTCTCTTACACATAGCAGAAGCTATAGGAATCCGAGCCAACAAGCTAAGTCTTTGTGTTTAGAAGAAATTTTTAACTTCCTAATCTGGTCATACACATATACTTGTCAAGGTCAATTCAATGAAAGTTCAAGTAAAATAACAAAGGGCAATGGAGAGAAAGAATAAGAAATTGTCGCGTTATCCTAGGCCATGAAATGACTTAAGGATTACCAAGGTAAATTCAAGGCTATGACAAATTGTTTTTGTACACATAAGGGGGTGGTGGTTTAAATTTACGAATAGCCAAAGCTTCAATAAACTTATATTATAGTTACACCTTATTTTCTTATTACCATATAAACTGTTCACTTGACAACAATTTTAATAATAATACGAATATTCAAATATAAATAAATCACTACTTACTTTAGACTTTATCATTGATCCATTAGGAGTTACATTTGCTTTATCATTTTGATGAGTTAAATAACTCATTTCTTTTACTTCATTATCAATATTTAATTTTGTATTTTGATCTATTCCACTGTTCATTGAATCACGTTTATGTTCTTCTGGAATAACCCATGGTGGAATAGCACCAGCTTCACGTCTATGTGACATTTATATGTATATGTAATAATAACAATAATAATTGAATAGAAATGGATTATTTAAACCAAATATTTAATTAATTATTGTATAATTTATATTAATGTCCTTTCTTTTTGTTTCTTTTTAAAAAGAAGAAAAAAAGAAGCAAAAGAAAGAAAAAAGAAAAGTAGAGTAAAGAAAAGTAAAAGAACGAATCAATGTGATTATTAGTTCATAAATTCTAAGAACCTATCAATCAATCAATCAACCAATCAACCGATCAATCAATAAAATAGATTAATTTTTGATTGGTTTAAACAATCATTATAATTCTGAATATTGGAATTCATAAATAAATAAATAAATCTATGTAATCAGTTATTCACCGAACTCACAATAAATAGATTGTAGTTAGGTAGAGAAATCTGTATTTATTCCCATGGTAATATGTCATTGGTTAATATAGCTCTTTATTATTATTCCCCATATTGATAGTATTATAGGAAAGTTCTGATAAAATGGAATAATGGATTTTCATTACAATTCGTTTTTTGTAACAGAAAAAGAAAAAAATAAACAAATGAATAAACCAATCAAATTCAAGGAAAATAGGATAACTGTTTCTTCCTATTCAATGATTGGGTTAAAATAATTAGGCTATTATTATTATTATTATTATTATTATTATTATTATTATTATTATTATTATTATTATTATTATTATTATTGAAATCAAGATGATAAATTATTGGTATTCTATGAATTCTGATGATGATGCTTTGGATGATGATGATGATCCTTAAGACCATATTCACGATTGTTTTAAAATTAGGGTTTCCCAACTCCCCTAGATGAACTCTCCATGTCCAACAACCCTGTTTAAGCGGCTTTTCGTCCTTTCAATTTTGTGAACAGTAGCCCCGCCGTGAGAAGTCAGTGAGCAGGACTTCACTGGTAGTAGTTGTATGCACGTGACCACGTGTGAGCATTACCAGAGGGAGAGCTAACTCTCCTTTCTTCATTCTAGTCAAAACGATATCCTAGTTTAACCAAAAGCAAAACAGAATGATCGTATATTTTCATTCCTCAGTATGTAGTAGATGCAGGTCCATATTATTTCTTTAATATAGTTTACATGATGTAAACAAAGATTTCGAGGAGTTTATCAATGTTGCTTAGTAGAAACTTTAAAGATCTATAATTAAGCATCGGAGTTATCTGTACAGGAACAATTTGTTAAACGGTCTTTTGAATATGATCCTAATTAATTTACCTTTTGATTTCGTGTTACGTTTACGAAAGTGTTTCAATTCATCTAATACTTATTTTTGCTAACCCTCTTTCTTTCTTTTGGTGGTTGACTGGATTATGAAGACCTCGACATCTGATGAGAAACACGGAATACAATAGACAGCTTGGGATCACCTGGCCCTTCTATCCCATACACATCAACAAATGCAGGTCAAGACAAACGGTGTAGCGACAGTTTCTACATCAGTAGGTCTCAATATACACAATGGGAAAACTAAGATACTCAAATACAGCACGGAAAACCTCAAGGCAATCACACTTGATGACGAAACTCTGGAAGATGTAGAATCCTTCACATACCTGGGAAGCATCGTCGATGGACAAGGAGGTTCAGATGCAGACGTAAAGGCGAGGATTGGCAAAGCAAGGGCCGCATTCCTACAATTGAAGAACATATGGAATTCAAAACAACTTTCAACCAATATCAAAGTGAGAATCTTCAATACGAACGTCAAGGCAGTTCTACTGTATGGAGCTGAAACTTGGAGAACTACAACAACCACAATCAAGAAAGTACAAGTATTTATAAATAGCTGTCTACGCAAGATACTCAACATCCATTGGCCAGATACCATCAGCAATAGCCTTCTGTGGGAGAGAACAAACCAACTTCCAGCTGAAGAGGAGATTAGGAGAAGACGATGGAAATGGATAGGACATACATTACGCAAATCGTCAAACTGTATCACGAGACAAGCCCTAACTTGGAATCCTGAAGGGAAGCGTAAAAGAGGGAGGCGAAAGAACACATTACATCGGGAAATAAAAGCAGATATGAAAAAGATGAGTAAGAACTGGAAAGAGTTGGAAAGGATTGCCCAGGACAGAGTTGGATGGAGAGTGCTGGTAGGCGGCCTTTTCTCCCATACAAGGAGTAACAGGCGTAAGTAAGTGAAGTACGTAAGTATGCATTTTTGGTAAATTCATATTGTGACCGTTAGTGAAACCTAAGACTTGAGTTTTGTCCCATTTATGATTCGTCAACTGGATATACTAACATCCTTTTGCTAATATTTGCTCTTAACATAAATGTCCATCACCTATCACTTGAACACATTAACACATCACCCACTTATCTACTAAGTTCAGATAACTATTAACCTTTCTGACAATTATTATAATTATCAGTATATAGGTTGTGAAGATTGATGAACTTTATTGGGATTGTGAACTTAATTAAGTCAGACAACCATCGAAAATCTGGAAAGAACTATGTGACGGTTTCGTCTCAGTATGGAACTCTTCAACAGTCGGAATCCACGACCACACAACCAGAAATCGAATCCGGGACGTTCGGTTTCGTGTATGAACACTTAATCTCTAGATAACAGAACCGGAATCCAGTTTTACAAATCATAAACTGATTTCTGTACGCACAAAAGATAAGAGTCTTCTTTACCTCTCTATTTGTATAACATGTAATAAATTCTTGCAGAGCAAGAACATTAACTGTAATTAGAATCCACTTGTGAAATGCATATTAAGACACATTTCAATGTTGTTCTTGTTAGATGGGGAAGATTAGTTGAAGAAGATATAACTTTTATAACTATTCTATGGAGAATTAATGCTTATATTCCTATTGTTTATTTAATAAATACTTTGGTTGTGGTATTTTGTTTGGCACTCTTATTGTAAGCCATCGTTTCTTTCATTAACTGTTATTATATTTTTTGCTAGATCTAAACTAACGTTAATTAATTATTCATCTATCACTCAGTTTATGTTAAGAGCTCCCTAGAATTCTTCTGTAAATTCTCTAGGAGACAGGAAATGGCTTAAGATATCTCACTTAACTCGTTTAGTGGAGGAACATTTCAAAACATCTTAGAAAAACGGAAGATTATATGATATAATTTAATAGGATAATTAACAATAGAAAGTGAACTTTCCAGATAATGTTACCAGACGTTTGTTCATTTAATAGTTGAATTCATGTGTCGGTTGAAGCTAGATCACCATGAACAACTTGAAAGCACTGGACGGCCGTTTCGTCCTAGTATGAGACTCCTCAGGAGTTTGTTTGATTGACAGGATGTTTATTGGGCACATGAGCGTAAATGAACAATTAGTTAATGTACTTTATAGTCTTGTGATCTAATTAAGTGGCTCTATGAAAATCTTAGCGTTATAACAGTTCTATAACAATAAGAAAAATGTAAGGTGAGTTGGATCTTTGAACGTCTTATTGACTTGAATTGTAGTGAAGAAGAAAACGAGTGGGGACAATCGAATAGGTCCAAACACGAAATTACAGAGCATCTCAATGAAATCTGAGAACCATATAGTAAATTGTTAATTTGAAAAATATCAATCCATTATCTCAAACTTGACTGTTTCTTTGGAAATATTAGTCCACTGTCCCAAATTTCATTGTTCCTACATTTTCATAGCAATTGTTTTCTGTTCTCGTTCTTTCCTTCTCGATCTTCTACTGAAATACATTCTGTGCCTGACCACCGTTATATACTACTTATGTGGATATAAGTAACCCATACCACAGAATCACTTAGATAAATTACATATTATCAGATGAGGGGCATTTGTGAGATAGTATCTCACTGAAGTCAGTTGTGGATGGTGGCCCAATTTCGTGGATTAGCTGAAATTAGACATTGACACCGTTGGATGCCGGCTCAGTGGTCTATTGGTTAAGTGATCGCGCGCGAGTCTAGTAGGTCCCAGGTTTGAATCCCGAGAGGCGGGATCGTGGATGCGCACTGCTGAGGAGTCCTACAATAGGACAAAACGGCCGTTCAGTGCTTCCAGGTTTTCCATGATGGTCTAGCTTCAACTGACTCATGATCTCAACTATTGAAATTACATATTGTTTTGAAGATTATGAACATGGTTCTTTATGTTTGCTAAGATCTATTGAGTTCTAACTGTTTGAGATAATATAAATGTTATTTAATAAATAAAATGAAATCTGAACTTTGAATACATAAGTAATATTGAATCTTTGTTGTAACCCTGGTTACAACTCATTATTATTATTGTTATTATTATTATTACTACTTCCGTTTCATATACATTTGTATTTGGAAACGTTTCTCTTATAGAAAAGTATCTTTTGATTTTCCTCTAGTTTTTCACAGTGAATTATTTTCTATATTAATTTAAATGATTCACTTTAATACTTGAATATTCAGTTTTAATGAAATAATAAACATCCATTTTTAATTAGTTTCTTCCATTTTATTCTTAATAGTCTTAGTTTATTATAGTAACACTTTAATCTTTAGCGACATACAGGTTGTAGAAACCAAATAACTTTATTATCTACACTTGATTGGTCAATTGTAAATACATCTCAGTCCTGCAGGAGCTTAGTCGCGGCCAAGATAGTTCAGTGGTAACGTTGTCATTTACAGGAAGCGCACTGTTGATCTCTTTAATCGTCTCAGATATACTTATTACCTCATTCTATAAGAGTTGAATCTTCCTAAAGTCGACTTAGCTAAAATCATGTATATCATAGGTTAAAGACCTACTGAAGCTCGGTTCTTCAGCCATGTTGAAGAACTGCGATTATTCCAAAGTGTGCAGTTAAAAACTCAGAGGAGACATAGTCAGACGCAGTCACGCTTGGACTACATCTTTACAAACGAAGAATTCCTAATTGACAACCCCTCATTGTACAAGTGACCACGCAGTCATGGCTTTCAACTTTATTAGCTAAACCGAGCCATAACATCCCACCAACAACAAGCGTCGGGATTATAGACGGTTGGATGTGTCAGCTATGCAGGCCAATCTTCAGAGTAGTTATCAGTCGTACTGGACTAGCCGGCAATAACAGTGACGTTGCCAACCTTCTGGAAGAACTATACTTTCAGATATTTCAACAAATTCACACGAACTGTATTGCTGAAAGCTCCATCTGCAACTCTACAGGACCCATAGAAGTGAAGCTGAGCGTTGGTTTGGTGTATCAGATGCTACAGCACCTAAACAAGGACGATTCTCCTGACCCGTATATAGTATTTTCCGTAATACTGAGGGAAGCGGCATCAATCTTGGCAAAGTGCTTGGTGTTATATCCTCGCATTCTCTAAGCCAAGGCATATTACCAGAAAATTGGAAGCTGGCTCACATTACGCCAATTTTTAAAGAAGGCAAACTCAGAGAACCATCAAGCTACCGACCAGCAGTACCCTACAAATTATAGATTCCTTGATATATGACGGTCTACCTGAATGCTTGCCATCCATAAACTTCTTTCCACACTAACAGCGCGGTTCTGGTAAGTGTCATTCCTTTATAACAAACCTGCTTACCGCGTTGAGCAAATGGACAACCAGCAACGAGTAGGTTGATTTCATTCGCCTTGATTTCTCAAAAGCTTTCGATATGGTTAATCATATCAATAAGGTCAAAAGAATAGATATCAAGTCACCACCGTTTGATTAGCTTAATTCACACCTAAAAAATCATCATTTTAAGGCTAGGCTGAACTTCAATTTTTCTCAGGCTACAGAATATCTTAGTGGGGTTACCCGGGGTTCATTACTAGGACCTATTCTCTTCTCCATTTTTATAAATGACCTTCCCCAACAAGTATCATCAGAGCTGTTACCTTCCGCTGACGATGTAAAACTATGGGAAGAAATTTGCGACTA
Organism: Schistosoma guineensis; assembly: GCA_944470375.2. Classification (NCBI taxonomy): domain Eukaryota; kingdom Metazoa; phylum Platyhelminthes; class Trematoda; order Strigeidida; family Schistosomatidae; genus Schistosoma; species Schistosoma guineensis. The sequence continues at coordinate 45,771,837 of OX103892.1, read as the reverse complement.
AGATCAGCTCGCGATTCAGGAAAATTAGACTGGACTCCAAACTTAGGCAGATGACATTGGACTTAACTTTAACACTTCAAAGTGTATAGTGGCCCATCTGAGACATTTTGCAGACTATGTATGCAACTTAGGCAATCCACCTCTAGAGGCATCTCAAATTTAAAAAGTTCTATGAGTGTTGGTAGAATGCTGACGGAAGACTTACGCCAACTGCAACGAAAAGGCTTTTTGAGCAAACCTTGCACTGGTAACGTTGAGGCACATTTCTGGCAAATCTGACGGCAGATTTTCCTACTTAGTATTCAAAAGTTTTATACGACTCCATCCATAGTATAAAAAAATGGTATTTTCCCCCTCTCTCACAAGTATAAGGACTGGAATGTATCCGACGGTGAGCCACGAAATCAGTTGGTAGACTCGAGTTCAAGCCTTATCAAGAGAGCCTCAAGTCAGTGAAACTTTGTCGGCTAGAGTATTGGCGCTACTGGGGTGACCTAATGACATACAGCATCCAAAACACTTCCAGTCATCCACTTGAATATCTAATTAAACTAAGCCTCAACACAAACCTAAGGGGAACGCACAAGGACTGAGGTTAAAACATACCAGAGCGGATCAAAGAACACACTTTCTAATGCTAACAGTAGTTAAACTCTGGGATTCACTGGCGACTGAGCTAATCTAGGGACTTTCCAGGAGTCTTCTAAAAGAAACCTAAACATCCAGTAAAAGGCAAACAAAGGTGAACAACTGGGAAATGAAATGAAAAATGCCTTGGAAAATAAAGAGGAAATAACGGGGAGACGCACAAAAATGTCTGCTTTCTCGCCTGTCTGAGGGAAATAATGCTGGTTTGCCTCTTTATGTTGCTGTGTTTCAAATGTCGCTGAATAGTCTGCATAAATATATTCCCAAATGTCTATTTTTCGCCTATATACACGCCGATTTCTCTAATTTTGCTTCCACTTTAAAAACACCTGTGACAAAACCCCGAACGTCTCCTGTGTTCCCCTTCATTCCCACAACACAACATACGAAAACTGCAATCCAAGTAAAAAATGGTATGCGTTTGGCGAAATTTATTGAAAAGAAAAAAGCATCGTATTGTACAACATTATGAGTAGTTGACAGATGCCAGAGCATCAATCGTTATGTGATTTAACTGTAATTACCAAGTCTTATTGTAATTTGAAAAGATTTACAAAAGAAAGGACAGACGATGTATTATTAATAAGGCACGTGCACTCAATTTCAAGTGCATTTAAAATCAAACAGGCTTCCTCAACACTTAGTCAAAGAGTTTCTCATGCAAGTAAGAAAGTAAGCGCATGTTTAAAAAAATGTTTATTGAAAACGAAGTTGAACATGTTAAATATTGCACTGATTATTTCGTTTCGCAACGCCTGTTCGACTATTGACAATCACGATAATCTTATTGTGAATTCTGAAATGTAAAGGGAAAAAAGTAACGGCGATATCTGAATGATATGCCTCTCCACAGAACTAGCTACTTGAATCTTCACTTACGGTTATGTTTGTTAACATTAAAGACTGTAGTTATAGAGCAGTAGAGAATAGTTATCACTTTAAATTAGTACATACGTGTTCTTGTTTCCTTCTATTACGCCTTTTTAATTTGTCTCTCATGTCGTGAAAATAACCTTGTGTCGCTATATCATACAGTTTCACAAGATATTTTTGGTTGATAGACAATGACAGAGACCGATTAGTTAATGCACCTGTACTGTCGAAAAGGCAAAATTTGGGATATTGAACGTGGCTATTTCCAGCCTTCATCTCAGGCACATCCATGTCAAAGAAACCCGTCTTTAAAATCCAATGCATTTCTACGAGATTTTAGTGAGATTATTGCATTGACCTCTTCGGCTTCTCACTCTTTAGTAGCAAGGTGTTTTCGTCCGTCGAAGTGTTTATACGGTCAAGTTTAAACTTGACGGATTCTTAAAGACTACAGACATTATCTCAACATAATTTACAGGCATTTGTTCTGTTTCATCTTCAAATATACCTAGGTCCCTACATGGAGGCACGGATGATCTACTGCTGCTAGAAACGGGAGCCCGTTAGGCGAAAGCTTCTATTCCGTCCAGGACCGTTTGAAACCGTACGGAACAATTTAAACTTATAAACTTTTGAATTAGAATCCGATTTAATAACCATTCCCCCGACATCCTGATTTTTTTCTCGTAAGACTTCATAAGTGTGAAAAATCGAGACTTGGAACATTGAATAGTATTTTGTGTTTCCCGGATAGTCGCCTGGCTATCACCCGGGATGTACCAAGTCCCTCGTCACGCGCGGCAAAAATTGTTCTGGTTTTTATGTTTCGTCCTTGTTTCCATATCTTGGGGATTTGTATTCTGGACAGGAGCTGTAATAGTTAAGCGAAACTTAGAGTCCAACCGATAAAATATCATTCTTAATTTTCAAGTTGTTGAATGGAACTCATTGATCCCCAAAATCCTAGGCTTTTAACAAATCTCGAAGTTCTGAAGCTTATCAAAGATAAACTTGAATCTAAAAAGAAAGTCAGGCGCCAGCAAACGCTATTGTATACGGGCGCAAAGTATTTAAATACCAAATCACCTTGTAGCAAACAAGAAGAATCAGGAGTACAGGGATTTGCTAATGATGTCAAGGTATTTAATTTAACAAAATCTGAGATTCTCATGCTTATCAATCACTGTCCCAGTAGTCAAGTGGAGCTATCGGTAGTGAGTCCTATTGTTTTTTTTTTAACATACTTCCATGTATATGATAGATATACGTTCTCACCGCTAAATGTAATGTCATTTGTTTTTGTGTACATGTTACTACTAAACATAGATATTCTACTACAGTCAAGCTTCTGTACATTCCTTTTGAAGATAGTTCCGTCGAACGTCTTTGCAAACCATTCGGGGGTAACTGTCGATATTGTTATTTGTGGTTGACAGCTATTGGCACCCGATTACACATCTCAATTTATTCTCCAAAGCTTAAATTCAGTCACGTAATATAAAGCGTCATTTCAAAGATAGTGACTTTTTTGGAGCACCCTTGTATAATTTTGCAGAATCGTCTACAACAGAAGTATTGGGTTGACTAAAATAGTACTGTAATTATTCTCATAACTCCAGTTAGTCACTCACAGGTAACTTAGTTTTTCAAACACAAATCTAGTGCAGCATTGTTTATTTATCATCGGTTGCCCCAGCAAACTTTTACAGTATCTCCAGTCAATATAAATATTATGTAGATTGGTTTTAGTCATAGTCACCAGCTATATTTTTCAGCCACTCTTAATTGGTGTACTTCGTCGACCTCAATTAATTGTAAACAGTATCCAAGTCGGTCTAAAACTAATCATATGAAGTGAAGAGTTTGGTTTCTAATCATTTTATAATGGATTAGGTTGTGTGATTTTATGGACGGCATTTCCCGTCTGGTGCTTGCGTTTGTTTGACTATGAACTATAATTTGTGCACTTATTATATGACAGCTGCAATAAGTAGATTGGTGTAAAGTATTTGACTGTTTCTCGAATACTTGGTGAACTAAAATGTCATTCCACTATCCACATATTTACCTAAATAAGAGACGTTTTCAAACAAGGTGGTTGATTTATTTCCATCTATAGCTTTATAATATTGAATAAAGCCATTAATAATAATAATAATAGTTAAGGTAAAGATACTCAGTGATCGTGTTTGATCATCTGTTTCTTAAAAATTGCTTCGCTTATAACAGCTTGTAACGTTGGTGATGGTCTAAAAAATATGAGTCGCTGACACCTCTTATGTTGTCTACGTGATTTCCATATGAAACTTTCATGATACTAAGATTAGTTGAGAAAGGCAGTCAGTTTGTCAGCGGCCGTCTTAGTGGAGCTGTATTTTATGCTCTTCAGGGTCAGTAAGGCATATCTTTGGGGAGAAACAAAACCTATCGTGGATATTTATGAGTGATTTCCTTATTTTTTTCAATAATGCTAGGTGATTATCCACTTTCATTTATTCACATAGTTTTCATGTTATTTTGTATTGTGTTTTTCATGATACCTAACTTTAATAAGCCTTTGAAGTAAAGTAGGTCTAAGTATTTGCGCTATTTATGATGAGTTAGTCGAAAAACTTTTGTGTATTAATATAGGTGTACCATATAGTCCAACTGAAAAGCACTATTTTTACTCCACAACTCCTTCAGTTCATTTCAAAGCGTACCAGTATAAACCCACAATTACACGAAGCAAGTATATAGTGCGTAATAGATGGAATGAGAGAATCAATCTACTGAGAATGACACGATGTTTTCAATTCTCACTTCGTTGCAGTGACGAAAATTTTTTCGAAACATGGATCGACAAAGGTTGTCTTCATAGTCTTATCAATGTTTGCTTCAAGGGCCTAGTCTCGACTGTGTATATCAGGAATTTCTGGAAAATTATTTCCACTGTGGAAGATATTTAGTTAGATTACAGTCAATATTTTTCTTGGTTTTGATTTCTCGGTTTTAATGTAAAAACAGGCGTGTTTAATACTTTGTTGGAGTCAGCAGATTGTTGATTACATTTATCTGGATTTCTGTTGCAGATAATCAGTGATTTGGATTCTCGATTATCTAACAGTCAAACTGACCAACTCTTACAATTAGTAGAAAAGCATTTCCCTGATGGTGTTACTGCAAGTCAAATGATCAATTCCACTGGTACATTAGAGGCATCTGAAGATATCACATAATTATTACTACTTATATTTATCTCCCATCCTAACAAAAATACATTTTATTAGTCTTTCACTTTTCGTTAGTTTATTCTCTAGTCATAGATAGATAAGTATGGATTAATGTTTAAATAGTTCGGAACGAGCATCTTAATCAAGTTCTTGCAAACTACCAAATTTCGTCATGAGTATAAGACTAGCTTTATTTGATGAGAGCTCATTCTTTAAAAGCTGTACAAAACGTTTACGTATGTAGATTGTTTGCAAAGCTTTGTTTCGAAAATACCAAACCCTGCAGAGATTTGGTAAAAATATAGTAATTCACGGTACTCTGGTTCAAATATCTACCAACTGAAGTTGACAAGATATATATTAACGATCAGTAGCAGTATCACTGATAACGCGAAAAATTAACAAAGGATACGGTCTCATTGGATTAGATGCGATTAATGAATAAGAAGTATAAAATAATTTTACAATCCAAAATTTGAAGGAAAACGACGAGTAAATATATCCACGTTACTACGACAAATTTTGAGCCAAGATAGGTTATCTACCATTCATTAGGATTGCCTTCTGAATTTCGATCCGGCTCCTTAGATTGGTGAATGTATTGATTCGGGTGTCTCTTAATTATTTCTAATGAACTTCTGTTAGTCACCATTGCACGTTGGCGGCGGTGGCCAAGTCGGTGTAACACGTATCAGCCACTCCAGTGAATAAAAATTTATGGCTTCGTTAACCAATTTACCATATCTCTGGCACCCTAAGTCCGTCTGGTTGTTCCATTAGCACGTTAGTAGTTCTATGACCAAATATCAGCAGCCTATACCATAAGATTAAGAGGACTGAAGCTTTGCGTATTTCTTTGATAGATAGACGAATATTTTCCTGTGGAACTGGTGAACAACGCTGAGGTTTTCGTATCGGTCCCAGTGCTCCATCAGCCAATGACCCCCTAGGGCCGATGGTTCTGATCCATTCTACCCTTATCTTGAGAATACATTCACCACATCCCTAGGATCGAGCACATATAGTGGGGCGCGCCATATTGTTCCCGGGATGCTTGTTGAACCAGTGATAACCCGACTGCTTAGATACTCAGATTAAAGTAACGCTACTATCATCCATGCTACTGAATCCTGCCTTGAGGTATTTGCCCAGATGTCTTGGATATAGACTTTGTGAACTATCAAGCAAAACATTGAAGACACCAAAAACTTGACGGTGTAATCAGCACTCCCTATCCTATAGTTAGTCAGACCACTGAGCCAAATTATCTTCGCACTTCATTGAGATTGTCACTTACTTGTTGTATGTGGACATCTTGGGCTGAGTCTTTACACCACGTTTTAACATCAGTCTTAAGTCGGACGTATGCGACGACACCACATAACAAAAGCCAGTGTTGTTCCCATTTAGTTGGTACTATCACATCCGCTAAAACTGATGAAATACTTTGCATACCAGCTTAAGGCTTTATGAACCCAAAAGCTGTTTTAATAACAAGCATTAAGTTTGAGTTTTCAATTTAGAGAACAATGATTAGGGTTATGAAGATCCCATTAAGATGTAGTCAGACCAAGTAGGATGGATCTCAGTCGTACTGCACCTTACAATGCTGCCCCGACTGTTACTGCTACATTGACGTGGTGGTCTGGTTTGCCTATTGTGATGAACCAATCGGGCTATACTGGCTGGAACAATTGTCCCTCAAGGTTTTACCATGCCAGACAGGTCTATTAAAGGACAGTAAAACTAAAAAGGGTCAGAGGGCGAAGTAGTACTGTTTACCGTAGTGTGGCAGCAGTGAGTTGTTTCCCTCAAGCAACCACGATCTGTAGAAATTCTGCCTTTTCGTAATGATAGGGGTTAGAAAAGGTCAACCCTGAATATGTCACGTCTCACCCTACTCCACGAACCTCCGGCGGTAAGGTCCCAACAAGTACGCAGCTAACACGAAAATTACTCACAAGAAGGTCGTGTGAGACCGACCACAAGCAGTTGTCCTTTAGGCGCTGCAGTCAAGCTCTCAGGTCACCTCTAAACCAATTTTCTTTCCATGTGCCCAGTTTAGGTCATTCTAAACAGACGAGATTTCAACCGTCTATACAAACATTATGCTATTTGAAACGATTCTTAACCAACAGATGTTAAACCATACCGGTAGACGTCTTTAGAAGAACCCCCAAGGCCTATCAGATGGGCAGAAGTCAGTCAGTCAGTAACAACGTAGAACTTCGTACGTACGTACATCAGTTCGAGTTGCCACACCACATTAGCACAGAGATGCACTTGTCGATTCAAATCCCGTAGTGATAGAGGTAATAAGAGTATAAGCAGTAATCGGGAAGATTAGGGTTTGGAGATGTTATTTAAAGAGTATAATCCAGTGAAAGAAATTTGGAAAGAGGAAAAAAAGGACATGAAGAATTCAGAAGATTAGAGTTTGGGAGAACACAGAGAGTGGATGCACCTGCTCCATTGCAAACGATTTTGAGCCATGTCATTCAGGGTCTCTAACCATCGGTTGCTGTCATCTCGCGGTCCCCAACCAGGTAGTCTACACCTACCAACATGACTCAGTTCACTTGTCAGTGACTTCATGGACTTGTGCCATGTTTTGGTTTGGCCGCCCCTAGCTTTCTTCCAACCTACTCCTATACCACTGAACATAGCACGTCGAGGCAGTCGGTCGTTGGGCATACGTAACACGTGTCCCAGCCATCTCAACTGATGAAGTTTCACTACGTCATCAATTGATTTGCCATCCTTACCTAGTACCCGTTTCCTAACAACTGTGTTACTTACTCGATGGTCCCATGATATACGAACAATGTTTCGAAAACACCTATGATCGAATACTAGTAACCTACGAATATCCTCTACTCTTACCGACCATGTTTCACTGCCATAAAGTAGGACGGAACGAACTGCTGCACAGTAAACACGTCCTTTGGTTGATAGACGGATATATCGCCTACGCCATAAATGACGCAAGTTGGCAAAAGCTAGTCGAGCCTTCTGTATCCGTGCTGAGATTTCGTCACACACCAAACCACAAGGGCTGATGAGACTTCCAAGATAAGTGAAGCGGTCGACACACTCAACTACTTCACTCCCTATCACTAGTTCGGGTGTCGATGTAACCCAATCCTGAAGCAACATTTTGCATTTCGAGGGAGAGAATCGCATCCCGAACATGCTTGCATTGTTGCTTAGAGTGGTCAGAAGACTCTGCATTTTGTCAGCGTCTTCACCAAATAAGACTATGTCATCTGCATATTCTAAGTCAACAAGTGAACCTCCTGGTAGAAGTTCAACCCCTGTAAATTTAGATGAGGAGAGTGTTATCTCTAAAAGTACGTCAATGACAAAGTTGAACAAGAATGGGGAGAGTGGACAGCCCTGACGAACACCACTTGAGGTGATCAATTCTGATGACAGTTCGCCATAAGCTCTCACTCTACCAGTTGTGTTCGAGTAGAGAGCCTTTATAAGGTTAATGTACTTCTTTGGTACTACTTTCAGTGACAAACACTGCCATAGAACCTCACGATCAACAGAGTCGGATGCTGCCTTAAGGTCGAGAAATACTACCATTGTGGGGCGTCTGAATGTGTGTCTGTGTTCTAGAACCTGACGTAGTGTGAATATCTGATCGATACAACCACGTCCAGGTCGAAAACCAGCCTGGTTTTCTCTAGTCTGCTCTTCACGAGCTTTAGTTAGGCGTCGAAGTATTATTGAGGCTAATATTTTAGACACTATATTAGTCAAACTGATTCCTCTGTGATTGTCACAAGAGGACTTTTGTCCTTTCTTAAAAACTGGCACAATCAGTGATTGAGACCAGTCAGATGGGATTACGTCCAGTTCCCAAATTCTACCTAAGACCTCAGTTAATCTCATTGCTAATACTGGACCACCATCCTTAAAAATCTCAGGAGTAAACCTGTCAGGGCCTGCTCCTCTCCCTCGTTTCAGATTTCCTATGGCTTTTTCAACTTCGTTAAGGGACGGAGGACCTACATTAACTTGCCATTCAGGTTGACTAGAGATCGTGGGAAACCGAAGTGTGGCTGAAGGCCAATTGAACTGATCCCTAAAGTGTTCTGCCCATCGATCCAATCTCCTGGATTGAGAATGAATAATATGTCCATCTTTCTCTGAGATTGTTTCGCTAACGGTCGGGTTCCTAATTCCGGTTTCCTTAACGAGTCTAAACAATTGTCTGCTATTACCTATTGCCGCTGCCTTTTCCATCTCTCTTGCTTTCGCTACCCACCACTGTTCGCGATCATTGCGTAGACTTCTTGTCAGCTTGCGCTTAAGCTGACTCCGCTCTTCAGAAGGTCCAACCTGAAAACGTTACTTAGTCAATGATGGATTTAAAAGACAAAGAATAGGCCAGTTGTACAAATTTATTAACTAATGAATTGAACTGGCGGTTGATGCAATCTTTGGCCACATATCAGCGCATTCTTTAGCCACAGGACCGGTAATTGCCGAACCTGAAATAAAAAAAGCAGGGTTTACTTTACCGAATGACTTAACAAGTGAAAAGTTATGTTTTTTCTATTAAACGTTTCAAATTAACACAAGATAATGGCAAAAACCTTACATAGTCATTGTTCATTAAGATGGAAATGAATTAGGTTTTTTCTGAAAAGAATGGAGGATTGAGTGCCTACGTGAAACTGAAGTTCATCCAACTTGTCACACTAGCATGTAAAACTACTAGTCAGTTTGTAAGTGCTAACAGTACTAAAAGGGAGGTGCGTAAGGTCATTAGGCCTTATTATTTAATGGAAATAATAGGCATGAGATTTCATTCAGTAAAACGATTTACTGTACTTGACTAGCAGTATTACATTCAGTAGAAGATTATCTGTTGTTACTGCGTGGACTATCTCTTTGAAGTATCGAACTAGATTACTGGCTAATCAAGCAATACAGTTGTTAATGAATGCCTTAAACAGTAATCGTTAACAGACTAGGCAACCCAACAGCACGACCGACGATTACACATTTGGTGGATTACATCACAAAAATGTGAAACCACTTACAATTTTGTCTGGGTTAGTAATCCTCACTGAATGCTTACCCGAAGCAGATAAATCCTGGTAAGACATGACTTCAGAAAATGCGCAAACACGATAATGTGAAAACAAAGTGGAGGAGAAAGGAATAGCCAGTTAAAAAGTCAACAAGAACGCCGTTTAGTAAGGCAATTTGCTTGAAAACAACTAGGAAAAACCTTACGGACGACCAGAATTATGTTTACCAAATAAGAGCACGCAACTCTTCCTAAAAGTGCATTGATTATTAGTGACAACTGGATTCCCTATTACTTCATATATATTTAGTGATACTACTATCTCTGTCTCATGTAATAAAATTTTACGAAGCAACTATCCAATAGGAAGAATGCTATTAAACTAACCCATGATATAGTCCACGTACAATCCAGGAAACAAGTGATAACAACCTGTAACAAATTCCCAGGAAGGTAAGGGTAACACTATCAAACTACTCACCAGATTACTGCCGACTATTACATGTTGGATCGATTAGTTTTATCTACTTCGATGGGGATTGTTAATCGACTATTCTTGATGTGACTGCAAACAAATGCAACTTTATCCAAGCTATAAAGGATCAACTACAAATACAGCGTACAATAAATGATGCTAGGTAATTAGTATCCGACAGATATACAAAAGTCTGGTTAAAAATAGAGCTAAACATAGTTTGTCCGAAACACTAACATGATAACTTATTGAACGGTTTAAGTAAAGTATCTGGATATTATAGTTCAGAACTGAACTCGAGTCTTTCATAAGATTCTATCATCAAAACTCAGTCTATCGTAGTCATGTGCCAGATCATGCGGTTATACCTGCAAATACCTTACTATCAGATTTTTCTACTTAACGGAAGCATACTAATCAAAACGTGAATAAACCTGCAAAGGGAAAAATGACCCTGAACTCAAAGGTAAAAAGGGAGTAAAATACTTCAGTATCTACCTTTAAGTTCTCCCTTGTTGTTGACAATCACGCCAGCGTTATCCTCGAAATAAATGAATACTCCGTTTTTTCGTCTGAAGGCCTTACGTTGTCTGACAACTACAGCATACAACACCTTTTTCCTTAGTTCTGGTTTCCCCTTTTTAACCGAACACACAATTAGGTCACCAGTTGCTGCCGATGGAAGACGGTTCAAGCGACCTCGAACACCAAACGTAGCTATTACATACAAATTTTTGGCACCACTGTTGTCAGCACAGTTCATTATAGCTCCAACAGGAAGAGCCAATGAAATTCTGAACTTTCCACCAGATGAACCACCCCTTCCTAGTTAAATAGACAACTACAGATACAATCAGGACGAAACAGGTTATGCATCAAGTATAATGTAAAACAAAACGAGGAACTCACCACGCTTCGGCATGATGCAGGTTTAGCCGCGGTTGAGAAGTAGTGATGAAAGTAGCACAACATAAGTATGTTTGTGTAAACATCATTCAATACAACATTGATCCAGATTATGACAGACGAAATATATAAATTAGTTATGTGATCATATTACACGTTCAAGAGCATTAAAGTGGTATTCGGCTCTTCGAACGAACGTGACCTGATTTTACAAAATGGACACAAATTAAAGGGTTCAGGAGTCTTTATCCGAAAGGACCTACCGTTGGCAGACCGTGTTAAAAGACGGGAAGCCGAGAAAGAACTACAACATAGGTTAGACGCTGGCGAAAAGGACCTGAAAATTGTAAATTTTCGGGTTGTAAGACTTCGACAGAGAATGATGCCGAAGCCACTCTGGGTGAAGCACGAAGGCACTTAAACAGGCTTCGTATCTGTTACACCAACGCACGAAGCTTACTTAATAAGCGATCGGAACTAGGTGTACAGATTGACTCTATAAAACCAGATATAATCGCAGTAACAGAAACCTGGCTGACACAGGCTATAGATAGTATAGAACTTGATTTCGAGGGCTTTACGTTAGTAAGGGCCGACAGAACACAAAAGCGCAAAGGAGGGGGAGTAGCTCTATTCATTAGGAATGCTATCCCATTTACCATTATCGATAGTGTATCCCATGAGAGTGGGACGTGTGAATTAGTTAGTCTTCGCTTAAAATGCAAGGGACAAGAGCTGCTGATTGGTTTGGTCTATCGCAGTCCAAGCTGTGAGGCAAATGAGATCCTGTTAAGCAGTCTCAATACTTGGTCCCAAAGTGGTCGGTGTCTAATCCTAGGGGACTTTAATGCACCAATGGTAGACTGGGAAAATCTGCGAACTGAATCGTCAGAAAATTCCTTCGAGCAGGAACTAGTTGATGCGGTTATCACATGTGCCCTAGTGCAACATGTGAAAGAAGCGACTAGGTACGACCCGGACACTGAATCATCCTTATTAGATCTTATACTGACTCACTATGAGGATGATGTTGCGAACCTCCACCATATGCCACCCTTAGGTAAAAGGGACCACGCAGTCTTAACTTTCGACTTCCATATAACTGCCAGTCATGAGGACGCGTCAGTCCAATCCAGACCCAACGTCTGGAAAGCAAACATACCAGACATCATGCACTCAGCATCGTTAATAGATTGGACAATAGACCCAGAGTCCTCCATTGAAACGGCCTGGGACACATTTCGAAAATCATACTTAAAAGTTACCACACCTCACATCCCTTGGACTATACCAAAGGGGCCGAAAAGCTCACCACCATGGCTCAGTAGGGAGGTCCGTATCCTTCTCCGTAAGAAGAGGAAAACGTGGGATAGATTTAGGTTACTGGGGACTGATGAGTCAAAATCTCAGTATCGAAAGGCTCGGAATACTTGTGCCTCGACCCTCCGTAAGTCTAGAAAATTGTACGAAGAAAAGATTGTTAAGGACTCCGTAGAATGTCCTAAACGCTTGTATTCTTATATAAACCAAAGGACAAAGAGAAGAGGAAATATTCCTGCTCTATGGGGAGACAGTAGTGCTTCATCATTAGTGGAAGACGACTTTGGTAAGGCTCAAGTGTTCTCGAACTACTTTAGCAACGTATATACCATAGAAGCGCCCTTCCCGTCAGCGTATACAGATCCCCCCATACATACACTGGATAGCGTGACCATTAAAGAACTCGATGTCTTTGATCTGCTAAATAAGCTTGACACAGGTAAATCCACGGGGCCCGATGAATTACATCCTAGGCTACTGAAGGAATTATCTAACTTCGTTGCGAACCCTTTAAGTACATGCTTTAACCTATCCGTTACGCAGGGTCGCTTACCGAAAGATTGGAAAAACGCCATAGTAAGTCCTGTCTTCAAAACAGGCACGAAACACAAACCTGAGAACTACCGCCCCGTTAGCCTAACTAGTGTGATTGTTAAAATCTTAGAAAAGATTATTCGGAAGGAGCTGTTTAAGTATCTCGATAAAAACCGGATCCTCTCGGAGAAGCAGCATGGCTTCAGAATAGGTTATTCTTGTCTCACTAACTTATTAGTGGCTCGTGAAAGCTGGTGCGCTCTTAAGGACCAAAAGCTACCTGTAGACGTCACCTTCATTGATTTCAGTAAAGCCTTTGATAAAGTTCCGCACAACCGGCTGTTATATAAGTTAAGACATGTCGGGATTGGAGGTAATTTATTGATGTGGATAAAAGACTTCTTAGTTGGGCGTCAACAAAGAGTAAGGGTGAACTCAAAGTTATCTAGCTGGGAAACTGTGCTTAGTGGAGTGCCCCAGGGTACAGTTTTGGGGCCAGTGCTATTCCTCTTGTATGTAAATGACCTTCCTTGTCTCCTATCATCATCGGTCTTGCTATATGCTGACGATGTCAAGATATGGAGAACGATACGATGTAAGACTGATAGCTTAGAACTTCCAAATGACCTGAAGAAGTTATCTGAATGGTCTCAAACATGGCAGTTGCCGATAAATACTTCCAAGTGTGTTGTGATGCATATCGGTCATCAAGGCACAGATACATACACGATGAATAACACTGAGCTACCTGTCGTCCAGACATATAATGACTTAGGAGTTATCGTTAGTCAAGACTTAAAGACTACTGCACACTGCCGTGCAATAGCCGCCAAAGGTTTTAGAACGTTATGGTCAATACGTAGGGCTTTTAGTCATGTCGACACTAAGACGTTTTTGACTTTGTATACAGTGTTCGTTCGTCCTAAACTTGAGTACTGCATACAAGCGGCTAGCTCCTGCTTTAAAAAAGACAGAGAGCTCCTGGAAAAGGTTCAGAGAATGGCAACTAAGCTGGTTCCCGCAATAGCGAAGCTTCCGTATGAATCTCGACTGGCCAAGCTGAACCTTTTCCCGTTGTCATATCGCAGAACTAGAGGCGACTTGATTACAGTCTACAAATTGCTTAGTGATAAATTTGCACCTAACATGCCCTCATTTTTCTTGTCTTCCAAAACAGAGAATTTACGAGGACACTCCAAAAAAGTTCATAAGCCGAGAACAAATTACTTGTCAGCTGACTATCGACTTTCCCATCGAATCATCAACGAGTGGAATTCACTACCTCAGCACGTGGTTGAGGCTCCATCCGTCGACTCTTTCAAAAGAAAGTTGGATCAACTGAGAGACCACCATTGCTAGGACTAACATAGGCCATCGAGCCTCCTGTCCTTCCCAAACTGAAACTGAAACTGACATTGGATGGGGTATATAAAACGAAACTATTCGGACATTAAAATCTAATGGTCCAAAACCTAGTATTGCTGGTAAACGCTGGTACAATTAGTTGCTCACAGAAAAATTGGTTTTTCTTGTAGTAGAATAGTTCTAGTCCAACTCCATACTAGAAAGACAATTTCAACCACGTTTTGCCATGGGTACGTTCAAATGGTCCTGGATGGAATAGAGGAAGCTTTCGCTTAACGGGCTTCCGTATCTAGTAGCAGTGGATCACCGATATCTCTCGGTAGGAACACAAGCATATTAACAGTAAAACAGGAAAAAGAAAAAAACGTTAGTATAATTGACAAAGTGAGGATTTTCCAGTTCAGGTTTAAGGACTGTGTAGGACAGATTGCATGTATGAGTTCATTTTAGTTTATTGAATTGGAAAGCTGAAATCTGCACGTCTATTATCTGCAATCTTTGACTTCCGGATGACTAACCCTTCTTCAGAACACATGGAACTGAAATTGGAACGAAGTTACTGGTCGGAAAATAAACGGAATGACAACGATTGAAGATATTTGAGGTTCATATCTGCTAGGAATATTTGCACAAAGGCCTCCTTCAAACCAGTGGCACGAGACTTCTCATTCAGTACCTTCTAAAGTTATGAAAACACTATACTATTGGGGCATGAGTGATTCATTTTTATTGATAAAATTCCATGAACCTTAACAAAATGGTTTGTGAGCAAGTTTCTCCATAGTAATTCCGATTATCCACCCAAATATTTAAACGATGTAAAACCAAACAAATGATAGGACAGACGGATCATTTTCATCTCAGTGGTAATGTTCTGTGCCTTCACATGTTCGTTCTTGTTAATGCCTTCAAACGTATTGTACTTATTCTCGCTCAGTTAATTGTTAACATTCACCCAACTATTTTTAAAGAGTTTTCCTTGTGTCTGCGTTTGATTATCTGTACATATTTGCATATTTTATTCATTTTCTGTTCAGCATGAACAAACTAAATAGTGCTAAAAGTAAATTATCTAGCTGTAGTTTATTCTGTCCCCTGGTATGGCTGTTTGCGCGTGTTTTAATATTCGATAACTGATCTTCTGACTATATTTGCGATTTCGTTTCTTCCTGCCACTATTATACTAGTAGAGTTAACTGAAGTATTGTATAAGAGACTAAATCTGAAAATAATATTTCGCTGGAGTCAACCAAGGGCATAAAGATATCACGGATATTCGGTGTTTCATAACTCTGTTGTCCGTAACACTTGTATAGCTGAGGATTCCGAAGCCAGTCGAACCAGACGTCAGGAATAAAGGAGTTGGGAAATTTACTGGGAAGATAATCGATGTATCAGCAAGTAAATGATCCAAGTTAATGTGCAGCACGGAGTACTCAGTAGTGAATGGATGCAGGTACTTTACTAAGAGATTTCAGCCCTCCGGTGTCTAGTAAAACTAATGAGAACTGCACCATTTTTCATGAATTACTAAACTGTTCACTTTGGAGATTAATTTACTTTCACAAACATTATAAAACATGCATTATTAACTTGAGGGACGCGGCAGATAAATAGAGCGAAATTCTCAACTCTATGGGTAAGATTGATGCGTATGCACCAAATTCTCTTACTCGTCATTGTCGTATCACTGATGTTGAGCAGATTGATTTTTGCCTACCAACAACACTGAAGATGTCAAATGGATCGAATAACTTCTGCCTACAGAGAGAAGTGATCATAAAGTCTTTATTTTCAAGTTTATTGACACAGTGGTGCATCCTAGCATATCAAATGCTGGCGATGAGGCAATTAACTCTACAGTCCTAAATAAATTTTAAAGAGAGGAATCTGAAACACTGATGCAAAGTGTATAGAGTCACTTCCTGTAGCTATACAATGGAGCGGCAGGTGTAATTGAATATTACAAATCTATCTGTGATAAATGTATGGACATCGTGTATCGCTCAGCGCGAAAACCGAATAGATTGAGGCGAAGCGCCATCAAGCAAATGGAGCGACTGGCCTCAGATGGATATCACACAACAGGAACTCTTCAATGGATTTCAGTTTAATCGCGGAAGGGATCTCATCTCAAATAATAGGAGAAGACTAGGAAAAACCAAGAGTCATGGGAAACTAATTCAGGACAGCCTTCGCTCCTGAACCCCCTCTTGACACATAATAATGTCAGTAAATAGGTTGCTCACTTTGGGCTTCATTCAGGGTAGCGTACTAAGATCGCAAAGCCACATAGATAAAAAAAAATCAACAGAGCCCGATAAGACACACCCTAGAATGCTGTGACGATCTAGAGTTGATACTGTTGCTTTTTTAAAAACTTTTGTCAAACCATGAACCTGCAATCCTTGCAAAGTTGTAGTTAAAATGTTTAAAAGGATAAAAGAAGATGAAATAATAGACCACATGAAAACTGACTTGTTAACTAAATGACTATACTGTTTTAGGAAAGAATTATCGTGTACGATTAATTTCCTGGTAGTGAGAGAGGTAAACGAAAGTCTTCCAATCGTTCAAAATCATCTAGTGTCGTCTACGTTTGTTTAAGCAAAGGAGTCGATGACGGGACGGATAATACACTCCTGATGAATCTAGTGAATCCAAGTTATCTTGGACCTCTGCCGAACTGTATCAAAGGTATTCTAGCAGGCTGTCGACAGAACGAGAAAATTACAATTAATTCCCGGAGAATCCACTATCTGGTGGGGTAATTCAATTCTTCATCCTAGTGACGAGTTTCGAAGGACGCCAATGTATGTTTATTCTAAGGCCAATCTACATGTTCTAGTTAGGTGGTCGAAACTGTGGTTGGTATCTGTCAACGTGATCAGTTGTGTTTGTGAGAATAGCAAACGTTAATTCATTCGGGAGGAAATTAGGCTCTTACAAGAGGTCATTAGAAAGAGGCCATTACAGGCTGTTGATTTTCTATCCTTAGTACAAAAATACAAATACCAATCCATCTTCACTTGTTATCGATCCATCAGTTAAAATTATATTCAAAAATTCCACTATTTAAGTTTGAGATGAATTATTCAATTTTTGGGGTACAGAACTCCTATTAGAGCTTATCTTTGTCAATTAAAAGGACTATTACTCTTACCGATCTACGTAAAGAATCTTCCTTATGGGGTATTTCCTGAGTTATTGTTTATGGGTAATAGCATAAAACTGTGAGATGAAAGTCTCATGTTGAATGTTGGGGTGGCGCTACAAGAGCATTTTCCCAAGTTTCGGAGGTGGATAGGGAACGGTAAACTAACATTTAACTGTGAAAAGTGTACAGTAATCCGTTCGCGTCATCATAAAAATTAAAGTAGATTTTGAACACAGTTAATATTGAGTCTCAAAATAAGTAATGGTGTCAAGTTCAAACCCTATAAGGAATGCATTAGGGCAGTGAGTCTTTAGACTTTAAAGTATGAGAAACTCAGTCATAACCTAATAATGACTCACAATGTGTTAAGTAATTTCGGACGTTCTCTGAAGAGCTCATTGAAGATCAATCCTGGAATACCCTATATATGTGAGTGGTTCGAGCAACCTCCTTAGTGTCTTCCAAAAAGTAACTTGATGTATTCTTCAAAACATGTAGCGGTTTCTTGTAATAATTTGCAGGATTTAGGTCAAGGCCGATACCAATGCACTCGACTATACTACTAGAATAATAGACAATCCAATATTGTGGATTTCCATGATGTGACTACCTACTCTGTCAGATCTTACGTAGAAATCACATCATTGTCTATACTAACTCATTCTACTTTGACAGTTAGCAGTATGCTTTTTATAAACCTTTGGAGGACCTATTTAAATCGGAGACAGAATAATATATTCGACATGGTGATTAAGAGGTTACATAAAGTGACAATATCTGCATGACCGAGCCACTCTGTTCAGCTTAAGTGTTCCCGCCTTGGTAAGATTCCATATAATATAGAAAGAAAAAGAGACAGACTTTTTATGATATAGCTTTTCCCATAATCGCGTTTCTTATTTCAAAGGCGTGACTGCTGCTTCCGGGAGGAGTTTGAACCACTAGATATCCAGCTGGCAAGTGGAGATTTCCGAAACATTACTTTACTTTAAAGGATTTAGCATCATCCCTTCAGTAAGTGTTTGCTTTCAAATAAATGTCAGTGAAATCTAGCCAAAGGACAAAATCGATATCAATGCCCGAGGTTGGACATGATAGTTTCAGATGAATTGAGTATTGGGTAGAATGTGGGTATGAAAAATATGAAAGGTATATACATTTGTAATATGAAGTAGTGGGGTTGAAACAAGTTGCGTGTGTGTGTGGTGTATCTGGATTGTACAGAACATAAATAAGGTCAAATGTGGCTGTTTGGATAACCAGTCCAAGTTGGATGAATATATTCATGTCTTCTTTCCCTGTTGAGGGCAGAGGGATTTAGCATTATGTGAAATGCTTCTGCTACTCATCTCTTTCTATGGTTGGAAAAGCCTTTCTGAATTATTTTGATGATTTTAATATCAATTTTGTGATTAGTGAAAATAAAATGTACTAGTATTGCGGATTTAACTTGTAAACTTCATAATTCCATAGGATTATTAAGAGGTTTTCTTATGTAACTTACGTGTTTTTTCCCACGGGTAAAATTCTAACGTGAAGACTCTCCAATATAGAACACATCATAATCTACAAAACCTAATTTGTAAACACAATTTTGTGTATAAGTTAACAGGATCTTATCTTTTATTCTTACTTACTTACTTACTTACTTACTTACTTACTTACTTACTTACTTACTTACTTACTTACTTACTTACTTACTTACTTACTTACTTACTTACTTACTTACTTACTTACTTACTTACTTACTTACTTACTTACTTACTTACTTACTTACTTACTTACTTACTTACTTACTTACTTACTTACTTACTTACTTACTTACTTACTTACTTACTTACTTACTTACTTACTTACTTACTTACTTACTTACTTACTTACTTACTTACTTACTTACTTACTTACTTACTTACTTACTTACTTACTTACTTACTTACTTACTTACTTACTTACTTACTTACTTACTTACTTACTTACTTACTTACTTACTTACTTACTTACTTACTTACTTACTTACTTACTTACTTACTTACTTACTTACTTACTTACTTACTTACTTACTTACTTACTTACTTACTTACTTACTTACTTACTTACTTACTTACTTACTTACTTACTTACTTACTTACTTACTTACTTACTTACTTACTTACTTACTTACTTACTTACTTACTTACTTACTTACTTACTTACTTACTTACTTACTTACTTACTTACTTACTTACTTACTTACTTACTTACTTACTTACTAACTTACTTACGCCTGTTACTCCCGGTGAAGCATAGGCCGCCGACCACCACTCTCCAACCCACTCTCTCCTGGGCCCTCTTTTCTAGTTCCATCCAATTCTTGTTCATTCTTCTCATGTCTATTTCCATTTCTCAGCGTAATGTGTTATTTGGTCTTCCTCTTCTCCTTTGGCCTTGACGATTCCATGTGAGGGCTTGTCTTGTGACGCAGTTAGGTACTTTCCTCAATGTGTGTCCTATCCACTTCCATCGCTTCTTCATGATTTATTCCTCCACTGGGATCTGGTTTGTTCTCTCCCACAGTAGGTTGTTGCTAATAGTGTCCGGCCAATGGATCTGAAGTATTTTGCGTAGACAACTGTTAATAAACACTTGTATTTTCTGGATGATGAATTTCGTAGTTCTCCAAGTTTCCATCCTATTCAGTAGAACTGTCTTGACATTTGTATTGAAAATTCTGATCTTGGTGTAGATTGACAGATAGTTGTTTTGATTTCCAAATGTTCCTCAGTTGTAAATATGCTGCTCTTGCTTTGCCGATCCACGCTTTCACATCTGCATTAGATCCACCCTGTTTATCATTGATGCTGCCCAAATATGTAAAGGTTTTTACATCTTCCAAATCTTCTCCGTCAATTGTGACTGGATTGGTGCATGACGTGTTGTATCGGAGAATCTTGCATTTACCTTTGTGTATATTGAAACCTACTGCTGATGAGGCTGCTACTACACTGGTCGTCTTCTCCTGCATTTGTTGTTGCGTTTGGGATAGAAGGGCCATATCATCTGTAAAGTCTAGTTCGTCCAACTGCATCCTATCTGTCCACCGTATCCCGTGTTTCCCTTCAAATGCTGACGTCTTCATGATCCAGTCGATCACCAGGAGAAGGAGAAAAGTAGGGAGTAAGCAACCCTGCCTGACACCGGTCTTTGCCTCGAACGAGTCTGTCAATTGTCCCCCATGCACAATTTTGCAGTTTAATCCATCATAGGAATTCCGTATGATATTGACTATTTTCAAAGGCACGCCGTAGTATCGAAGTAGCTTCCATAGTAATGTTCTGTCCACGCTATCAAATCCCTTTTCGTAATCAATGAAGTTGATGTAGAGTGATGAATTCCATTCAATCGATTGTTCCACAATGATCCATGGAGTTGCGATTTGGTCTGTACACGATCTATCTTTACGGAATCCTGCCTGTTGGTCACAGAGCTGGGCGTCTACGCAGTCCTTCATCCTGTTTAACAATACCCTGTTGAAGACTCTTCCTGGTATTGAGAGAAGAGTGATGCCCCCGTAGTTATCACACTTACTGAGATCGCCTTTCTTCGGTATTTTGATCAGGAATCCTTCTTTCCAGTCTTTTGGTACTTGTTCCTCATCCCAAATCTTATTGAAGAGAATGTGGAGTATCCTTGCAGTTGCCGCCACGTCTGCTTTTAGTGCCTCTGCTGGAATGTTGTCTGGTCCCGATGCTTTGCCACTCTTGATTTGTCCGATGGTCATGCTGATTTCTTCAATTGTTGGTGGGCCAACATTGATTGGGAGGTCCGTGGGAGCTGCTTCGATGTTGGGTGGGTTCAGTGGAGCTGGTCGATTCAAGAGTTATTTGAAGTGTTCTACCCACCTGTTTTGTTGCTTTACGATGTTGGTGGTTACCTCGCCTTCCTTACTTTTCACTGGTTGTTCTGGTTTGTGGCGATTTCCAGAGAGTTTCTTTGTCGTGTCATACAATTGTCTCACGTTCCCTTCTCTTACAGCCTTTTCCGCCGTCGTTGCTAAATCTTCCATATATTTACGTTTGTCAGTCCTGATGCTCCTTTTCACTTGTTTGTTTACTTATGTGTATTCAGCTTGTGCCTTGCCTTTTTCTGCTCTTGTTGGGCTGGTATTGATTGCTGCCTTCTTGTTCCTCCTTTCTTGAATCTTATCCAGTGTATCAACGGTGATCCATTCCTTGTGGTGGTGCTTCTTGTGACCCAGGACCTCATGACATGTTGAAGTGATTGCCTCTTTGATCCCCTTCCAGTTGCTGTCCACAGTAGTTCCTTCTCCATTGAGTAGATCATGAAAGGCCTGGAACTTGTTGCTGAGGACTATCTTGAATTTGTTGAGTTTGTTAGTATCCTGAAGAAAGACCGTATTGAACTTTTGTGATATTGTCCGCCTCATTGTCCAGTGCTTCTTGAGTTTCTTTTATTCTAACTAAAGCGTTTATTAGATTGTCCGTTGTCTTACAGAAGGCTTTGAGTTCGCAATTTTTCAAGATGTATTGCAATTCTTCTGTCGCACTCTGGCGGTAAGAGAAAACCACAGTATCAATCCAAGAACCTTCATTAGGATTATTATCTGCGGAACAGTTCCGTTTTATCATATTTTTAGCAGTATTCTTAGGAAAATTATTAAACCATGTGATTGTTTATTATATCTTGGTTACTCTTCCGAAAGGATTCAGGGCTAGAGAAATGTTTGCACTGCATAGACGTGCAGAGTTAAAATCAATATGCCAATTTGAATGTGTCGGTTTTCAATATATGGCTAGATTTATAATACCATTAGAATTCCTTTCAACTAAACAGCCTAAGAAAGGTTGTTCACTATGTTTATCTTCCTTTTTGAAAGTGAATTCAACTATAAAGTTCAATTAAGTTATTCCAATCGAGTTTATTATTATCTTACTAAACATAAACTGCGTGTTACGGTAAAATTCTAACTCTTGGTTTCAAAATCTTGCTAATCGAAGATTAATTACAATTAGCTATAACAGTTTATGCTAGCAACAATAATTGACCCTTATACAAATTTGAAGTATAAGAACATGTTAGTATTCGTCAAGTTTTCCCTACATATTGTATTTAGTTCTGATTATTTAATAATTTCCTAACATCAACTGAGAGGTCCGCATCATTTAGGCCACAGTTTCCCGTACATTTAGAGATAAAATAAGAGTTTAGGGGTGTACCGTTCTCATAAGAAGTAACCGAACAATTATGTCTATTTCCTTTGTCTAACTGCAGAATGAAGGGGTAATATCATCCAACTGTTCTTTACTCCAAATCGAAAATTAGACGTTATTAATATTGATACAATAAAACAAATTGTTCACAAGTGACCATTTTTCAGTTTTTTCGTATGATTAATTTGTCTCGGGAGTTTCAACTGTATTAGCATGATATTTTAACACTATTTGTTACGCAAATTCTACATAATCATGAAAAACATGGAGTTAACAGTTAAAGTGTGAACATGTTTTTCGAAAAATGTTCTATACGTTCAGTAGTTCCCTCGCTTTAAAATTAACCATCACTAAGATTATCAGTAAAGTTAAAAAACCAGAATCAAATGAACTGAAGCTGACAGTTTGCTCTCTTAATAATTGACCAAAGACTGGAACATCATGCCTATAATCACATGTAGATTCAATGATTTTTATAACAAAATGAATACCACATTTTTTTATAACACTTTACAAGATTTATTGTTTCTCTGTATCAGTGGTAAGAAACGAATATGATTGTTTGGTTGTACTAATACATAGTCTATCGCTATTCTTAAAAATAAACGTTATCTCTGTCGTCTGTTCTTCCACTTTATTGTCCACGGACTATGGTTGAAGATATTAATAGTGTTACAGCATCCTTCTGGACCATCCTACACTAAATTGGAGTTTTGGCCCGGATTATTATAAAATAATGCTATCGGATTTACGTTGAGATTGTAGTGCGGCGTCGAATCGCGGTTGACTATGATCACCACTACAAAAAGGTTGCGTACATGATATCAGAAGGCGATTGGAAGTTGTAGCGATATATATTTGTTGGCGATCTCGTAGTATCGAAAGAATACCAAGATCGAGCCAAAAGCGTACAAGCGGAGTCACTGAGCAAACATAAGTTCGTGCAAGGTCACAATCAACGGCAGGAAGAATGTCTTTGGTACATTTAAACAAACGAGTACAGTAAAACAATCACTGGTACAATTGCTTATAATAATAATTGTGTCCATTAAACCAATCTCGTTCCGTTGATAAAAGTAGGTCACTACAAGACTATAGTTTATAGACGGCTTTTGAGTGACGCTACATTGACCTTGATAATACCCACTTACCGACTGGGTTATAGATTTGTATGAGGAATCAGGATTAAGGTTTACAGCAGTACGTTAGGATTAGAATTTAGATTCAGGATTTTTTTAAAAACACAAACTGACATCAGCTATAATGTCAAAATGTTATTTAGTGAAATGAATGGATGAATTTTACACCAAAATCCAAGACTTGTTATCTTAAATCTGGTTGTTTCGTCTATAAATTGTGGTCTCATTGGATTTGTCTTCCTCATCACGCCGGTGGTGTTATCACGTGCAAAGGAATCGTTGTTGATCAAGAGAACTCATTTGTGGTTGTTATTTCAGAAGGAGCTTGTGAGCATTATTGATTTCGTAACAGTTGTTCTCATTTTGTTTTTTAATGTACTATTTTGTTGTAAGTGTTACTTGTTATGGTGTTAGTCTTTTTTGGTATGTTATTAGTAACTGTGAGTATTGTTATAACATAAATAAGCTCTTTTACTGGGTTTCATCACATGTCCGAATACATTTTATGAGTCCCATTAGTGCATTGTGGTGGTCGGTATTCAGTATAGTCCTTAAACTTCGTATACAGTTCGTCATGATAACCGTCACTAGATGACGCCCCAACGGTATATTAATTAGAAGGCGAATACGAAGTGTTGATTACGTTTATTATGGGATCATGCACGCAGATATTCAAAATTACAGGTGCGTTAAGCAAGCATGAAACAGTTGTGCTGAAAAGCGTGCAGGAAAGCGAGCTAGCGAGTGAGTCAGCGAATACGAGTACAAGTAAGCGAGTACGAGTAAGCGATTGAGAGAGCAACGAAAATGAATAACATGAACATATATATACATAGTGAAATGAATGAATCATCGAATCAATTAAGCGGTTAGTAGTAAGGCTAGCAGTGTGAATAAATGCGTAGGCAGTAAGCAATGGTTCAAACATACATGTTCTCACATTCGCAACAATGATAACGATACAATGATACAGATAAGTTGTTGTTGTTGTTGTACAGATAACTCAGTTCGTTAATAAGTTAACAAAATGACTAAACCGAATGAAATGTGAACAAACTAAATTGCACGTCAGTTGCTACAGGATGACATCAAGAAAAAATTGGACACTGTAATAGACAGTGAATAACAACCATCAGAAACTCAAAAAGATTCTTATTCAAATGTTATATCTGTAATGCATTATGTATAGACAGAAGTATTTTTGATAGGTGTTCAGTATTGATACATAAAATATTTGATAAAACATTAGGCCATATCTATTTGATGTTTATTTAAAGAATGGTGATAAACTACTGACCTAATTTCGTAGTATTAATAAACTTTTAGCGAGCAAATTATATTGTTTCAGTAACAAAACAACTGATTGGTTACATGACTTGTACTTATTAAATACCACTCTAAAAGTCCATTGTTGTTAAGTCAGTTTGTTTGTAAGTGTAACATGTGACGTTGAGGAAGTTGGAGGTGATTGAATGATTTAGACAAGAAATCCGTTGATTATAGTTCAGACACCTTGTAAACTTCTATAAACCTAATATGAATCAGTGACTGGACGGTGATTTACAGGTGAATACATTTGATTCACAAGTAAAGCGCTTAAACGATCGGTTTTAGAAATACAAATGACACTGAAATTATGATACTATAGCAGCTTTTATGTCATTACACACCTCAGGATTGATTCTAATATTTGGGCAAATTTCATTGAACCAGACATCACGTCACTATTGAATTATATTCACGATACTGATAGCTTTGTTCTCTTTATAGGAGATTGTGATATTCAGTAAACAAACCCTTATAATTATAAACCTATTAGCCTCATGTGTTATTGTGTGGGTATCTAAACCATTATTATTTCATATGATGCCTGTGTCATTACTGGGCTGTGTAGCATGAATTAAGTTAACGATTGCAAGGAGTGATATGTTGAGTAGGCACATTCACTGTCTTTGTTTCTAATCTCTTAGTTAGTCTGACGAAATGAATATATGGAACCTAAGAATCCCAAGTACCCTGAATCAACCGTCAATATACATTTCCTTCATACTGATGTGTGGACAAGAATGATGATGGTTGGTTGTCTGCTTAGTCAGACACTTGGATAGTCTGAAAAGGGTGTCAGATGAGTTATATATCCCCCTATCTTTATTATTACTTATTGTTCACTTACCATTGATTTTTCATTGCTGTTGGATTGTGTCAGGTTGTTGGTGTGGAAATATATTTACGTTTTGGTCAGGCTAATCACGTGTTCTTGATCATCTGAGTTGTGTTGAAATCCTGTAGAATAGACACTGGGAGAGAATCTAGTGTAGATATTCATTTAATGTAAATTAACGTCTTATACGTGGAGACGTGGAAACTCAACCGTTATAACATCAAACGAAGTAAAACACGAGCGTTATGACACAGGGTCTACACTATCACTGTTCGATCACATTAAAGACAGACAATCAGCACAAAATTATAATACGGAATTTGAACAGACAGATATGATGCTTTGCATAATTACATCAAAATACCACATTCCCTCCTTGTGAGATGTTAGATATTTATTTGTACCAATTGGGAATAGACTTCACTTGCAATTAATTGATAATTACGTTATTTCCAGCGTTTAACTAAGCACCACGTACATCGTCCAGTTTTCTCCTGTACGTGCGACTAATAGCCTGGACTAATTTCTAATGCCCAAGCAAGCCAAAAAGAAGAAATAAAGGCGAAAATGTGGGAAATTAAGGGGAACTGCGCTAAAAAGTTCTCCTTTTTCTCCTGCATTGGCGAAATGGTACGACATTTCCACTTTTAGTCGCTTTAGGTTTGAAATATCGCTGAATTTATGCTGAATTGTTTCCATTTCGCTTAAATACATACAGAATCATATTCTCTTTGTTTCAATTCACGTACAACTGTATGCTCTTAGCCCAAACGTCTCACATGTTTGCTTTCACTTTCATCACAAAACAAACGTTTAGAAAAAGTGAACTAGATTTTTAAAGAAGATGGTATAGAGTTATAACGCTGTTGGGTTTATAGTTCTGTTCATTCCTTCGATACTAATCGCTCAGAAAGATATTTAGTAATCAAGTCAACTCAGATTATGGTAGTTGTCAAAAAAGGAACTTTCAAGTAGCGTTCATTACATATCTGTTATTATCATTATTCTATCATTCAATACATAACTTGGTTTAGAGTGTTTTGTTTTCTCCGCTTATTTTTATTCAGATACTACCATTTCTGTCATGACTTTATGTCCGGCTAGTTATCAAGTGATTTATCCACCAATCAAAATACGACCTATACAATCTTATCACTGTGCCAAACCAATGACGTTCAACCGGTATGAGCAGCTTAGCGTCCTTAATGGTCCTATGTTCGCCTAACCCGTCCACTTGAGTCCAGAACACCAATACCAGCTTCCACTGTGCGAATCATTTTAATTGATCAGTCTTTTGTTGGCGTATGTGCATCCTGTGCGGACTGTCTCGGTGTTACCTGAAGTCACAAGCATTCTAAGCAAAGATGGATAGTGACTAGCAGTGGGATTCAGGATAAGTGTTTTATCCTATTCGGGACTCGTAAGATGAATGTGCTTGCATTTCAGAGTTAATGTCCACTCTGGGACTCGAACCCACTGTCGTTCGCTTCGAATGCCACCGTGTTATTCACTTAGCTACTGACTCTTGATAGCCAACTGCTTTTGCAATGGGGTGAAATTATATTCACTTGGTGTTGATTTACTTTTATCTTCCCCTTGTTATTTAGGTCTGTAGTTGATCACTCTCCTGTTCTCAGAGTGAACATCAACTCTGAGATGAAACTACATCTAGCTGACGAGCCCCAAGTAGGACGAAACGCGCGTCCTGTATTCCACTGCTAGCCACTATCCATCTTTGCTTACAATAGAAATAGTAATCAATTCCCAATCATTTGCGCTATATACCTATGATCTTAAACTTTAGTTTTAGACGATAGAAAGTCGTTACTCAGTGGAGTATAATCGTATCTACCCTTTTTAATTCTAATAACAATATGATTAACTCATTAGAGCAATGAAATTTTGAACTGACACAAGAAATAATCAACATGAAAAATACGTAATACATTTATGCTACTTATAAAATTAATAGTAGTTCAAATACAACAATAAAATAATAATACAGAATTTACACGTTTGATATGTATGGGTTATTATTGAGTGAAATAACTTATTAGTCACCTTAGATTGTTTGACCTGAAGAGTTGAAGGTTAGAAATTTATTAAAATTAAACAAAAAAGCTTCCTTATGAGTTATAATGGTGTAAATGTCCTTTTTTAAAAACTATATTTATCTAATCCAATCATTCCAGCTCCATGTTTAAATGGTATCCCAGTTCGTCGATAAAATGAATCTTCAATAACACATTGACGTCCAAATTTTCTAGATTGTGCAGTTGATTTACTAATTAAATCAGCATGACCCCAACCATATTCCATTGAACTAAGTACAGGAAATTGGAATTTATCTTCTAAATTTAATTTATAACGATCATGAAGATAAAGATTCCTGAAAATATGAAAAAAAAATTATAAAGTAAATCGATTCAATATGATCATCTTATGGATTATGACTTAGTGTTTGTTATATCCGAGCGAAGATTAAGACATGAGGAACTTCTGAGACATATGAATTGACTAATATTATCTATACATTCTTATGGTATAACTATTCAATAATTAGATTATGTATATTTATATTTCCCACATTATAAGCTTTATTTTGACCTATAATTTATAATTGTACGAGTTACTGTTCTTAAGCTGTGTTCAGTTTATTGACTACTGCCTCCCACATTCACAATCACTTTTCGGCTTTATTGTGTATGAATGTTATTTCCTATTTGATGGTGTGTGATGTGGCCTGTTTGATTGATATATAAACCCAGTATGTGTAAAATAAGTGATTCAGTTTCAGTTTCAGTTTGGGAAGGACAGGAGGCTCGATGGCCTGTGTTAGTCCTAGCAATGGTGGTCCCTCAGTTGATTCAACTTTCTTTTGAAAGAATCGACGAATCGAGCCTCAACCACGTGCTGAGGTAAGGAATTCCACTCGTTGATGATTCGGTGGGAAAGTCGATGGTCAACTGACAGGTAGTTTGTTCTCGGCTTATGAACTTTTTTGGAGTGTCCTCGTTAATTCTCTGTTTTGAAAGACAAGAAAAATGAGGGCATATCAGGTGCAAATTTGGCACTAAGCAATTTGAAAACTGTAATCAAGTCGCCTCTAGTTCTGCGATATGACAACGGGAAAAGGTTCAGCTTGGCCAGTCGAGCTTCATACGGAAGCTTCGCTATTCCGGGAATAAGCTTAGTTGCCGTTCTCTGAACCTTTTCCAGAAGCTCACTGTTTTTTTTAAGCAGGAGCTTGCCGCTTGTATGCAGTACTCAAGTCTAGGACGTACGAACACTATACAAAGTCAAAAACTTCTTAGCGTCAACATGACTTAAAGCCCTACGTATTGACCATAAGGTTCTAAAACCTTTGGCGGCTATTGCACGGCAGTGTGCAGTAGTCTTTAAGTCTTGGCTAACGATGACTCCTAAGTCATTATATGTCTGGACGACAGGTAGCTCAGTGTTATTCATCGTGTATGTATCTGTGCCTTGATGACCGATGTGCATCACAACACACTTGGAAGTATTTATCGGCAACTGCCATGTTTGAGACCATTCAGATAATTTCTTCAGGTCATTTTGAAGTTCCAAGCTATCACTCTTACATCGTATCGTTTTCCATATCTTGACATCGTCAGCATATAGCAAGACCGATGATGATAGGAGACGGGGAAGGTCATTTACATACAAGAGGAATAGCACTGTACCCTGGGGCACTCCACTAAGCACATTTCTCCAGCTAGATAACTTAGAGTTCACCCGAACTCTTTGTTGACGCCCAACTAAGAAGTCTTTTATCCACATAAATAGATTGCCTCCAATCCCGACATTTCTTAACTTATATAACAGCCGGTTGTGCGGAACTTTGTCAAAAGCTTTGCTAAAATCAATGAAGGCTACGTCTACAGGTAGCTTTTGATCCTTAAGAGCGCACCAGCTTTCACGAGCCACTAATAAGTTAGTGAGACAAAAGTAACCTATTCTGAAACCGTGCTGCTTCTCCGAAAGGATCCGGTTTTTATCGAGATAGTTAAACGGCTCCTTCCGAATAATCTTTTCTAATATTTTAACAACCACACTAGATTGGATTCGCATAGTGGAAGCTGGTATTGGTGTTCTGGACTCAAATGGACGGGTTAGGCGAACATAGGACCATTAAGGACGCTAGGCTGCTCATACTGGTCGAACGTCATTGGTTTGGCACAGTGCTACGATTGTATAGGTCGTATTTTGATTGGTGGATAAATCACGTGATAACTAGCCGGACATAATGTCACAACAGTGTTGATATGCAGAAACCATTCATAATATAAAACTAAAACAAGCGTTAATCAGATAGTTGTAATACGATTTAAAACTGTTACACGAGTATGATTTTTAAATGATAGAATAAATTTATAAACCAGGTTGATGCATTTAATGGCATTGCACTTTATAAGGTAGATAGATTGATTTAAAAGCTTTTATTATAACTCTGGACAACATCATTAGTGTCTCCTTCTATTTAATGTCTGTATTGTTCTTGAATAATACTGGAATTCATGTTTGGTTAGATTTTTGATAGAACTATCCTTTCGCTCTTGATTCAGAAACGATCACAATGACGTGGGTGGTGTATACACTCTTTGTCCTCCTTTAAATCGTGAAATTAAAATCGCTTTATATCTTTCTTTCTACGAACTAATTCTTTCTTCCTGTATTATATCCTTATACACAATCTTTCTTTTATATATTACTACCATTGAAGTGACTACTTCTATAACTTTTATGTTCATCTTGTTGTGCAACTTGGACCGATGCACATATGTGCCTGGTCCTACGTTTTACCAGACTGACTGACTCAAGTAAGTGTCATTATTAGATTTACCGTATAGATAGAAATAAATGAGAATGAAGGCAGGGTCGTGGATACGCACTGTTGAGGAGTCCCACAATAGGATGAAACAGCCGTCCAGTGCTTCCAAGTTTTCTGAAGTGTTCTAGCTTCAATTCACTCATGATTTCAACTGTTGAAGTCACTACAATCTCCACGACACCCCTTCTGATACGAACGAATATTTGCCAAAAATCAGTATAGAAATATTGGAATTTATTTACTGTTGAAACCTACTAAGGATATGTTCAAATACCCTCCCCCCTCTTATTATACATCCTGGTTATTCAACTTTTTGTATCCATATTCACATATAATTATGTGAATTTATAAATATAATAGAATTTGATACAGGCTGTTTAGCTTTGTAGCATAACGGGGAATTTCTTTCAATCAGAATAATTTTCCTTGTTTAACAGCTTGTGAACCTAAATCTGAACTTTCTTTTCAGTTTAACTATGTCTCTTATTGTCTATATTTAAACACTGTAAAAGGTTTTAGCACTTCCCTATACCTTATATATCGTAACATAAATCAATTGTCTACTAAAGTTTCGAATATCAATAAACTCAAGGACATTTTTGTAATTTTATATTAATTTCAATGGTTGAGGTCATAAGTCAGTTGAAGCTAGACCACCATGGAAAACATGGAAACATTGGACGGCCGTTTCGTCCTATTGTGGGGCACCTCAGAAGTGCACATCCACGACCTCGTCCCCTGCGAGATTCCAACCCAGGACCTACTGGTTTCGAGCGCGAGCACTATAATATCCACAAAACCCATCTGATATTAACTTTGTATTATCCGATTATCAAAATATTTTTAAAATTCCGTTTCGTCCAATTCAATGGTTAGTTCTGAATTCGTTACAATTGGTTGTTTATTTCGTAAAATTGATATAAAATATCGACAGAGCACCTTTTCTTCAACTTATGAACGATAGTAACATACAAACTGTTATAACTTGTGGCCTGAGTGCCCTGTTAATGTATAGTGTAATGATACCGCCAATTAGATAACAGTGATTTATCGACCGGATCAATGACGAATAAAACACGTACGAGCAGTCTAGAGTCCTCATTGGTCCTGCTTCCTGCCTAGCCCAGCCAGTTAAGTCCAGAACACCAATCTCAACCTCGGCGATACGAATCGTTTATTTCAAGCATACTCGGTTTATATACCAACCAGACAGATCACATCGAGCCGCAAAATATAAAACAACAGTTGTACAAGATTTAGCTAAATGTGGCTATGAATAAGGCAGATAATAATTAATAGACTGAGCATAACTTAAGAATAGTAAATCGTACAATAATAGTCTATAAGTCAAAATAAAGCTCATGATAAGAGGAACACGAATATGAATAGCTCAGTTACACAATAAAAATATACGCATAGTATTGGTCCATAAATGGATTCCAAAAGTTACCATTCATCATGTTTATCGGGACATAACACAAAGTACGAGCTCTATCGTTTCTCACGTTGTAACAGAAACAGATAACGTATTCTTAAATACATTGTATCTCTTAGCGTTCCAATCACTTGAAGCGTTAAAGAGCTCCATCAGAATTTGTGAAAGAGTTACGTACTGCCATTATGAAGTGAGGGATTTTCATTTCCATAGAGATCAGAAGCTGTATATTAAATTTGTATGTTGGAGAAATGACCGTAGAACACCTAACGGTTCCTCACAGCCAATTAGACGAAGGAGGTAATTCGATTAATGTTATTATATTTTTTCATGAAGGACTTCCATGAACACTCATTGTCCGGCCTTCTTCTTTTGTAAGTTTATTAAAAGTTACTAAACTGTTGTTCGTGGGAATGTGCATCACAATCATGAGTGCAGTAGTAATTCTTGGATGTTCAGGTTAACGGAAGCTGAATTTGAAACAGTGGGACCACTTCTGATTTCTGGGACAGTAGCATTCAATATTGTGCAATTCGCTTACCAATCTTATGGAATGAGCCTGAATGCTCAAGATGTAATGCCGTTTCAGATCAAAGCTTCCACTTCCGTTGACCCAACAGACGGCAGTTATCAACTATGAAAATAACATCGATTTAGATGTAAAGACGAGGAAGAAATTGTTTCTATTAACTCGTAAGAGTTCATTGAACGAGACAATGGCGAACATGTCTATGACAACAAACTGTGTGATATTTGAAATCTTACGCAGCCGCCAAGTGAAACTGATGATGGAAGTGCTTGAAATTTTTTCCTTGCGAAACAATGTTTCGATCAACAGTTTCCATTTCTACCCTTTCAAATAAAATCTTTTTCAAACCCTTTTCTAGATTGAACTCAACGGAAATCCTGATAGCTGAGGTAGAGCCATATCCATGCATAGGCTTCCTATAGATACTACTTGGCATGTTCAATACATTTTCCTTTCTATTCATAAATAGATATAAAAAGATAATCAACTATTCTATTCATTTATCATATAGAAGAAAGATTCCTGTCAAGTTTATGCAGAGATGTTTTCAACATTATCATTTATTGAAACTACAAAATCCTATCTATAGTTATCTGACAAATGTTAATCGGTGTACAAGGGTTTATATTATCCTACTGTTGACCACCCTTATTTGAAATAAGTGTATCCTAAGTGGATGGATTATTACAACCATCTTGCATTATGATGTTGATGTTAGCCCCCGACTCACATTACTTACTTATTGACTTACGCCTGTTACCCCCAATGGAGAATAGACCGCCGACCAGCATTCTCCAACCGATGGTAATTTAACTCTAAATATCAACAGTATAATATAAATCTTAACGAATAAACATCATATTTATTAAGTTAGTCACTATCTAGGATCAGTAGTTTACTGACGTTTTAGTGATGTATAATGGTATCAAGTCATTGTGTGAATATCAATTATTAGAATATACCGTATAATAATCCATGAAAAGCGATGTAAAGTATAAACATGATAATCATTTATTAATAAGAAATGTAAAAGACTAATAAAAATCAATTTTTAGTAGATATATTCATGAGTCAGTTGAAGCTAAACCATCATGGAATACCTGGGAGCAACGGAAGACCGTTTCGCCCCATTGTGGGACTCCTCAGTAGTGCTCATCCATAATTCCGCCTTGCAAGATTCAAACCCAAAGCCTATCAATCTCACACACGTACACTTAACTTCTAGACCACTCAGCTGGTCAACATCCAACAATGTTAATATCTAACTTCAATTAATCATCATAATAAACGTATCCATTTCATCTTATAAAACTTACCGTCCTTTACCTTCTTTTGATATTCCTTCATATAATAATTTCAATACTTCTGGTGATGGTTTAAACATATCTGGTCCAATAGTTAATTCTTGTTTATTCTCTCCTTCTATTATCTTATCATTATCATCATTGGAAACAATTTCATTCGATTCTTTCATAAGATCTTCTTCATTATTTTTTATATTTAATTTTGATAAAATAGTTGATATATTCGGCACAGATCTATCCATCATATTTGATGTTGTCAATAAAGTGGAATCATCTAATTTCTTAGCTTCTTGACATTTTAAAAACCAATTCAATTGTGATATAGTTTCTTTTTCATATAATTCTTCTAAAACTTTTTGTGATCTTGTATCCGCTGGATATGATCTTGACATTCTGAATTAATTAAATGATATCAAATGAATGACAAATCAATACTTTCAATGAATGAAATCGTTATCTCTACACAAATTGATTACCTTTATATATATATACAAAAATAAATAAATAATCAATAATTAGGAGAACAAACAACATTTACACCATGACAACTAAAAGTGAATGAATAAATAGAAAAAAAAATTTTTTTTTAAATTATTTTCTCATTGGTTCTTTGTTTACTTGGTTACGTAATGTTTCTTTTCTTTTTGTTTCTTTTCTTTTCTCTTTTTTTTCTTTTTTCTTCATCTAAAGAAAGTAAGATAAAATTTGTTTCCATTAAATTATAATGCGATGGTTGCTATTAGCAACAATGATCAATCCAATATAATCGATATCATTCAAATATAAAAGTACTTTAATAATAATAATAATAGTATCATCTATCATTTCATTGATCTTATTGTTTGTTTGTATCTTCTTCTTATTCATTTAGGATTGTAATTGAATAGTCTGTTGTTAGTATATGTGTATCTTATGCAGATGATTATTAGTGGTAGAATCTAGTTTGATGCGCGTTTCATCCTATTTTGGATTTGTCAGTTGAATGTACCTAAGTTTCAGTGTGAATGTTCACTCCGAAACTTGAAGACAGTATTGTTTGTTTCAAACGCCATTGTGTTATTCACTTAGCTACTGACTTCTGATAGCCAATTGCTTTTACAATCGAGGGAAATTATATTCGTGAGGGAATTCTCGGAGTTCTAGTGAGAAGCTGTGACCAGTGGAGCTAATCCATGTCGGGTAGAGACAGGTATCTACCTAAGTATAATGGAAGATGGTTGCGCAATTTCGTGGATTGGTTGATGTCAGACACGAACAGCATTGGGTGCCGGCTCAGTGGTCCAGTAGGCTAAGCGTTTGCGCGCAGGACCGAAGGCTTCAGGTTCGAATCCCGCGAGCGGGATCGTGGATGCGCACTGCTGAGGAGTCCCACAATAGGACGAAACGGTCGTCCAGTCCTTCCAGGTTTCCAAAGGTGGTCTAAAATCAATCGGTTCATGATCTCAATCAAAAACTTAATAATCTCCACAACCCCTATAGTAGAAGTTATATTCATTTGATGTTGTTTACTTGAATCTTTCCATTCATTTTTAGGACTGCAATTGATCAGTCTCTTATTGGCATATGTACATACTGTGCGTATTGCCTTAATTTACGAGCATTCTAAGCAAAGATGAATAGCTGCTAGAAGTGGAATACAGTTTGACGCGCGTTTCGTCCTATTTGGGACCTGTCAGCTGGATGTAACTGAGTTTCAATGTGGATGTTCACTCCGAGACTTGAAAACCAATATTGTTCTTTTCAAACGCCATTGTCTTATTCAGTTAGCTGTTGAGTCCTATGACTATCGTTATAAGAAAAATTCTAAAATAAATTTTTTGGAAAAAGAAAGTTTCCTATGAATTACTGACTCACCTTCTTTTGTCCGTTGTTTCTACAAAAACGAAGATTTGAAATGGTTTACTTTATTGTTACCAACTATTTAAGAATTAGTGTTTAGAATAATAGATTTTCAGAAAAAGATACTTGTAAATTGTTGACCAAGTTAAGTCATGGAAATACTTAAAGCTACTATTTAAAAAGCACACTAAGTAATGTTTCAGTGTTACTCACTTACGCCTGTTACTCCTCGTGGAGGAACATAGGCCAACCAATAGCATTCTCTATTGAACTCTGTTCTCGACAATCCTTTCTAATTGCTATTCATTCTTCTGATGCCTACTTCCAATTCTCGACATAGTGTACTTTTTGGCCTTCCTCTTCTCCGTTTCCATCCAAGGTTCTAGATAAGCGCTCGCCTCGTGATGCAGTTTGGTGATTTCCGTAATGTATGTCCTACACACCTCCAAAGTCTCTCCCTAATTCTCTCTTCAGTTAGTAACTGATTTTTTCTCTACCACAGCATGCTGTTGCTTACGTTCCAATCTTCGATAATAACAGTTTGTCTTTTAGTTGGTTTAGCTTAGTTAAATCAACTACTGTCCATCAAAGAATAAATATTTCAAAAGTTCTGTCACATCGATACTTCATGTGAGATTAAATATGATAATGAATGGTACATAGTTAATCATTCTTGTTGTATTATTATTGAAAATTAAATGGAGGTGAAGAGTGTAAATCATTGGATTCCATGCCAGTCGGTGAATGATATCACGTTTTCTTTGAAACTTCAGGGTGTTTGATATGACATTATGTATAGTTGTAGGTGTAAACCTTTGATAATGAACCTTAAAATAAGGTCTAATAACCCCACCTGGAGCCCTTCTCGGGCTACTGCTGGTCCGTAGGCCGGATAAAGGAGGAGGGTTTGACATGGGGTTAGCGACACCATCCCGTAGAAAACTAACTCGCTAAATAAAACGCTAACCAGAAAAAAATAATTCAAACCATTTAAACTCTGCCCTGGGTGTTAGAAGGTCTTTATTTAGAAGAGTTGCGACACCTCATGACGAAAGCCGAGTTCCTAGTCACTAGTCACGAGACTGATGTCCCTTCGAAAAAACAGAGCAACCATTAGTTAAGTAACCATCCAGCTAAGAGAACAAAACTCCATCAAAATAAAGCTTAATAATTATTTTTAATGTTACTTCAAATCTGCTATAATCAATGTCATTTTTCGATAGAGATTACATTTAAACATGTTAAATCCTTGCAAACAAGTAGGACTACTATCAAACTTTATAATGTTGATTTGTCTATTATCATGGTCACTAGGTTATATATGTCATCATTAATTACCTACTACTTTATTTAAGCAAAGATGGATAGTGGCTAGAAGTGGAATCCAGTTTGAAGCGCGTTTCGTTCTATTTTGGACTCGTCAGCCGGATGTATCTACATCCTAGAGTTAACATTTTACTTCGGCACTCGAACTCAGTACTGTTCACTTCAAACGCTATCATGTTATCCACTTAGCGAATGGAATTAGGTTCGATTAACAGAGTGAACATCAACAAGTCTGGGATGGAGGTACATCCAGCTAATGAGTCCCAAATAGGACGAAACGAGAGTCCTAGATTCCACTACTAGCCACTATCCATCTTTGCTTATAATGCTTATGAATTAAGTCAACATCGAGTCAATACGCACATTATGGACATATGCCAATAAGAGACTGATCAATTGCAGTCGTAAAACATCAATAGGAGGATACAAGCAAACAACACCAAGTAAATTTAAAGAATATTCTTTTCGGTAAATTTTCTCCAAGTTCTACAATTATATATATATCCCAATTAATAATCCGAAAAATGGTCAGGTTAAGGGTAAAGTGTATCGTTTATTATTAAAGCATATGAATTTAGGATTGCCAATCAAAAGAGAGTAATCTGAAAGTGGTTTTGTGGATGTTATAGTAATTTAATAGTTAAATTCATGAGTCAATTCAAACTAGACCACTATGGAAAACTTGGAAGCACTGGACGGTCGTTTCGTCGTAGTATGGGACTCCTCAGTGGTGTGCATCCACGATGGTAATGTGAATATAACTCATATGGAATGTTAACTTGAATCAGCTTATATGTCAAGTGGAAATTTTAAGATCCATGATCAAAATAACTATGGGTCAGATAGGGTGTAATTACAATGCGATCAAATGTTTAATAGAAGACCAAGGGAGGAGAAGCGGTTAAAGATATATCTTTTGTACGCATAGCTTTGGTTTCTTCATCCGGATGGCTATTACTTCATCTATTTGAAGGACTTTAAGTCTGACAAGCTTTGGCGAAAATTGCTGACTCGATAAATAATTGAAAAGGATTAGCACTATGACCAGTTTGCACTAAATGGGTCAATATCGAGCTGTTCACTTTATTCACTAGACCTTTGCTTAGCCACATTGGGAGCATGAAAATATAAATTTCTAGAACTTTGACCAACATAACGTGCTTCACAGGAACAGTCGAACTGATAAAAACAAAATGAGATGGTCATTCTGGGTAATTCATCTTTTAGCCTCGGTATCACCATTGGGCGCGTAGGAAATACTTATCGTAGTTCTCTGACGTTGAAATTTCTTTGGATTGTTCTGCGTAATCTCTGGGTTAATATTTCATTAGCCGCATCCTCTCTAAGTTGTAGACGCATAAACAGGGATTTCTTAATCACTGTTTGTATTTCGCCTATTCTCATCTTTGTGATCATATATTTAATTATAAACTTTCTTGGGTAACCCAAGGTGTTTAGCTTTTCTTTATCTATATCCGTAGAACATACAGTGCGTATTCGGTAACAAAGAGAACTTATCAAAAAGAATATTCTTCATCCAAATATTAGTCTTTTAATATGATGGGGAGTCTTCAAACAATTAAGATTACATTCTGGATGAATGAATACTAAAGTTTAGTCATTGAAGTATCAACCAACCATCATATGGAGGTGTGAAATATAAGGGTATGTTGGCAAAAATTGTCCGCATATTCAATTGAAGTAAAGTCAAGTTATACAAAATCATATTATTCACTTGATATTGTTTTACTTGAATCTTCCCATTGATGTTTTTGGACTGAAATTGATCAGTCTCTTATTGGCATATGTGCATACTGTGCGTATGCCTCGATATTGCCTTAATTTACAAGCATTATAAGCAAAGATGGATAGTGGCTAGCAGTGCAATCCAGGACGCGCGTTTCGTCCTGTTTGGGACTCAAGTAAAACAATATCAAGTGAATTCAACTTCAACCCATTGCACAAGCAGGTAGCTATCAGGACTCAGTGGATAACGCGATGGCGTTTGAAGCGAACGGTACTGAGTTCGAGTCCCAGAGTGGACATCAACTCAGATGCGGGTACGTCCAGCTGACGAGTCCCAAACAGGACGAAACGCGCGTCTTGGATTCCACTGCTAGCCACTACCCATCTTTGCTTATAAATCATATTATTGTTACTATAAGTATTGATGAAGCTGTGCTGTAAACTCCAAGACATTCAAATGAACACTATTTGTTATTTTGTCCTCAAAAACTTCAAATTTGTGATAAAACTACTCTTTTAATTGCAGAAAGGATCAATGACAATTTTTATTTTCTTTACTACAAAACTTTACACAGAAAAAATCATCGAGCTTTATTCTCCGGTTTTGGTATTGAATCATATACTACTTAGTATATTTTCAGTAGTATAATTATATTTATAAAATAATTATCCTGGAGCATTACGCCTGTTACTCCTCGTGAAGGAGCATAGGCCGCTCACCGGCATTCGTCATCCAACACTGTCCTGAGCAATCCTTTCCAGCTCCTTCCAGTTCTCATTCATCCTTTCCATATCTGCGTCTATTTCCCGACGTAATGTGTTCTTTGGCCTTCCTCTTTTCCACTCCCCTTCAGGATTCCAGATCAGGGCATACCTCGTGATTCAGTTTAACAATTTGCGCAATGTATGTCCTATCCATTTCCATGATCTATTCCTAATTTCTTCTTCTGCTGGAAGCTGGTTTGTTCTCTCCCACGGAAGGCTGTTGCTGATGGTATCCGGCATGCGAACAATAAATCACTGGTTAATCTTCAAAAGAAAATCATTTAGTTTTGTGTTCTTGAATAGTGAAATGTAATTGTAATTATCTCATTCATACGCCGCGTGAAGGAGAAATTTTTTTCACTAATCTGACTACTCATAAGTAAGTAATATTCTTCTCGATTTTAGGTTACCCCTTCCCCTAAAAACCAGGTAGTAGTGGGCAGCACGTTTGTCCTATTACAGGACAAGCCGGTAATGGTTACTAATAACTTCATTAGGGATTGAATCCAAGACATTTTAGATTTCCTAACCAGTGCTTGATCATTAAAAAGAATAGCGTGATGTCCGTCCGGACACACTTCTAGCATTACAAGTAGGTAATAGGCTCAGTTATATTTATATAGGAATGGTGAGAATTGTTGAATTTTATCGAGATGACGAATTCAAGAACTTCTAAGGGAGATTAGTATGATAAAAAAAAACCCAGAAGTAAGCTTGTTGGTACACTTAAAGAAATAGGATAATTAGACTCTAATTTATTCTGATTTGAAGACTGAATTATTCATCAGAATTTTTCACAAATGTAGATCCTAACATGTAGTGTAGTGTTATGTGTTACAAATGTAATACAATTGATAATCAGTAGTCAGTTTAACATCCAAGACGATGTATATTATCAAACTCATTGAATTTAGATCTTTTAGCAAGCAAACTATCCATTAGCTCTTCAGCCAACTAAGCCCCGAAAATGCTCTGGTACGGCCGAGAGTGGGGAGAGTTAACTCTACCTCTCAAGATGCTCTTATATGGCCACTCGTATACAACCATGTCCGGTACTGTAAACGGATTGGTGGATACGGAGAGTTCACTTGGGCAAGTTGAAAAACCTTGATTCCAAAACACATGGGTTCCAGGATCCTGAAGAAACAAATAGTGTATGAACTTACTGTTAGTCACCGGCTGGCATGGAACTTCATTACCTAATGTTGCTCCATTGTGTTGTAGATTAGACCTTTAGGTCAAAGGTTCCGTATGTGACCCCAACTGCTTTGATCTGGACACCCTTACTGTATCACAAATCACACACAAATCAAGTGACTTGTATGGCGCATATATATTCGATGCCTCTTTGTACCAATAAAAATATAGTCAACTAACTAGTTATTAGTACAGATTATATCCATAAATCTTAATGATATTGATATGATGGAAAGAAAAGTCCATTTTTGATTGATTTACTCATTATGAGTTTTGGTTCAAGATTACTTCCGTTTTGATCCAATGGAATGATTACTCAATGTAGTATTTGTTTTCTTATATGTGATTACATCCTAATTATTCATCAAAATGGGTGTACAACCAATATATGAGTGTATTTTCTACTAGAGTTGTCGTCGTCGTCGACGTGTTTTGGGGTCAATAAATCATCACTTATACCAGTCTTTGTGTTCTTACTTTCACGTCGTGGGAATTGCAGAGGTCCATCGTTCCGAGTATAAGTGATAAGCGTTTCCAACATAACAATCAACGACGACCAGATACAAAAAATTAGCATTAAAAAAGAGTCAAAA
Source organism: Schistosoma guineensis (assembly GCA_944470375.2). Classification (NCBI taxonomy): domain Eukaryota; kingdom Metazoa; phylum Platyhelminthes; class Trematoda; order Strigeidida; family Schistosomatidae; genus Schistosoma; species Schistosoma guineensis. The sequence goes on along the minus strand of OX103892.1, from coordinate 45,730,207 downwards.
CAAGAAGTATTCAAACGACAATTTATAACAGATATCGAAGCTGAATTATTTCTTAGTAAAGTTTAAACATGTAAACCCATAATTAAAATAATAATTAACATAGAAGAAATGATATCCGTATCTTTTTAATTAATTCAGATCAAATTAATTAGATCAATCTGATAGAAAATAATTAAATACTCAGTTACAATGATTGAGGATATCCGTTACCCTTTTATTTCCTTTCTCACCCCCCCCCTTTTTTAAAAAAAATTCTTCTCTTCCGGTATCAATTTTGAATCTTATTACTGAATTAAATAAAAGTAGTATCCAATTGAATGTTCCATATCTTTATTTTTTCTTCTGAAAACAGGTTAATAATACGAATGATTGTCTTATGATTAGAGTATTACTTGAGGCAATAAAGATATATGGTGAAACTAATAATAATAGTAATTCAAAGATAGGATAGATAGATATGTCATGTATAGTTAATTATGATTGATAACTGAATGGTCTTTCTTGTCCTTCCGATATTCAAGGTTACTAATTCTTCTTCCTCTTCTTCTTCTCCTAAGGTCGTTTTCTCTTCAAATAAAAGAACAACTCTGTAATATTCCTATTCATTTTGTTCAATGTGATTGGAAAAAGTAGATATGATTCTGAATAAAAATATGAACAATATTTCAATTCTGGATAGTGACTAGTAGTGGAATCTAGTTTGATGCACGTTTCGTTCTATTTGGGACTCGTCAGATGGATATACCTGCATATCAGAGTTGATGTTCACTTAGTACTGTTAACTTCAAAAGCTATCGAGTTATCCACTTAGCGAATAGAACTGAGTTTGAGTCATAGAGCGAACATTAACTGTAGAGTTGCAGATACATCCAGCTGATGAGTCCCAAATAGTACGAAATGTTCATCCTAGATTCTATTGATAACCACTATTCATCTTTGCTTACAAAGGAAACATATATGCCAATAAGAGATTGATCAATTGCAGTCCTAAAGAACAATGGGAAGATACAAGTAAACAATACCAAATGAATTTAATATTTCAATTAGTTTAACATATGAATATAATGACGTTTATTTTGAATAGTTATTTCACCAAGTCTAAACTGTTTGATAAAAGTTTTCTGTAATTATATTAGATTAAGATCATGAATCAGTTGAAGCTAGACCACCATGGAAAACCTGGAAGCACTGGACAGCCGTTTCATCCTAGTATAGAACTCCTCAATAGTGCACATCCACGACCTCGCCCCCTGCGAGATTCGAACCCAGGACCTACTGATCGTGGATTCGCACTGCTGAGGAGTCCCACAATAGAATGAAACGGCCGTCCAGTGCTTCCAGTTTTTCCATGGTGATGTAGCTTCAACTGACTCATGATCTTAACCATTGAAATTACTATGATATCCACAAAACCCATCTGATATATTAGATTAGTTCAATGTTTCTTTATTGAATTCTATGACAGATTGTAAAAGAAGATTCTTGGATAACAGAATATTCCGGATATTTCAGTCGTTTGGAATCACTTTAATTGATCAAGTTATGATTAAAATATAATGAATCCTTTGAGTGCATAGATTACCAATGCAAGTGACTTATATGGATGGTCAGTCTATTGAGGTCGGAGGAAGTTGGTATAAACACCTAGCTTTCAGTGAAGTCGAACTTAGGGGTTATACACAACTTACTTTATCCTAACATAATAACCATGTAAATCAGCTCACTTGGTGATTGCTTAGAATAAATAATCTTATTGTAACAGCAATATATATTAGTGATGAGAGATCCGTGAAGTACATAATGCAAATATTGTTTCATGCACCAATCTATGACGTACCATTGATTAATCTAGGTTAATCATCCTTAGCCAAGACAATATTCAATAAACTGTTTGAAGTTTATCGGCCTGTCAGGTGAGGTTGCAACGATTCAACTTGACAGCTGATTTATCTAGAGCTCAGTGAAATTTCTCTGACCGTCTAGGTATTTATCTATCATTAATGAGAGGTTTACTGCGCAGCAGTTCGTTCCGTCCTACCTTATTGCATTGAAACACGGTTGGTAAGAGTAGAGGATACTCGTAGGTTACTAGTATTCGATCATAGGTGTCTTCGAAGCATTGCTCATATATCATGGGACCATCGAGTAAGTAACACAGTTGTTAGGAAACGGGTACTAGATAAGGATGGCAAATCAATTGATGACGTAGTGAAACTTCATCAGTTGAGATGGCTGGGACACATGTTACGTATGCCCAACGACCGACTGCCTCGACGTGCGATGTTTTCTGGTGTAGGAGTAGGCTGGAAGGGAGCTAGGTGCGGCCAGATCAAAACATGGCACAAATCCATGAAGTCACTGATAAGTGGCCTAAGCCATGTTGGTAGGTGTAGATTACCTGGTTGGGATCCTCGAGACGATGACAACCGATGGTTAGAGACTTTGAATGACATGGCTCAAAATCGTTTGTAATGGCTCAGGTGCATCCACTCTCTCTGTTCTCTCAAATTCTAATCTTCTGAATTCTTCATGTCCCTTTCCTTTTTTCTCTTTCCAAATTTATTTCACTGGATTATACTCCTTGAATAACATCTTCAAACCCTAATGTTTCCTATTACTGCTGATACTTTTACTACCTATACCACTACGGGATTTGAATCGATAACAGCATCTTTGTGCTAATGTGATGCAGTATGGCAACTCGAACTGATGTACCGACGTACGAAGTTCTACATTGTTGACTGACTGAATGAGAGGTTTATTACTAGGAGTAATAATTACGTATATTATGAAACGAATTGAAATCATACAGTTTCCTTTTTAAACATAAATTAAAAACAAACTATAATTACATGAGAATATACAATTTAAGCAACGTATAATTTGTAGGCTCCATAATGAATACAATTTTACTTTATTATTATTATTGTTTATGAATAAGACCACCCAAATAAACTTCTTTACATTCCATTTTATTACTGAATAATGATAAGTAGTATATATACGTAATACTATAATGTATTCGAATTTTATACAAATATAAATATGTACAGTATGTAATGAGGCCTACGTATCCATATACTGATGAATTCATTTTATTGGCGTCAAGTTATTTTGGTAATACTGGGATATTTATATTTTTGTTGCATATTAACATTACATAATTTACAATGTATTGTAAGATTGAAGTACATGGTAAATCATCATTATCTTGATAAATATATAATGGGTAAACTGAACGTTAAATAAAGGGAGGGTTTACATGATAATTGAATGTTCAATTAGATAACACTATATATCAGAATGATCAGAATGTATCAGAATGTATCAGAATGATTTAAACTGGTTAGCGTTTGTTTTTCTTCTTTTATCAAGATTGTTTTCAATGGGTTCGGGTTGCCGACTTCATACCTGACCCTCCTACTTTATCTGGGCTTGAGATTGGCAATAACTCTAGAAGAACTAAAGTAATAACCTACCGTGGAATAGAACAAACTAACTTTCAAATGGAGAGGAAATTACGAAAAGATGTTAGAAGTGGATAGGATAAGCACTAACTTGGAATTCTAAAGGGAAATGGAAAAGAGGAAGGCCAAAGAACACACTACATCAAGAATTAGAACCAGACATGAAAAGGGTGGATAGTAACTGGAAAGAAACGGAAAAGATTTTCCAAAAGAGAGTTTGATGAGGAATGCTGGTGGGCGACCTATACTCCTCGATGAGTGGTAACAGGCCTAAATAAGTATGTAAGTAATGAATTAAACTGAGGATTTCCAGTCTATGATTTCGATAGAGGATTTAGTTAGGAGATAAGAAAACAATCTATGTTAGTTTGAAGACTTATTTATCTTTTTACGGTGATTCTACATTCTACATAAATTCCATATTTGCGGATAGTGTATCTTGAAAGGTTGAGAAACACATGTTTAATCCCCCTATCAACTACTGAGCATAAAAATTATAAAGAAATTCATACAAGGGATGTTGTGAACGAGAACACACAGGTGGGGACAACCAATTGTATTTTGATACGAAATTACAGAATTCTTCCATAAAATGTGAAAATCATACGTTCGATACTTCACTTGCAAATCTTCCATCAATTGTCTCAAACTTCATCGTTCCTTGATTGTTGTAACAATTACTCTCGGTTCCTGTTCTCTTTGATTCGATCTTCCCAATGTCCTGTTGCTAGGAATTCCACTTCTGATTGATGTTACATATTATTTATGTCGACAGACATTAATAGCATACACCACAGGTGTACGTTTATCGACAGAAGAAATTACATCGGTGAAATAAATTTTATTAGTAAAAAATTGTCAACTAAACTGATTCAATTAGAGAAGGGTTTTTGTGGATATTATAGTAATTTAATAGTTGAATTCATAAGTCAATTGCAGCTGAAAGCACTGGACGACCGTTTTGTCCCAGTATGGGACTCCTTAGTAGTGCTTCCGAGATTTCTATGGTGCTCTAGCATCAATTGATTCAACCGAATTTCACATACACTTGTAAACTAACGAACTAGCTAAATATATCTGACCATTTCAACTAATTCTTTATTATTACTGTACACTGATACATATATATTTCCACAGTTTTTAAATCACGTGCTGATCTTAGTTTGATCTGTATTACATTTCTTTCGAATACACAAGCTAATCTTCTAGATGTAAACTGAAATGGATTTGGTGAAGAGAAAAAGATGAACTAACTCCGACTGGAGTCCCTCCGGGGGCTACTGCCGGTTTCAAGCCCGGATAAAGGAGGAGGGTTGAGCATGTGGTTAGCGACCCCATCCCGTAGAAAACTAACTCGCTAAAAAACGCTAACCAGAAAAAATTATTCAAGTAAAAGATGAACTATGTGATAGATTTAATGGAATATAGTGGATAACTTTAAAAGCTTTATCCAAGTTAACGTGTTGCTTTATTTTCGTCAGGTGAGCTGAGATTACAACACTTGAGTACCATTAGTTGTCCTTTGTTTAATCAGGTCGGATGGTATTCTGCGATATATACTTTGAATGAATGTAGGTGTATTGATGAAGTGAATAAAGTAAAACGTATTTACTTGTCTACAATTTATGATACTGAAACTAAGAAAAGGTATATACTTATCCAAAGATTATTAGTTCAATCATACACCATAAATTAAACGTAAACTTTAAGATTTATTACTTACCTATTAAGCATATAAACTAACGTAATTAAGTTCACTTGATATTGTGTGCTTGTATCGAGGCAATCTACACAGGATGTACATATACCAACAAGAGATTGATCTATTGCAGTCCTAAATAACAATGGGAGGACACTAGTAAAAACAACAACACCAAGTGAATTTAAACTTCACCCCATTACACAAACAGGTGGCTAACAGAACTCAGTAGATAAGTAGATAACACGATGGCGTTTGAAGCGAACGGGACTAGTTTCAAATCTTATGAGTATACATCAACTCGGAAAAGCAGGTACATCTAACCGACGAGTCCCAAATAGGACGAAACGCGAGTCCTGGACTCCACTACTAGCCATTATCCATCTTTGCTTAACATAATTCTTTATTCTAAAAGATAACGAAAACCAGTACATACATACGAATGGATGAAATGCTATATCAATGTAAATTTATATAAACACACACATATATGTCTAACCAAATCCCCAACTTAGTTATGTTTCGAATAGTTTCACAGTATTTCGGGCTCCAAATTGATGTGAGATATTAAAGAGGAAGATTATATTTGTGAAAATCTCAGCGAAAGAATTTGAAGTAAATCCAACATTTTACCTGGTAATCTTGTCCAAGATTTTTCAAGAAGATATTTCCTCTTTAGTTATGCTTCATTCTTAATGTTCTTTCAGTGACTAAAAGTGAGTTGATCTCAAAATGCCCCCAAACGCTCTAATACGGCCGAGAGTGGGGAGAGTCCGCTCTTCCTCTCCAGATGCTCTCACATGGACACGCGTATATAGCCTCTGGCAGGGAAGTCCTACTCACTGCCTTCTCGTGGTGGGGGTGTTGTTTACAAAACTGAGAGGACGAAAAGCGAATGTCCGGCGCTTTAACTGGGTTGGTGGACACGGAGAGTCCACCTAGGGGAGTTGGAAAACCCCAATTCCAAACCAATGGTGCGCGTGGGCTCCAGGATCCTGAAGGAGAAAATGGCGTATGAACCAATCGTTGATCACCGGCTATCATGGGACTGCATCTCCTTACGATGCTCCACTGCCTTGTGGATCAGACCTTCAGGTCGAAGGCTCCGGGTGTGGCCCCCTAAGAGAACCACGTGGTTCGGTTTGAGAACCCGGACAGTATCCCAGCCCTCACACATATCAAATGAGATCTGTGTGGCGCATATTTATTTGGTGCCTCCTTGTACCAATATCTATGTGTTAAAATAAATAAATAAATAAATGATCGCAAAATCATTATGACGATGATCATTACTAGACAGGATAGGATAACCAGCGAGAATGAGAGAGAGAGGTGAGGGTGGAAGGAGGAAAGAAAGTATATTTTAAGAAATTGTACTAATAATGGCAAAAATGTAAACTCCTTTCATAACTTCACATTACCTTTTTATCTTCATTCCTTTCATTCTGTTAATTTTATTCTGTGTATCATTAATATACTTCTTTGTCTGTTTGTCTGTGTGTGTGAGGGAGGGAGTGGGTGGGTGGGTGGGTTGGTAAGTGGTTAGGTGTTCAAGATCTATCTTTCATTAATTCTAGTGATAACAAACTTCCAATGTATTACACAGGATCTTTGTTAGAAACTGAAACATTTACGGTGTATAAACAACATAATAATCAGATTACCAAATACATTTTCTAAGTAGTTTACATTTCACTTGATAATAAAAATTTTCATTTGGTGGATTATTATTTTTTTGACAAGGAACTATAATAATTCACTTTATTCTGGTATGTAAACTATTCGACATTGATTTGTTAGGAAGGGAAGAAGAAGAAGAAGAAGAAGAAGATGGTATTTAAGTAATATGGTGAATTATTCTATCGTCTGTGCTAATCTATTATATATATATATATATATATATATGTAAGCCGTGTGGTTTAAAGCAGTGTATAACAGTCTAGAATGTAAGCTTACAACCTTTATATAAGTCAGTCAATGAGTCAGCTACAACGTAGGACCAGGCACATATATACTTACTTACTTACTTACGTCTATTACTCGTCGTGAAGGAACATAGGCCGCTCACCAGCATTCGCCATTCAACCCTGTCCTGGGTAATCCTTTCCAGCTCCTTCCAGTTGTTATTCATCCTTTCCATATCTGCTTTCATTTCCCGACGTAATGTGGTTTTTGACCTTCCTCTTTTCCGCCTTCCTTCAGGATTCCAAGTTAGGGCACATATATGCATCGGTCCAAGTTACCATACCTCTATAGTATAAAATGTATCTACTGATCAAGAATCGTTTTCTATATGGAAGTTTGAATTCAACAGAATTGAATTGATACTAATCTTTGTTTATATTGTATTAAGCTAGATAAAATAACTGCCTGTAGCTCCTCTAGAGTTACTACCGGACCCAAGTTCGGGTAAAGGATATGGATTTAGAATGGGTTCTGCAACCTCATCTTGTAAAAAAAATCTTGCTAAAAAAACGCCAACCCGATTAAACAAGTTAGATAAAATGAAACATAAAGATGAAAATGAATTTGGTGAAGCTTAGTAGGTCCTTTTGGAGAAGTGACTACATTGAATGACGGCACAACTACCGGGGTGGGATAGCTGTTTTTGCAGTTAAACCTGTGCTTTTTTATGTGTGGGTAGAGTGGTTGATTAGTAAGATCTCTACCACCCAGTATAGTGCTCACGTTAATTCATGGGACAAGTTCCACTATCCAGGAGGCACGACGAAGATGTGTGAGTCGGGTTTTACCTCCCATAGATAATCAACAACTGAAATGTTTAGTTTGTTAAGTTTTCAGAATATATTAGAATTGTAACATATATATACATTGGGATATCGAATAGCTTTGACGCTTTGAAGCACTCGTTAATGTAGCCTGGTTTGTTAGAATGAACAATTTTAACTCCAAGTACTGTAAATCTACTAAACTTTGTCGATTGTATTTGACTGACACTAATGACTGGACCGACAAACATAAGATGAATTTATTAAGTGATCGATAGTGAAAGGTCAATATATGGAAGGATTCCTGCTGCAAATACACACTCACACAGTTATGCTTACATAACAATAGGGATAAATTACATAATTTCTGTTTAAGTTTGTAACTGATTATGCAAATCAGTATTTAATTGCACCTATTCAAAGTAGTATATTTTTTGATTAAGTAATTGCCGAAGGGTTGTGCAAGATCATCTATTGATTAAAGTTAGACATTGACACCGTTAGATGCTGGCTTAATAGTCTAGAGGTTAAGCATTTACATGTGGGACCGAAACTCCCGGGTTCGAGTTCCGGGTGCGGGATCGTGGATGCGGACTTCCGAGGAGTCCCATACTAGGACGAAATGATCATCCAGTATATCCAGGTTTTTGGTGGTGTTATAGCTTAGATTGACTCATGAATTCAACCTCCACAAATCCTCTATACAACTAATAATAAAGTTATTTAATTTAGAATCTATAAAATATATATATATATATATATATATATATATATATATATATATATATATATATATATAGTAAATAGTCCATTATCAGTCATTAAATAGAATATCTCAATAGTTGAAACAATTAGTCAATTGAAGCTAGACCACCATGGAAAACCCGTAAGCACTAGACGTCCGTCTCGCCCTATTGCGGGACTCCTCGGCAGTGTGCATCCACGAACCCGCCCCATAGGATCCGAACCCAGGACCTACCGGTCTCGCGCCAGGCGCTTAACCAACTAGACCGCTGGGCCGGCATCCGATGGTGTTAATGTCTAACTTCAACTAATCCACGAAATTGAGCGACACATCCACCATTGTCATCAGTGAGTTACTGTTTCACTACTGACCCAGTTGAACTCCACTGTTAACTGTTTCTCACTAGAACTCCAGAATATACCTCTTGAAGCCAGTCACTAATGAGCATATGTTGTTTAGTATCAGAAGGAGTTTTGTGGAGATTGTAGTAATTTCAACAGTTGAATATTATCAAATTTCATACTTTCTAACCTATTCTATACATACGAAAGAATTTAAACAAGGTAGTAACCATGATTTGACTTAAGGTCAGATACAATAACACAATAACACTTATCACCAGGTGGATTATTTGAATAAAAAAAAATCATTAAACATTAAACAATTCCAATCCTGTAAGTTAGATTAGAAGAAGAAGGACAGAAGTGAAGGGAACTATGTTAAGATTATTCTATTGAAGTTTAATGTTGAATGGTTATATTTTATGAATTGAAGTGTTTAGTGTTACATGATATGGGAATTAAAGAAGAACTTGGCAATGATTCATAACTGTTCAATGTATGTATGCATGTATGTATACAGTTATAGTCATATAAAGATGAATGCAAAGATAGATGGGTAATATTATTTTGTACTGTATAATATATCTCTCAATAGAAATGAGTAACACCAATAGGGTTAATTTATGAAATATACAACCATGTCTGTTGTGAAGCAGTTACTCACTGTAGACACTGATGGATGGTCGTACAATATCGTGGATGAGTTGAAGTTAGACATTAACACTTTTGAATGCCGGTTTTAATGATCTAGACGTTAAGCATTCGCATGTGTGGCCTTAGGTCCTGGGTTCGAGTCTCGTGTGTAGAATCGTGAATACTCACTGGTGAGGGGTCTCATACTAGGACGGAACAGTCGACTAGTGCTTCCAGATTCTCTAGGGTGGTCTAATATTGATCCATTTATGATATCAGTTTGAAAACCAACAATCTCCACAACCTTATACTAATATTAAATTTACTACAACCTCTACAATTGTCTACACAAGATATTCAATGTTTGTTGAACAGATACCATCAATAACAGCCTACTGTGGAAGAGAACAAACTAGCTTTCAGCTAAAGAGGAAATTATGAAAAGACATTGGAAGTAGATAGTACATACATTAAAGAAATCATCAACAGGCATCACGAAGCAAACACTAACCTGAAATTCCTAAAGGAAATGATACATAAGAAGACCAAAGTACACACTGTGTCAGGAATTAAAAGCAGACATGAAAATGATGAAAAGTAACTGGAAATAACAACGAGAAAGGCTTGTTTAGGCTAGAGTTCGATACTGGACACTAATCGGTGGCCTATGCTCTTTCACAAGGGGTTACAGGCCTAAGTAACTAAGTAAGTAGTTAGTCAGTTAGTCAGTTAGTCAGTCAGCCAATTAGTAAACAAGTATAAAATTTGAAGGGAATAGAATTGTAAACATGAATAATATAGGAAGATAGTTAATGAACAGTTTTATGCTTTACAATCAATTCTTTCCTTTTCTTTTTTATTGTTATTATTTTTCCTGTTTTACAAACTAGATGAAGATAGTGACTTGTTATAACTACAGTTGTTAACTAATTTAATTATTATTACTATTTATATCCCTGTTTACTAATGAGTAACTAAATTTACATTTGAAATGATTCAAGCAACAGGTCATCAATAGTCATGGAAACTTTAAGGGAATATAATTGAAGCTTAGTCACTACTATGAATTATACTTATATATCTAAACGATTTTATGATTATTTAAATAGTGATCTGAACGAATAACAGTGTCTTAGCATTTCAACTAAAACACTATTAGTTGCCAGCTTAGTGGTCTAGAGGTGAAGCGTTCGTGCAAGAGGTCAAAGGGGTGAGACTATAATTTATGGACGACCTTTAAACGATGCTAAAGTGACCTTGAGAGTTTCTATCAACTTATTAGGGCTAAATAAGGGTTATAAAGCAGTTTGAAGAATTAGGATTATGATTTACAATTTATGGTTAGGGTTAGGAATTAGATTTCTGGTTTTCATCACGAATTGACATCAGCTATAATCCCAAGACTATTTAGCCAAATGAATCTAAGACCTGTTATCGTAAAACTGATTGGTTCGCCCATAAATTATAGTCTCGCCGTCCAAAGTTCTGAGTTAGAATCTTGTGAGACGGGATCATGGATGTGCACGACTGAGGAGTCCCATACTAGAACGAAACAGTTTTCCAGTGCTTCCAAGTTTTCTATGGTGGTCAAATCAAACTTTCACAAGTGTCTAATTCTGAACATACAAACAGTATTGGTGGATGAATAACCTCACATCAATTACCTATTACTTCTTGGCTTTCAACAGTTCTAAAATCCACCTTAGTTATTGAAATATACTGTGTTTAAATGAAGTTATCAATCAATATAACTCATCATCATCATCCAAAGCATCATCATCATCATCATCATCATCCAAAGCATCATCATCATCATCATCATCATCATCATCATCAACATCATCATCCAAAGCATCATCATCATCATCATCAACATCATCATCAACATCCAAAGCATCATCATCATCATCATCCAAAGCATCATCATCATCATCATCAACATCATCATCAACATCCAAAGCATCATCATCATCATCATCCAAAGCATCATCATCATCTTTTTCTTCTTCTTCTATTTAAATCCTTGCTTAACTTATCTATTTCTATCAATCTACTGAAGCCATTTAATATTTAGTAATGAAATGTTCATTAACTGTTTTACTTTTATATAGTTCATTAATGAAGAAGTACAATTCATTCATTTTCTGCCTTTAATTTGTTTCATTTGTGCTTATTTATGAATGTAAATTTATCATGTGTATAGGTACGTGTATGTAAATCGGTTGTATCAATCAAACGGATTAGTCTTGATACTTCTTCTATCATTACAACATATTTAATTTGTAATAGTGATGTGATAAGTATCAATCATTGTGCATAGAGTATAAGGGATATATATTGTATGTATATTTTGTAGCCTTGACAACATGCTGTTTACCGAATTCATATTAGTTTTCCTTTTTCTAATCATTCCATTAATTTCAAATAAACATGATCAAATATAAATAAATAAATAAATACAAGTTGTTATGCAAATAAACAAACAAGCAACCACACAATAGACAGTTATAATGATATCTAACTGTTTATAGGTTAATGAAATGTGTGTATGTCAAACTCGATTATAATATTTAATTAGATATTTGATAGACAGTAGTATAATTGCATGGTGATGGATGATGATGATGATGATGATGATGATGATGATGCTTCGGATGATGATGATGATGATGCTACGGATGATGATGATGATGATGATGCTTCGGATGATGTTGATGATGATGATGCTTTGGATGATGTTGATGATGATGATGCTTCGGATGATGATGATGATGATGATGATGATGATGATGATGATGATGATGATGATGATGATGATGATGATGATGATGATGATGATGATGATGATGGTGATGTTTGGATGATGATGTTGATGATGATGATGATGATGATGATGTTGATGATGATGATGATGATGATGATGATGATGATGATGATGATGATGATGATGATGATGATGATGATGATGATGATGATGATGATGATGATGATGATGCTATGGATGATGTTGATGATGATGATGATGATGCTTTGGATGATGATGATGATGATGCTTTGGATGTTGATGATGATGTTGATGATGATGATGATGATGATGATGCTTTGGATGATGATGATGATGATGCTTTGGATGTTGATGATGATGTTGATGATGATGATGATGATGCTTTGGATGATGATGTTGATGATGATGATGATGATGATGATGATGATGATGCTTTGGATGATGATGTTGATGATGATGATGATGATGATGATGATGATGATGATGATGATGATGATGATTACATATTGTTTGCTTAGATTTTTAAAAAAGAATATAATTAATTCGTTACATAACTTGGTAAAGAGAAACTTATATTATTTTCAGTAGTGGGTTTTGTAAATATTTGGCGACACGATAATTTATGGACAAAACAATCAGTTATAAGATAACAGGTCTCGGATTCATTCACTCATTTGGCTAATTAGAGTTTTACCATTATAACTGACGTCATTTCGTGATGAAAGCCCTGAATCTTATTTCTAACCTTAATCATCAACTGTAAATCGTAATTCTAATTCCTCACACTGGTTTATAACCTTCATTTGATCCTGGTTATTAGTTGGACACTCTCAAGGTCAATCTGGTGTCACTCAAAAGTCGTCCATAAATTATGGCTTCACCGGAGATGTTAGTAATTTAATAGTTGAATTCACGATTCAATCATGCTGGAAAACCTGTAAGTATTAGACGGCCAATTTCGTCTTAGTATGGGACTCCTCAGTGGCAGTGTTCATCTACAATCCCACTCGCAGGATTCTTTACTAATTAATCACATATACACACTACTTATTACGTAATGTTTAAGTGATTATTGTTATATTACATTTTATTTCATCTGTTGAATTATTTATTTCAAACGTTATTCATTGTATAACTACTAGTTCGTTTATGATGCTAATATGAATTTGTACTTTTTATCTATAATGGTTAATTATGTAACTTTAAGGTATGAGAGACTCAGTCATAACCTAATAATGACTCACAATGTGTTAAGTAATTTGGGACGTTCTCTGAAGAGCTCATTGAAGATCAATCCTGGAATGCCCTATATATGTGAGTGGTTCGAGCAACCTCCTTAGTGTCTTCCAAAAAGTAACTTGATATATTCTTCAAAACATGTAGCGGTTTCTTGTAATCATTTGTAGGATTTAGGTCAAGGCCGATACCAATGCACTCGACTATACTACTAGAATAATAGACAATCCAATATTGTGGATTTCCATGATGTGACTACCTACTCTGTCAGATCTTACGTAGAAATCACATCATTGTCTATACTAACTCATTCTACTTTGACAGTTAGCAGTATGCTTTCTATGAACCTTTGAAGGACCTATTTAAATCGGAGACAGAATACTATATTCGATATGGTGATTAAGAGGTTACATAAAGTGACAGTATCTGCATGACCGAGTCACTCCATCCAGTTTAAGTGTTCCCGCCTTGGTAAGATTTCATATAATATCAGCCGTTTCGTCCTGGTGTAGGACTCCTCAGAAGTGCGCATCCACGATCCCGCTCATCTCGAGATTCGAACGCGAGACCTATCGGTCTCGCTCGCGAACGCTTAACCTCTAGACCACTGAGCTGGCCAGCATCCAATGGTCTTAATGTCTAACTTCAACTGATCCACGAAATTGAGCAACCAGTGGAGTTCAACCGGGTCAATTCTGAGATAGTAACTCACTGAACACAATGGTGGATGTGTTCTTCTCTAGGACGAAACGGCCGTCCAGTGCTTTCAAGTTTTCCATGTTGGTCTAGCTTCAATCGACTCATGATCTCAACTATTGAAGCTATTCTATAGTTGATAGTTCTTTTTCTGATAATAAAATAAATGGAACTCAAATCATGATTCAATTGAAGTTAGATCACCATGGAAAACCTGAAGGCACTGGACGGTCGTTTCATCCTATTGTGGGACTCCTTAGCAGTGCGCATCCGCAATCCCACTTCGCGAGTCATAGTATTTCGCCGTTTATTATATTAACACTTTACAAATTGAACTGAAAAATAAGACAGCTGACAAACGATATTCTCATATGCTGAAAAATGAATAAGTTTGAAAGTTAATTCCTCGATATAGAAGCCACGTACATTGAAGTTCAAATATCCTGGATGTTAAATAAATATTAATAATGTCAATATACTCTGTTCACTCAAAGTCTTGAACTGGATGACATTAGAATGTAAACAAACAAATATCAACTCAGTAATCTAAATTGTTAACGCTAATGCCGAGACTCAAAAGTGCTGAGTTTTATTCTTAGTTGGGTTGTGGATAGGCACTTTTAAAGAGTCTCAGATTATGATGCAAAAGCTATTATTGCTTTTTGTTTTTTGGCTATCATCAGTTGTTTAAACATATTCAGTCATAGAATTCTTTAATTTATTTAGATCTGTTGGGGTGATCCAGAAAACTTCTCGCAAAAGCCAAGAAAGACTCAAGAAACACTAAGAAGTACTTTATCCAATCAGCGTTCACTTGAAGTTTAGCTAGAAACATCAAGAAAGTAAGAAGTCACATGTGGAGTTTCTGATTAGCTGATTATTATCCTGTTACTATGTTTAGTAGCATTCCACAATTTTCGGGCAACCCAAGGAGATCTAAAATACTATAACAGCCCTATATTTTCTGTACTAAAACGAACCTTTGGAGTCAAGTGCTTTTCGCATATTTTGTGCCTTTTCTCTCGTGTTCAGATCACTGTGTAGTTCTAGATTTGGAGGGTGGGGTTACAAGAATAGCTTAGGAACCGAATATTACGTTCAATTAGCAACACTTATCACAGGCCATAGAAACTATTCTAATTTATTTAATGTATAAATCCCAGGTAAAGAACTTTCATCTCATTGAATCATCATGTGTTCATTTCATATTTACACAATTTGATTCATTAAACAGACTACCTGTAATATCAATAGGATAAATAAACACAATTATTATATATATGTGATGAACTGATTCTATAACTCAGTTAGTATTCACTTACCTATTTCATTCACTGAATATTGTTTGCTTGTATCTTTCCAATTGTTATTAAGGCCTACAATTGATTAGTCTCTTGTTGGCAATATGTACATTCATTGCTAGTTACTATCTATCTTTTGCTTACCCATTTAATTGTTCATCATTTCACTCGTTTACTTTATCTAATGAATAATTATTAGAAACAAATACTACTTGTCAAATTATGAATTCCATATGGTTGAAATATAGTTAAATATGATGAATATTTTCGTTGTTACTGTTTAGTTCTTCTTATCCATTTGTTTACAAAATGTAATTAACTATCATACTTAAGTAATTCACTTGGTATTGTTTGCTTGAATCTTCCAATTGATGTTTAGGAGTGTAATTGATCAGTCTCTTATTGGCATACGTGCATACTGTACGTATTGCCTCTATGTTGATTTAAGTCACAAGCTCTTTAAGCAAAGATGGATAGTGGTTAGCATTGGAAATCAGGACGCGTGTTTAAAGTCGCCTACTACAACGCTTTTACCCTTGTTACAACAGGACTTAAGTTTACCTAGGAGAAAATCATCTGCCACACATTCTGGAGTGCGATATACTATTTTATTTATTTATTTATTTGGACACATGAATATTGGTACAGGGGAGCGCCAATATATATGCGCCACACAAAACAATGAAAATTCGAGAGGAATACAAAGAAAAAAAAAGCTAAGGAGCGCAACAAAAAAAAGAGAGAACAATAACGAAGAGATTGGTGTAAGGTAATGTGCTAGTAATCAGGGAACGCAAAGGTACAATCGGAAGAAATTTTTCAGGTAAGGGAGACACAACCACTGTTTATGAAGAAAGTAAAAGAAGGTTACAACAGGATCGCCACTGGCTTCTATTCTAAGCCATATCTGATAACGTCTCTAGCCACTGTGTTGCACCATCTCTCAGACCCCAACCAGGGAGTCGTGAAGAACCAACACACGCCAGTCCTTTGCAGCTTTCTTTCATGCCACGACACCATGTCATGCACTGACCACCTCTCCGCTTCTTCCAACCAGTCCCAGAGTCGGCAAATAATGCACGACGTGGAATTCTCTGGGACGACATTCGAAGAACATGTCCAAGCCACCGAAGTCGGTGTTTCAAGATGGTGACACCAATTGAATTGTCATCTCTGTGCCCGAACACACGATGCCGAACCTCTGCATTACTGACATGGTGTTGCCACTGAATGTCAGCAATCCTTCGGAGACAGCGACGATCGAACACAGAGAGTCGTCTAACGTCCTCAACTCGGAGAGGCCAGGTTTCACAAGGATAGAGCAAAACTGCTCTCACCGACGCGTTGTAGATCCGACCTTTTACGGCCAGACTAACATCACGAAGGCGCCATAGATGGCCCAGATTGGCATAAGCCGCTCTGGCTTTCACTATTCGTGCATTGATCTCATCACTCACACCCCCACCAGCACTTATACAGCTACCCAGATACACAAACTTCTCGACTACGTCTATCTGTTCACCATCCAGGGTGAGTACAGGATTGGAATCCTGCCAGTCTTGTAGGAGTACTTTGCACTTCGAAGGTGCAAAGCACATACCATACCTACGGACACTGATTGCCAACTGATTAAGTGCGGATTGCATGCCTTGGGCATTATCGCACAGTAAGACAATATCGTCCGCATACTCAAGGTCGAGAAGTCTTTCTCCAGGCAACAGATCCACACCACCATTACTTACATTCATCAGAGCTGTTTCCAGAATGTCATCGATGACAAGGTTGAAGAGGAATGGTGAGATTGGGCAACCCTGCCTAACCCCACTACTCGAATGGAACAATGGAGAAAGGTGGTTGTATGCCCTCACTCTGCCTGAGGTGTTTTTATATAGGGCTTTTAGGATGTTAATAAACTTCTCAGGCACACCCTTCTTCAATAGACAATCCCAGAGAACAGTTCTGTCCAACGAATCGAAGGCAGCCCTGATGTCAAGAAACACTACGATTGTTGGCCTTTGAAAAGTATGGCGGTGTTCTAACATTTGGCGGAGGGTGAAGATATGATCAATACATCCTCGACCAGAACGAACACCAGCCTGCTCCTCGCGAGTCAATCTTTCTCGGGTTTTGAACAACCTACGAAGTGTGACGGAAGCCAATAGCTTGGACGCAATCGGAAGTAGACTTATCCCCCGATAGTTGTTACAGGAACGACGTGAACCCTTTTTAAAGATAGGGACAACTATCGACTCATTCCATGACGTTGGCACACTCTCTAGTTCCCAAACCTTTGTGAACAACGTCGTCAATTCCTTAGTCAAAAAGTCACCACCATCTTTAAAAAGAGCCGGAGGTAAGTTATCTGGGCCAGGTGATTTGTAACGCTTCAAGAGTTGGAGTTCCTTGCGGACTTCCTCCTCGTTTGGTGGATCAGTCGTCACCGGCCATGGAGGGCAGGACAGTCTGACTGATGTTGCCTGAGCAGCAGGCCAGTTGAACTGCCCTTCGAAAAATTCTGCCCACCGTCCAAGACGTCGATGGATGTTAGTGATTGGCATCCCATCATCCTCGCAGATTGTTTCACTCACACCAGACTTCTTGCTGCCAGTGGCTCGGATGAGCTGGAAGAGCTTCCGGCAGTTACCAGATGCAGCTGCTGCTTCCAGCTCATTAGCACGCTTCGACCACCAGGCTTCTCGGTCCTTACGCAAGCTTTGCCCGATTTCCTTACATAACATCCTTCGTTTATGGTCAAACTCACAGTCACCCGGAGTAGACCGACGGGCTTCAATGAGTTGTAAGGAACCTGAAGAAACCCAGTGCTTAAAAGCGGGACGTTTCGCAAACCCACAACTGACTGTTCCCGCCATTTTCATGGCGTCATGCAATTGCAACCAATGCTCATCTATACTTTTCGGTGGAGTGGTAGCTAACCTAGAGGCTAGCTCGGTTCGATACTTACTTGCAACCGAAGTTGCAACCAGCTTGCTAACATCAATCCGTTGATGGCGTTCACTTCGTTGTCCACTGAAAAGTAAGGCAAGATTGGCGCAGACCAAGGCATGGTCAGAGTCCAGATAGGTACTCCAAAAGGAGCGGCAGTCTTTTACACAACCACGCCAGCGGTAGCTGATCGCGATGTGATCAATCTGAGTCCAGGCTTGGGATGCAGAGGGAGGACGCCAGGTGGCACATCGGCGATGACTGTGCCGAAAGTTAGTGCTAGCCAGAAACAGGTTGTGGTCTGTGCATAGTTGCAGTAGACGGTCCCCGTTATCTGACCTGCGACCAACGAGTCCCCATCGGCCACCTAAACGACTCTCTTCTGTGCCTAGACGCCCGACCTGAGCATTCAAGTCTCCGGCTAGTACTACAATATCTGTCGAACGCACTTTCTGGAGAAGAACAGATAATTGGTGGTAAAACTCATCCTTGATTGCATCCGGGCTGCAATCTGTCGGGGCATAGGCGGAGATGACGAAAAGACATCGTTTCTCACGCCGATTTCTTCTCACTTTGATGGAACTTTCTAATCTAACAGCACATAACCGACTGTTAATGGGGATCCAATCGACTAGTGCTGCCTCAGCTCTAGCGCTTAGTGCTACACCAACGCCTGCAAGACCAGACGAAGATGCCGCAGGGTCCCCGGATAAGCGCACGTAAAACAAGCTTTTTGAAGTGACAGATGTAGAGCGAATTTGCAGTACTTCGCTAGAGTCTTGAATACGGGTCTCGGATAGACAACAAACATCAATATTAAGACTTTCCAAGGACATAGCCAGTCCTATCTGTTGACGAACCTGCATAAGTGTGCGAACGTTGAAGGCAGCCAGTTTGAATGGCGCACGTGGTTTCAGAAAAACTGCTTCAGTACTCATATTCGATGGTAACATACAACTTTCAACCGGACAGTGACTCGAGAACGTTTAGATACAGTCCGATTTCCACCAAAGCCGAGCCGCTGTATAAGTATGAAAGAGGGTGAATAATGTGGGAAATAATAATAATAATAATAATAATAATAATAATAATAATAATAATAATAATAATAATAATAATAATGACGACAATAATAGTAATAATAATAGTATTAATAATGACAATAATAGTAATGATAATTATTTGAATCGATTGATTGTTTTTGTTTTTCGGAGCGATAAAAGTAGTTGCCAAAGACATAGAGTTCATCGTTTGTGTGTGGGCTGTGATACTGCCCGGGTGCCCAAACCGAACCAGGTGGTTTTCTTAGGGGGCTACTCCCCGAGCCTTTGACCTAAAGGTCTAACCCACAAGGCAGTGGAGCATCGTAAGGAGATGCAATCTCATGGTAGCCGGTGACCAAGGATTGGTTCATACGCCATTTGTTCCCGCAGGATACTGGAGCCCATGTGCACCATTGGTTTGTGATCCGGTTAAAGCGCCGGACATTCGCTTTTCGTCCTCTCATTTTTGTAAACAACACCCCCGCCACGAGAAGGCAATGAGTAGGACTTCCCTGGCAGAGGCTGTATACGCGCGGCCGTGTGAGAGTATTTCGAGAGGGAGAGCGAACTCACCCCACTCTCGGCCGTACCAGGGCATTCGGGGGCACAACTAATTCAATATCTCGCCGTCTACATTTCAGCTTACATCGCACCAGTTCACATGACCCTAAAACATGTGCCAATGTCTCAGCTACTCTTATGGTTATGGTACTTTTCGTGTACAGGATAACCCCGCCTCCCCTACGGTTTAATCTGTCAGCCCCACTGGTTAAAAAATCAGTCAAATGAATTTCATTATCTAATACTTCTGACGTTAACGAAGTTTCCGAGACAGCAATAACATTCTGGTTTTTTTATCTACCATTGACTTGAGCTCTGCCATTTCATTTAGTAGGCTGCGAGTATTTGTATAGCATACCTTTAAGTCTGTGGAGAACTTTCTTTTACCACCCAGAGTGGTTTGGGGATTGTTTTGCTCCGAACTTTTACAATCTGAAAACCTTTAAGAACGAAGTTTCTTTCACCGTCTCGGCGACGCTTATTGATTTCCACTTCTGCAGCTCGTCTCTTAATACGAGATTCTCACGGACGTTTATTCTGGATCCAATCAATTTACGTGAGTTACCTAGAATCAATTTCCTTTCTTCAACTGTGACAAATGTAACCTTCAAGAGGCGATTTTTCTGAGGACTTTCAGAATCCACCTTTTGTCCTATTCTATAATGCTTACAAATACTAATTCCTGAAACCGTATCTGGGAGTAGTTTGCTTATTAAGGACTTAATATGACTGAGATCGTGTCCGAATCTAGCCTTCTTATGAAAAATGACTGACCTCTCAGAGAAATCTGTCTTGACATGCAGTGGAGTTTTTGTTTCTGATACCGTCTCTTCCAATGACTTTCTAACCAGCTGTGTTTTGCCTTCAGCTTTTTTCTTCTTATTTCTTTTTCTCCGTACTGAAGTCCATTTATCATCACTCAGGACAGCCACACCGGGACTATTTGGAACAGTGACAGTTTTGTCCGGGTCATCAGTTTCCACTAGAGGTGTATGATTACCGATGTCAATATCAAGCGGCACTTCACCCCTTGTTAATGTTAACGGAGATTACATTTTCTCGTCAATCACAGTCGGGTGTTTAGCAGATCCGGTAGCAGCGCATAATACACTGACATATTCTTCACCGTCAGTGCTCATGTCATCAGCGCAATCGCCATCTTTTTTCTTGCAGACCAAAGCCAATAGGGTTATAGCATGCTGAATTAGTAACTTCTTATTTGTACAGCAAAACATACAAAGTCAACGCGAGTTAGGCTTCGAGCTTCTTATGTATGCCATAGGACTTAGACGTGTACACATCTTATGGTACCGCTTTTTACATTCATCGTACTGCATTCCTTCCTCAACGGGGAACAAGCAGTTTGGTTGTCTACATTTATAAGTCTTACTAATCATTGTAATTTGATCAATAAGGTTTAAAACATAATATGATCACAATGTGAATACGAGTGTCAGTCAATGATTAAAAATGGTACCACAGGACAAAGTTTAGCAAAAATTTCAAACCTTAACTAAAGTACTTTTAGTTAAAGTAGACTAAGAATGCTTTTTGGTGCAATACGTACACAAAGCAAGGATAATCACGACAAGTACAAAAATCACTGCCGTTATTGAAACGAGCGCGGTATTATTTAGTCAAAACTTAATAAAACTCGATCAAAAATATCAACGGTGGGATAATCAAAACCATTTCATATTGAATTAAATCTCATACTTGTCTCACAAGTGAATGGTTGTTTGACTAAGTAGGTAAGTGGAGATTAGTAAATTTTTGATTGAGATAATGGATCGAATCCGGCCAGTGGGATCATGGATGCATACTGCTGAGAAGTCCCACACTATGACAAATCAGTCGTCCAGTTCTTCCAGGTTTTCAATGGTGGTCTAACATCAATCAGTTCATGATCTCAATCAAAAAATGCAACTGTGTTAGAATAAAGAGTAAATAAAATGTGAAAAATAACAACAATAACTAGACAATCTAAACTAACTAAAAACACCGAAATTCTTTATTTTAGTGTTTAATCATGCATAATATAACCATACTTGGTTTTTCTCTTAGTTACCTGTTCATCAAAACTACCCTGGTGATGATTAGTTTGTTTGATACGTTCTTTAAAAATAAAATATTCTCTCAACCCCCCCCCTGTTAGTGAAATGCATCTACCATTTACATATTCATACACCATCATACCTATAACCTACTAGCATGATATAAATCATAAATTTGTTGTTTATTGTCTTACTACTTAAAAAACAAAACAAATAATATACATTAAATACCATGTAGAGAGATAGAAGAAGAACAAACTACTACTACTACCCAACTATGGATCATTAATACATTTATCTGCATAGATACATATAAACAGATAAATGTACACATGCAAACTTAGTTGTGTAATTCGTGAAGCGTTTCTTGTGTGTATGTGTGTGTGTGTTTTGTATCATGAATAATAATCAGATAGTTGAAATGTCAACTTCTTTTAGGAATATAAGTTGGGGAAAAGTTACTAATACAATAATAATAATAATACTGGTAATAGTAATAGTAATAAGTACCGTTATAACATAGACTGAAATGTTATGACGTAATTTCTAGTTGATTATGTAATTTTGTTTAACTGTTTTCATATTTCACTTGATTTTCTTCACTATTCATTTATCATGTCGACTAAGTTATCAGTTTATGGGTTGTGGAGATTGTTAAGTTTTTGATTGAGATCATGAACTGATTGATGTTAGATCACCATTGAAAGCCTGGAAGTACTGGACGGCCGTTTCGTCCTATTGTGGGACTCTTCAGCAGTGTTCATTCACGACCCCGCTCGCGGGACTCGAACCCAGGGCTTTCAGTTGCGCGTGCGAACGCTTAACCTGCTGGACCACTGAGCCGGCATCCATTGGTGTTAATGTCTAACCCCAACCAATCCACGAAGTTGCGCGACCATCTTCCATTGTACTGAGGTAGACACCTGTTTCTACCTGACACGGTAGTTTGTTGTTAGTATATTCAATGTGAATGTTACAACTATCATTCAGTATATATTATTGTTAATATTATTTATTTCATTTACTAATCAAAGTTTATTCATAATAGTCGAATATGGTTCTTGTGGTGTTTGTAAAGTTTGCACCAATCTCTATTCCTTTTAATGTTTCTTCGTCTTTTTTAATAATTGTTTTTATTATAAACATCAGATATGTTATAATAGTGTTGAATATGTTGAAACGGATCAAATAAGTTCATTCACTTGGTATTTGCCGGTACATCCATTTGATGAGTCTCAAATAGGACGAAACACATTTCATGGATTTCACTGCTAGCCACTATTCATCTTTGCTAAGAATTCTTGTGAATTAAGGTAATATCAAGGCAGTTCGCACAGTGTACAAATATGCTAACAAGAGACTGATCAATTGTAGTCCTTAATAACAATGGGAAGATACAAGCAAACAATACCATGTGAATTAAATTTCACTCCATTACACAAGAAGGTGGCCATCAGAACTCAGTAGCTGAGTGGACACTGCGATGTCGTTTAAAGCGAACGGTACTGTGTTCGAGTCCTGGAGTGAACATCAAATCTGAGATGCAGGTAGATCCAGCTGATGAGTCTCAAATAGGACGAAACACGCATCCTGAATTCCAATACTAGTCATTATCCATCTTTAGATCAAATAGTTTATGTGTAAAAATATCAATATCTTTGAAAGAATGCAGGAAAATGTTGATGCATAATCAGTGTTTCATTTTTCTTTGTACTGAAACATTTATAAAAGACTAATTCATTGATGAATTATGTATAATTTTCTCATTTAATACGCTTCGCTTCATATTAATTATTGGCGACCTAATTGAGTATCTAGGCTACCTGTTCCTTCCATTTAGATATCTCAACAAGTGATCATTATGTCTATGAATCGCATAACCTATTTAGACGCATTTGTGAAAAGGTTTATGGCATTTCCTAGTACAACATATAAAAAAGTACAATCACAGACATTAAGGTGTCTGATAGAAAATATGTATTGAAATGAATGTACACTATACAGATGTTAATTCTTGAACTAATAAAATGTAACTGGTGACCACTAAGTCGTTATCGTCAGGATCGATCAAGAAATAAGAAAAGGGAAAATTGTCGAGATACTTTGTACTATGAATTCTATATTGTACCAAAAATAGAATATTAAATAATGGTGATAATAATAACAATGTAAGGTACATTGATTGTAGATTTCAATGGTTAAGATCATGAGTCAGTTGAAGATAGACCACCATGGAAAACCTGAAAGCACTGGACGGCCGTTTCGTCCTATTGTGGGACTCCTCAGCAATGCGTATCCACGACTCCGCCTCCTACGAGATTCGAACCCAGGACCTACTAGTTTCGCGTGCGAGCACTTAACCACTGTTAATGTATAACTTCAACTAATCCACGTAATTGAGCGACACATCCACCATTGTGTTCAGTGAGTTACTATCTGACAACAGACCTGGTTGAACTCCACTGGTCACTACTTCTCACTAGAACTCCAGGATATACCTCGTGAACCCAGTTACTAGTGAGCATATGTTGATTAATATCAGATGGGTTTTGTGGATATTATAGTAATTTCAATGGTTAAGATCATGAGTCAGTTGAAGATTGACATCATTTAGAAACCATAAATACCACATGATTATTGTATGATTGTCTTTTTTCTTTGCGAGTTACATAAATGATATATTGTGATACAGTTTGTATAGGATTATGCTTCATACTGTTTGATTACTGAGTCTTATTCAATGTCATATCTGTCTCTACGATCTGACTACGATCTTTCAATCTAGTTATAATGTACTCTCCATTATTCATCACACATTTTGTTAATGAGACATGTTTGAATAAAATCAACTAGAAGCCATAAATATATGAGTTGAGTTTCTAAGTAATTTGTCAGTAAGGATTATTTGCAATTATTATGGAGCTGATGTCATCCAAATCTAGAGTTTCGAACCAAGATCACTAAACTTAATTAGGTTGGTAATTAGAAATGAAAATTTAATAACAAAAATATATACAAAGTGGAACAATTTCGTGGATTAGTTGATGTTAGACATTAACGCCATTGGATGACTGCTCAGTGGTGTAGAGTTTCAACGTCTGCGCACCAGACCAAAGGTCCTGAGTTCGAATCCCTTCGGGGGTGGGATCTTGGATGTGCACTACTAAGGAGTCCCACAATGGGACGAAACGGCAGTCCAGTGCTACCAGGTTTTTCATGATGGTCTAGATCCATCATCATTTAAACTACTGAAATTACTGAAATCTCCACAAAACCCCTTCTGATTAAAATACATATCTCTATCGTTACCTAGGACAGTGAGTGTTACAAGTATGTCATGCAGTCGTTATATCAAATCAAGTGAAAGACAGTCACAGATGAAACAATTTCTGTTAGTATTAAGATAAAATCTGTGACCACAGTTAACGGTGCTGTCAACAATCCATTCAAAAAAACAGGCATGATTGATTCGGAAGATTATATCCAGATATAATGTACCTTGACATGACAGCGATCGGGTAATCAGTAAAACTCAGAGAGTACTAAACAGTAGTATTATTCAGCATAAGGACTATTCGTATGCTATCCACATAAGAAAAAAGTTGTTGAACCCAGTGTCTTACAACAAAGTGACTTCTGAACTTAAATAAATTTGCGTTAGAGCACAGCTGTTACCCATTGCTATCAATAGGGCAACTGTGTTACTAACCTGAAGAATATCATTTCGAATTTGTAGTAAGAAATAGTCACTTATGATGTTAGTCATTTTGGAAGTTTTCAGGAAAATAGATTCATTTTAGGTTATATTTTATTTAGGATGAGATGCATGTAATCAATTGCCATAGAGAGTAATCTTTATTTCTTTGTCAACAGTAATATCATTTAAGGGTTAGTTTAGAGTAGTAATGATTTATGTCATAATGAAAACTGAGGGTTCTTAGACAACCCTTTTGTCTAAGTTTGGAACTTCTCATCAGTGAGCATACACTATTAAGCCAGTAATCAAACCAATTAATTTGCGGTTTTCACAAAGATCACTTGATCATTACAACAGCTGAATATGTACCTAATGAGTTCGACACCTTGAAGTGTTATGATTGTTAACTTCTGAAGTATCTCATATCAGGATGCAACAGAAATCCAATGCTCACGAATTTTTTAGTAGTATTTCAATTAAAGCATAGATTAAACTGCATAGTCGTGCATGGAGGACAGCTCAAAGACTTGTTCAAAGTAAAGACCGGTGTGAGGCAAGTTTTCTTACTCTCACCCCTTCTCTTTCTCTTGGTGATCGACTGAATCATGAAGACGTCAACATCTGAAGGGAAGCATGGGATACAGTGGACATCTAGGATGATGCTGGATGATTTATACTTCACAGATGATGTGGCTCTTCTATTGCACACGCAACAACAACTTCAGGAGAAGACGACTAGTGTAGCAGCAGCCCCATCAGCAGTAGGTCTCAATATACACAAAGTGAAAAGTAAGATTCCCCAATACAATACGACATGCACCAATCGAATTACACTTGATGGAGAAGCTTTGAAATATGTGAAAAACTTTACATATCTGGGCAGCATCGTAGATGAAGACGGTCGATCTGATGCAGATGTGAATGCATGGATCGGCAAAGCAAGAGCAGGATATCTACAATTGAAGAACATTTGAAACTAGAAGCGATTGTCAAAATCATCAAAGTCAGAATTTCTAATACAAATGTCAAGACAGTTCTACTGTATGGGGCGGAAACCTGGAGAACTACGAAAGCCACCACCCAGAAGATACAACTGTTTATTAACAGATTCGTTGGCCAGACATTATGAGCAACAACCTACTGTGGGAGAGAACAAACCAGATTCCAGCGGAGGAGGAAATCAGGAAGAAGTGCTGGAAGTGGATATTTGACAATAATGTGTAAAAACGTACAGTTTAGTAATCAAGAATTTAACGTTTAATTGGCTAAGTTTCTATTATACTTACATACTTATGCCTGTTATCCCTCATGGAGGAGCATAGGCCGTCCACCTGCATTCACCATCGCACTCTGTCCTGGATAATCCTTTCCAATTAGTTCCAATTGCTATTCATCTTTTTCATATCTGCTTGCAATTCCCAACACAATGTGTTCTTTGACCTTTCTATTTTCTGTTTCTCTTTAGAGTTCCAAGTTAGAGCTTACCTCGTGATGTAGTTTGGTTATTTGCGTAATGTATATCCTATCAACTTCCAACGTCTTTTCCTAATTTCCCCTCTAGATAGAAACTGGTTTACCCTCTTCAACAGTAGGCTGTTGTTGATGGCATTCGATCAATAGACATTGAATATCTTGTGTAAACAATTCTTTATAAATACTTGTACATTTTTGTTGATGGTTGTAGTACTTCTCCAAGCTTCAGCTCTATACAATAAAACTATCTCAACATTCATATTAAACTTTTTGATCATGACATTGGTTGATAAACACTTATTTTGATTGTGTGTCACTCAGTTTCGTGGATTATTTGAAGTTAGACATTAACACCGTTGGGTACCGGCTCAGTGGTCTAGTGGTTACGTGCTCGCGCGCGAAACTAGTAGGTCCTAGGTTCGAATCTCGCGGGGAGCGGGATCGTGGATGTGCACTGCTAAGGAGTCCCACAATAGGACAAAACGGCCGTCCAGTGCTCCCGGATTTTCCATGGTGGTCTATCTTCAACTGACTCATGATCTTAACCATTGAAATTACTATAATATCCACAAAACCCATCCGATACTTACTTTAAGTTCCATATATTCTTCACTCGTAAAAATTCTATTCTTAATTTGCTAATCTTCTCCTTTATGTTTAGATCAGATCCTTCTCCTTTTATCAATCATGTCATAGAAAAATCATATCTTAACCCCTCCCCCCACTAAATTAACGTGACAATATTCTATTTTAAGAATGTCTACAAAGAAAATTGATTGTTTACATGTTGTTGTTGTTTTTTTTCTTAATTTTATTAAAATGAAATTTATGCAAAACATAATTCACAAATATGTCACTTTTAAATAAAATTTTTTTTTTGCTTTAAATGAACCCATTTTTGTTGTCAAGCCAACAAGTGACTATTAGTTTTACACTAGAGAGAGAGAGGGAGGGAGGGAGGGAGAAAGAAAAACACAAATTGAAAAATAAATGACTCTAATGTTTGTTTGTTTGTTTGTTTTTGAACGGAAAAGAAACTGATGGAAATGATTTACAGATGAATTTTTGGACATGTTTATAATATTTAAATTATTCTTATTGACCTATAATGTAGTTTATTTTGACTAGTGAAATTCAAATGATCTATCTTCTTATATCACAACAAGACCGATGGATGAATATGATATGTGTTACAAACTTTCATTGACATTTTAATGGTTAAAATCATGAATCAATTGAAGCTAGACCATCTGTAAGTATTGGACGGCTGTTTTGTCTTATTATGGGACTTCTTAGCAGTGCATATCCTATCATAGGACAAAACAGATGTCCATTGGTTCCATGTTTTCCATGATGGTCTAGTTTCAATTGATTCATGATCTCAATCATTGAAATTACTAATAATATCCACAAAACCCCTTTCTGATTGAATCGATATCTTCAGCATGATATAGCTCTAATTGTGATACAGTTTAATAGTGTCTAAAGAAATTGAAGTGAGATTATGGAATTATCAGCCCCATATTCTATTCATGAAAATCTACATCATGAGGAATAAGTATCACTGATAAAATGATTCCATCATTCAAAAAAAAAGGTTAAAGTCCATCATTCGTAATTTAGAGTGATCGACGTTCGTCATTGATAAGTTAAGTAACAAGAGTTCAAGATCTTGGGTAGCCTGCTTGAATATCTGGTCTACCTGTTCCTACCAACTAGATATTTCAACAAATCATCTATTTTATTGTTTATTTTAACACATCATTATGTCTATTCAGGCACGTTTGTGTAAAAACTCATGGCCTTTGCCAGGACAATTTACAAAAAAAGTACAATCATCAAAGACATCATGATGGCTGGTACTCAGTATACATCGAAAAGAATCAATAGTATTCAGATGTTGACTTTTGAACTGATAACATCAAACTGGCGATCACTCAATGTTTATTGACAGTATCGATCAAGAAATATGAAACGAAAATTCGATGAAATACTTTGTACTGAGAATTCTATATTGTACCAAAAATATAATATTGAATAATGCTAATCATAATAATAATAATAGGGCAACCAGCGTATATGGCTGAAGAGTTCCAAAAATAGGATTTTATAGTAGTCTATTGTTTCCAGATTTACAATGGTTCTGTCTTCACTTAACATTACTACTATGTAGAAGATTTGTAGCTCATGTGTATGATTTTGATAGAGTTTTGTTCTCTGAGCTGGATGGTTTGGTCGTGGAGCTTTCATCTTTCTTCTGAACGACATCATCATCGCTAACCATCCAGCTCATAAAACAAAACTCCATCAAAATTACTACTGTATTACACATTCTGGTTACATTCAAGTTAATTTAAAATGATTTATTTGATCTATCGTAGTGAACAAGAACATCAGTGGGGAACAATCGAATGTATTAGATAGCAAATTACAGAACTTCTTAATAAAATCTAACAACCATATAGTAAATGCTTAATTTGCAAAACGACCATCAATTGTCTCGAAATGGCCCACACTTCATTGTTCTTGCACTTTCATACAAATTGTATTCTGTTTCTATTCTGTACTGTTCGATCCTCTTGTCTCTCTGCTGCCAGACATTTGGTTACTGGCTAACGTCATATACTATTTATGTCAATATAAGTAGCACCCCCCCACAATATGACTTATTGTTTGCTAGTATTTATTGATTTTATTCTAAAATAATTACAATATATAGTGTTCTTCAAACTCCTCAATAATGTTGTATCCCCATGAGATCTGACTTTTTGTTTGTTTTTGATAGGGGAACATTTTGAAGTTATCTCATATACGATTATTTATGAAAAAAAACATATAGCATATATCTATAATACAACCGTTACTTGCATAAATTCACTCTTACAGTAACAAAGACAACTTACGCAATGTTACTAAACATATGATGAATGGACTTTAAAACAAATTTTATAATACTTACTTACTTACTTACGCCTTTACTCCTCGTGAAGGAGCACAGGCTGCTCACCAGCATTCTCCATCCAATCCTGTCCTGGGCAATCCTTTCCAGCTCCTTCCAGTTGTTATTCATCCTTTTCATATCTGATTCTATTTTCCGACGTAATGTGTTCTTTGGCCTTCTTCATTTCCGTTTCCCTTCAGCATCCCAAGTTAGGGCTTGCCTCGTGATACAGTTTGGTGATGTTCTATCCATTTCTATCGTCTTTTCCTAATTCCCTCTTCAGCTGGAAGCTGGTTTGTCCTCTCCCACAGAAGGCTATTGCTGATGGTATCCGGCCAATGGATGTTGAGTATCTTGCGTATACAGCTATTTATAAATACTTGTACCTTCTGGATGGTGGTTGTTGTAGTTCTCCAAGTTTCAGCTCCGTACAGTAGAACTACCTTGAGATTCGTGTTGAAGATTCTCACTTTGATATTGGTTGAAAGTTGTTTTGAGTCCCATATGTTCTTCAATCGAAGGAATACGGCGCTTGCTTTGCCAATCCTCGCCTTTACGTCTGCATCTGAACCTACTTGTTGATCGATGATGCTTCCCAGGTATGTGAAGGATTCTACATCTTCCAGAGTTTCGCCATCAAGAGTGATTGGGTTGCTGTTCTCCGCTTTGAATTTGAGGACCTTGGTTTTCCCTTTGTGTATGCTGAGGCCTACTGATGCAGAGACTGCTGCTACACTGGCTGTCTTTATCTGCATCTGTTCGTGTGTATGCGATAGGGGGGCTAGGTCATGTGAGAAGTCCAAATCATCTAATCGGTTCTGAGCTGTCCATTGTATTCCTTGTTTCCCTTCAGATGTCGAGGTCCTCATAATCCAGTAGACCACCAGAAGAAAGAGGAAGGGAGAGAGTAAACAGCCTTGTCTGATTCCGATCCTTACTTGGAATGCATCTGTCAGCTGTCATCCATGCACTACTTTGCATTGTAGTCCGTCGTATGAGTTCCGGACAATATTGACAATCCTCTCAGGAACTCCGTAGTGTCGAAGAAGTTTCCATAACGTTCTTCTATCTACACTGCCAAATGCCTTTCCATAGAAGTTGATGTACAGTGACGAGTTCCAGTCAACTGATCGTTCGAAAATGATCCTTAGTGTCGCAATTCGGTCTGTGCATGATCGATCCTTACGGGATCCAGCTTGTTGATCTCGAAATTTTACAATACATTCACTTGATATTGTTTACTTGTATCTTCCCATTGTTATTAAGGACTACAATTGATCAATCTCATGTTGGCATATGTACATAATGTACATATTGCCTCGATATTACCTTAATTCACAAGAATTCTT
This sequence comes from Schistosoma guineensis, assembly GCA_944470375.2. NCBI lineage: Eukaryota > Metazoa > Platyhelminthes > Trematoda > Strigeidida > Schistosomatidae > Schistosoma > Schistosoma guineensis. The sequence continues at coordinate 45,698,514 of OX103892.1, read as the reverse complement.
AGCAAAGATGAATAGTGGCTAGCAGTGGAATCCAGGATGCATGTTTCCTCGTTTTTGGGACTCGTCAATTGGATGTACCTACATCTCAGACTTGTTGATGTTCACTCCGGGACTCGAACCCAGTACCGTTCGATTCAAATGCCATCGCGTTCTTCATTTAGCTACTGAGTCCTGATAACCACGTTCTTGTGTAATGGAGTGAAGTTTAAATTCATTTGATATTGTTTTACTTGAATCTTCCTATTATTATTTAGGACTGTAATCGATCAGTCTCTTATTGGCATATGTATATCCTGTTCGAATTGCCTCGATATTCTCTTAATTCACAGTCATATTAAAAAAAGATGAATAGTGGCTAGCAGTGGAATCCATGAAATGCCTTTCGTCCTATTTAAAACTCATCAGCTGGATTCCATTGCTAACCACTATCCACTATTGCTTATAAAGTTTCTAATATCCCATAATGTATAATGTAATTCAATGGATAAAATCATTTTGGAAATTACGCACATATAAAAAAGGGCAAACATTGAAATTAACCCAATTGCTAACTCAAAAAAAGAAAGAAATCTTACCAATAAAGAAACAATAGAGACCCAATAGAAGAGAAAAAAAACGATGCTGGTTTTCAACAGTTGGCATTCAAGTAATACATTCTATATTCATTTAGTCTATTCTTCTAAATAGTAAATTGAAAATAACATGATAGACGATGACAACTGTTGACTAAGAGGATACATTATATTTATATTTACGTTTATTGATGTGCATGTGTGTGCATGTGTGCGCGGGTGAGTGTGTGTGTGTGTGTGTGTTTGAAAATCTCCTAGATATTACAGAAGATTGAAATAGTTTTCGATGAATAGTTATAAGGTTCCACTGTTGTAGTTTGTATACACTTTAAGTATTCGGGTTTTTTTTATTCGGATACTTTTAGGACTATGCATTGAACATGAAGATGAAAATGTTGCAAGTGTGTTTGGAGGATATTTTTTTGGTTGCAATGTTTGTTGTTGTTGTTGTTATGGTTGAAATGACTTATGAAAACAGATTAATTCGATATGAAATTTTCGTCTTTTATGTGATACGTTATAGGTGTATGATGGATATTATGTATATTTTTGGGTGGTGTTCGACATATATTTGCTTTAATTAACTTACTTACTCCTGTTACTCACAATGGAGTATAGGCCACCGACCAGCATTCTCCAAACCACTCTGTCCTGCGCCTTCATTTCTAGTTATATACAATCAGTGTTCATTCTTCTCACGTCTGTCTGTCTCCATTTCTTGGCGTAATGTGTTATTTGGTCATCTGCCTCTCCTATGGCCTTCAGGATTCCATATGAGGGCTTGTCTTGTGACACAGTTGAGTGCTTTCCTCAATGTGCATTTCTTCCTTATTTTCTGCTCCACTGTAATCTGGTTTGTTCTCTTCCACAATAGGTTGTTGCTGATGATAGTGTCTGGCCAACGGATTCGAAGTATTTTGCGTAGACAGCTGTTAATAAACATTTGTATCTTTCGGACGATGGTTTTTGTAGTTCTCCAAGTCTCCGCCACAAATAGTAGAACTGTCTTGACATTTGTATTAAGAATTCTGACTTTGATGTTGATTGACAGTTGTTTTGAGTTCCAATTCCTCCTGGAGCCCCTCTGAGGCTTATGCCGGTCCCAAGCCTGGATAAAGGGAGAGTGTTGAGCATGAATTAAGTGACCCCATCCCATAGAAATCTAAGTCGCTAAAAAATGCTAACCAGAAAAAAAGATGATTTTTTTTCATTTAAAGGGTGAAAATAGTCATTAAAAACAAATTGTATAAAATCTTATCAAAGCTTTTGACCTAATGAAAGAAACAATTAAATCCAATTTGATTGAGAAAGATAGGAAATTTCACATGTTTTAAATGGTATAAAATCACTGTCTGTTGTGAGATAGTAACTCAGTGAACACAATGGTGAATGTGTCGCTCAATTTCGTGGATAAGTTGAAGTTAGACATTGTTATATCGCTCGTGTTTTACTTCGTCTAATGTTATAGCGGTTGAGTTTCCATGTTTACACGTATGGAACATTAATTTATCTTAAACGAATATCTACACTAAATTCTCTCCCAGTGTCTATTCTACAGGACGATAACACAACTCAGATCAAGATCCACACCAACAAACCGACACAATCCAACAACAATGAACAATCAACAATAAGTGATAATAATGATAAGGACAGGGGAATATTGTTGGAGACTTTTAGATCCCCAGAACTCACTTGAAAAAGGACCTAATTTTGTAATTTTATTTAGAAAATTTGAATTTCTTTGTTTTCTCACCAAAGGCGCTCTTGTCACCTTCATGTCGTATTTCCCACTGAGAAATATCTTAAATGCTATTGGCCCGTTGCGTCTTTTAGTATGTTATTTGGTAACTCTTCCCAAGGACGGTTTTGTACTGTATATATATACGTTTTGAATTGTGTTTGTTGTGATCTCTCGTTTCTGTCTGTTTTGCAGAATTTACTTCCCAGCTTGGACTTCTCCCTCTAGTTAGCGGGGCTGAGACGCATCAATAACTAGCTTACTGGTCTTTGGTCACAGAGTCTTGGTCCTGCTCGCAGATTAAGTGAACTGATGATAGCTTCAAACCTAGCAAATATATAACTCATCTGACACCTGTCAGACTATCTATAAATCTGACTAAGCAGACAACCAATCATTATCATTCTTGCCTACATATCAGACATTAACTTCGTTAAATGCCGTTCAATTCAGTGGTCTACTGGTTAAGCGCTCACGCGCGAGACTGGTAGGTTTTGGGTTCGGATTTCGCAAGGCGGGATCGTGGATATGCACTGCTGAGGAGTGCTACAATAGGATAAAACAGCTGTCCAGTGCTTCCAGGTTTTCCATGGTGGTCTAGCTTCAAATGACACATGATTTCAACTATTGAAATTACTATAATATCTACAAAAAACCCCTTCTAATTTTAACTGATATCAATTCATGATGAAAGTCCTGACCATAACCATCAACTGTAAATCATAATTCTAATTCATTACACTACTTTATAATCTTTATTTGATCGTACATATTAGATGGACACTTTCAATATCACTCTGATGCCATTCAAAGGTCGTTCATAAATGGTATATAGTTTCAGCAATTTCAATTTTTCCTATTCCATATTAATAATGATTAAAACAGTTCAAATCTGTAACAATAATTAAGATGTTCGTTTGTTTTTGTTTTGTTTTTTCCACAGTCTGAAGTTTATGTATTAACATGCTTTATATTCTTAATTTATCTCAAATGTTAATTCATTTAACTTGAATACAATTATGCATAGTGACAAATAGTAAAGTGATTCATTCATTTAAACAACATAGTCATTGATAATTATGAACATTGAATAGATAAGATTGTCATAAGACAGAAGAAATATTATTCAATTTAGGTGATCAAAATTGTTGTATCTTTGAATGATTAAAATGATAAGAATTTGAATAGTTGAATTCATGAGTTAATTAAAACTAGATCATCATGAAAAAACCTGGAAGCATTGGAAGGTCATTTTGTCCTACTGTCAGTCAGTCAGTTACAATGTAGGATCAGGCACATATATGCATCGGTTCAAGTTGCCACATCCCATTAGCACAACAAGATGGACACCAAATTCATAAAAGTAATTACTTCAATCGTAGTAGTATATAAAAGAAGGATTGTGCCCTGGTACGGCCGAGAATGAGGAGAGTCCACTCTCCCTCTTCAAATGCCCTCACATGGCCACGCGTATATAGCCTCTGCCAGGGAAGTCCTGTTCATTGCCTTCTCGTGGCATTACAGTTGTTTACGAAATTGAGAGGACGAAAAGCAAATTTCCGACGCTTTAACCGGGTTGATGGACACGGAGAGTCCACCTAGGGGAGTTGGAAAACATTGATTCCAAATCAGTGGTTCGCATGGGCTCCGGTATCGCGAAGGAACAAATGGTGCATGAACCAATTATTGGTCACCGGCTACCATGGGATTGCATCTCCTTACGTTAGTCCACTGCCTTGTGGATCAGACCTTTAGGTCAAAGGCTTTGGGTGTGGCCCCCTAAGAAAACCACCTGGTTCGGTTTGGGCACCCGGCCAGTATCACAGCCCTCACACATACCAAACGAGATTTGTGTGGCGCATATGTATTTGGTGCCTCCTTGTACCAATATCTATGTGTTAAAATAATAATAAATAAAGAGGAAGATAGAATTAGTACGTAGAAAGAAAGATAAGAAGCGATTTTAATCTCTTAGTTTAAAGGAAGACAGAGAGTGTGTACACCGACGCCATTGTGATCAATTCTGAGCTATGTCACACACAGTCTCCAACCATCGGTTACGATAGTCACGCGGACCCCAATCAAGTAGTCTGCATCTACCAGCATGGCTCAGACTAGAAGTTATTGACTTTAAGCACTGATGCCACGTTTTGGTTTGGCCACCCCTAACTTTCTTCCAACCATCTCTAACACTAGTCAGAATTGCGCGTTGTAGTAATCGGTGTTCAGGCATACATAACACGTGACCAAACCATCTCAGTCGATGAAGTTTTACAAACTCATCAACTGATTTACCATTATTCTCTATTGTGGGAGTTGGTAAAATAAATTCAACAATGTATTAAACAAAAAAGAGTTAGAAAATGTTATAACTTGTAGCATTGTACCCTATTATTATATAACGTAATGATACCATCAACTAGAGAACACTGATTTATCGACCGAACCAATGACATGTAAAACACGTCGAGCAGTGTAGATTCTTTATCGCTCCTTCTTCCTGCCTAGCCATGCCTGTTGAGTCCAGAACACCAATCAAGTATTTTAAACATACTGGGTTTATATACAACCCAAACAGACAACACCAAACTATAAAATAGGAAATAAAATTTGTACGAGATCTAACCGAAAGTAGCTGTGAATGTGAGACACCATAATTAATAGATTGGGCAGGACTCAAGAATGGTAATTCGTATAATAATACTTTATAGGTCAACGTAAAGGTTGTAATAAGAGGAGTATATATATACATAATCTAGCTATCAAATAGTTATAAATTAAGAATATACATATAATATCTATCCATAAATAGATCCTAACAGTTTCTATTCATAATTCTCGTCGGAATATAACAAAAAATGAACACAACTAGTAATAGGATTCGCATAAGCTTCTTGATTTATCCCTTGACCAATTGAGTATATAGACTTCAAAGTCAGAAGACTTATTTTATGAGAATACAAAAACAATTTGTTCTTAACACCAACATATCAGAAAGGACATGGATTATATGAATTAGAGACAATTACTTACTTACGTACTCCTGTTACTCCTCGTGGAGGAGTATAGGCCCACCAAAACTCTCCATCCAATCCTGTTCTGGGTAGTCCTTTCCAGTACTTTCCAGTTCTTATTCATCCTTTTCATGTCTGCTTCTATTTCCCGACGTAATATGCTCTTTAGCCTTCCTCGTTTCCACTTCCCTTCAGGGTTCCATGTTAGCACTTGTCTCATGATGCAGTTTGTTGATTTCCGTCATGTATGTCCTATCCATTTCCATCATCATTTCCTAACTTTCTCTTCAATTCGAGATAATAGAGAACATTTATAACTCAATCTGATGTATTCAATGAATTTATACTCAATAAGAGGCCTGCTTATATATCTGGGCTACCTGTTCCTATCATTTAAATATTTCAACAAGTTATCTGTTTCCTTATTTCTTTCAACAGATCATTATGTCAATTAATTACACAACCTATTCAGTTAGCAAAGAGCACAATCATAGACATTGTGGTTGTTGGCAATATACATTGAAAAGACTGTACATTATTCAGATGTCGATTCTCAGACTGCTGATATCTAACTGACGATTACTCAGTATGTTAACATTAGGATCGATCAAGAAGTAGGAAACGGAAACTTGTTGAAATACTTTGTGTTGACAATTCTATATCAATAATAATAGTAATAATGTATGGGTTCAATAGTGAAATCTTCATTGTCCTTTCAGATAATATCATTAGTAAGATCTTTAAAAATAAAAGAAAAATTTACTTTCACTGTATTCAACTTTTAACTGTATTAATGATTATAATTGGATTGAATTGTATAACGAATGTTACCTTCCTGTAGGGGGTTCCAGTCAATTTTATCCATTCACAAATATCAAACACAGTTTATTACTTCATTTAGTTATTGAATAATTGTCAAAGTAGAATTTATTCTATAGAATTCTAATTAGTTTTATTTGTGTTGTCAGATAATCAGCATTAGCCATCAAAATTTGTCCTGGACAATCCTTTCCAATTCTTTCTAGTTGCTATTCATCCTTTTCATATTTGACTCCGATTCTCACCGTAATATGCTCCTTAATCTTCCTCTTTTCCTTTAGCCTTGAGGATTCAAAGTTAGTTTTTGCCTCGTAATACAGTTTCATGATTTATTCAATGTATGTCCTATTCATCTCCATCGTCTTTTCCTAACTTCTTCTTCAACTGAGATCTAGTTTGTCCTCTCCTAAAGTAGTCTGTTGCTGATGAATTCGTGTAAGGCAATGGTAAACAGTAGTTATCTCTGTATTAAACTTTAATATATGTATATTTTTACAGATTATTTTTCTTCGTTGAATTGTCATCATTTTGCTTAGATGAATGGTAATTTTCCAGTAGTGAGATTAGATTATTTTGGACTCATTTCTGTGATGAATTTATGGTTTTGTATTAAAGATTTCTCAGTGCATACAGAATAAATCAAACTCACGTGTTACAAGTCTCAAGGTTGTACCGTATAAAACCAGTCACATCAAAGGTCTTAAACTAGATCAAGACAATTCCCTCTCTTCGCATATTATGAAGAGATTTGTAGGCAGACAGATGAAGGACGGAACATAAATCTTCACTCGATAATAAGTGGGCATTGTCTTCAAACTAAGTCCTTTTAAACATTAGATCAGTATCTAAGGTAAAACATTAACACATACATAACATTATATATATAGTAAACTTTATTATATAGTGATGTATGTTAGAAATGTAGATCGGTGGATTTCTATAGGAAATACAACCTTAGATTTCAAAATTCAATCCTGTATAAGGTTGCATATTGCTGTTATTCTCCTGTACTATTTAGCAACAGCATACGTTTTCTAATACTTGACCCAGCCAGATAATTCAGAGCAGAAGACTAAAAAGGTATAGGAATGTTTAACACCAGGACCTAACCAATATATATATGTTAACTTACCCTGATAACAAAATATAGGCCATAGCGTTGGCCAGAATAATTTAATCACTCACAAAATCATGCTCATATTATCAATATGACCTGAATACAGCTCTTGATTTAATTGGCTTTACAGTCATTATGTGAACTATCCGAACTCATCCAACTTATTATCTACATTGATTGTTGACAAATCCTAGAATAATAGAAACTAACTACATGATTTATATCGCGAAGGCTGAGATTGGTATTTCAGACTAGGCAGAAAGAAGGACCTATAAAGTCTCTAGAATGCTCGTATGAGTCATTGGTCTGGTTGATAAATCACTATTTTCTAATAGGCGATATCACTACGTCATATATTAATAGTACACAGGGTACAAGTTATAACACTAACAACTAAACACTTCTAGATTTCATTTACCCCTCGTCAAAGAGATTAGGCCTCCCCCCAGAACTCTCAATCAAACCCTGTCTTCAGCAATCAATTCCAGTTGTTATTCATCCTTTTCATATCTGTAACCATTTCCCAACGTAATATGTTCTTTAGCCTTCTTTTTTTCTGCTTCCCTTCAGGATTCCAAGTTAGGGCTTGTCTCGTGATGTAGTTTGGGGGTTTCCGTAATGTATGTCCTATCCATTTCCAACATCTTTTCAAAACAAAACAAAAATTATGTTCGAGATCATAAGTCAATTTAAGTTAAAGCACCATGGAAGACCCGAAAGCACTGGACAGTTGTTTCGTCCGATTGCGAGACTCCTCGGCAGTACACATCCACGATATCCACAAAACATTTTCTAATAAAATATATATTCAACTTTATTTATCATTTCAACAACTCGAAAATTCTTTTCATTTTCAATCTAACTAATTAGTAGTCATGACGTTATAAAATAGAATCACAAAAATTTACCAACAGAAAAAATTACCAAGATGAAACGGCCGTCCAGTGCTTCCAGGTTTTCCATGGTGGTCTAGCTTCAACTGACTTATGATCTCAACTAGTGAAATTTCTAAGATCTCCACAAAAACTTTTCTGATAATAATCAATTGCTCACTGGTGACTGACTTCAAGAGGCATCTCCTGGAGTTTTAGTGAGAAGCCATGACTTGTTGAATTCAACCAGGTCTGTTGTGAGATACCATCTCACTGAAGACAATAGTGTACGATGGCGTAGTTTCATGGATTGGTTGAAGTTAAAAATTAATACCGTTGGATATCGACCAGCTCAGTAGTCTAATGGTTAAGCGCTCACGCGCGACACTGCTAGATCCTAGGTTCCAATCTCACGATGGGCGAGATTCTGGATGTGTATTGCTGAGGTGTCCCATACTAGAACGAAACGGCTGTACAGTGCTTCAAAGTTTCCTATGGTGGTTTATCTTCAACTGACTCATGATTTCAACTAGTGAAATTTCTAAAATCTCCACAAAACCCGTTCTGATAAAAAAATATACAAAAGAAAGCAATTCGTAATGTTTTGATCATGTCTCATTCATTGTAATCTGGCAAAAAGAAAAAGAAAGAAAAGAAAAACAAACAATAAACACAGATTATAAAACGAAACAGAACAACGGTGCTTTTCATTATTTGCACAACATTCTTCATTTGGTGATAAGTTTCACCGAAAAATTAACACCATGTGTATAGTCACATCGTATAATTTGTAAAGATTAATGTATCATGTCATCGTGTAATAATATGATGATTCATCTGAGAAAACAATCAGACATAAATAAAACTTCAAATGATGTCGCCACATTTCATAACAGTCACCATGATAACAGATCAATAAGAGGGAGGAGGAGGAGAGTGGAGACAAAAATCAAAAATGTGCTAGTTGAAATGAAAAAAGGGAAAGGGAGAAGCAAAGCTAATGATAATTGGATATGAGAATTTTATAGGATATAATATAATGTTTCGTCAGTATGAAGTGGTACTCTATTTAAATAATCATAGGAAACCATGAAATGCCTTCAGAATGATAAATTGATAACCATAAGGTTATTAGACGAGTGTTTAACTTTCAGATAGCTGATTTTGTATTCAGTGTGTTTTGTTACCTTTTCTACTCGATTATGAAAGAATATATCAGCATTCGAATATGTAGAATCCCGGGAAGCGATTATTGAGTAAGAGTTAAAAATGTACAAAAAAGTAGAAGTATAATTCAACCAATCCGCGAGTAGGAAAGTTATACAATTGTCCAATCAGAGTATGTCCTTTTGATATTCTAGAAGATTATCAGGTTCTGATTCAATGGAAACTCTTTGGTTCCGTTAGAGCCTCTAGAGGCTTCGTCGGGCTTTCTGAGAGTTATCCAAACAGTTTTATATTTCTAACTTCAGTTTATTCGTGATATTGAACAATTGTCATCCATTTCTAATGATAATGTTTATCTGACGCATGAAACGACTGAACTCAACTAGTCACAGCTAAAATAATAATAATAATTTATATATTCTGAAAATAATAATTACAGAATTCACGCCAGTTTACATGGGCATGATCAGTTTGATATCAATAGTAACATTAGATGTACAGAACAAACATGTGATAGAAGAACGTTTTAAGTATACTAGTTCAGTAATTGGCTAGCTAGCACATGTATTACAGTGATCCAATGCATCAGCCGGGAACTTGTAATATTTCGTAAATGGACAGCCTGTTGATTTATGAACAGAGTGCCAGATAGAATCAATGATAATCATCTACAACTAGAGAAATTAAAACGAAAACAGAGAGAGCACGGAACAACAAAGCAGTAATTACCAAAATATATCAATCAGGTCTACCTAAATGTGTGTGTCATGTGCCCCGGTGATATACTGTTGATGTTATTCATATTAGTTAAACTTGCTGGGGAGGGTGTTAACATAAAGTGATAGCGAGTAGGTGGTTTTACTTAGGGAATGCACTAATAAAAATGACTAAACATTTAAAGTTCCTATAATATCACTTGTGGAATGAGATACACTTACAGCTGGCTAGACCATTCAATGCATTTTCAGAGGAGCAGTATGCATCGATGCAGCGAACATATAATGAGAGTAATTTTCTCGTACGGATAGATTGTGGTAGGTTATTCCAGAGTCTAGAAAATTTACAGCTAAAGTAATTCATATAAAGAGATGATTAAGAATAAGTTTGTTTCACTAGTGCCAAGGAATTACGGATGTCATAATGTGAAGTTTCTGCATATTGAATCACGTGATTGGATGTAAAGGATAGTTTATAAAGTATGTGGAAGAAAAAGATTGGATCTAATTTGAGTCTCCTCTTTCATAAAGGATCGAGACCAAGTTTATTACATCTGGTACAATCAGTTCCAAGAATCCGAAGCGTAAATCGCCTTTGTACTGATTCTAACCTTAATTTATCCTTCATGCGCATACTACTAAGAATAAACGTGCAGTATTCTAGGAGTGGTCGAACACAAACTTTGTACATTAAAATACGTGACTTATTGTTATAAAGGATTCGATTTATGTAACCCATAAGACGATGACACTTGGAAGTTTGTTTCACTACCTGTTCTATAAACGACAAATCGTAGGAGTACCTAATTCTTAATTTACTACTGTATGTAACTTCAATAACACCTCACAATTGATGGTTAGATATAGGTTGAATGATGTACTATCGAAGCATATCCATCCACATTTAGTTTTGTTAAGCTTCAGATGTCATTTTGAGCACCACTACGCTACCTTGTTAAGCTCCATGCTGATGTAATTTTGTATATTGTTCAGCTCATGAGGAGGAAATAAATACACTGATTTAAGCTCATCCGCATACAGAGGGGGCTTATCCACACAAATACATTCATAAACATCACTGATAAAAACTAAAAAGAGCAAAAGGCCTGAGACGCTACCTTGAATTACACCACTTCTGACAGGGACGGTGTTCGACATGGAAGAGTTCATTTTAACTATTTGATATTGGTAGCTGAGGAAGGGATCAAACCAAGCAAGTAGAGGGTTTGGGACACCGTAAGATGCAAGTTTACCTATACGAAGTCGGTGGTTAGCTATGTCGAATGCTTATGAAATATCAGAGTATAGCACCAAGACCAGATATCCTTGGTTACGTGGGAAAAAGACTAAATTAACGAAGTCAAAGTGGCATACCATGCAAGATCGATCTTTAAGGAATCCACGCTGAGCGAGTAAGTAGTTGGAGAGTTCGTCACTTACATTTTTTCCATAATCCTAGAAATAACAGGAGTAATATTTGTAGGCCTGTAATTGTTCATGTCAGTCTTATCTACAGATTTGTAACGTGGCATGGTATACGTGGTTTTCCAACAATATGTGTAAGTATCTGATTCCATAGACAGAGTGAATAAACAGCTTTAGAAGAAGAAGTGGAATATCTGGACCGCCATATTTGTAGAGAAAGGATGAAATCTCATCTACTCCGTGATCTCTCAAAACCTCAAGAGTATTTATAGCCTTACTAATTTTCAAGCATGTGAAGGAGATATGGAGTTACTAGTCACTCACATGACTCTTGAAACAGTGCCATTTATGAATTCATTATCATTAGGAAATATACTACTGAAAAGGTCTGCTATAGTTGTAGAGTCGTATATAAAAGTGTTATTATGCAGGATGCATGGTAAATCAACATTTTGAGTTGCTTTAACGTGTATATTGAAAAGGGAAATTAAGTTTTTTACTTCCGAACTAGTATTAAGTACTAACAGCTAGTTTGACTTAACACTTCTGTAAGCCTGAGATGGTGGAGAAGATTTGTAGCTCAGGTGGATGATTTTGGTGGAGTTTTGTTCTCTGAGCTGGATGGTTTGGTCGTAGAGCTTTCATCTGAAGTTTGTGCTGATGATGTCGTTCAGAAGAACGATGAAAGCTCCACGACCAAACCATCCAGCTCAGAGAACAAAACTCCACCAAAAACTTCTGTAAGCCTCTTAGTTTATTACAATATTTACCTGGTATATATAATTTGTAAGGTTTACTAAACCTGTACGTTTTACGAGATGCGCAGGAATCTAGACAAGAATCGATGGCATCCACGAGACTATTATATGAAAAAAAGTTGTTCTAGTCTAAGTATTTAACCAATGAGCACAGGAGGTCCCAATTAGCATACTATTGGTTTCCTCCAATCCTCTCCGGATTATCTGAATTCACTTTTTATCTTAGACGATAATCTTCAATCATATATCAACCATTTCGATTAGCTTATTAATTAATCATGATATGGAAATTCATGCCTTTGTATATATGAATAAAACTACCTAACTTACTTACTCACGCCTGTCACTCACAATGGAGCATAGGCCACCGACCAGCATTCTCCAAACCTGTTGTGTTTCGATAAGAATAATGAGTGGTAATTTTTTGGGATCTTTTTGTGGACCGATACTATACGTATATCTTCATCGTATAATTGTTAATTAACTAAACTATTCATATTCATATTCCTCTTATTATAAACTTTATTTTAACCTATGAACTGTTATTATACGATTTTCCATTCTTGAATTATTCCCTATCTATTATTCACTACCTCCCACATTCACAGCCACATTTGGCGAAATCTTGTAGAAATGCTATTTTCTATTTTATCATACGATGTGGTCTATCTGGTTGGTATATAATCTCAGTATGTTTGAAATATAATGATTCATATCGCAGAGTCTCGGATAGGTGTTCTGGACTTAACTGGCTGGGCTAGGCAGCAAGCAGGACCAATCAGAACTCTAGACTGCTCGCACGTGTTTTACGCGTCCTTGGTCCGATCGATAAGTCACTGCCTTCTGATCGGCGGTCGCAAGTTATAACAAAACCACTCTGTCCTGTGCCTTCATTTTTAGTTATATACAATTCTTGTTCATTCTTCTCATGTCTATCTCCACTTCTCAGAATAATGTGTTCTTTGGTCTTTCTCTCCTCCTTTGGCCTTGAGGATTCCAAGTGGGACCTTGCCTTGTGACACAGTTGGGTAATTTCCTCAATCTGTGTCCTATCCACTTCCAGCACTTCTTCCTGATTTCTTGCTCTACTATAATCTGGTTCGTTCTCTCCCACAATAGGTTGTTGCTGATACTGTCTGGCCAACGGATCCTGATTATTTTGTGTAGACAACTGTTAATAAACACTAGCATCATCTGGATGATGACTTTCGTAGTTCTCCAATTTTCCGCCTTAAACAGTTGAACTGTCTTGACATTTGTAATAAAAATTCTGACTTTGGTGTTGGCTGACAGTCAGTTGTTCTGAGTTCCAGATATTCTTTAATTGTAGATATGCTGCTCTTGCTTTGCCAATCTTCACCTTCACAGAATAAAACTAACAGTAAGTAATTATAAAGAGTTACACAATTATTTTATTTCATTAGAATAATTATAATTCCTTAAATATTAGCTATGAATATAATAACTTGCATAGATTACACAATCATAGAAGTCATTATAATGTTACATTAATAGAACAATGAAAAGGAGTTATGTAACAATGTTTCTCATTAAAGTTTTCATGGTTTAATGAGTTTCTTCTTGCAAAGTAAACCAATTCTTATGTTTTCCATATTTTTTTGGTCTGTCCAAAATCAGTCCAAGTGTAATAAGTAAGTCATAGTTTTTCAGAAGTATTCATGAATCTTATATTCGTCTCACTTGGCTTGTTTAACACATTAGTTTTAAGCAGTCAAAGATTGAATAATTTAATAGTTGAATTTATGAGTCAATTGAAGCTAGACCAACATAGAAAACCTGGAAATACTGAACAGATGTTTCGTCCTAGTATAGGACTCCTCAGTAGTGTGTGTTCACGATCCCGTTCGCGGGAACTGAATCTAGCACATTCGGTTTCGTGTCAGCATCTAACCGAAGACAATGGGAAATGGTCACGCGGCATCATGAATTTGTTGAAAATAGATAATAATATCGTTTGATGCCGGCTCAGTCGTCTTCAGCATATTGAATTCCATGTGTACCATTATTTTTGAACGATGGTCTTCCGATTCCCCCGTATTCAACAACCCGGACATTCGCTTTACTGCGTCTCAATTCCGTAAAAAACATCTATGTGGTGAGTAGGGAATGAGTAGGACATCCCTGACAGTGGCTGAAATCGATTGCACAAAAAAACACAAGATTCCATTCACTGACTATTGTCGATATTCCGTTCTTAACTGAGTCAGAACACTGGATTTAATATGTCATACTGACGATATCGCACATAACATTGGACTTCTTACAAAACATCTTTATCAGTTTAAATGGATGAAAATCAAAATACAGTCGCTTGAATACAATTTGAAGTTATTTAAGCTGCTTCTAGATTATCAAACGAATGAAGGTGAATCAATCACTTTCGTGCTTCCAACTGATGATTAAGTGAGTTTGAACAAGTGAGGAAAATCAATCACATTTTGGAGCACTGACACCAGTAATCAACTACCCTACAATTGAAATGCTTCATCTTCTTTCTGTCTTAACCGATTTTCCATTTGGATATTCTCTTTACGATTCAACGGTTGCCATTCGTAGTCAACATAACAGAATGTGGGGTGGGACATGTGAAAAAATCGTCTATGAATAAACTAATATTGTATTTATTCATTTCTACGTTCCACTTACTTATTCAACGCAACACGATTTAGTTAAATGTGAATTACTAGAAAACGAGAATACTTGACAAACTGGAGACACACTAATATCGCATCCATAATTGAGTTTGTATATGTTACCTAATAGAAGTACATCTTCATTTGATTCGAAATCAGTTTTTCTACCAATAACAGACATCTGATTAGAACTTACCTTCAGTTCGATGATGAACTGATAAACTCAAGTATCACTGAGTAAAACTTATCACACTCTAGAATACACCTTCAATTCACTGAATTGAACTGTTCACATAAGTTCATTCTTCTTCTTCACATTCCCCATTCCCATTCAAATATTGTTGGCACAGAATGTTCAATTACACAACTGTAGTTGATCTATCTAACGTTGCAAGTATCAACTGTGATTCCATTCATCATCATTTTCAGTATGATACCACACGATGTAACGCAATTCATTTGAATGTGAATGAATAACATTTCAGAGTAGTCGATCAGTCATAGATATTGTAGATTTCACTCATTACACAAATATTCTCAATTTGCAAACAAACTATGTAATGAACTAATCGTATATAAAACTGTCTAATCTTCAATGTTTCTCTCACTAAACATCAGTCAACAAACACGATCAACTTCAATTGTCTACCCTTCTGAATGGATTCGAATTCATTCACAACATGGTGAATGGCAGATAGTTCATGAATTTGTTCAGTTAAATGAACATTTATCAAATGAATCATAGAGATTTAATGTTTGTTCACATTACCCTATTTTGTGTTGATAATTGTGAAAGGCCAACACCTTCTATTCATTATTACTGTTACTATGATCATGTCCATTGTTATTCGTGTTATCGACTTGAGGATTTACGAGAAGTAGAAGAAGAAGAAGAAGAAGAAGAAGAAGAAGAAGAAGAAGAAGAGGAAGAAGAAGGGGAAATAAATAATCATTTGGAGATAGATGTGCTTGAATTCGCTGTGTGTGGTGGTGGTGGTGGTGATGGTAGTAGTAGTAGTAGTAGTAGTATTAGCAGTAGTTTACAGCTTTTGATGAAATATTCGGACCGAATATACACAAATTGGGATTACATTTCGGGATATTGTAAAGGTCATTCATAACAACTGTGAGTTATTGATTTATTTGCATTCTTGTTTTCATTTTTAATGTTCTACAGTTGTAAATTCTATGCTTTGACTTAAAACTTTTTGTTTGAATAAGAATAAAGATCAGTTTCGAGACATTTATAAGTTGACTTAGTGAATCTAGTGAGAGACAGATAGGTCCCGCGTTCAAATCTCGTGAGTCCGGATCGTGTATGTTCACTGCCGAGGATTCCCACAGTAGGACGAAATGGCCGTCTAGTACTTTCATGTTTTCCATGGTGTTCTGGCTTCAAATGACTCATGATCTCAACTATTGGAATTAGTACAATCTTCACAAAACCCCTTCTGATATGAATCTAGTGGATAATTTAATAGATGGAATCATCTAAACTTTTGAAACAATCATTTCGTACCTCTTATCTACACAATTGTATTTGAATTGTGAAAATAGAAGAGATAATAATGAATGTAGGTTTTACTTTGAAATTCTGTCATAATCAAGTCATATTATGAATAATATTTCAAGGGGTTTTTCATTGATTATAGCAGAGTTAAGCAGTTTCTTTTTTGAAATTTTCATTCGATATTTTCCAATTCATGTTTAGTCATAGAGTATAACAAATGACATGACAATTGGAATATACTTTGAGAACTTGAGATTACATGGTGGTTGGAGGTAGCCGACAGGAAACCATGGACCCGGGTTCCGTGCTACTTGGTACTCGTCAGCAAGGTGTACCTATAATCTTAAGGGAACTGGTGCTCCCTAATGGATTCGATCCCGTGTCACCCAGCTGCACAGTCAGAGACGTTACCACTGAGCTATCTAATAAGGACTAACTAGTAAGGACTAGACACGCATGACAATGATCGCCACCCAGTGATCAGTCAATTGTGATTACATCTCAGCCCTACAGGAGGTCAGTAGCGGCCCGGATAGCTAAATGGTAACGTCTCTGACTGTGAAGCTGGGTGACACGGGATCGAATCCACTAGGGAGCACCAGTTCTCTCAAGATTACAGGTACACCTTGCTGACGAGTGCCAAGTAGCACGAAACCCGGGTCCATGGTTTCCTGTCGACTACCTCCAACCGCCATCTAAATCTCAATATATAGTGCCCGCAGTGTCAAGTCACCTAGACTGGTGGCCGCATTGCAATGTGGTCGATAGTATTCGATCTGCACTAAATAAGGACTACACGCACATGACATTGATCACCACCCAGTGATCAATTAATTGCCTTCAGAACTTACTAAAACCCCGAAATTCACTGGTACGGCTGAGAGTTGTGAAAGTCAGCTCCCCCTCTCGAAACGTTCTCACATGGCCACGTGCATACAACCACTGTCAGGGAAGTCCTAATCACTGCTTTCTCACGTGCCGGTGTTGTTTACGAAATTGAGAGGACAGAAAACGAATGTCCGGTGCTTTAACTGGGTCGGTGAAAAATACTGATTCCAAACCAGGATCCTAAGGAAACAAATGGAGTACAAATCTCTCGGGACTGCATCTTCTTACGTTGCTCCACTGCTTTTTGGATGAAATCTTTAGGACAAAGGCTCGAGGTGAGGCCTCCTAAGAAAACCGCCTGTTTCGATTTGAGCACCAGGACAGTATCCCAACCTTCACACAAATCGAATGATTTATGTGGCGCATATCTATTTGGTGCCTCATTGTACCAATGCTTATGTGTTTAAATAAATAAAACTTACTAACGATAAAGAGAATTCAGCAAAGGAAGTTTTCTGTTCTCGTCAAAATCATTTACTTTAGCTGTACATTCGTATTTATAGTTATATGGTCAATATATATGTTTATAGAAGGATTGAGAAGGTTACATCATAAATTGATATGAGACTCTTATTCTCAAATGAGGTTACATAATAATCAAGAGGTAAGAGAAGAATATAAGGCTGGGAATAATTAACGGGTTAATCCAATTGTCTAATTGACAGATATGAAGAAGAAGAAGAAACACGAAAAACATAAAGGTCATAATCATAAAAACTGGATGATAATCAAAGAAACTTGTTCAAGGGCAATAATTACAGCTAATTACAGTTTAGAATGACAAATCAATCAATCAATCAATCAATCAATCAATAATAATAACAATAATAATGAAAAACCCTAAACATACTACAAAGGGGAATTAAGGCCAAGAAACGATGAGAGGTTGGACAAATCGTTTTTGCACGCAAAGTTGGTGTATCGCCAATGTCTCAGCAGTGCATAAGATTTTGATTCGACCTCCATTCGATCCAATTCCTATGACTGTGTAGATTATTTTAAAAGAAGACTCCTTTGTAGCGATATGGCCATAGTTGATTAAATGCTCCTACATTGAACCAGTAATTGTTTTGCATTCTCCTGTTGAAAACTATGCCGGTTAGTGTTCTGAGGTGCGTTTGGAAATTGATCTCTTTGTGCGGAGAATGTAACCTGCCCCATATGAGCAAATAAATTTATAGATGCATAGTGATGTGACCCAAATCGGAAGTTTATCTTTAAAACATTTATTATGCAATCTTTTCAATCCTTCTATAGACATATATTTTCCCTATAACTATAAACACGAATTTAGTTCCAGGAAGAAGTGCGCCACAAGGCAAACCCTCATCACTTGGACTCCTCAAGGCCAAAGGAGAAGAGGAAGACCAAAGAACATATTACACCGAGAAATGGAGACAGACATGTGAAGAATGAACAACAATTGGATAGAAGTGGAAAGAAAGGTGAAGGACAGAGTGGGTTGGAGAATGCTGGTCGGTGGCCTATGTCCCATTAGGAATAACAGGAATAACACAACACGAATGTTCAGCTTAAGTAAGTGATTTCGTCGAGAGGAGAAAACTTTCTTCGCTGAATTCTCTTTTTTTTATGTTGATGCAATGATACATTGGGTTATTTTAATTAACCATTTTGTTATCAAAAACAGTACATGACTCAATATTTAATAAGAGGTCGCTAAAATAGTTTGATGAGATAAATAACATTTATAAAAATGGTCATAATCGAAACGATCACTAACCGTCATTACACCGTTGGATGCCAGCTCAATCGTCTAGAGATTAAGCGTAGGCGCATGGGACTAATAGGTTCTGGATTCGAATCCCACGAGGCAGGTTCGTAGATGCTCAATTCTGATAAGTCCCACAATAGGAAGAAATAGCTGTCCAGTGCTTCCAAGTTTTCCATGGTGATCTAGATTCAATTGACTCATGATTTCAACTATTAAATAACTTTAAAATGACAAATCAAAACATACAAAAACATTTTTTTGGAAAACGTATCAATGAAGATCACATTACTGATCATAACATAGTGAACAAAATTATCTTCTAAGATATAGTATACAGAATTTACATCGATCTGTCTATGCATACCACATATATTAGTGTTACAAAGCTTATTACATAATACTTTATTAAATGTACATCTTATAAACAACAATCACATTGAACGTTTGTTGTTTTAATAATTCATCATTGAATGACCTTGTTCTTTACATACTACTTTCAAATAAAGGTCAACAAAATATTTACACTATGACTTGATTGATTAGTTTAAGATTAATGATACTATTCTCTTTTTTATTTTAATAAACTATTTAAACTATTCTAAGTGTAATATTCATATTCAAATACTGGTTATAATATTAAGTTAGTTAATTACTAATGTCGAATGATTGGGAGCCTGCTAGAGTTAAACTACGAAGTTACACCTCACGATCAGCACCAAATGTGGTTTACTCCTTTGGCGTATCATGGTACTATGGCTGCTTTAAAGACCGTGTAACACAAAGGACGTTATTACGGAAATATATTTGTAAGAACGACTACGGAGAAGATATTGAGACCACCAACACATGGGTCAGTCTATGGTATAGGATTAGTTGATATGTGTTGGTTATCCTTGACCTTGAAGCGAATCGCTGAACTGTTCGATATTCAGTGACCTAGCTGTTGGATGATGTGGCTAAGGTGGTGAAGCGTTCACGCGTGAGACTGAAAGTCCTGGGTTCAGATCCAGCGTATAGGATCATGGATACACACTGATGAAGTGTCCCAGCCTAGAACGAAACGGTTATCTAGTTCTTCCAGGTTTTTCAATTCATGAATTCAACAACCCAAATTACTACAGTCTCCATAAACTCGCCATTCTCATTTATAATTACCATATATTAAGATATACCGCTTACTATTGAATGACATGTTAAAATAACAACTAATTGAGATTTTGTACTTAAAATTAAGTACAGACCATATTAAGTGATTTTCAACCTAGAACTTGATTATCAAAATTTGTATCCTATTAGTGACCTTATTTGTATTGTTTTCTAAAACAAACTAACATAAAATAAATCCTACCATGTACTGAATCTAGTTTATAGAGTTTGTGATTAGTTTATCTAAACATGGTTGATTTTGTTGAGTTATCAAAAACTGTTGGTTAGTTGTGTAATCCATGTATAAATAATCAAGATGAGAAACTGATACTTACCTATTTACTTACGCCTGTTACTCCTTATAGAGGAGCATAGGCCGCTCACCAGCACTCTCCATCAAACCCTGTCCTGGACAATTCTTTCCAGTTCTTATTCATCCTTTTCATATCTCCTTCTCTTTCCCAACGTAATATGTTCTTTGGCCTTCCAATTTTCCTTTTTGCTTCAAGATTCCAAGTTAGGGCTCGCCAAGTGTTGTAGTTTTGATTTTTTGCGTATTGTATGTCCTATCCATTTCTATCATCTTTTCCTAATTTAACCTTCAGCTGGATGTTGGTTTGTTCTCATACTTTAAAAAGTGCTATATTCCATCCTTGGTCACGACAAATCACTTTTTATAAGTATGATGGTCAATTAATAACTATAATCAGATCGCCTATTACTTATACTTGAAAACGAGAAATCACTGCACAGAACACTGGTATGAACGAAGATTGATTCATTCCAAAAAACACAATGACCTTAGTTGAAAATACACTCATTTATATATTGATTTATACCCCCTGTTTGATCATTAATTAGAAAAAAAGTCATATGTATGAAATTATAACAAAACCGTCATTTGAATACCATGCTGAACATGTAGTGGCTGACCCTATGTGAAGCTCATATCATTAGTACGATCTAATTAGAGTCAGATCTTGGGCCACTAAAACGCATAGTTCTTGTTAATTCAATACAAAGAATATCATACTGAATAACAATCATACTGAATATAAAACAGTTATCCTACAGAATTAAAAAGTGAAATAACACTCAACAACAACTATGCTGAATTAAGAAACAATGTGATCTCTCCTGTTTATCCTGTCTGATTAGAATGTTCTTCACATAGTGTATGAAATCACCTATCCAGCACACTGTTTACTTATCCCAACTTTCTATAGGAATTCAATCCCCATGAAATATGCTATTTCAGCCTTATATATAATCGCATCAGTGACATCCCAACAAATTAATGCTTACCTTGTATTAATGTCATTTAACTTAAGATTACTGATATTCAGTATTGCAATAGATCAGTTTCAGTTATTGTATATACATCATGAGTGAATTCTATTCTTTCGACAATTTTTTCTGGTACATTTACTCAGTAATTGGCAGTTAAATCCAAGACGCATGTTAATCCTACTTGTTTACAGTTTGTTGGCATTTAAAACGATAGGTACTAGGTTCTAATCTCATGGTATTGAAGATCATTATTGAGATCTAGGTACTACTGTACAAGAAAGCTTAAATAAGACAAAACGTGCATCTTTCATTCCACTACTAATTATATACTAACCATACTAAAATTGATTTTCTTCCATCAAAATCTATAAACTAGTATAGTGTGTGCTACTAATATCGATAAATATAAATAGTATGTATCATCAATTGAAAGTGAAATGTCTAGCAGCAGAAGATTAAGAACATTGAAGAGAAGAGCATGAGAACAGAGAATGATTGGTATGGAAACGAAGAAACAACAAAGTCTGAGATAATTGATTGACAGTTTACAAATTCTTCTCAGATTTTACTAAGACGTTCTATGATGTTATATTCAAATACAATCGATTTTCCTCAGTTGTATATTCTTGTTCACTACATTATTGCATTACAATATTTCATTATATCATTTTTTTCTTAAAACTAAATTCGTCTTTAAGCAAAGTTGGATAATGGCTAGCAGTAGAATCCAGGACTTGTGTTTCATCCTACTTGGAACTCATCAGCTGGATTTACCCACATCGTAGAGTTGATGTTCACTCCGGGACTCGAATATTAATTCTACGATGCAGGTAATTCCAAATGACAAGTCCCAAATAGGATGAAATATGCGTCAAACTGGATTCCACTCCTAGTCACTATCGATCTTTGCTTAAAATGCATGTGACTTAAGGTTATATCGAGGCAATCCACACAAGATTCACATATACCAACATAAGAATGATCTTTGCAGTCTTAAATAACAATGGGAAGATACAAATAAAACAACACCAAGTGAATATAAATTTTCTTCTTTTATTCCTCTCTCTTTTTCTCTTAGAAAGATGATTATCAAATCATTAAAAAAAAATTTTTTTTATTCAATGTACACAAATCAACATTTTGTGCCTCCTATTTTTTTTGGTTCAAAATGTATTAACCAATCAAATTATTAGATTCCGTTATTTTTTCTTCATCAAATTCAATTAACCAATCAAAACGAAGCAATGAAATATATTTGTCTAAAAAAATCTAAAAATAATTTATTCTAATCTGATGAAATAAGTAATATGTATACAACATTAAAAATAAATGAACATAATAACCATGGTATAGAATGGATCAAGATTGTTTACTGTATGGATTCTATATAAATTTCCTCTTTTAAGTTTTTTGTTGCTGCGGAAAAAGAAAAAAAACAATTTAGTAACTATGTGGAAACAAACATTAAAATTTTAATTCAAACAATCAATCAATCAATCAATCGATCGATCAATAATTATCAATAATGTATTTCTATGAATTTTATTTATTTCTAATTATTACATCATTGATATATTATGTGAATGGACAAAATAAATTATATTCATCATTACGTTCAAGACGTTTATTACCAGCTGATTCTTATACAATCTTAGGACAAGCTGGTTTAAGACGTTTAGGACAATGTAATATTACTTATGCATGGTTAACATCACCGCCAACATCAAGTTTAGATGCATATGGTCATGCGACAGCATGTAAAAGATTACAATTATTAAATGGTGAAATAATACCTATATCATCATCATCATTATCATCTAATGATTATTTAAATAATGATGAAGATTTAAATCAAGCTGAAAAAGACTTAAACAATATTAATCATGAATGGTCAGCATCATTAATTGATTTAGAACGTTTAGATTTATTAATACGTGCTGAAGTCATCGGTATTGGTCAATCAAAACAATTAGCGAATGATCCAAGATATTTTTTTCTTGCTGATCGTGTTGGTGATTTAAATTTAATGGTTGTACTACGTCCAGATAAACAATTAAAATTGGAATTAATTAATCCATTAGCATCGGAACATTTAGTGTTAACACCGCAACATGTTCTTTGTCTACGTAAACAATGTCCATCTAATATAAATGATGTCAATATAAATATATCAAAACAAGATAATAGTAGTCTTATCATTGGAACGAATAATGTAGCATTAACTAAAGCTGAACGACAAAATCGGGAATTATATATGCAATTAGTTATATCACGTGTTGCATGTGCTTTAATTAGTTTTATGTGTGTAGTATTTGCAATGACATCATTAACCTTATGTATACGTCTTAGACAAAATCCACATTATTTTAAAAAACGTATGATACGTTCATCTCAAGCTAGTATATGTAAAGAATCACATCCATCACCGACACCATTTTGTCAAATGAATGGTAAAGTTAATATGAGTCAAGTATCACCATTATTTATAACAGATCAATCACCAAGACATTATGGTATAACACATATACCAAGTGAAACTGCTAGTATGAATAATATTGTAATGACAGCAAGTAATATAAGTACATGTGATCCACAAAATGGTTTACAAAATATTCCTATTTCTTATTCAGCATTAAGTACACAATATGCACAAATATCAGGTTATCCAATGACTGGTGCACCTATTGCATCATATAATGATAATTCTGGTTTAATTACAATTTATCCAATACCATCACATGGTTCAATTAGTTCAACTCAACGTGGTTTATTATTACAATGTCAAAATGGTTCAGTAAGTCCAGCACCTTCAAATAATTCTGATGGAAAAAATGGTATTACACGTACTGGTTCATTAGGTAGATATTCACGGAATAGTGTTTGTTATGGTGATACTACACGGAAGAAATTATTGTATCAAATTAAAAAATCACATCAAAATTCAACACAAACAATTAAACAACAACAACAAAATGATCTTAATACATCATTATCTAATAATCGTCCAATTCCGATAGTTCAACAACAACAACAACAACAACAACAACAACAACAACAACAGCAACTTCATCAATCTATGAAACATGATGATCATTTATCAAGTAAACCGGATGATTTAATCTCTTTTCAATATACACCTAATTTTACTACAATAGTACATCGTTATCCAACAGAATTACAATATAATGAAATGAAAACTATTCCTAATATGGATATAGAAGAAACAAATTCAGATTTATTAAAATCGAATAATTTTAATCATATTAATGAACCATCTATTAGTGTTATACGTAAACCAGCTCATGTGTGAATGAATTGAGGTTAAACATTGAAGTGCCTTTATTACTTAAAAATAAATCTGTTTCAGATTATATAAACAAAACTTGAATTAGATTCATTATTCAATATGATATAAATGAATGTTCACTTCATTAAAACAAACAAATAAACAAAAAACAAGATTTTACATCATTGAACATTGAATATTCTGGGTATATGAACAAAATGGATATCTATCTATCTACATATATAAAACAGTTTAGTAAGTTGACCAAATTAATTATGTATATCCCTATGTATGTACGTAGGTATGCAGGTATGTATGTATGTAATGAATTATTTACTATTATAAATGCGTTAATTGAACATTGTACATTATAATAGACCGGTTTGTGTTTCGCTCTCTCTTTTTTTCACTTCATTAATTAGTGAACTTCTTTTTCAAAAAAAAATAGCATTTGTTCTAGTTTCTGTTGGTGTTTTTTTTTCCTGTTTTTGTTACTGTTTTCTTTATATTTTAAATGGTTTGAAACAAATACTGGTTCACTCTATTGTGGTGATCGTCCACTTTTTTTTTCTCTTTTCTTGAAAACTTTATCCATGAGCAAGTGAACACTTTTTAAGTGATATTTCGAAATATCTAAATGAATTAAAGAAGGTTTGCTTTTCTTATTTATATTAAACTCTCACAGATAAAAAACAACAGTTTACTGTCATCATGATTGTTTTGTTTTGCTTGTTTGTTTGCTTTAAAGAAGAGAAAGGAAATCGGTTTCACCATTGTAAACAACTATCATCTTTTATGATGTAATGTGAAGACTGAAAAGAAACCAATGTATCTTACTGATATCTTCTTTTTATTAAGTTGATACTTATCAAATTGTTGGGTTATCATGAAATGGTGTTTTTAAACTTTATTTGAAATATCAGAATGTTATTTTCAGCATTAAATAGTGATAGCTGAGGAATTATTGGGAAAATATGAAGTGCAAAATGAATAATATGTCTTAGATTGAAACTCTTTAGAAATGTTGAACTAATCATCAAAACTATTCAGGACTAATATGCATGAAGTAGGACATACTATAATGTCTAGTAATCAATTGTTGTTAGCGACGTTTCAGTTCAAGAGAACAAAATTATCACAGTTTAATTTTTGTTTGAGACTTATATTGAAATACTTTAAAAGTCGACAATTTTCTTTATATTATCTCGTCAGAGAGTAACTTATCAGGTAGTTAATATTGTTGTTACTAAGGTGATTTGTGGAGATTGTAGCCTTTTTGAAAGTTGAAATCATGAGTTGATCTAAGCTCAATCATCATTGAAGACCTGAGAGCGATGGATGACCTTTTCGTTCCAGTATGGGACTCCTGAGAACTGCGTGTTCACGATCCCATACGTGACACTCTAATCCAGGACCATTATTCTAGTGCATGAATGCTCAATATCTAGACTACTGAGCTGGCATCCAATGATGTTCATTTCTAACTTCAATCGATCCATTAACATATAAAACCCTTTATATATTGTCTGAGGTGGATAACTATTTCACATCTGACATGGATTGGACTCTACTAGTCATGGCTTTTCACTAGAACTCCAGCAGTTACATCTTGAATCTAGTTACTAGTGAGTACATAATTGTTATCAGTATATGGATTTGTACAGATTATTAACTTTAGACAGATATCATAAATAGAACGTTACTGTAGAATCCTATACTAAGACGAAACAGTCATCCAGTACTTTCCACGTTTTCAATGGTGGTCTAACATTGTCCCATTCATAATATCAACGTAGACTAGTTTTTTTTAAAAAAATGTTTACCGTATTATCAACATCTATTTTACTTACATGTGAACATTATAAATGAACTATAATTATTCACTTTAATAACTTACTAAACCACAAAATTGAGCGACTCATAAACTCAACTATTAAAATTACTACAATCTTCACAAAACTTCGTCTGAAACTTACAAACATCGAATATGTTACAACAACAACAACAACAGCAAAGCAAAAAGCAACTACCCTAATGTTTCATAATAGTTTATTTCTAATCAGTCAACTATCTAAGATACTATACACCATAGTAACAAAACAATAAACGAAAAAAACAAAAACATTTTAAGATTCTAATCAATTCAGAAGTTTTGTTTTCACACACCAAAAAAATTTATCTTTAATTTTAACTCATGGGGTGTTGTTGTTCTTTTTTTTTTTGCTTTTTTTTAACACGATGTCAAGATCAATGCACAGTTGTAGATCAGTAAAATTTGTTTCTATACTAATTGATCGACTGATTGATTGGTTGGTTGATAATGAAACTTAGTTAAATTGTATACTTAGAATTAGACTTAATAATAGGTTACAAAACAGTTTGAATCTATCTAGGTATAGAGATAGATATAGATATATGTGGATGACAACCAGCATCTTATAAAAAAAAACAGTAAAGAATTCTAGAAGTACATTATTTCATTGTAATATAATCGATAATTAAACAGATCTTTATCGTTTTTTTCTGTTTTTTTTCTTTTCTTATCTTTTTTTCTTTCTTTCTTTTCTCTTTTTTGATACAAAATTTGTTTAAATTGAAAACAGTAAACAGTAAAAGTGAATAGACATGAGATCCTACCTTGATTGTACTTTAGTTTAGATAATATAATCATTTTTTTCCTTTTTAAGGATTAAACTTATAATCTAATCAATCAAGTATAAACTACAATTTTTCAATGTTTCAAAAGTACTTCATATCAGAAGGGGGTTATTTGTGGATATTATAGTTATTTTAAAAGTTGAGATAATGATTCAGTTGAAGATAGATCACTATGTAAAATCTGAAGGCATTGAATGGTGGTTTCGTCTTATTGTGGAACTCCTCAGCAGTGTGTATTCACGAATCCGCCTCGGGAGATTTGAACCCGGTATCTATCAGTGTCGCGTACTAGCGATTAACCACTGAACTACTTAGCTGGCCGGTATACAACGGTGTTAATTTCTAGTTTCAACTGAATGTTCCTGGATTCGAATCCCGCGGGGTAGGGTCGTGGATGCGCACTACTGAGAAGTTCCATACTAGGACGAAACAGCCGTCCAGTGTTTCCAGGTTTTCATTATGGTCTAGCTTCAACTGACTCATGATCTCAATTATTGAAATAAATTTGATTCAAAACGAGGAGGAATTTCAATCACCTCTATTGATGGGAGTATTATATCTGTGTTGTCTATCATGTTTTTTTTTTACATCTGATTCACTGTCTAGGTGATGTTTACTAAATTTTAAATTCTTGAAATTGACAGTGGAGTTGTTGTGAGTTAATACTCAGGTAGGAAAAACTAATTTATTACTAAATGCAAAATTGCAGAGTTCTTTCGTAAAGTGTGATAATCATACATTAAATAATTCATTGGCATGTATACTTCATCAATTGTCCTTTACATCCCTCATGATTCTTACAATTCTCAATTCCTTTATGTTTCTCTTCATATTATCTTCAGTTTAACCTTCTCAACCGTCTTTTGATAAGTATTCTACTTCTGACTGTTATTACATACTACTTACATCGACAGTGCAGATGAAGACAACTAGTGTAGCATCAACCTCTGAATCAATGGGCCTCAACATACACAAATGAAAAAGCAGGATTCTCAAATATAACGCGGAAAACACCAACTCAATTACACTTGATAGAGAATCTCTGGAATATGTGGAATATTTCACGTACCTGGGATACATCATCGATGAACAAGTAGCATCTGATGCAGACGTCATGTTACGAATTAGAAAAGTAAAGTCAACATTCTTACACTTGAAGAATATATATGGAACTCAGAACAACTCTCTATCAACCAATATCAAAGTCACAAACTCCAATACGAATGTCAACACAGTTCTCTTATACAGAGCTGAAACTTCGAGAACTATCACAACCATCATCAAAGTAGTACAAGTATTTGCAAACAATCGTCTATACAAGATGCTCAATGTCCGTTGACCAGATGCCATCAATATCAGCTTACTATAGAAGAGAACAAGCCAGATTCCAGCTGAAGACGAAACTAAGAAAAGACAATAGAAGTGGATAGGACATGCATTACGCAAATCACTAAACTACATTACGAGGCAATCACTAACTTGGAATCCTGAAGGGAAATGTTGAGTTGAGAATTGGAAATAGACATGAAAAGGATGAATAACAACTTGAAATCACTGTAAAAGATTACCCATTCCAGGGTTGGATGGAGAGTGCTGGTGGGCGGTTTATGCTCCTCCACGAGGTGTAACAGGCATATGTAAGTAGGCTACATCGAGAGACATCTGTATCACACACCACAGAGTATGACCAATGTTATTCATGATCTGACTGATTAACATTGTTAGAAAAAAAAACTCAATTATTTATCAGGATCAAAGTGTACATCATATTTATAACGAATTCACAATGTTACATAATTAGTTACAACGGTCACAGAGTTATTATCATTATCAGCTTTAGTTTTTCTTTGAAAAATAATCTTCTGTTATCATATTTTTGTTTAATTGATTAAAGACTAAAACAACTGTACTATGTAAGGTGTACGATTATGTTCATCATAGATAGAATCATTATTGATTTCGCTGATAAGTTCAACTTCAATATGTTCATCATGAATATTTATGTAATAACCATATGAATTAGTTGCCAAATCTGTGTATGAATTGTATATCTTTTATTAACTATGTAAATAAATCTTAGAGGAATGCAGTGATCGAATTGATTAGTTCACAACACCCCACCCCCACCCCACCCCCGAAAAAATTGGCTAAGGTTTAAATCATATTAGATTTCAGTAGTTGAAATCATAAGTCAATTGAAGAGAGACCACCATGGTAAGCCTGGAAACAGTAGACGGTGGGATCGTGGATGCGCACTACTGATGAGTCTCATACTCGGACGAAACAGCCGTCCAGTGCTTTCAAGTTTCCCATGGTGGTCTAGCTTCAATTGACTCATGATTTCAGATAATGATAGTTCTAAAATCTTCACAAAACCCCTTCTGATCATATTAGATTGTTTAGGTATAGAACAGATGAATTTTGATATAAGGAAGCTAAATTTCATTTGGCATTTCTTAGAAATTTACTTCTATAGACCGAAATTATCAAGTTACATAGTTTATGGCATTAATCAGAATTATTAAGCATAGTAGACTTGATATCCAATATCCTAGAATTGTGACCAATATTACAACCTCATTGATAGAATTGAATCATAACTGAAGAGGAAATGAACAAGATATTGATAACTTCTCAGTACTTAATCAATATTGAGTAGATTTATTCAATCGATCCTATAAACTGTTATTATATTTTGATTCTTAGTATGAATCATTAATCACGCCATTGTTAAAGTATGGATAGTAATAGGTTCATTTATAATTGAGGCTTGAATAAACCAAATTCTCTGAGGATATACAGTTTTTGTTCAGGAAAATGTTACAATTCAATAAGAGACTTGATGTTTTCTATTTACCACCAGGGTGCTTGGTATCTGTGTGGTTTTGTCACAGGATTTAGTTGTACTATTCAGATTGTAGCGTTAAAGCCTATACGGTGTCTGGTTCTCCTGTGAAGTGGGAATGAGCTTTACTTCTTGGTTTATAAAATTTAAGCCAGGGCGGTGTCTGGCTCTCCTGTTAAACGAGATTGAGCTGTACTGTCTGGGTTGTCACATGAATGTCTGGATGGAGTCTGGTTCTCCTGAAAACCAATATAAAACTACCCTGACCCACAAGGGTATATTATATAACTATGAATAATCTATTTACTGATAGTAATTATTAAATTATAAAAACTTTAGAATGAATGTAATACTGCAATTTGGTCGATAGCATTTGATCTGCACTAAGAATGACTTGATACACATGACATTGACCACCACCCAGTGATCAATCACTTTTGACTGTAATACTGTCGCTAATTTCAACCTAGATTACTCTTAACAGTTATCTATTTATATCCAAAACATTCATAATATTTTAAAGAATAAAGATATTTCACAGATTGAAATCATGAGTCAATTGAAGCTGGACCATCATGGAAAACCTGGAAGCACTGGACAGCCGTTTCGTCTTAGTATGGGACTCCTCGGCAGTGCTCATCAACGATCCCGCACCCCGCGAGGTTCGAACCCGCGACCTATCGGTCTCGCGCCAAGCGCTTAACTGAATATGTTATTTCCTAGAAGGAAATGAACATAAGGAACAAGGCATATTCATAATGATACTTGACTAATATTCCATTATTTATCGTGTTTCAGTTACTGTGAAATGTTAAGACTATAGTTATGCAATTCAATTCAATGAACTTTTAATGCAGGTAAACTACCAGTAATGTTTTCCACACGTCTAATGATTTGTCCGAGGTTGAAAGATAAACTGCCTAGACTACCTATTCTATCAGTTCAATTGCTTCTGTGGAGCAAGTTATATTGGCAAATGTTCTAGGAATTTGTACATTCGGGTTCGTGAGCACCTCCCAGTGTAGTTAAGTAAAGGTGTATTTAAAATTGCTAACAACTCCATTTAAGTTCATTTAATTCAAATGGTACATTCAACCAACATGAAGCGATCTTTCACAATAATATATCATATATAACAGCAGCCTACCTAATTCGGTCAGACTGAGAATCCTACAGACGAGTATAGCAGTTCCTATTCGTATCAAAAAGCTAGAGCATTACATCCAGAAGAAATATATATTCAAGCGCTCCTTTTACCCTGGTCAACTTCGGGTCCAACTAGTTAGTAATCAATTTTATGGTATGGTAGCGTGATTACATTAACGTTCATGTTTATTTTCTAAACTTATCTTACCATTGTCATTATTATTACATTTACTAACGTGTTATGAGAAATTTATTCAACATCTACCCCTATCTACTAATTCTTGCCTAATTCGTATTGTTCTACATATTACGTAATTTTCGATTTATAATTACATTATTCTCACTCCCCCCACACACACACCCCATGTTAACTATATTCATTCCGATCATTTTTCTCACGATTTCAATTCAGTTATAAACTGATTGAAATTAACACTTCATATCAGACATCTCAACATTAACAATTTGTATGAGAAGGGGGTTTTTGTGGGTTCGAATCTGGCAAACAGGATAGTGGATGCATACTTATGAGGAGTCTCATATTAGAATGAAACAGTTGTCCAGTGCTTCCAGGTTTCCCAAGATGGTTTGGCTTCAATTGACTCATGAAATCAACTATTAAATTGACGATTTGATTGTATATGACATACAGTCTTTAAATCATGTTATAATTTCTAAATGATGTAATTTGCCTTCAACCTGGCTAATTTTATGGATTATCAGATATATGAACAAATGAATTACAATGTTCTTGTACAAAAC
The DNA here is from genome assembly GCA_944470375.2 of Schistosoma guineensis. Taxonomy (NCBI): domain Eukaryota; kingdom Metazoa; phylum Platyhelminthes; class Trematoda; order Strigeidida; family Schistosomatidae; genus Schistosoma; species Schistosoma guineensis. The sequence continues at coordinate 45,666,396 of OX103892.1, read as the reverse complement.
AACAGGAATTATAGAATCCCACTTTCCATATCACTATTCAATAGCACTTATATAGGAAATTTTATCTTCAAAGTGAAACAAAAACAATAGAATGTACTTAGTATAGAAACGAATTCTGTTTCTTTACCGAAAATGATTAGAACATCAATAGTCTTATAGATTTGTTGATCAGCTGAAAGATTCGAACTCATATCATTCAGCTTCATGAAACTCAGATCTAAGGTTTCCTGTCGACTACCTCCAACTATCACTTTACATTTCAACATAGTCCACATGATGTCAAGTCATCTAGACTAGTGGCCATATTGTAACTTAATTGATAGGATTTGATCAGCACTATGAAGTACATGATATACATAACATTGGTCACTATCTAGTGATAGAAAATTGTATATGTTTTCCATATTGTGTATCTGACACTTATTTGAAGTTACATCGGTCTTCTACTAATTAAACTGAGATGATTATCATTTCTTCAAACATCATTCTGATCTAATCAGTTATAGTTCCTTTAAATACTAAACAGAACGTGCAGTATCTTCCGTTATTCACAATGATTCCTTTGCATTTTACAACCTTTGTGTAAGTAAATACAATTCAACAACCATTACTATCGACTTTAAGCAAATTTATGTCAGGTATTCTATTCGTGATAGTGTAATGATTGAGAACACAAATGGGGACAATCAATGTATTATACTACTAAATGACAGAATATCTTGGTAAAATATGACGATTATACACAGACTATTTCATTTGCAAATCTTCTATCAATTGTCCTCCATATCCTGTATTATTTTTTTCAGTTCTTAATCCCTTTCTATTTTCTCCTCTGTTGTCTTCAACTCGATCTTATTAGACTTTTGCTGCCAGGTTTTCCAGTTCCGACTGGTAATGCATACTACTTATGTATATTGACATAAGTAGTATGTATTACAATAGTTGTACAATTGGATATTGTGACCCTAACTTGTGAGTAGGACACCAAGTTATGTGTAATGTATATATGAGTTTAACTGATGAACACAACTTAAGAAATATTTTTATAGAATAATTGAAAATACTATTTTCTACATCAAATAATCGTAAGTAATGAGATTGTTGCCACTCATCAACAATCTGTATCACCAGTCATGAAAAAATTTCTGTTTCTATGAGGATATAGACCCTTATACTTTAGTATCATAGTCAATAACGTTATTTAGACAATATTCGCGGCCAACAGGAGGTCATTTGCTTCCCGAAAAGCTCAGTGATAACATCTCTAATTGTGAAGCTGAATGAGATGGGATCAAATCCATCAGAGAGCATCAGTTCCCTCGAGATTACAGGTACATCTTGTTGACGAGTGCCAAATAGCATGAAACCTAGGTCGAACAGGGTTTCCTATTGACTACCTCCGACCACGATCTTGTCTCAACATAATGCATGCAATGTCGAGTCACCTAGAATAATGACCATATTGTAACTTGTTGGATGGGATTCGGTCTTCACTAAATAGTACCTGACATATATGACATTGATCACCACCTAGTGATCAATCAATTGTAAGTTCCTTTTCTCCCTCCTTTTTTTTACCAGCCTAATAGCTACTTTTATTATTTTGATTTGAAGGAGAAAAAAATAACAAACTCTTTCCGATTATATAAAAAATTAAATGCAGTGAATATATATGTGTACTTGAAACAGAAATGACTTTAATCGGTTACATCGTTTGTTATCTGTGCTATACACTGTATGCTTTCAATTATCAACTTCTCTTTATTGTATTTTTATCATATATCATATCAGTTTAATAGTTGAATTCATGAGTCATTTGAAAAAAGACCACTATGGAAAACCTGGAAGCACTGGATGGCCGTTTCGTCCTCTCATGAGACTCCTCAGCAGTACACATCCACGGTTCTGCCTTGCGTGATTCGAATCCAGAATCTATCAGTCTCTCGCGTGAGCGCTTGACCAATAGACTACTGAGCCAGCATCCAATGGTGTTAATGTATAACTTCAACCAATTCACTTATCATATCGTCTTTCATTTCATAACAAACAACATTTCAAATCATAGGAGAATATGTTTCATTGTATGTTAAAGTGATTTACATGATAGTTTCGCTATGATTACTAAACTGTCATTAAATCGGTTTTTATAGTTTATTACTATTATAAATCATCTATTCTATGATAAATGTTTATTGTCACTATGGGAATTTGTGGAGATATTTAATATTTTCATAGTTCAATTCACAAGTTGATTTAAGTTAGATAAATATTGAAAATCTAGAAGCAACTGTTATGTTTTAGTATAAAATTTCTTGGTAGTTCACCACAAGATGTAACTCTTAGAGTCTTATTTAAAAGTTGTAACTTAAAGGGGGTTCGCAACCATGTTGGGTGTGAGACAGTTATATCGCAGGTAATGAATAAATGGTTGAGCAGGATTGTGGATTGATTGAAATTAAACATTAACATCTTTGGATGGTGGTTAAGTTGCTTAGAGGTTTGGCGTTCACGCGCAAGAATGATTGTCCTGGATCTGAGTCCCGTGTGAAGGATCGTGAAAGTGCGCTGTCGAAGAATCCCATACTGGGATGAAACAACGCGAATGAACGAGACCAAAGGTCCTGGATTTGAGTCCCATGCGTGAGATCATGGAAGCGCACTGCTGAGGAATACCATGCTAAGACGAATTGGCTATTCAGTGCTTCCAGGTTTTCAATGGTGGTCTAGCTTAGATCGACTCGTGAATTCAACTGTGAAGATATTTATTTACCTAACTGATTATAACACGTATATATATTTTTTTCTGGGTGCTAGAAATTCTGTTTTTTTTTCATGTCTAAACTTGATAGTGTTCTTTTGTATCAGACCAAGTGAATAAAGTAGGATTAAAAAGTATCGGTTTGTGAATTATTACATTTTGTAGCGATAAACAATCTGAAAGCGGAGTGAAACTAGAAGAAAACGAGGATATTTCAATGAAAATAGTTTAGGATACTGTTTCAAACACATTGAGTTTTTTAGGTGGTAGTAAATTTGAAGATATTGTTGATCTGTTGTAATGAATTTCCCAACCTATACAAATACGGTTTTAAGAAATATATTCATTTGAATCGTTGACGGCATCATTGTTGATTGAATGCATCATCTCTACTTCTGTTTATGAGAGTTAATACTTCAAACATAATATCAATCACCTTTAGACACTTACTTACTTACTTACGCTTGTTACTCCTAATGGAGAATAGGCCACCGACCAGCATTCTCCAACATATTCTGTCCTGAGCCTTCCTTTCTAGTTCCTTCCAATTCTTGTTCATTCTTCTCATGTCTATCTCCATTTTTCTGAGTAATGCGTTCTTTGGCCTTCCTCTTCTCCTTTGGCCTTCAGGATTCCATATGAGACCTAGCCTTGTGACGCAGTTGGGTGCTTTCCACAATGTGTGTCCTATCCACTTCCAGCGCTTCTTCCTGATTTCTTCCTCTACTGTGATCTGGCTTGGTCTCTCCCATAGTAGGTTGTTGTTGATAGTATCCGGCCAACGGATTCGAAGTATTTTGTGTAGAAAACTGTTAATAAACAGTTGTATCCCCTGGATGATATCTTTCGTAGTTCTCCAAGTTTCCACCTTATACAGTAGAACTGTCTTGACATTTGTATTGAAAATCCTGACCTTGGTGTTGGCTGACAGACAGTTGTTTTGATTTCCAGATATTCTTCAGTTGTAGATGTCCTTCTCTTGCTTTGCCGATCAGCGCCTTCACATCTGTATCGGACTATTCATTACCTACAAGACATTAATTATTTACTACTGAAGTTTCTGAACTAACAATTTATCAAGAAGAATTCTATTACTTCGATATATTTACAAATTAATCGTAGATATCTTGTAAACATTCGTTATGAACGAATTCTATCAATCAAGTTTGCAATATGATTACTAATTTAAGAGATTTACCAATGTGTACATTATATTAAGATGTTAGTTGGTAGGAGATAGTCGAACGAAAATCTATGTTTTGTGTTAGTTGTCACTCATCAGTAAGCGTACCTACAATCATGAAGATGAATATTCTTTCTTGTATATTTAAATGTGCAACAGCCAGTTTCTAAGTTTGAAATGTTAACACTAATTTGTATGGGTTGAAGTCAAACACATTCAATATTGAGATATTTGTATTGTCCGATCATTGATTAGGGACAAACGGGATCCATAAAAATAAACAAACGAAAAAATAAATCATCTTTTTATGAAATAGAGAGAATAACCATAGTAACAATACCACTAAAAACATCTCATAGAGGGAAACGAAAGAGGCGTATGAGAAGGAGCAATTAATGAGTACTACAAGTAAGTATTCACACTTGATTCTCATAATATGAATTCACCTGATGTATGTTAGCATACTGATGTATGTCTGTCGATGGACGAATTTGTCAATTTGTGTGTTTATGTTCATGAAATAACAACTGTCTACACAAGACAATTCAAATCTATTGACCAGAGACCATTATCAATATTGGGTTGTGGCAGAAAGTGAATCAACTTCAGGATGAGGAAATTAGGAAAAGACTCTAAAGGGGGGAAAAGCTATATTTTGTAGAAATCATCAATTTGTTTCTCAAGACAAGTTCCAACTTAGAATCCTTACGGGAAAAAGATATAAATTAAAAAAAAAACGTATGGAGCCAAGAACTGGGGGAAGACATCGAAAGGATGAATAGGACTTGACGGAAACTGAAGGAGTAGGGTCCAGGAAAGATTTAATTTCAGATTCCTGGTGTATTATCTATCTCCCATTACAGCAAATGGGTTTAACTAAGTGTTTATGAATCACAGAAAATCACTTAATCTAAATTCATGGATACCTTTATTATCGATCGCGAGATCATTGGCTTTCTCAAATATAATGGATCCAGACAGTTTAAAATTGAGGATAAGAAATATATCTGTCGACCAGTGAGTTGGAAGTTAAAAAACCTTCATATCTTTTCAACTCCTAGATAATTTGTGGAATATAACGATCTTCCAATCAGTAGATCATTGATAAATTACTGGCTGAACTGTAATCTAGTTCACTGAACTGGTCAAGAATCTTGTTTATCAGTATTTATTCTGCCAGTTTTCTCAGTTCAGTTAATTTACGCTTGGATTGCTACTGTCACATGTAATAGATATAATATATCAATCAGTCTTAATAACATAAGACTTGCTAATAATGCATGTAGCCCAGAGTTGATATTTATGGTCAACACACAGATAGATCGAATTAGAATGATGGTTACAAAGAAGAAGTCGAAGTAACAGTGTATGACGTAGAATTAATGATCAGTTGTAAGTTATATCACTTAATATCTTCAACACATGAATCCTAACCAGGTAGACTGCACTTTAGGATTCAGGTCAGACTAATGGTCGATAATCTGTATACATGATTCTTGGTGAGTGTTAAACTTCATAGTTTTTAATAAGAATTTAATTTAGTTAGGCAACTACTGAATAACAGAAATCATTGGAAAGCTGGTTAGTTTTAATCAGGCAGGACTCAGAAGTGAGTATACACGATCTGTCTGGAGATGAAACAGGGGACGTAAAATTCTCACCCCAAGCACTTAAAGTCTAAACTCTAGTTTCCTTCTAAATTAGTTCAATGCTAGTCTCCAACTTTTTAATTTAACAGATTTGTAAAATATGTCATCTTAGTTGATGATGATCTTCATTCAAATAAATTCCTTACTCAAAATAATCCAGAATGTATCTTTCTCAAATGGATGATCATAGAAATAAATATTCCCATTCTAAATATGTTTTAACCAAATGATCAAATCTTAATAGATGCATAATCCAATCATGAAGATGCAGCTAATGATATACCACGTGGTAGAATGACTATAGCAGTGAAGAGAGCGTTTAATGCAGTCAACTTCTGTCTATCGTATTCGATTTGATCTATGGTGATTTCTCAACTAAAGGATAAGTTACCTGGTTATGCCACTTTTATATGTATCTACGAATTCAGGTGCTTCTGTGGGAAAAAGCTATATTGGGCGCACTGCCAGACAGCTGAGCTAACAAGTTAGTGAACACCTCCCTTCATGGTTAGGAAAGGGTACCGTCAAGACAATACGCAGATCTGTCCTATCATGCTCGATCGATAGCGATTATGTAGTCGACAGAAATAAGTCATTTAAAGTTAGTTATCGTATTCCTAATAGTTTTCCCTACAGTGTTCGATCTCGTCTCTTACACTCGGCAGAAGTTATAGGAGTTCGAGCCAACAATCCAAATCTTTATGTTCATAAAAAATTTGTAACACCCTTATCTCTCCCTTGACCTTAATAAAGGGTTTTGTTTATTATTATTTTCCATACTCTTTCTTAGTTTATTTTTCCTCACCTCCTCCCACCAATCCACGAAGTTGCGTTACCGTACACCATTGTCTTCATTGAGTTGATATCTCACAACAAACCTGGTTGAACTCCAAGTCTTATTACATAATCTTGTTATGAATGTTATTTCATTGTCTATATTCTTCTAATCAATGACCTATTTCCCATTATGTAACATTGATTCAAGCCTTTATTATTCTAATCACAACTCGTACAGTTGTCACGACACTATCAATTTGTACTTTACACTTATTTATGTAATCTATTCCACTGTTATCATCATTGACTCATAAACTGCCTTCATTGGTTTAATTCATTTCGTATGTGCATATATAAATACATTACTGTATATTAGAGTATAGTCTGATGAAGATCTAATCGAAAACAATAAGGTTCGCTTATATTTATCTTGTTCTAAATTACAATATGGGAATTTTTCTAATTGAATTTGAATCCAAAAGTTTCCAAAAGTTAGAACGTACTAAAAACCTTATAAATACTCTAGTTATTTGAACATTTATAAAACGTGCCTTTTGTCTACCGTGTGGAGTTCTAGCATCCGAAAGACCTGAAGATCGAAGAAATGATTAGAAATTCAATATCAAATGTTTGCAGTTTGGATAGTTCTAATTTCTACAATCGATTGATTTATCATTCAGTAATATCAAATCAAAGAAGTAATCTCTTATTACGATTTCTTCCATTTTCAAAACGACCTTTTTAACGCGATGGTATTTGAAGCGAACAGCACTGGATTTGAGTCCCGTAGTGAATATCAACTCTGAGAAGCAGGTACATCCAAGTGACGAGCCCCAAATAGGACGAAATGAATTCCACTGCTAGCCGCTATCCATCTTTGCTTATCAAGTTTGTGACTTAAGGCACTATCGAAAAAATCCGAACAGGATGTACATATGCCAGTAAGAGACTGATCAATTGCAGTCCTAAACATTAATTTATTTAAACACATGAACATCGGTACATAAATCAATCAATTTTTTGATGGCTAGGATACTGCCTGGGTGTTCAAATGTAAGCATTTGGTTTTCTTAAGTAGCCACATCCGGTGCTTTCGACTTAAAGGTCTGATCCACAAGACAGTGGAGCAACATCAGGAGATACAGTCCCATGTTAGCCGTTGATCAACAATAGGTTCATACACCATTTCTTCCTTTAGGATCCTGGAGTCCATTCTAACCATTGGTTTAGAATGAGGGTTTTCCAACTCCCCTTTGTAGATCCTCCATATCCATCTTTCCGATTAAAGCGCCGGATATTCGTTTTACATCCTCTTAATTTCTTAAGCAACAGTCCCGCCCCGCTAGAAGGCAATAAGTTGGACTTCCCTGTCAGGAATTGTATGCACGTAGCCATGAGAGAACATTTCGAGAGGGAGAGCTGACTCTCCCCACTCTTGGTCATATAAAAGCATTTTAGGAGCCAATAACAATCAGAAGATACAAATAAATAACACTAAGTGAATTTTTAGGGAACAATATTGAAAATGTTTAATATAAGAAATATATCTACATCAACTTATAGTCTTTATTGTTTATGATGACTAACCAGTTATACAATCTAATCATTGTACATCTATGAAATGATTAATTTTCTTTCAATTGAGAAATACAATACAATACATAAGAATAAACATTCATCTAATTCATTTATCATTTTACGCTTTAGATATATATGTATATGTATATGTTTACAGTACAACTATTCAAAGTTACCATGATTCATACATCTAAAACACCAATAACAACAAAAAAGGAAGTAACCAAAAGGTCAAATCAGGTTCAGGCTCATCATCATTATCACCTTCGTGATAATATTGTTGGTATATTATTAGTAATAAAACATCTTTTCATTCATTCAATTGATGATTAGATGATGATGATGATGATGATGATGATGATGATGATGATGATGATGATGATGATGATGATGATGATGATGATGATGATGATGATGATGATGATGATGATGATGATGATGATGATGATGATGATGATGATGATGATGATGATGATGATGATGATGATGATGATGATGATGATGATGATGATGATGATGATGATGATGATGATGATGATGATGATGATGATGATGATGATGATGATGATGATGATGATGATGATGATGATGATGATGATGATGATGATGATGATGATGATGATGATGATGATGATGATGATGATGATGATGATGATGATGATGATGATGATGATGATGATGATGATGATGATGATGATGATGATGATGATGATGATGATGATGATGATGATGATGATGATGATGATGATGATGATGATGATGATGATGATGATGATGATGATGATGATGATGATGATGATGATGATGATGATGATGATGATGATGATGATGATGATGATGATGATGATGATGATGATGATGATGATGATGATGATGATGATGATGATGATGATGATGATGATGATGATGATGATGATGATGATGATGATGATGATGATGATGATGATGATGATGATGATGATGATGATGATGATGATGATGATGATGATGATGATGATGATGATGATGATGATGATGATGATGATGATGATGATGATGATGATGATGATGATGATGATGATGATGATGATGATGATGATGATGATGATGATGATGATGATGATGATGATGATGATGATGATGATGATGATGATGATGATGATGATGATGATGATGATGATGATGATGATGATGATGATGATGATGATGATGATGATGATGATGATGATGATGATGATGATGATGATGATGATGATGATGATGATGATGATGATGATGATGATGATGATGATGATGATGATGATGATGATGATGATGATGATGATGATGATGATGATGATGATGATGATGATGATGATGATGATGATGATGATGATGATGATGATGATGATGATGATGATGATGATGATGATGATGATGATGATGATGATGATGATGATGATGATGATGATGATGATGATGATGATGATGATGATGATGATGATGATGATGATGATGATGATGATGATGATGATGATGATGATGATGATGATGATGATGATGATGATGATGATGATGATGATGATGATGATGATGATGATGATGATGATGATGATGATGATGATGATGATGATGATGATGATGATGATGATGATGATGATGATGATGATGATGATGATGATGATGATGATGATGATGATGATGATGATGATGATGATGATGATGATGATGATGATGATGATGATGATGATGATGATGATGATGATGATGATGATGATGATGATGATGATGATGATGATGATGATGATGATGATGATGATGATGATGATGATGATGATGATGATGATGATGATGATGATGATGATGATGATGATGATGATGATGATGATGATGATGATGATGATGATGATGATGATGATGATGATGATGATGATGATGATGATGATGATGATGATGATGATGATGATGATGATGATGATGATGATGATGATGATGATGATGATGATGGTACATACAAATGGACACATACAAAGGCATGTGTATAACACTTCAAATATTATTCAATTGCACTACATTATCTAAGTAATCATAATCATAATAATAATGTTCATTATCCCTTTTGTACACAAAACTGCATGAGGTTGTTGAACAATGAATGTTTTATAATATAGACATTAAAATCATGGTTTAATAGTAGAAAATGTCTATCTTCTTGTGTAACTATATAATCCCTTGTTAAATCAGAAAAAAGAAAAAAAAGAATGATGCTTCATTTTCCTACTTCAATACTCACTCACTCACTCATTCACTCACTCACTCACTCACTCACTCACTCTCACTCTCATTCATACACTTACTATCTTTATGTTTGTATCGATATGTAAATGTGTTAAAGTGGAATTATTACACATACATAAATCATTTAAGAATAGTAATAATAATAACAACTGATGAAGTTAACCAGTTAGGCAAATTCCACAGAAAATTCCTAATGACAGTGGAAGAAACATTTGACTGATGCTTAAAATATTTCAGAAGGGGTTTTTCGGATATGTGGAAGCCCGTTAATTAATCATCATTTAGATCGGATGATGATGTCGAAAGGGCTCTCCACTTTAGTGGAGATCTCCAAGGTGATCGTAATGATGATTGTCGTTGAAATATATATGTCGCCTATCCTCCTATATAATCATCGACTTAAATTGCGTTAGTCAATAACGGAATTAAATAAGTCAAATAACAAGAATGGACTTGTGAATACATATAGTTTGTATATGAAGCGAATGGAATAGAGAGCAGAGAAACGACGCGGAGTGGAGATGGGGAGTAAGCCAACTCCCCATTTAACCAAGCGTTAATCAATATTTATAGTTACACAAAAGTTAGTTACAGACAATGTGACGAGTAATGGGATAAGAAATATACACACATCTACGCGCTCATATAAAAACAGTCAAGATTGATGAGAGAATAATTAACAAGGTCAGGACGCGACTCGAGTGGAATGAATAGATTGAGCTGTACGAAAACTAGAATAAGGTATATGGGATTAACATAATAACCGATACTACAAATATTATAGTAATTTTAATAGTTGAGACCATCACCACTTACCAACTCATTAATCTAGAGATTAGGCGTTCGCGGCCGAAACCGATAGATCGTGGGTTCAAATCTTGCGAGGTGAAATTGTGGTTGCGCATTTATGAGGAGTCCCATGCTAGGACGAAACGGCTTTTCAGTGATTTCAGGTTCCTCATGATGGTCTAACTTCAATTGACTTATGAATTCAACTACTAAATTACAATCTTTCCTTTAATTCCTAATCTATTCAATGACTTTACGTTAGTGGTTATGTAATACATTTACGTTACAGACACTTTTTCATATATCCTTATGAATTCCAATCACTGGGTTGCAATCATTCTATTATCATTATTAACATTTCAGTAGTAAACCATTTAATTAATAATGATTGCATTAATAATGAACTTCAGATAACTATAATTACGATTACATAACTAGTAATACACAAATAAGATATAAACCATCTGTATTACCCTAGATTATGTAATCCCCATAATACCAAGGTTACTATTCTTCTTCTTCTTCTTCTTCTTCTTCTTCTTCTTCTTCTTATTCTTATTCTTATTCTTCTTCTTCTTATTATTATTATTCTTTTAATTGACTCATTCAATTGAACATGTGTTGTTCAATACATAGGTAAAACTTAATTCAAATCAAATTCAGACAAATCATGTGGATTTTCTTTTAAACGGTTGAAAGTGTTAATTTATCTTTCAATTTAAGTGTGATATTTGAAATTGGTCTAGTTACAAATTGATATATTGACGATTATTTACTGTGGATAGCCATTTCATCCTAATGTGGGACACTTCAAATGTTCACATCCACAATTCCGCGCTCATGGCTCGAACCTAGGACCTTCGATCTCGTACGTGAATGCTTAACCTCTAGACCACTAAACCGGCTAGCATCTGAGGGTGTTAATGTCTAACTTGAAACAATCCACGAAATAGCGCCACCGCTCACAGTCATCCCAAACAAACTAAATGTTATTTTCTTAATGATGTGCTACTGAAAAACACTAACTCCGCCTTGAGCCCTTCTGGGGCTACTGCCGGTCCCAAACAATTTAGTACTGAAAAACACTAACAAAAGCAGACTTTCGGAATTCTCCACATTCATGTGCATTTATCAGTTCGATTAATCTTGCGGAGCCAGTTACATAGAAAGCACGATTTGACAAATCTCTCGTCATATCCCTGAACATCAGTCAGCATAACTGAACAATTACTAAACTTTGCTTCACCTTATTCTTTTGTAAAACATTTTCTAATTTCTTCTACGTTTTCAATTCTTACATAATTTCAATAGTTGTTACTTGAGTCTCGTGTATTAGCATAGAATTAACCTCTTGTCAAAATGTATTGCAAACTCTCTTATCATATCTTACGTAATCTGACAACACCATAGCTAGATGTTTTCAAATTCTTACAAATAACTACTTTGCTTCATTTGGCATTGTTGACTTCAATCTTCTCATTGTTATTTAGGACTGAGATTGATAAGTCTCTTATTGGTATATGCGCGTACTGTGCGTATTGCCTCGATATTGCCTTAAGTCACAAGCATGATAAGCAAAGATGGATATTGGCTAGCAGTGGAATCCAGTACTCACGTCTCATTCTAATTGGGACTCGTCAGCCGGATGTACCTGCATCTCAGGGCTCAGTAGCTAAGTGAATAATATGATGGCGTTTGAAGCGAACGGTACTGGGTTCGAGTCCTAGAAGAAATATCAACTCTGGGATGTAGATGCATCTATCTGACAAGTCCTAAATGGGACTAAATCTGCGTTCTGAATTCCACTGCTAGCCACTATACATTTTGCTGATAACGGATGCAACTAGTCGATTGGGACTTCTCAGATGACCAGGCACTTCTGTCTTATACAAACGAAAAAATGCCGATGAAGACAACAAATGTATCGGCAGCATCTGCATCAGTAGGCCTCAACATACAAAACGAAAAAAATAAGATCCTCAAATGCAACACGGTGAACAGCAACCCAGTCATCCTCGATGGAGAAACTCTTGAAGAGGTGGAATCATCCACGTATCTGCATAGCATCACCGGTAAACGGCAAACGTCTGATAAAGATGTAGAGGTTTGGATTGACAAAGCAAGAACAGTATTCATACAATTCAAAAACATATGTGGAACTCAAAACAACTATCAGTCAAACAGCATCATAATCAGAATCTTCAATACGAACATCAACGCAGTCCTACTATGCAAGATACTCAACTCAATATCCGTTAACCAGATATCATCAGCAACAGCCTACTGTGTGACAGAACAAACCAACTTCCATTTGAATAGGAAATTAGAGAGAGATGTTGGAAGTTGATAGACTATACATTTCGGAAATCACCAAACTGTATCACGAGACAAGCACTAACTTGGAATGCTGAAGGGAAACGGGAAAGAGGAAGATCAAACAACAAAATGTGTTGGGACTTGGAAGCAGACATTGAATGAATGAATATCAAGTGGAATGGACTAGAAAGGATTGTCCATGTCAGAGTTGTATAGAGAATGGTGGTAGTTAGCCTATCCTCCTCCTCGAGGGGTAACTAGCGTAAGTAGTAATTAAGCTAACATTTGTCTTAGTAAGAAAATATAAAATATTCATATCTTAGTTATAAGTTGATATTTATTAGCTAATCAGTGAAAGCCGAGTCCCTAATCAAGATAACCGAGTAAATATCTCTTGTCTAAATGAATACATACAGTACAACTCTCAATACTTAATTTATATTCTATTTGTACAAATTTCTATAAAATAACTGTTAAACTGTAGTTTTGGTACATAAAATAAACTATTGTGGATATCAGTTTGTTCATAGTAGGTCTTAAGAAATTGTATATAGTATAATGTGTAACAGAAATGTACAAAATTTGAGAGCAATTCGATCAATCATGAGGCCAGAATTTGAATGCTTCGACTTGTTGAGTTCAATTCCTCATGATAACCACTTCTCAGGAGTCTCAGACTAAGAACAACTATCCAGTCATCTTTGTTTTTTAACAGTATCTCAATTGATTTTACTCTACACCTGGAATATACATGGTTCTATTTGGTGAAGACGCTGACAAAATGCAGAGTCTTCTGACCACTCTAAGCAACAATGCAAACATTTTCGGGATGCGATTCTCCCCCTCGAAATGCAAAATGTTGCTTAAGGATTGGGTCGCATTGACACCCGAACTAATGGTAGGGAGTGAAGTAGTTGAGTGTGTCGACCGCTTCACTTATCTTGGAAGTCTCATCAGCCCTTGTGGTTTGGTGTGTGACGAAATCTCAGCACGAATACAGAAGGCTCGACTAGCTTTTGCCAACTTGCGTCATTTATGACGTGGGCGAGATATCCGTCTTTCAACGAAAGGACGTGTTTACTGCGTAGCAGTTCGTTCCGTCCTACTTTATGGCAGTGAAACATGGCCGGTAAGAGTAGAGGATATCCGTAGGTTACTAGTATTTGATCATAGGTGTCTTCGAAATATTGCTCGTATATCCTGGGACCATCGAGTAAGTAATGCAGTTGTTAGGAAACGGGTACTAGGTAAGGATGGCAAATCAATTGATGACGTAATGAAACTTCATCAATTGAGATGACTGGGGCACGTGTTACGTGCGCCCAACCACCGACTGCGATTCTTTCTGATGTAGGAGTAGGTTGGAAGGGAGCTGGGGGCGGTCAGACCAAAATATGGCACAAATCCATGAAGTCACTAACAAGTGAACTCAGTTATGTCGGTTGGTGTAGACTATCTGATTGGGATCCGCGAGATGATAACAACTGATGGTTGGAGACTTTAAACGATATGGCTCAAAATCGTTTGCAATGGCCCAGGTGCATACACTCTTTGTGTTCGCCCAAATTCTAATTTTCTGAATTCTTAATATCTCTTCCTTTTTTCTGTTTCCAAATTTATTCCACTGGATTATACTCTTTAAATAACATCTTCAAACCCTAATCTTTCCGATTACTGCTTATATTCTTACCGCCTCTATCACTACGGGATCTGGATCGATAATTGTATCTGTGTGCTAATGTGCTAAGGCAACTCGAATTGATACACGTACGTACGGAGTTCTACGTTGTTACTGACTGACTGACACCTAGAATATAATTTCATCTCCTTAGAACTTATTCATGTAATCAGATATCAATTTAGATTCTACAAGTATCCCTCATTATCAATATTTTTTTTGACAATAATGGATTATATAGGGCCAATTTTATTACGTGGACTCAAGTTAAAATACGATTATCATCATAGAGGATTTGTGGAGATTATAGTATTTTCACAGCTAAATTCATGAATCAATCTAAGTTAGACCACTACTGAAAATCTGAAGGCACTGGACAACCGTTTCGTTGTACTATAAAACTCTTTAGAAGTGCACATCTACGATCCCGTACATGAGACTCGAACTCAGAGCCTTAGGTTTCGCACGTGGACGCTTAACCTTTAGACCGATGAGTCGGAATCTATTGGTATTAATACTTAACTTCGCATCAATCTATGATGTTGCCAACAATTGTTCCTAGTTCTTAATATGGAGTATAAATAAATGTAAACATTCATAGTTATACAAACGATTATCGATACTGGCAGTGTAATTAACATTGAAACTAGAAATCTCTTTTAAACTATGAATGAATAGTTTTTCCAAGTGTTTTTGTGTATACATTGAAATAAGTCAAATGATTCCATATATTTTCCGTCTATTCAACTTGTCTATTTATTTCAAGATTAGAATAATGTTTATTACACATCAGGTCAAATGTGCTAACATGTGAATTCAATCAACATTACAGGTCATTAAAATGTTGATTACTGTAATAGGTTATTTCTAAGTTAATTTAATTTAGAGAGGGGTTTTGTGGAGATTATAGTAATTTTAATAGTTGAATTCATAAGTCAATTGAAGCTAGATCATCATGAAAAACCTGGAAGCACTGGACAGCCGTTTCATCCCAGTATGAAACTCCTCAGCAGTATACATCCACGATCCTGCCTCTCGTGATTCGAACTCAGGATCTATCAGTCTCACCTCGTGTGCGCTTATCCTCTAGATCACTTAACTGGTCAGCATCCAACGGTGTTAATGTCTAACTTCAACCAATCCACGAAGTTGCGCCACCGTCCACCACTGATGTAAATCAGAAAAGGATTTCATATTGTAGGCAATTAGAGAGTAACTGATCATAAATGTAATCAGAAATCTCTTAAAACTCTTTAATCATAAACAGAAATCGATTGAAAACATATTGAATTAAGTCTTATTCTACTTAGTAGTATTAAGAGGATTAATATATTTTGGTGGAGTTTTGTTCTCTGAGCTGGATGGTTTGGTCGTGGAGCTTTCATCGTTCTTCTGAACGACATCATCAGCACAAACTTCAGATAGACTTCTATCTGTTGACTGATGATTTCAATCTGTGATATAAACCATATTTATCACTTATTCAAACATAAGACATCATCTATTGATTATATAAATACATTTCAAAATACGTGTCATTCTAGATTCATTTTATGAATAGCCTTATTGACTTCAGTTTTATGTTCAATATTAAAATTGCTTAAGAATAATAAAGAAATGTTGATTATGCCATTATAAAAGGAAAGTGAGATGATCTATGGAAAAAAAATTACATGAATCTCTTGGATAAAAACACTATTGTGCTCTGAATTCGATTCCGAATTGTTAGGTTGTAGATGTGCACTGTTAAGGAGCTTTATACTACAACAAACTGGCCTTCCAATGCTTCCAGACTTTTAATGGTTGTCTAATATGGATCGATTTAGGGGTATCAATAACATTTCAATGTTTCATTTTATATGATTCTCATATTGTGATTTCATTGTTATTTCGTGATGTCTTTGAATAAATATTATGAAAACTATAAGAGATTTTTTAAAACGGTATTTAGATCTTGATCAAAGAAACTTCAATTGGAGCTGATTTCCCATTGAATAAATGCGTATCTGTAGCAAAAATGATTTATTTCAGCTTATTGTAAACTTTAAACGACTTTATGAACCATTTGTTAACTGCAACTTACCTTTCAACTGTGAAAAGTCAGTATTGTTATTGATTAATTATGGGAGAATCTAAAATGTATCAGCGTTTTCAAAATTTGTTGCCATCATAAAGTTGAAGGAATAAGTCTGTTGGAGACGTTAGATCCCCAGAACTCACTTGAAAAAGGACCTAATTTTGTAATTTTATTTAGAAAGTTTAAATTTTTTTGTTTTCACGTCAAACGCGCTCTTGTCACCTTCATGTCGTATTTCCCAATTGGGAAATATCTTAAATGCTATTGGCCCGTTGAGTCTTTTAGTATGCTATTTGGTAACTATTCACAAGGACGGTTTTGTACTGTATATATACGTTTCGAATTGCGTTTGTTGTCATGGCTCGTTCTGGCTGTTTTCAGAATTTACTTCCCATTCCAAGCTTAGACTTCTCCCTCTAGTTAGTGGGGCTGGGACGTATTAATAACCAGCTTACTGGTCATTGGTCACCGAGTCTTGTTCTCGCTCGCAGATTAAGTGAACTTATGATAGCTTCAAACCTAGCAAAGTCTACTAAAATTCATGATTCATTAAATAATCAACCTAATAGAAGTGATAAATTACCTCTAGATCTATTTAATAAATAATTACGGTCGTTAAATCATATTTTTGAATCAAAATTTACTATAAATTCACTTGGTGTTGTTTTACTAGTGTCTTCCCATCGATCGTCGAGATTGTAATTGATCAGTCCCTTATTGGCATATGTGCATCTGGTGCGTATTGCTTTGATATTGCCTTAAGTCACAAGTATCATAAGCAAAGATGGATAGTGGTTAGCAGTGGAATCCAGGATATGCGTTTCATCCTATTCGGGACTCGTCAGCTGGATGTACCTCCATCTCAGAGTTGATTTTCACTTCGGGACTCAGACCCAGTTCCATTCGCTATGTGGATCACATGATTGCGTTTGAAGTGAACGGTATTAGGTTCGAGTCCCTGGGTAAAAGTCAACTATGGGATGCAGGTGCATCCAGCTGACGAGTCCCAAATAGGATGAAACACATGTCCTGGATTCCACTGCTAGCCAATATCCATCTTTTCTTATAAAATTTACTTTAGTTAATAACTCTTTTATCAAAATACCTATTTTTTTATTGCATAAAACACTTCATAGAGTATCTGAGTTATGAACAATATAAACCACTTTGTTAAATTTGTTTCACGGTTAGTGAATACAATTCCACGATTTCTATTCTCTTAATTTTTTCCATTTAACGAATTGACTTGACTCTATATATATAGAGATAGATAGGTTGATAGATACAAACAAATGACCTCAGTGATTTTATTCATTGACCATGTTATCAACGAAATTATATAATTGAATTTCCGTTCACATTCTTCTCATTTGATCTATTCAGTTAGATTAAATTTGGTCATAATAACCTTCCGTTTTTGTTTTTGTAAAGAAAAAGAATAATTAAGCAGTTAGTAGAACTTAGAACATCAAAACACCACCACCCGCACCACCACCACCACCACCACCACCAACGACAACAACAGTCGATTTTATCCTTCATCAATCTTGACAAACTGACATCATTTAGAGAACTTTTGATCATGTTGCATTTTATCCAATTCTATTTGTTCATATTGTCGAATTTATGATAGATTGTGATGAAAAAAACACAACGAAAAACTCAAGTTAATGGGTGGAATCTTTCAAATGAAATGAATGATAGGTCCTGGGTTCGAATCTCGCGAGGCGGAGTCGTGGATGCGCACTGATGATGAGTCGCACGATAGGACGAAACGGGCTTCCAGTGCTTCGAGGTTTTCCATGGTGGTTTAGCTTCAAGTATATCATGATCTCAACTACTGAATGATTTATATTGTTCTTGTGTAGTTAAATAGTCTGAGTACTTTTCATACAATTGCTTTAACAACTAAGTGAATAATATCCTGGTAATTAAATAATGAACTAGTTTGATGATGTTTTAATTTATAAATCAACAATGAAATATAGACCTAACGATATGATCAAACAGGCATTAATTGTGTTGTGGTGGCTTTGTTTCGTTAATCAATCACCTCGATAACCTTTTGAAACCAGAAGGCAATTAAGAAGTGGCAACTACAGTTTATTAACCGATAGCTCAGATCACAAAGTTATAAGTACATCGAGTGTATTAGAAGCAGAAAGGCGAATATGTATGTGTATGAGCATATGTATAGGCAAATTTATAGTCAAATTGCTCAAGGGCATAGCAAGGTAAAGCAAAAGGCAATATTAGGATTTGAGTACATATACCCATGGGAGGGGGGAAATGGTCATGGTGGTACAAAAAATTATGCGAATTGTTATTGTCTGTTAAGTAATTTAATGAAAGGGCTCAACTATAATCGAAGTTGGTTGTAGTCTAGTTGCTATAGTACATACTTCATATGATATATTCTACATTTTTTTATTTGTAAGCAAATTACAAAAGCTTCTATATTCCAATATGAGTCTTTCCATGAAATGATATTTTATGAGTAATATTCATTACAGATTGATCCTTGCTGAGAACATCCATGCTAAAATGAAACAACTCCTCGATGTTCGATGGTTTCCAACAGGAATTCAACTGAAATCAATTCGTAATAAACAAAACCTATGAAGTGAACTGACTTCAACAAAACTCATTCAACTATATATGATATATATTACATTCAATACAAGTGGGATTTCTGATTTATATTGATTCTCACAGTATAATATTAGATTGGTTCGTTCAGATCACTTGACTAGACACTATCAGCAACCACCTACTGTGGGGAGGGGAACAAACCAGATCCCAGCGGAGGAAGGAGGAAGGAGGAGGAGGAAAAAGTGCTGGAAGTCGACAGGACACACATTGAGGAAAGCATCCAACTGCGTCACAAGGTAAGCTGTCACTTCGAATCCTCAAGGCCGAAGGAGGAGAGGAAGACCAAAGAACACATTACTCAGAGAAATAGAAACCGACATGAGAAAAATGAACAGCAAATAGAGAGAACCAGAAAGGTAGGCGCAGGACGGAGTGGGCTGGAGAATGCTGGTCAGCGGCCTATGCTCCGTTGGGGGTAACAGGCGTACGTAAGTAGGTGATCTTAAGTTACCTAATTCAAATCACTAAGAAAATAATCCACGTATGGTGAGAAAGATGAAATATTATGCCGCAGAAAAACTTAATGAGTTGAAAACATCACCAAGTTAACATAAGAAAGTCCCAAAACTGATCTTTATTCTTATTCAAACAAAAAGTTCAAAGTCAAAGCATAGAATTTACAACTGTAGAACATTAAAAATGAAAACAAGAATGCAAATAAATCAATAACTCACAGTTGTTATGAATGACCTTTACAATATCCCGAAATGTAATCCCAATTTGTGTATATTCGGTCCGAATATTTCATCAAATACTGTATACTACTACTAATATCACCACCACCACCATTAAACACACACACACACATCGAATTCAAGCACATTCATCTTCAAATGATTATTTATTTCCCCTTCTTCTTCCTCTTCTTCTTCTTCTTCTTCTACTTCTCGTAAATCCTCAAGTCGATAACACGAATAACAATGGACATGATCATAGTAACAGTAATAATGAATAGAAGGTGTTGGCCTTTCACAATTATCAACACAAAATAGGGTAATGTGAACAAACATTAAATCTCTATGATTCATTTGATAAATGTTCATTTAACTGAACAAATTCATGAACTATCTGCCATTCACCATGTTGTGAATGAATTCGAATCCATTCAGAAGGGTAGACAATTGAAGTTGATCGTGTTTGTTGACTGATGTTTAGTGAGAGAAACATTGAAGATTAGACAGTTTTATATACGATTAGTTCATTACATAGTTTGTTTGCAAATTGAGAATATTTGTGTAATGAGTGAAATCTACAATATCTATGACTGATCGACTACTCTGAAATGTTATTCATTCACATTCAAATGAACTGCGTTACACCGTGTGGTATCATACTGAAAGTGATGATGAATGGAATCACAGTTGATACTTGCAATGTCATAGATCAACTACAATTGTGTAATTGAACATTCTGTGCCAACAATATTTGAATGGGAATGGGGAATGTGAAGAAGAATGAACTTATGTGAACAGTTCAATTCAGTGGATTGAAGGTGTATTCTAGAGTGTGATTAGTTTTAGTCGATGATACTTGAGTTTATCAGTTCATCATCAAACTGAAGGTAAGTTTTAATCAGATGTCTGTTATTGGTAGAACAACTGATTTCGAATCAAATGAAGATGTACTTCTGTTAGGTAACATTTCGAAACTCAATTATGGAACACATACACGTTTAGTAGTGATGAGATAATAGTGTGTCTCCAGTTTGTCAAGTATTCTCGTTTTCTAGTAATTCACATTTAACTAAATCGTGTTGCGTTGAATAAGTAAGTGGAACGTAGAAATGTATAAATACAATATTAGTTTATTCATAGACGATTTTTTCACATGTCCCACCCCACATTCTGTTATGTTGACTACGAATGGCAACCGTTGAATCGTATAGAGAATATCCAAATGGAAAATCGGTTAAGACAGAAAGAAGATGAAGCATTTCAATTGTAGGGTAGTTGATTACTGGTCTCAGTACTCCAAAATGTGATTGATTTTCCTCACTTGTTCAAACTCACTTAATCATCAGTTGCTAGCACGAAAGTGATTGATTCACCTTCATTCGTTTGATAATCTAGAAGCAGCTTGAATAACTTCGAATTGTATTCAAGCGACTGTACTTTGATTTTCATCCATTTAAACTGATAAAGATGTTTTGTAAGAAGTCCAATGTTATGTGGGACATCGTCAGTATGACATATTAAATCCAGTGTTCTGACTCAGTTAAGAACGGAATATCGACAATAGTCAGTGAACGGAATCTTGTGTGTAATTGACTCCTGTTACTATGAATCATTATAAGCAAAGCTAAACTGAATTCATTCCGTCTCAGTTTCATTCAGAAAATAGTTAAGTAATTGAAACTTGCTATCTAAATAAAAGAACGCTGATTTCATATAACCTGAAATTTATTGACTCTAACGTTTTTGTAACTAACGCCATTTTATGGCTACACTATCAGTTAGCATCAATATTTTGAACAGTAGACAAATGAATAACGCAATGACATTTGAAGCTAACGGTATTCGGTCTGGGTCATTGAGTGAACATCAACTCTGGAATGCAGGTACATCCATCTGACGAATCCTAAATAGGACGAAATGGATGTCCTGAATTCCCTTGCTAGCCACCATGAATCTTTGCTTGTGCTTAAGGCAATATCGAAGCAATCCGCACAGGATGTACATATGTCAATAAGAGACATCAATTGCAGAGTTAATAAGATTGTGATATAGGCCCTTACCTTACCGTACAGTTAAAATATGCAGTATTTCGATCAGCAATTTATCGACGGGATCACCACTATAGTGGGACCCTTGAATCTGACTTCAGTTAGATCAGACAAATGATTGTTATTGAATGATTACTGTCAAAATATACATCCTGACTATTCTCGTATATTAGTATTGTTATCGATTTAATCCACATTAGTGAATAGAGAGGAATTAAATAAGCCAAATACGAGAATGGATTTTGAATATGTATATTTCATGCACTCGTTGATTTGAACAGGCAGTTAGGGAGGAGAAACAAAGAAGGAAGAGAAGTGAAAAGAAGAAAGTGAAGCGAATAACTGGCAAGGTCAAAATGTTACTCAAGTATAATGAATAAATTGGTTTATCCAGAAGCTAGAATATGGTTATGTGGTCTTAACGTAGTAACTAATGCTACAGTGCCATCCAAGTCTACTTTTCATTCTTCCCAAAACGTCAAGTTGAATAAGATTCAAATACATTGACTATTTACACTTTGAATTAAAATGTCTTGAAAATATTTATAGTCTTTATCAGAAGGGGGTTTTGTGAAAATTGTAGCAATTTAATAGTTGAATTTATGAGTCAGTTAAAGCTAGACCACTATGAAAAATCTGAAAGTGTTGGACGGCTGTTTTGTCCTTTAGTGGAACTCCTCAGAAGTGCGCATTCAAATCCCCACCCATGGGTCTCAAAGCCAGGACCTATCGGTCTCACGGGCAAACGCTTAACCTCTAGGCCATTGAGCCGATATCCAATGGCATTAATGTCTAATTTCTACCAATGATCGATTCAATGTTTGGAGTTAAATTTCCTTAATTAAAAT
Organism: Schistosoma guineensis; assembly: GCA_944470375.2. Lineage (NCBI taxonomy): Eukaryota > Metazoa > Platyhelminthes > Trematoda > Strigeidida > Schistosomatidae > Schistosoma > Schistosoma guineensis. Next base: position 45,643,113 of record OX103892.1, on the reverse strand, counting down.
AAGCCATTGTGTCATTTATTCAGGGTGTACATTCGTACTTATACGGTAAATAGATATCTATAGAAGGATAGAAAAGATTACACCATAAATTGATTCGAGACTCCAATTACCAAGTGAGATTGAGTAATCATCAGGAGGTGAGAGAACAATAGAAGGATGAAATTAAGTTACATGTCAGAATTATAAAAGATAATTGTTCACTTGACAGATATGAAGAAAAAAACATAAAGGCCGTAACAAAAAACCTGGACGAACCAATCAGTTTTAGGATAACAGGTCTTGAATTTTGGCGCGAAATTAATTCATACATTTGACTAAATAGAGTTTCGGCATTATATTTGATGTCAGTTGGTGATGAAAACCCTATATCTGATTCCCAACCCTAACTATCATCTGTAAATCGTAATTCTAATTCTTCACACTAGTTTATAACCCTCATTTGATCCTGGTTATAAGGTGGACATTTTCAAGGTCTCACAATTGATTGATCACTGGATGATGGTCAATGTCATGTGTGCCAAGTCCTTCTTAGTGCAGATGAAATGCTATCGACCGGTCGCGGCCTGGATAGCCCAGCGGTAACGTTTCTGACTGTGAAGCTGAGTGACCCGGGATAGATACCGTCAGGGAGCACCAGTTCCAGGTACATCTTACTGACGAGTGCCAACTAGCAAGAAATCCGGGTCCAGGGTTTCCTGTTGACTTCCATCAATCACCATCTATTTTCAAGGTCTCTTTAGCGTCATTCAATAGTCATCCATAAATCATAGTCACATTCAAAAACTGAATAATAACCATGAAAACTAATAATAATCATGATAATATTAAGTGATTATGATTTAAAATTACAGAAATATTAATTTAAAACAAAACAAAAAAAGCAGAACCAAAACATTCTATAAAAGGGAATTAGGGTCAAGGAAAGATAAGAGGTTGGGTGCATGGTTTTTTGAAGGCAAAGTTCGGACATGAGTTGGTTGACTGATAATCTCTCACCCTCCGTTATCTCTAATTTTCTTCTGTAGTAGGATTTAGATATCATTATTATTATTATTGCCCTTTAAACAAGTTTTCTTCATTATTATCCAGTTTTTGTTGTTATGACCGTCAGTTGGACAATCATCATTCATAATTCTGATACACAAATTAATTTCATTCTCTTATTGTTCTCTAATCCTCCCTCCCCCCGAAAATTTTCTTCATTCAATTCTTTTCATTTTTAGATTAAATTTTCTTAATTTTAAAGCAGGCAAACTTTCGTTAACATCATGTTGCTGATCAGTGGTTTCCAACTATATTGGGTATAAGATAAGTATTATCAGTAGCATTGAATAATAATCGCATCATTTTAAGAATGATATCAACTAATAAAATTGCCATCATATCCATAAAAACCCCTTCTGATATTGATCAACGTATGCTCACTAGTGACGGTCTCCAAGAGGTATTTCCTGGAGTTCTAGTGAGAAACGGTGACCAGTGTAGTTCAACAGGGTCTGTTGTGAGATAGTAACTTAATGAAGACAATGGTGGATATGTCGCTCAATTTCGTGGATTAATTGAAGTTAGACATTAACACCGTTGGATACCAAGCAGCTGAGTAGTTTGATGGTTAAGCGCTTGCGCGTGAGACTGATAAGTCGTGGATGAGCACTGCCGAGGAGTCTCAGTTTATTTTAATCTATAATAAAAGCGCAGTTGGAGTTTAACAATCTTTACACGCTACTTATCCTTATATTGATGCATGTTTTATAATATGTCTCCTTTACTCCTAAATAAACCTAACACTTGACCTAATCTATATCTAATCCCTTCCTCAAAACTTAATTACCATCACGAATATTATTATCAGAAGGGGTTTTGTGCGTGCATATTATAGTAAATTCAATAGTTGAGATCATGACTCAACTGAAGCTAGACCACCATGAAAACCTGGAAGCACCGGACAGCCGTTTTGTAGATTAGTTAAAGTTAGACATTAATACTATTTGATGCTGGCTCAGTGGTCTAGAGGTCAAGAGTTCACGCGCAAGAATGGTACGTCCTGGCTTCGAATTTGCACTTCTGAGGAGTCCCACAATAGGACTGAACGACCGTCCAATGCTTCCAGGTTTTCCATGGTGATCTAGCTTCAATTGACTCATGATCTCAACTACTAAAATTACGAATATTATTGTCTTACTTTTTTCAGGTAAATTGGAATATTGATGAATAACGTACTCGACATCAAGACTATAATGTCACAATTAAAAGGTTAAAATGTGCGATGATTCTCTTACAATGGTTTCTATGTTAACGATATATTGGGTCTTTTTAATGCTATTCACTCAAAATCGGCTGGTTATTTAGTGTTATGACAATCATCTATCTGAAATATGCTCACCGTAAATCGCAAAGTCAATCAGTAATCTTTTTACAAAAATTCTACTCGACTTCGTTCTTCAGCATTCTTTCCAAATGGCGGGTAATAATGCATTGTAGTGTATCCTGATCGGGATATTTCTGTTTGATGAGGATGCTGACAAAATCTTGAGCCTTCTAAACACTAAGTAGTAATGTAAGAATAATTGGGATACGTTTCTATCCGTCCAAGTTCAAAACGGTGTTCCATGACTGATCTGTGTCAGGATGTACATTGATCTTTTGAAGTGAAGTTGTTAAGATCAATCGGCGCTTCGTTTGCGTTAAGCCTTCTATTAGCCCTTATGTTTGGAGTTCTGGAAAAATCCCATCATACATTTAGAAAGATCGACTGGCTTTCTTTAACTTGTGTCACCTGTGGTTTTGGGGAGGAGCTTGTTTACTAGTCTCAATTATATTCCTTAATGTTTGTGAAATAGAACATGTAAAAATAAAGTATGCCTTCAAGCTACATCTCTTTGGTGGCAAGTGTTCCTGAAGCTCTGTGTATGGTGGGAGAACTGAATGAGCAATGCTGAGGCTGAGGCTGAGCCTATTCACTAGGCGAAAATGGTAAGTTGACTGACAGGACTAGATTGTCATAGAATCGAATGGTTGCGATGTGTGTTACAAACTCAGCTGCCGCCTGCCTCGATTTATAATACCAAGCAAAGTAGCATTAGATAAAAAGAAAACTAGGAGCGCATAAACCAAGATATGGCTACAATTTATGAAGTCGTCATCTTCTGAGTTATATCGGTATGTCCACTCTATCTAGTTGGACTCCATCAAACAATCATGATCAGTGGTTGGAACCCGTGATAGCACACACAATCAGTCTCAGTGGTTCAGATGTTTTCATGTCGCATATCTTTCAAGATTTTTACTTAGTAGTGTTCCATACATATTTTCTCTTCACTCCTTCCTTGCGAAGTATACTCCTCTTTCTGTACTGATATAGTATGGTAACTTGAGTTAACCAACAGTTGTTCCAGACTCTATATCGATTATAATACTGATCAGTGTTTCTACCTATTTGAGCTTCAAACTATAATCAATTTTTTGAAAGTATTAAGCTTTCTTGTCTGAAATTTCATACTGTTACCTCTTATATCAACTGACTGAAATGTATTCATTCTTAATGAATTCAATATTTTCACCTTAACATGAATTACGATAATGATTTTGTTTATTTCCCAATAGGAAAAACAAGAACACCCTCATGTGATCTAAAAAAAATTATCTGATCTGTATGATTTTACAATTCCAAGGAAACATTTCAGTTTTAGTTATTTCTTTCTTATGTAAATCAGATGTGATTGTGAAGCAGATAAGCTTTGAATGGTAAATAAATAAAAAATAATTTTACAGGAACACAATACAAGTGAATCTCAAAGTGGATTGGTTGAAGTTAAACATTAACATCGTTGGATGCCGAACCACTGGTCAAGAAGTTAAATGTTCGCCAACGACACTGATGCCCTCCAAATGCCCTGATACGGCCGAGAATGAAAAGAGGCAGCTCATCCTTTCAAAACGCTCTCAAGTGACCACGTGAATACAACCACAAACAATGAAGTCGTACTCACTGCCTTCTCGATGCACTACTGTTGTTTACGAAATTGAGAGGACGAAAAGCTAAAATCCAACACTTTAGGCTGCTCGGTGGATACAGAGGATCTACCTAGGAGAGTTGGAAAACCCTAATTTTAGGCCAATGGAGCACATGGGCGCCAGGATTCTAAGGGAAGGAATGGCATATGAACCAATCGTTGGTCGCCGGCTACCATGTGACTGCATCTCCTGACGTTGCTCCACTGCGTTTTGGATTAAACCTTTAGGTCAAAGGCTCAGTGTGTGGCTCACTAAGAAAACCAGCTGCCTCGGTCTGGACACCCGGACAGTATCACACCCCTCACACAATTTAAGTAAGATTTGTGTGGCGCATATTTAGTTCGTGCCTCCTTGTACCAATGTCTATGTGTTAAAATAAATAAATAGATAAACAAGACCGATAGCTTCTGGGTTTGAGTCCGGTGTGCATGATCGTGGAGGAGTTCCATACTAGGATGAAACGGTCGTCCAGTGATTTCAGGTTTTCCATGGTGATCTAGCTTTAATTGACTCATGAATTTAACTATAGAATTTCAAAGTGACGACTTTTAATTAAAAAGTAAATTAATGTGCACACTACTTTGTTTATTTATTCGAACACATAAATATTAGTACAAAGGGGCACCAGATACATGTGCGCCACACAATGAGAATGAGAATGTGAAGGTATAAAGAATGTAAGAAAAAAGAAGTACAACGATGAAGAAAAATTAGTATATGATAGTAAAATAACAATAATGGGAGGGCCAGTTCAATTAGCAAAAGTACAGCCACAGAGAATTCTACTACTTAAAGAGGTTACGTCTTTTTTAATGAAGAAAGTAAAATAAATTTACAGCAGGATTGTCATTTGTTTCTATTCTGAGCCATATCTGATAACGTCTCTAGCCACTATGTTATATCATCTCTAGAACCCCAACCACGGAGTCGTGAGGGACCGACAGAAGCCAGTCCTGTACAACTTTCTTTCATACCGCGACACCATGTCATACACTGCCCACCACTTTGCTTTTTACAACCACTCCCAGCATTGATAAATAATGCACGACGTGGAATTCTCTGGAACGACATTCGTAGAACATGTGCACATTGACATAGTAACTAAGTTTTATTCAATACAAATACATTCATTGGAAGGTTGACTTAATAATTTCAAATAAATTGAAGCATTGAGTAAATTGTTAATGATGGAACTAATGACATATTACTAAAATCTTAATTAGTAGGAAACAAAAGAGAATAGTTTTAGTATAATAAAAATCAAAATCATCCATTCAACACAGATCATTTATTCAACTATCTACACACATAATACTGTTCACATTTCAAATTACTAACATACATATAATTATTCTTAACTCTACACTACCACATTACAAACATCACATTTACCATAGCTGTTAATTGTGAGAACGGCTCCCGGTAAACTCATGAAAGCTCTAAGAAGCTATTGAAAGAGTCGAAGACATTACATAGAATCATTGTTTGAAGAAAATTCCAGAATCTCGGCATATTGCTTCCTGATTGGACAAATGCTAAAAACCCCTGTATACGGATTGGATGATTGTAATGATGATTTGGTTTTACTAAAAAGCATAAATACTCGAATGTTTTGCATCATATTTGACTGGCTAGAATAAGATTTCTTTCCACTCGTTTTCTGTGTTGTGACTTGGAGGGTTAAAGCATTCAAGCACTTAAGTTGTACACGGTATAACAAACATCCAAGTTCTAGGTATAATCAGTACAGGGTTGTGTAGGTTATTAAGTTTTGATTGAGATCATAAACTGATTGATGTTAGACCACCATTGAGAACCTGGAAGAACTGCACGAACGTTTCTTCCTATTGTGAGACTCCTCAGTACTGCGCATCCACGATCTCGTTCACAGGATTCGGACCCAGGGCCTTCAGTCTCGCGCGCGAACGATTGATCACTGGACCACTGAGCTGGCCGGCATTCAACAGTGTTAATATCTGACCTCAATCAATCCACGAAGTTGCGCGACCATGCTCCATTGTACTGAAGTAGATACCTGTCTCTACTTGACACGGATATGAACCGAACTATGTCAGCACATAATAAAAATAAGTCTCAAAATTTTGTTGAGGGTGAAGTCAGATTGCTGACTGTACAGAGATGTGACTGCAGTAAGATGTTTCCCTCAGAAAACAAGCATAACAGAGATGTTGCCTTCTCACAAAAGAAGAGTGGGTTAGAAAAGGTCTATCTTAAAAATACACACCTAGCTTTATCTCACAGATTTCCGTCTCCGGTGGTAAAGTCTCGACAAGTACGGAGCTATTATTATTATTATTATTATTATTATTATTATTATTATTATTATTATTATTAATGGTTTTGTTCAATATCGTTTACTTGCACAATGTGGAATACTCTGCACAAGGTATTACAACAAATTTCTTCTACAAAAAAGAAAAAAAGTAGAAGGAACTGATAACTACATACATATATTCATAAGTTAAGTAAATAAACTACCTGGAATTAAATGGAATGTTTTTTAAAAATGATTTGAATTGTCAACTTACTCCGGTTACCCCTCTTCCAGGGGCATAAACCAACCATCAGTACTCACTATACAACTCTGTCTTGGACAATCCCCTACAGTTGCTATTCATATCTGCTTCCGATTCCCGGCTAAACGTGTTACTCCATATTCCTATTTTCCTTATCTATTCAGGATTCCAAGTTAGTGAATGTCTCGTGATGCAGATTGATGTTTTCTGTAATGTATATCCTATACACTTCAGACGTCGTTTCCTAATTTCTTCCTCCGCTGGAAGTTGGTTTGTTCTCTCCCACAGTAGGCTGTTGATGATGATATCCGGCCAACGGACATTGAGTATCATGTGTAAACAATTGTTTATAAATACTTGTACTATTTTGATGATGGTTATGATAGTTCTCTAAGTTTCAGCTCTGTACACTAGAACTGTGTTGACGTTCGTATTGACGATTGTGACTTTAATATTGTTTGATAAACAGTTATTTTGAGTTCCATAAATTCTTCAGTTGCAAGAGTACTTTCCTTACTTTGCCAATCCTTGCCTTTACGTCTACATCCGCTCCTTCTTGTTCATGGATGATGCTATCCAGACACGTGAAATTTTCCACCTCTTCCAGGGTTTCTCCATCAAGTATGATTAGGTCGGTGTTCTACGCGTTATTGCTTTTTCTCTTGTGTTTGTTGAGTTCTACTGATTCAGAGACTACTGCTTCACTGACTGTCTTGAAGCGTATTTGTTATTGACTATGGGATAGAAGGATTAGTTGATCTTTGAACTCCAAATTGTCTAGTTATATTTGAGTTGTTCATTTTATTCCATGCTTCCCGTCAGATATCAAAGATCTTCATAATCCAATCAATCACCAGAAGAAAGAGAAATGGTGAAAGTAGACAACTTTGTATGAATTCAGTCCTTACTTGTAATGCATCTATCGACTATCCTCCATAACCTTTATACTGTTCATTATAAAACATGTTTAGAGTGAATGTGTAATTTTGTCAAAACAATCTACAAATATTTTAAAATGTCAGTAAACAATTAAAAAAAAACACAAACAAACAGACAAATGAGTGTAAACGTTTAAAACGCACAACGCACACACACGAAATAAGATGGATAACAAATGTTCCTATACTGTCTGTTTTCATGTCTCAATAAGAATCTGGTAATCTCCAACCACTGGCTAAGAATATGAAAGATGAAGGTCAGGTTGTTTGAAGATAAAATAGTTCGCCCTTACAGTCAGAAGAAATTTGAACATACACTAATCAATGATGATTGAGTAGTATAGATGCCATCCAGTGCTTTTAGGTTTTCCATGGTGGTCTAGCTTCAATTGACTCATGATTTCAACCAGTGGAATATATGTGTATCATGATGTAGCGAAGATTCCGATAGAGTTAATGAGGTCATAAAATTTTGTTTTGAATAAACAAAGTGCTATAACGCTCAGTTTTACTTTATCTAATGTTATAACGGTTGGGTTCACACGTTTACATGTGTGCGACGTTAATTTACCTTAGACGAATATCTACACTAGATTCTCTCCCAGTGTCTATTCTACAGGACGTCAACACAACTCAGATGATCAAGAACTCATGATTAGCATGACCACAACGTAAATATACTTCCACACCACCAAAACCCCACGCAATCCAACAACAATGAACAATCAATGGTAAGTGAACAATAAGTAATAATAAAGATAGGGGAATATATAACTCATCTGACACACCTGTCAGACTATCTATAAATCTGACTAAGCAGACAACCAATCATTATCATTCTTGCCCACACATCACAAAGTTTAGGAGGGAAATTTCCAGCGCATTGAAACAGTGATTAGAACTCATGGATTGAAGCTAGACCACCATGGGAAACCTGGAAGCACTGGACGGCCGTTTCGCCCTGGTATGAAACTCCTCAGCAGTGCTCATACACGATCCAGCCCCCCGCGAGATTCAAACCCAGGACCTATCAGTCTCGCGCCAGGCGCTTAACCAACTAGATCACTGAGCCGGCACCCAACTGTCTTAATGTCCAACTTCCACCAATCCACGAAGTTGCGTCACCGTACACCATTGTATTCAGTGAGTTCCTATCTCACAACAGACCTGACTGAACTCCACTGATGACGAATTCTTACTAGAACTCCAGGAGTATCTCCTGAAATCAGTCACTAGTGAACAGGTGTTTATTATTAACACATATATTCACCCATTAATCACCCTCTTATGTATAAGTATGTCAATATCTGTAATAACGCTAACTTTCAAATATTTTAGGTTGTAAGCACCTGATGAGAACCTAGCGAAATAAAATGAATCCATTTATTATTCCGAATCAATCTTTGTCCTTGCTCTTTTTAAGATAATGAAGGGAACTATGTGTATAAACATATTTTATTTAAAACACAATTATATAATCAGTATAGGGTTGTGGAGATTATTAAGTTATTGATTGACATCATGAACCGATTGATGTTAGACCACCATTGAAAACCTGGAAGCACTGGACAGTTGTTTCGTGGATTAGTTGAAGTTAGACATTAACACTATTGGATTCCGGCCAGCTCAATGGTCTATAGGTCAAAAGTTTGCGCCCGAGATTGATAGGTCCTGGGTTCGGATCTCGCGATTTGGGATAGTGGATGCGCACTACCAAGAAGTCCCACACTAGAATGAAACGGTTGTCCAGTGCTTCCAGGTTTTTAACGGTGGTCTAACATCAATCGGTTCATGACCTCGATCAACAACAATTATATGAACTCATTCAAGATGTTATTCATCTTGTCAATGTAGTCTTTTTTGTTAAGTAAGATAGTTCCTGTTCATTTATCAGGTTTAATTTGAAACGTTCAAGTTCCTGATCAAAAGTTGAGACTAGATCTGATGTCTGATAATTTCGGTTTTCAAATTGGATGTTCTTATCTACATGATTTACGCGGTTTACGTGTATCATAGAATTTTAGACCCAGTGCTAATACTTCAAGTTTTTCTTTATTTAATTTAGTACCGGAAAAAGTATACACATACCTTTTTATTTTAGTCGGAAATTTATTTTCAACCGGTTGATTTTCTAAGCTTTTAAAAAATTGGATATGTTTCGTTCTTGTCTGATCGTTCCTTAGTTATCTTTGTGACATGATCCATAAACTGGGACTTAAGATCTTCTATTAATTCATCAAGTACTAATTTTTTGGAAGCAATATTTACTTCTGGATTCCGTAAGGATCAATCGTGTACAGACCAAATCGCAACTCTGCGGATCATTGTGGAACAATCAATTGAATGGAATTTATCACTCTACATCAACTTCATCGACTAAGAAAAAGCATTTAACAGCGTGGACAGAACAACACTATGGAAGCTAATTCGACACTACGGCGTGCCTCAGAAGATAGTCAATATCATACAGAACTCATATGATGGATTACACTACAAAATCGTGCATGGAGGACAGTTGACAAAGTCGTTCGAAGTGAAGACCGGTGTTAGGCAAGGTTGCTTACTCTCACCTTTTCTCTCTATCCTGGTGATCGACTGGATCATAAAGACGTCAACATCTGAAGGGAAGCATGGGATACAATGGACATCTAGGATGCAGTTGGACGATCTAGACTTCGCAGACGATCTGGCCCTTCTATCCCAAACGCAACAACAAATGCAGGAGAAACCGACCAGTGTAGCAGCAGCCTCAGCAGCAGTAGGTCTTAGTATGCACTAAGGGAAAAGCAAGGTTCTCCGACACAACACAGCATGCACCAATCCAATCACAATTGACGGAGAAGATTTGGAAGATGTGAAAACATTTACATATTTGGGCAGCGTCATTGATGAACAGGATGGATCTGATGCAGATGTGAAGGCGCGGATCGGCAAAGCAAGAGCAGGATATTTAAAAATGAAGCACATTTGGGACTCAAAGCAACTGTCAACCAACACCAAGGTCAGGATTTTCAATATAAATGTGAAGACAGTTCTACTGTATGAGGCGGAAACTTGGAGAACTACGAAAGCCATCATCCAGAAAATATAGGTGTTTATTAACAGTTGTCTACGCAAAATACTTCGGATTCGTTGGCCAGACACTATTAGCAACAACGTACTGTGGGAAAGAACAAACCAGATTCCAGCGGAGGAAGAAATCAAGAAGAAGCGCTAGAAGTGGATAGGACACAGATTGAGGAAAGCACCCAATTGCGTCACAAGACAAGCCCTCACATGGAATCCTGAAGGCCAAAGGAGAGGCAGATGACCAAATAACACATTACGTAGAGAAATGGAGACAGACGGACGTGAGAGAAATGAACGAGAATTGGATAGAACTAGAAAGGAAGGCTGAGGACAGAGTGTTTTGAAGAATGCTGGTCGGCAGCCTGTGTCCCATTGAGAGTAACAGACGTAAGTAAGTGAGTAACATTTACTTCTATCTCTGTCAGGTCATTATTTAATGTGTCAATTTTATTATGTAAATTTTTATTTATGTAGATACATAAACATTGGTACAATGAAGCACCAAATAGATTTACGCCACAGTAACAACTGAGATAGTGCCCGGATACCCATACAGAAACAGGTGGTTTTCTTTAGGGGCCACACCCAGAGCCTTCGACATAAAAGGCTTATCCATAAGGCAGTGGAACAGCGTTAGGAGATGCATTCGTATGATAGCCGGTGACCAACAATAGGTTCACACACCATTCGTTCCCTCAGGATCCTGGGGCCCATGTGCACTATTGGTTTAGAATGAGGGTTTTCCAACTTTTCTAGATGGATCCTTCATATCCACCGAGCCGGTTAAAGCCCAGAGTATTCGTTTTCCATCCTCTCAATTTTGTAAACGACAGTCCCGCCACGAGAAGGACTTCCTTGTTTGTGGTTGTATGCAGGTCGCCATGTGAGAGCATTTTGAGAAGGCGAGTTACCTCCTCACACTCTCTGCCATATCAGGGTATTTGGGGGAAAAACGTTTTAATGTTTTAATGAACCTGGTTACGTCGTAATGACTTATAAAACAGTTTTGAATAATGTCATGATTCAATACAGTACTTTATAACTTATAATGATATTTCCATGTCTTTGATCTTTGTGTTATACTTCAGGAACTCATTGAATACCTTCAATACAATGAGTTGATCACAAGATTTTAATCGCTGAACAATTCTTATCATATTATAATAATTAGGACTTAACAAAAGAAGACTACATTGACAAGATGAATAACACCTTGAATGAGTTTATATGATTGTGTTTTAATACAATGGGAAGTTTTCAGCGATTTCTTTTACTTATTTCATGAGTATATTTTTCACGATTGAAATACAAAAATCTTAACTACAAATAAAAGATTTCAGTGATCTCCTGTAGAGCTGTTCTAGGACTACTGCCAGTCCCAATCCTGGGTAAGGGAGGAGGGTTGTCAGTCAGTCAGCTGCAACGTAGGACAAGGCACATATATGCATTGGTCCAAGTTTCAATACCTCATTGGCAGGGCAGGATGAACACCGGATTCATATAAGTAGTTAATTGATTGGTGATAATATATAAAAGAAACATTTTATGTAAGGATATTGTACAGAAAGAAAGAATTAGTTTGTAGAAAGAAAGACATAAAGCAATTTTAGTCTCATAGTTTAAGGGAAAAATGAGAGTGTATACACCTACGCCATTTTGATCGATTCTCAGCCATGTCACACGTACCTCAACCAAGTAGTCTGCATCTATCAACATGGCTCAGACCTGAACTTAATGAATTCAAGCACTGATACCAGGTTTTTGTTCGGCTACCCTTAACTTTTTTTCAACCATCCCCAACACTAGTCAATATTGCGCTTCGTGGGGAGGAGGGTTGGGCATGAGGTTAGCAACCCCATTTTGTAAAAAGCAACCTTGCCATGAAAACAAAAGCGCGTTCAGTTAGTACATCCTTTTCTCTTTTCTGCTGTTATTGTTGTTGGAATTTTGTTGACATTATCATTCTTTTATAAAATGTCTATAATGAAAAGAAAAAAATGAAAAGAGGAAAAAGAAGAAGAAAGAAGTATTTGCATGAACTACACAGATATGCCGGTTAACATTTATCCCTCTCAGCATGAAATAAGAAATACTGACGAAACAAATGTTGTGATATCTTAGTTAGTGTTTTTCTTTTCTATTATCCAAATGGTAAATTACAGTGTGTGTGTGTGTAAATGTGAATTTGTATATGGAATTATCCTTTTTTGAACATTGAAAAACTATACTTATATCAGTGTAGAAATATACTACTTATATATGTGTTTATAATGATGGGGGAAGCTTTTTTGTTTGTCTTGGTAAAGATTACAATGTTGGATAGTTGTTATTGATATAACTACGTTTCATTGTTAGTTGGAGAATGCTGGTCGGCGGCCTATGCTGCACTAGGAGTAACAGGCGTAAGTAAGTAAGTAAGTAACTCATCAACAAGATGTATCTATAATTTCAAGGAAAATTATATTTACTCCAAATAGAATTCTGTTATATCGGGACAACCCTTTATGAGTGTTTATTGTCAAGTAATGCTTACACTCTCCATTGCTAATACATTGAGGTTTCCCCTAGTCTGTTCGAATTCTTTCCTTTTCGCCACTGATATGTCTTGTCGTTTAATACTACTTGTTACGTCTGGTCGTCGTCGTCGTCGTGTTTTGAGGTTAATAAGTCTTCACTTATACCAGCCATTGTGTTCTTAATTTTTGCGTCTTCGGAATTGCCGAGGTCCCTCATTTTGAGTATAAGTGATAAGCTTTTCTGACATAACAATCAGCGACAACCAGATATAACAAGTAACATTAAACGACAAGACATATCAATATTATCTAGGGGATTAGGACTCTTGTTACTCAGTTCCAACCTGAGACAGTTCGTTTGTAATTCAATAAACACTATGACATTGATACTATATGTTTCTCAAATGTACGTGGTTGACAAGTGTTAACTAATAAATAAACTAGGCATAATAGGACATCCTAGTGATTAGTACCAACTACCTAATATAGAGTATGGTTGAAGTGATATCAAGTTATTTGGACTAGTGACAGTATTGCAACCTCAGAATTTAACCAGTACTACATGTGAAGCATCGTCGATGAACAAGGAGGATTTGATGCAGGCATAAAATCAACGATTGGCAAAGCAACAACAACATTCCTACAATTGAGGAATATATGGAACTCAAAACAACTGTCTGTCAACCAATATCAAAGTCACAACCTCCAATACCGACGTCAATACAGTTCTTCAATAAGAAGATGAAACTTCCAGAACTACTACAACCATCATCAAGAAGGTACAAGTATTGATAAACCATTGTCTACCTAAAATACTCAACATCCATTGGCCGGATACCATCAGCAACAGCCTTCTGTGGGAGAGAACAAACCAGTTTTCATCTGAAGTAAGTAAATGATCTAGATATGAATAACACTGGTTACTATTCGATAAGTTGTCAATGTAAATACTAAACTTTATTATGTGATGATGTAACCGACAGTAATAATTTGTTATACAAATGTAATTTGTTTGGAAGGTGTATATTGCAGTAAAAATTTATTTACTTAACTCATTAATATCCATGAAGATGCTTATATCTTTATTTTTTATCCATAATTAGAATTTCACAGATGACTATATTATTTAAATTCACTTGGTGTTGTTTACTTGAATCTTCTCATTGATGTTTAGGATTGCAATTGATCAGTCTGTTATTGATATATGTGCATCTTGTGTGCATTGCCTCAATATTGCCTAAAGTCACAAGCTTTTCAAGAAAAGACGGATAGTGGCTAGTAGTGGAATAGCAGTGGATAAATGTTTCATTCTATTTGGGACTCGTCAGCTGAATGTCCCTGCATCCCAAACTTGTTGATGTCCACTTTGGGACTCGAACCCAATACCGTTGGCTCTAAACACCATCGCATTATCCACTTAGCTACTAAACCCTGATAGCCACCTGGTTGTCTAATGAGGTGAAGTTCAAATTCATTTAGTGTTGTTTTTACTCGTATCTTCCTATTGTTATTTAAAACCGCAATTCATCAGGATCAGAGTGACACATCAACACTGAAATGCAGATATATCCAACTAACGAGTTCCAACGAGGACGAAACGCTCATCCTCGATTGTTCTTTGTTTAAATTCATTATATAAATTTCAATGATTCATTCAAATGTTTGTTTAAAAATGATGTTGATTTCAATCATCTATTTGTTCTTTATGAGTATTTGAAAGAAAAATAAAACACTGAAGTATATTGAATAATGAATGAAAAACGTTCATTTAAATTCATATTTACCTTTTACTTTATTCTATAAATGATAAATGAATATTTGATGTTTCATTTATGAATTAACTGACCGTAACTGATTAACTATATTTGGGTGTAAAACAAAAACAGAACAAAAAAGTGTGTGTGTATGTGTGTGTGTTGGTGTGTGCGTGTGTGCGTAGATTTGGTTTCATCATTATTTCGTCTTAACTGTATTACATAACATTTAACTTTTCATGTATCTATCAATTTGTAATTATTATGATAACCATAAATCATAAAGATTTATGGAGAGTTTTTGATGAGACTGTAATTTATAGACAAGTCAGTCAGAAGTTTTTGATTGAGATCATGAACTGATTGATGCTAGACTACCACAATTGAAAACCTGGAAGCACTGGACGGCCGTTCCGTCCTATTGTGGGACTCCTCAGCAGTGCGTATCCCCGATCCCGTTCACATGATTCGAACCTAGGGCCTTCGGTCTCGCGCGCGAACGCTTAACCAACTGGACCGCTGAGCCGGCATCCAATGGTGATAGTGTCTAACATCAACCAATCCACGAAATTGAGCGACCAACTTCCGTTGTACTGAGGTAGATACCTGTCTCTACCCGACATGGATTAGCTCAATCAAAAACTTAATAATCTCCACAACCCCTATACTAGTAATCAAGCAGAAGTTTTTGAGAAATTTCAAGATTATGAAGTCAATTTCAGTTCCTGGTACTTACATACGATTAGTTCAGAGAGGATTTTAGAGAAGACGTGATAATTAAGCGGCTACAACAAATGAAACTATTAAGAAGTTCTTTTATTTGTTATTTTGATAATCAAATGACTTGTGGACCTTGTGCAGACTACCATGATGATGTTGTTTTTTGATGTAATATATATATTGGAGGAAGAAGTCTGATTGAATAGGAACATTTTTTCGTTCGATCCAGATTGAGACTAAGGCAAATTCTGATAATTATTGTGAACATTAGCAGATGTTACTGAAGCTTCGGATACTCAGTGGTATGAGTATTGTAGAGATATATGCACAATAAACATGACGAGCTTACATGAGTCGTTTGAGAAAGTCAAGAGAATCGTTGAAATAGACGAAACAGTAGTCAGAGAACGAAAACTCAACAGAGGACGTAATAGTAAAGAAGACTGGGTAAGCAGCACTTCTATAAATATACCTCACAGGTCTTTAGAATAGATGACACTTCCAACAGGTTAGAAACCGAGAAGCTATAACGATAATAGCACTTATGCGGGAATATGTGAAGCCGGGTACGACAATATATACGGATGATAGGAGAGCATACAGATGCCTACATAGTCTTGGATATATGCATGGTGTCGTTATTCATAAGCAACATTTTGTGAACCCAACAACCGGAGTGCACACAAATAATATTGAAGCTATGTGGTCTAGTCTGAAAGAGTTTTTACCACGTTATCATGGCTCCAGAGGTCAACAGTGATGGAGTCATATAGATAAGTTTCTCTAACGTATACATTAGGATTTTATAACCTCTGAACCTATTTCTAACCTTGAAAAGTTTTTGAACCATGTAAAAAAAGTGTATCCACTTTAATTTTTTTGTTCTGTATAATACATTTTTACTCCATACTAACTGTTTTCTCGTTGGCCAATATTTCTCAAGGTCACACAAGATTCGATTAGAAGGTCGTTTCTAAATTAAAGTCTCAGTATTATAGATTTCCTGGTGTTCCATTGAGAAGCCGTGAGCAGTCGAGTATAATCCGTGTCGAGTGGAAACAGTTATCTACTTCAGACAATGGATGAAAGGTTGTGCATGATCGTGGATCGATTAAAGTTAGACATGAATGCCGTTAGATGCCCGTTCAGTGGTCTAGAGGTTAAGTGTTCACAAACGAGACAAAAGGTTACGGGGTCGAGTCCTGCAGGCAGTATCATCGATACACACTGTTAAGAAAATCCATATTAATACAAAGTGACTATCCAGTACTTCCACGTTTCCAATGATGATCTAGATAGAATAGATCAACTCGTGGATTCAACAATTAAACATTACTAAAATCTTCACAAATCTCCCATCTTCATCAACAGAAATTTCCACTTTATATTACTGACCAAATTGATATTTAAAGTTTTTAAAAAATATTTTTGAATGTTAGTTTGTTTATTTTTTACCTTTGAACACATTTGGTAAAATCTTTGTCAATTAATCAATGAATCAATCAATCAATCAAAGAAACAAACAAACAACTAAATTTTTCCGGTTATCACCTTTAGTTACCAAGACAACTATTCATTTTCAATCATATTAGTTCATTAATCATACTGTTTTCCAATTTCGCAACCTCATTTGTAGTTATTACACTACTACTACTACTACTACTACTACTAATAATAATAATAATAATAATAATAATAATAATAATAATAATAATAATAATAATAATAATGTAATTTCCCATTCTATTCAATCTATGTTTTTGGGCATTTCTTTTTATGTAAGTGTAGAAATTCCATTTTATGAAGACTAAACTCTGGAATTCTTAACATCCTCTATGAACAAATCAGCCTATGCTCCTCCACGAGGAGTAACAGGCGTAAGTAAATAAGTCTATGAACAAATCCTATCATTTATGAAATCATTATATTTACAAGCTACATTATATTAATAACATGAAATGATTAGATATTATATATTAGTGGACCTTGTGTATCTGACTCCAGTTCGATCGTGTGATGATTGTATGAATGATTGTTATTGAAATATACATATTGGTTATCGTCTTATACAATGATCAACTTAACTCGTGTTTGTAAATAATAGAATGAATACCAATATTATGTACAATGGTTGATTAAACCAGTCAATTAGAGAGACAGAGAGAAGGGAATGAAGGAAGTGAAGAAGAGAGAGCAAAGATAAATGAACTGGAGAAAACATGTTGGCTAACTCGATTTAACCAAGTGTGAACCGATATTTTGTAGTCAAACAAACATAAGTTACAGACATATAATGAATAGGATAAGAAGTGAACACACAACTTACGCTCATATAAATACAATCAAGATTGATAAGCGAATAATTAACAAGGTCAAAATGTACCTTCAGAAGAATGGATAAATTGATCTGTCCAGAAACCTATATGGGTTTAACATAGGACCAGTCAGTACAATATCTTTGTTAGTTTGATGAAAATCGACTTTATTCGATTACGTATACACTTGTAACCAGAACAGAATAGGTGAATCGTTGTATATCGATAACATTTTAACAATCCAACAATAAATTTATGCTTAAATGAATGGTTATGAAAGGGAACCATTAAGCAATACAAAAGTTTATGACAACATAAAAACAGCTGTAAATGTTCGACTACTGAACAGATTTGATTCAAAAGAAAAAGTGATGATAAGTTTATGAAAAAATAAACAGAAATACACATACGTTTATCTATATATCTAAATAGGGAGTGAAGTAGTCGAACGCGTTGACAACTTCATTTATCTTGGAAGTCTGATCAGCCATAATGAGTTGGTGTGTGACGAAATCTCTACACGAATTCAGAATGCTCATTTGGCTTTTGCCAACTTACGTCACCTCTGTCAAAGGCAAGATATACATCTGTCAGTTAAAGGACGAGTATACTGCATAGCAGTTTGTTCTGTTCCACTTTACGGCTGAGAAACGTGGCCATTAAGAGTAGAAGATAATCGTCAGCTACTAGTATTTGATCACAGATGTCTTAGAAATATTGCTCGCATCTGCTGGGATCTCTAGGTATGTAATAGTGAGGTTAGACACTGGGTATTAAGAAATGATGTTAAGTCAGTTGATGAGGTTGTGAATCTTCATCGACTGAGATGGTTGAGCCACGTGTTACGTATGCCCGAACACCGATTACCACGACGTACAATGCTAACCGGTGTTCGGGATGGTTGGAAGAAGTTAGGGGCGTCATCAGTGCTTGAAGTCACTAAAGTCTGGTCTTAGCCATGTTGGTAGATGCACACTACTAGATTTGGGTCCACGTGACTATCATAACCAATGGTTGGACACTGTGTGTGATATGGGTCAGAATCGATCACAATGGCGTAGGTGTATACACTCTCTGTTTACCCTTAAACTATGAGATTAAAATTACTCTATATCTTTCTTTCTACGAACTAATTCTTTCTTTCTGTACTATGTCCTTATACACAATCTTTCTTTTATACATAACCTTCATTGAAGTGACTACTTCTATGAATTTGATATTCATGTTGTTGTGTTAATTAGGTGTGGCAACTTGGACTGATGCATATATGTGCCCGGTCTTACGTTGCAGTTGACTAACTGACTAAATTCCAACAAATATAAAACTAACATTCAGTTATCTAATTAAAATAATCCAGAAAAGAATGATTTCTTTTCGATTCATTCAAGTGTAAAGGAACTTACTGTATGATTTGTATATTTTAAATCTCTTTCGATGTGTCATAACACTTCATTACTATTAAGATGATCGTCGGTGAGTTACTATTTCACTGTACCACTTCACATAATGAATATGATCATAGTATTCCATTACAAGTCTGATGAATTTATTCATTATAAATACATACCATTCGGTGGAATAGATCAGTGAAGATAAGACAATGTCTTAAACTGATTGAAATTTACTTTTATTGTGGTGTATGCTACTTATGTCTATCGACATCAGTAGTTTGTAACACCAATTGGAAGTGGAAAATCTAGTAACAGAAGGCTAAGAAGATCGACTTAAAGGGAATAGTATGAAAAGTAGAAAAGAATTATGAACTAGTAAAGTCGTACAGAATATGAAAGACGAATGATAGAAGATTTGCAAATGAAATTGTCGGTGTATGGTAACAAGAACTCACCCACAATCAATTTCGATTATGGTTCATTTTTGTTAAGCGCTTTTATCAATTTACCTAACAATGTTATTCGAAAAGTAACAATTCCTCTATCTTTTTGTAGAAACTGTGTACACTTGATCATATGTGATAGCCTTCGTGTATATCTCTCAAGCTTAAATGTTGATAGTTTAAATATCGCTCGATGAATTATTCTCTTCCCCATGTATATATATGGACGCGAATCCTATTAATAGCATTTGTCTTACCTAGCTGAGCTTTGATTCGATTTGATCATAAATTCACCTCTGTATTTGCTTGCACACACACACATTCACCATTCTGCTTCAAACTCGCTCGATATGTTTGTACTTTTATGATCTGTGCTATCCGCTAATCAACTGTAGTCACCGCATCTTATTACCTTCTGAATTCAAACACCTGAGCTGGATGGTTTGGTTTCTCCATATATGGAGAAATTCAAACACTTCACTTCTATTTGAAGTTTGTGCTGATGATGTAGTTCAGAAGGACGATGAAAGCTCCACGACTAAACCATCCAGCTCAGAGAACAAAACTCCACCAAAATCATCCACCTGAGCTACAAATCTTCTCCACCATCTCGAATTCAAACACCGTTAGGAATTTATATAATCACGGTTATCAAGATGATTGAATAACAAAGCGAAGCCCCTACCATGGTTCTCATATTTTTGTATTAAAAACACAACAGTTTGCCCCCACCTGTGTTCTTATTCATTACCTTATCACTAAAAATGTTCTAATATTTACTATGAATGATATATGAGTGATCACTGGGTGGTGATCAATGTCATATGTGTCAAGTCCTTCTTAATGCAGATCGAATGCTATCGACCAAGTTCCAATGTAGCCACTAGTCTAAGTGACTCGACACTGCGTGCACTATATTGAGATAAGATAGTGGTTGAAGGTGGTCAACAGGGTTTCCTGTTTTTTTTTCATACCATATTGTAATACAATTTAATTTAATCCCATTACTCAAAATTAATCGAGTAATTCATCTTTTACATACTTCTCATTATTTAATTGTTTATTCTCATTAAGAAAAAACAAAATTTCCCCCACCCCCACCCCCCACCCTCAAAATGAATATTGAAGGATCGATTTATTTTTTTTAATTTTTTTATGTAAACATATTGTGTTATTGTTTTCTTCTTTTGTTTCTCAACTCTTCATTAAAATGATTCAATACAATAGAAGAATACAATCATATGTGTATATAATATGCTTTTGCTAAATGTTTCAAAATAATACAAAGTTTATAATGAGGAAGTAGAGTTTAATTACTTACTTATTTACTGACTTACGTCTGTTACCCCTCCTTGCGGAGTATAGGCCAACCACTAGCATTCTCTATTCAACCATGTACTGGGCAATCCTTTCCAGTCGTTTTCAGTTGCTATTCATTCGTTACATGTCTGTTTCCAATTCCGAAAGTAATGTGTTCTTTGGCCTACTTTTTTACTTCCCTTCAGGATTCCAAGTTAGCGCTTGTCTCGTGATGCAGTTTGATGATTTCTGTAATGTAAGTTCTATCCACTTCCAGAGTCATTTCCTAATTTCCTCTTCGTTTAGAAGTTGGTTTGTACAGAGTTTAAATAGCGAAACACAAAAAATAATATAAATTCACTTGGTATTATTTACTTATATCTTCATATTGTTATTAAGAGCTACAATTGATCAGTCCCTTATTGATATGTATGCATAATGTGCGTATTGTCTCGATATAGCCTTAATTCACATGTATTATATATGAAGATGGATGGTGGCTAGCAGTGGAATCCAGTTTGGCTCGCATTTCGTCCTAGTTGAGACTCGTCAGCTGGAAGTGCCTACATCTTAAAGTTGATGTTCACCCTAGGACTCGAACTCAACTCTAGGCTGCAGGTACATCCAACTGATGAGTCTTAAACAGGACGAAACGCTTATTCCTGGATTCCACTATTATCCACTATCCATCTTTACTTACAAAATAATATAATAAATGTTTTCATTAAATATTTACACATGAAAAAACAAAATTTTCGCTGAAGATTTTTCATCTCAAGCTTTACATTTAACTTTTTTCCCCTACTCCCATCCAACAAATTGAGATACATTACAAGAGTATGTACATTGAAGATGGAAGACTGAAATGCTATCCATAGTAAACAGATTAGTGAATTTTTTTTAATTTGGTATCATATTGATGTAAAACTAATTGGATGTTTCATTTGCATATAAAGATAAACTTCTGTTGATGATCTTCAATCAGAAATATACAGATTATGTTGTGACTATAACTAGATCATGTGATACCCTGTAGTTCAACTATATTGAGTATGGGATTGCTAGGTTTGAAGCTATCACGAGTTCACTTAATCTGCGAACGAGAACAAAGACTCTGTGACCAAAAACCAGTAAGCTAGTTATTGATGCGTCTCAGCCTCGCTAACTAGAGGGAGAAGTCCAAGCTTGGAATGGGAAAGTATATTCTGCAAAACAGCCAGAAACGAGCGATCACAACAAAGACAATTTAAAACGTATATATACAGTACAAAACCGTCCTTGTGAAGAGTTACCAATTAACATAATAAAAGACGCAACGGGCCAATAGCATTTAAGATATTTCCCAATTGGGAAATACGACATGAAGGTGACAAAAGCACCTTTGGAGCGAAAACGAAGAAGTTCAAATTTTCTAAATAAAATTACAAAATTAGGTTCTTTCCCAAGTGAGTTCTGGGGATCTAACTTCCCCAACAAAGATAGTTATCACTTATAATTAAGGATGATAGTGGTGTTGATTTGTGAATCAATAAACATTGAAATTATGAATCATTTATTCCAGTTTAATGATCCGTGGAAATTATTTTAAAAGTCATGAATTACGTCATTAGTAGTTTTGTGGATGTTCTTTTCTGAAGGAAACCATTCGACGACATAATTATTTATGATATTGCAGTTATATATTGGGCCGTGGAAAAATTCACTTTACGTTGAAGTCAATATCACAATCCACTTAGATAAATAACTACTGAATGATGTTATCTATTCAGTGAGTCCAACTGTTGAACTGAGCTGTCCATAAGCTGAAATGCTAGAGTTACTCAAAATTATCTGATTATTTGTCAATAAAAGACAGTCTTTAGGTGTAAGGATAACTGTGTCGAGATATGTCCAATTCATCTTTCCACTATGACCTGTTATTTGATTGATGCTTCACAGCTTTAGACTGTCGAATTTACTGTGTCTCAAGTTAATCTTTTCCGGTATATATATACAATGGACAGCTCAGAAACAATAAGACGATTTAGACTTCTTAGATGATCTAGCCCTCCTATCGCATACACACGAACAAATGCACATGAAGACAACTAGTGTAGCAGCAGCCTCTTCTTCAGTAGATCTCAACCTACAAAAAGGAAAATCAAGATCCCTAAAAACAGCACGCTGAACACCAACCCAACCACACTTGATAGAGAAACTCTGGACAATGTAGAATCCTTCACGTACCTGAGAAGCATCATCGATGAACAAGGAAGATCAGATGCAGGCGTAAAATCAACGACTCGCAAAGTAAGAATATATGGAACTCAAAACAACTGTCTGTCAACTAATATCAAAGTCACAACCTTCAAGACGAACGTCGACACAGTTCTTCAATACGAAGATGGAACTTCGAGAACTACAACAGCCATCATCAAGAAGGTACAAGTATTTATAAATAGTTGTCCACACAAGATACTTAACATCCATTGGCCGGATACCATCAGTAACAGCCTACTGTAAGAGACAACAAACCAGCTTCCATCTGAAGAGGAAATTAGGAAAAGAAGACTGAAATGGATAGAATATACATTACGTAAATCATAAAACTGCATAACGAGATAGGCTCTCACTTGGAATCCTGAAGCGAAGCGGAAAAATTACGTTGGGAAAGAGAAGCAGATATGAAAAGGATGAATAAGAACTGGGAAGAACTGGAAAGGATTTTCCAGGACAGTATTTGATGGAGAGTGCTGCTGGGCTGCCTATGCTCCTCCAAAAGGAGTAACAGGCGTAAGTATATGTATACATAGTTGTTCAATTTCAAGTTCTTCTTCCTGAATATCAAGTTAATCTAAAATCCTGACTTGCCTCCGTCACATTTAGAAAAACTGTTGAAATTTTGTTTATTTATCGTTTCTTGCTAAAAGTATATTCCAATCGTTATTAAGCAGGTCATAGGTTCGATCTCCGGTGTAGTTGTAGATGAGCACTGTTGGGGAATCCTATAATAGGATAAAGCATCTATCTTATTGTTATGACGGGTGTGACTGCAGGTTTTGGTAAGCAGCGTTTATTGATCGATTCGGTGACAGTAAACACGAACGAACGGCCTACAGTTCTGATTGGTCCTGCCTCCCTGTCCAGCCCAGCCAGTTGAGTCCAGAACACAAGCCACAACCTCTGAGATATGAATCATGATATTTCAAACATACTTTGTTTATATACCAAACAAGCATACCACATCGTACAATAAAAATAGAAAACAACATTTTGTACAATATTCAACAAGTGAACAGATATCGACCAATAGGAAATGTCCATCTAAAGTCCAAGGACACCATTGGACTTAACATGATAATTATTGTTCTATTCCTCCGCATCCACAACACTTATCCTTCCTCATTTCCAATGGCTTTACAATTTAAGTTAGTTTGTGATCATAATAACATTCAACCATCTACACAAACTCTCTGTTCTATGAACAATCAATCATTATCTGATGAATCATAAAATAACAAATAAATAATTCTCTTGATCTGAAACATTTGTGGAGACGATTGAGTATCATAGTTGACACTATGCAATAAATGATAAAAAAAATCATTTTTCTAGTTCTTCTCGGTTTTCAGTATTTGCATAAATGAGGTTAGTTTATGGTGTAAAATGTTATTTCATATCGAATGTAATTCATAGAGGAAATTAAGAAATTCCTACACAGTGATCTAAATGTACTGCATACTGTGACGATCTACTTGAATATCTAGGCTACTTGTTCTTACCATCTGGTTATTTCAACAAGTTATCTATTTTCATGTTTGTTTTAACAAATCATTATGCCTATCAATTGCATAACTTATTCAGATACGTTTGTAAAAAGGTTTACAACCATTCACTGTACAAGTTACAAAAGAGCCTAATCAGAGATATCCTGATGGCTGGTAATATGCATTGAAGAGAATCAATATATATTGAGATATCGATTCCTAAACTGTTAACATCTAACTAGTGATCATTCAGGATCGATCAACAAATATGAAGAGGATACTCGCTTCTAAAGTGTTCCCATAACTAATCTCTTTGGTTTTTATTTCCCAGTTCATAAAAATTATTCATTCATTAATATCAATAATATGATTCATAAGGGAAATAGTAAACAAATGATTGGATGGTATTAATGATTATCTAAAAGATATGCATAGTTTAACTTCACTATTTCAGGTCTTTCTTTTTCTTTTTCTCCTTTTTTTTCAAAAAAAAAAGAAAACGAAAATCTTTTTTACTTCACCTTTTCACTCTTAATTCCCCCCCCCTCTCTCTCTCTCAATCTGCTTCACATTTTACGTTAACAAAGAAACCAAAAATAAAATATAAATCAGTAATTTTTCTATATATGTAATTCATCATGTCAAATACTTAACGTTAATAATTTGTTTCCATGGTAAAGTTCCTCTTTGAATAGAACTACATATATCTATGCACAAATAAAACAGTACGATTGAAATTGATCTTTGTGTGCAATTTACAGACTACTAGTGTACATTACATATATATATATATATATGCATATGCATATATCTATTGAGGTTTGATTCCCGCCAGTGAAAGGTTTTGAATCAAATATCAATATTGCTTATTAGACTAGTTGACCTTTGATATTGAAACAGAAAGAAGAATGATTATAACAAATGTTGTCTACATATTTCTTATAAAAGAAAGAAAAAAAAAACTTAAAAACTGCGCTAAAAAAATATTAACAAAATGTTATTTATTTATACATTTGATTTTATGTTAAATATTAAGTAGTATATGATTGTGTTTATATAAACTGTAATATAATATTAGGTGGAAATTCAAAATTAACCGGTGAGACTCTAATTTATGGATGAGACAATCAGAAGCGTTTTAGAGATGTCAAGGTTACGGCGCCAACTTCAGTGTTTAGTGCTGATGTACGATCGGTTCATAGAGAATTTTGTACAAAACGTGATAATTGAGCGGGTATAACAAATAAAATGGTGAGACTATAATTTGTGGACGAATCAATCGGGTATAAGATAATAGATCTCGGATTTGAGTGTGAAAACGTTTCATCTATTTGGCTAAATAAATTTCTGGCATTATAGTTGGTGTCAGTATGTGATGAAAACCCTATATATAATTCCTAACTGAGGTAAATCATGACAATTATTGCGAACTGGATAATAAAAGCACCAGTAACACTGGTTGCAGCCAGGTACTATAATATATACGGATGTTTGGAGAGCGTACAGACTCCTACATAGGGTTGGTTATGTGCATTGTATCGTTATCCACAAGTAGCGTTTTGTGCACTCAACAACCGGAGTGCTATGTGGTCGAGGCTGAAAGAGTTCTTGAGACTTTATCATGACTCCAGAGGCCGACTATTCTGTAGCCGTATGGATGATTTCCTCTACTGCATGCATTACGATTTTAGAACCTCTGAATCTCTTTCTAACCTTCATAAGTTTTTGAACCACGTTAAAGAAGTGTATCCACTTTATTTCTTTGATTTTGTATAACATCTTAAGATTCGTTCAAAGGTCGTCCATAAATTAGAGTCTCACCAATTAACCAACAAGAATTATTAAGACTAATAATATTAGATCTCTTTTTTTGTTTTAATTCCCCTCTCAACCGCACCCCAACCCAACCCCGCAGCTCTGAAAAAAATTATCTTCCTACTATTATATTAATAGTGTTAAATTAATGAGAATATGATATTATTATATATAAAACAATCAAGACAAATTTTATATTGATAGTAATGTCAAGATAAAGATTATTTCGAGAACTATTCAATATCAGAAGGAGTTTTGTGGAGATTGTAGTAATTTTCATAGTTGAATTCATGAGTCAATTGAAGCTAGACCATCATGGAAAACCTGGAAGCACTGGCCGGCCGTCTTTTTCTAATGTAAGACCCTTCAGTAGTGCGCAACCACGATATATTAGTTAAAGTAGGTACAAGCAAAAGTGTAACCGTCAACGTATGTGTCATTCCATGGCATACGATTAACTGATGCGTGTTGGTTGTCCTTGACCTTGATGGAAGTCGATGAACTGTTCGATATTCAATGATCCAGTGATTTGCCTAGAGCTTAGTGACATTTCACTGGCCCTACAGTATAGTATAAATTTGGTAATTATCACTCTTATAAATTCATATAGAATGGAAAACTAGTCTCTTGTTTCAACTATTAAAACAAGTATTATGTCACCGGATTAGTAAAATGGAATTCGAGGTGTGTGCTACTGATGTTGATAGATATAAGTAGTATGTATCATCAATCGATAGTGAAATGTCTGGCGGCAGAAGGTTAAGAAAATCGAAGAAAAGAGAATGAGAAGAGAAAGTGATTGGTACACCGTTGAAATTTATTTAAAAACGGTTATCAGGGTGATTGATAAACGAGGCTTAAAGGATTATCTCGAAGCCAAGCCACTACAATCATATTTATAAAAAATAATGTATTTTTATCATTCAGATGAGTAGAAAAATTAAATTTTCTGAAGTGTCGTGACTCAGTGTAAGCCATTTCTTCAGAGAATAGATAAAAGTTTCGCCATACTGAGAAAAATCATGTTCTTGCTAATGAACAGCTTTAAGATGTAATTCTTAGTGAGAAGCCGTGATTAGTGGAGTCTCAATAATGTCAGGTGTGAGATAGTTATCCACCGCAGACAATGGCCAAAGGGTAGCGTAGGATAATGAACTGATATTAACACCATCGAATCCCGACTCAATAGTCCGGAGTTTAGGCTTTCACGCGAAAGTGATGAGTCTTGCGTGCGGCCTAGTATGAAAGAACAATGTAAAAATGTTTAGTACGACCAGTCAAAAAACAGGTCTGATCAAGTCAATGTCAATTCACTGAGATCAATATGATTTTTTTGAGGCTTCTGTGTATCTGTGTTTGTTATTGCATAAAAATATGACATTTGTAGTGTGCCTAAGATGTGTAGCGAAATCTGGCGTTGTAGATGCGTAGTATCAGTTCACTTAAAGTATGAGGTTGGTAGGACATTAGGAAACCAGAAGAGATGGTTGTTCAGATAGCAGAACGCACTGAAAGATCCTAATGGACGATTGACGGCTATGCATATGTATTATGTAAATAAATATACATTCCTTTTGTCTATTGACTTGCTTTACAGTAGTAGCAGTAGTAATAAAACAATTTTACTTACATACTTACTTACGCCTGTTACTCCTCCTGAAGGAGCATAGGCCGCTCACCAGCATTCTCCATCCAACCCTGTCCTGGGCAATCCTTTCTAGCTCCTTCCAGTTGTTATTCATCCTTTTCATATCTGCTTCCATTTCCCAACGTAATGTGTTGTTTGGCTTCCCACTTTTCCGCTTCCCTTCACGATTCCAAGTTAGGGCTTGCCTCGTGATGCAGTTTGACGATTTGCGTAATGTATGTCCTATCCATTTCCATCGTCTTTTCCTAATTTCTTCTTCAGCTGGAAGTCGGTTTGTTCTCTCCCACAGAAGGCTATTGCTGATGGTATCCGGCCAATGGATGTTGACTATCTTGCGTAGACAGCTATTTATAAATACTTGTACTTTATTGATTGTGGTTGTTGTAGTTCTCCAAGTTTCAGCTCCATACAGTAGAACTGCCTTGACGTTCGTATTGAAGATTCTCACTTTGATATTGGTTGAAAGTTGTTTTGAGTTCCATATATTCTTCAATTGTAGGAATGCGACCCTTGCTTTGCCGATCCTCGCCTTTACGTCTGCATCTGAACCTCCTTGTTCATCGATGATGCTTCCTAGGTATGTGAAGGACTCTACATCTTCCAGAGTTTCGCCATCAAGTGTGATTGGATTGCTGTTCTCCGTATTTAATTTGAGGACCTTGGTTTTCCCTTTGTGTATGCTGAGGCCTACTGATGCAGAGACTGGTGCTACACTGGCTGTCTTCATCTGCATCTGTTCGTGTGTACGTGATAGGAGGGCTAGGTCATCTGCGAAGTCCAGATCGTCTAATTGGTTCTGAGCTGTCCATTGTATTCCGTGTTTTCCTTCAGATGTTGAGGTCTTCATAATCCAGTCGACCATCAGAAGAAAGAGGAAGGGAGAGAGTAAACAGCCTTGTCTGACTTCGGTCCTTACTTGGAATGCATCTGTCAGCTGTCCTCCATGCACTACTTTGCACTGTAGTTCGTCGTATGAGTTCCGTATATCATTGACAATCTTCTCAGGAACTCCGTAGTGTCAAAGAAGTTTCCATAATGTCAGATTTATTCACTATCGAATTGACAGGCTCCACAGGTCACAAATTCTTAATTTATACAATCTCTTATGATGAGTCTCATCACTGATGTCATTTATTTGTATGTTTTCAACATATAGATATAAAGCAATTTTCACTAATCACTGATGCCAACTGGAAAACCCTCTGAAAAATCCACTTAGAAATCATGAACTATTGAACATCAGTTCTGTCTCTGTATGGAATTCCATGTTTACACAGAGATGATGGATGTAGATAGAATTCATTCCTAATTAATGATCAAACTTAAAAATAGCTATTCAACTCATTGATTCTTGTGTCAAGATACAATTGAATTCTATGAATTGATCACTCATAAATTTATAAGAAATGTAATCGTATTATTATGGACTGGTGAATTATGTAATACTAATTTAAATCTCCAGTAAAGCATTGCTTTATACTAGTGAGAAGAAAATAGAAACATTAAGACATGTTTAACAATTAAATAGGGAACATGGTACTACATGATTAGGCTATAGTATCTCAAATAAATTCAAGTCTGTATACGCCTCCAAATGCCGTGGAGTGGCCGAGAGTGAGGAGAACCAGCTCACCCTCTCCAAAATGCTGTCATATGGACAAATGCATACAACCACAACCAGCGAAGTCCTATTCACTACCTTCTCGCAACAGCGGTATTGTTTACGAAATTGAGAGAATGGAAAACGAATATCCAGCACTTTAACCGACTCGGTGGATACTGAGGATACATCTAGGGGAGTTGGAAAACACTCATTTCAAACCAGTGGAGCACATTGGCTCCAGGATCCTGACGGAACAAATGGTGTGTGGATCTATTGTTGGTCAACGGATACCATGGGAATACATCTCCGAATGTTGCTCCACTGCCTTTCGGATTAGATCTTCTAGTGGAAGGCTCCGTGTTTCGCTCCCTAAGAAAACCACGTGTTTCGGTTTGGGCACCCGGACAGTATCCCAATCCTCACACAAATCGAATGATTTATGTAGCGTTTATCTATTTGGTGTCTCCTTGTACCAATGTTTATGTGTTTAAACAAATAAATAAATACATAATGTTGTCAAGCCTTTCAATTGAGTCACTTGACATTGTACTATTCGGAACATTAACAATTTGTCTATATCTATATATTTTCATTATCATGCCTGTATGAACAAGTATACATAATCAAGTGTTACAGCTTACGTATTAGTTGTTTAAATCACACATATGGAGAAATTCGAACACTTCACTTCTATCCGAAGTTTGTGCTGATGATGTCGTTCAGAAGAACGATGAAAGCTCCACGACCAAGCCATCCAGCTCAGAGAACAAAACTCCACCAAAAAAAACCGTTTGAGATGATCTGGTAACGGTTGCGAGGACGAGTGTGTAGTGTCGGTTAATCTGTCAAGCCCATATAACTTATTCTAGCTTCTGGACAG
Source organism: Schistosoma guineensis (assembly GCA_944470375.2). Classification (NCBI taxonomy): domain Eukaryota; kingdom Metazoa; phylum Platyhelminthes; class Trematoda; order Strigeidida; family Schistosomatidae; genus Schistosoma; species Schistosoma guineensis. Next base: position 45,612,425 of record OX103892.1, on the reverse strand, counting down.
GCGAATTTGTCTATTCTTTTTGAGTCACGTTTTGATCTTGTTAATTATTCACTTATCAACCCTGACTGTTTTTATATGACACTTTTGTATTATTCATGACGTCAAAATTTCCTGCTCTAAGTACTGAGTAACGCTTAATTAAATTTATTTGGCTCACCTACCTTCTCCGATCCGTTTCGCTTCATTCTCTTTTCTTCCCATCCTTCGCTGTGTTTCTCTGATTGTCTTTTTTCTATCAACAATTGTGTGAAATATACGTATTCAAACTCTATTCTCGTATTCGACTTATTTCATTCTGTTACTCACTAATGGGATTCAAGTCAATGAAATATACAAGGATAACCGATATGTGTGTTTCGATGACAGTCAGCATACAATCCAACTGGAGTAATATACAGAGCCACTAAAAGTGATGAGCTCTACCACGAATTTAATTCAGCAAACTATATCGATGAAGAACTTTTTTGCATTCCATACTTTTGACGAACGAACTCAACGTAGCTTATTCAATCCGATTCTAGTGCAGTGCAATTGTCGAACCATATAAAAAAAACTAAAGTCTGAAAACCTTCAGGAATGTTTCCAACAACAGCATTAACGATGGAACATATTTATTATTGTAAATGAAGAGATATTTTAGAGGGGAAAGGATAGACGATTTTTAAAAATTGGAAAATATACTTAAACGTAGCTTAATGTTAGAAGTGGACGGTTGATCAAGGAGTTCTTCAAGTAAAGATAATAATATATCACTGCTGAAGAGTCCCATACTAGGACGAAACGGCCGTCCAGTGCTTCCAGGTTTTCAACGGTGGTCTAGCTTCAACTGACTCATGATTTCAATCTGTGAAAATTTCTAAAAATCTCCACAAACCCCTTCTGATATTACTAATTATCAATTATTGAATGATTATTGTATTTGATCAAATCTTACTGAAGGTTAATTTAGGCCTAAATATGTTAATTGGTAATAACTTCAAACAAGGCATTTAGATATGGCTTTCCAAATGTCATCAAAGTAAGTTTTGTAGTGAACGACCACTCAGTGGGGAGAAACTAATTTCATACACATAGTTCCCTTTATCATTTTGAAAAGAGCAAGGACAAAGATTCTAGCAGAATAGTATGAATTCATTTTATTTCGTCTGGGTCTCGTCAGCTGCTTACAACCTGTGATATTTAAAAATCATCGTAATTACATAATGGATTTAAATTGCTTACAGAATATTGTAAATATATACCTAATGTGAAAGAATATTCTACAACATTCATTGTGACAAAAGTGGGTTAGAAACAATCGATTACATAATGAATAAACATTGAAGGAATGTAGTGAGTAGAGTTCAGTTGAAAGATTATTAATTTGAGAGATAGTTGAGAAAATAAATTAGAATCAATGATGTAATAAATGCAACAGAAAAAAGAAATAAATAAAATTTTATGGTGCAGTGGAGGAATATTTGTCACCAGGGTAAGGAAAGATTAACCACCGTCTCCTTTTGAATACATAGGTCAGGTTTTTGTCGCCTGATGGCAATAGCTTCAGCAAACTTCAGAAGACTGGAGTTTGGCTGCTTATTATTCACCCTAAAGGATTGTAAATCTTTACTTTAAAGGTGATGACGTCGCACAAATTATCAACAAGAGACTGAATACAGCGCTAGCCAGAACTTATCCGGCTGCTAAACTTTTAATTCTCTATAAAACAACATGTTCAATAACCCAATCAAAGATCGACAAGCAACCCTTTCATGTTACCGCCAACTGTATTTATAAATTTACGTGTACCTGCCAAAGCAGGTACATCGGCCGAACTGAAAGGAGAGCATATCTTAGATTCTTTGAACATGTTCCAAAAAGTCTTAGAACAAGGGAAAGAAAGACTCTGAGCAATGCAATCACCAAACATCTCCTTGGTACAGGACATCAGGTAGATATCTTACAGTCCTTTAGGGTGATTAGTAAGCAGCCAACCTCCAGTCTTCTGAAGTTTGCTGAAGTCATTGCCATCAGGCGACAAAAACCTGACGTATGTATTCAAAAGGAGACGGTGGTTAATCTTTCCTTACCCTGGTGACAAATATTCCTTCACTGAACCTTAAAATTTTTTTTTCTTTTTTTTCCCCTTTTTTCTGTTGCATTTATTACATCATTGATTCTAATTTATTTTTTCAACTATCCTTCAAATTAATAATCTTCCAACTGAACTCTAATCACTATATTCCTATCAATGTTTATTCATTATGTAATCGATTGTTTCTACCCCTTTGAACTGTTGTCACAATGAATGTTGTAGAATATTCTTTCACATTAGGTATATATTTACAATATTCTGTAAGCAATTTAAATCCATTATGGAAACTAATTTATTGTTTAATACAAAATTACAATGGGCTTTCACAAAATATAAAAACCATACATTAAATACATGATTTACACATCTTCCATCAGTTATCATTTACATGATTCATAATTCTTTCAATTCTGTTGTTATTGCAATTACTTTCTGTTTCTTTAAATTAAATCTTCTGAATCTTTTACAGGTATGCATTCAACTTGTCATTATTGCTACATACTACTTATATCTGTCAATATAAATAGCGTACACCACATTTGTCTCTCCTTTAAACGAATTTCACCCTTATGGTTGTTCCGTTTATCATGACACTTCCTACTTTGTCGCAGTCTGTGCCACACTCTCTGTCGGAATGTCGCGTCTGCTGGCATGCTGACCTCCGTAGTAATGTTGGCCAGCCGGGTCATCTAAATTCGATGTTCGCCCAATACCCATGGACTCCAACGCCTGCCCCCCCCTCAGCGAATCGCCGAGCCATCTATACCCGATTTCCGCCCAGCGACCGAGCGCCTCATTCCATCTCTCTGCCGACAGCAACTGCTACGGTAGACACCACCCCGTCAGAACATTCTTCTCCACGTTACCGTCCTGCATTTTCGACATGGTTGAACATGCACACTACTGAATAATGTCAACTAAAATGATATAATTTTATGTCCATTTTTCTCGTATAAAATTAAAATTTAATCATTTTTTTCATGAAGTTAGATATCTATCCGTATCTCCATTCGAAGTAGACTAAAATCAAACAACTTACTAACAAATAGTTAAATAAAGTAATGCATATTTCGATATTAGATGTTTTAGTGAAATCGACAGAAGCCTATGTTTGATTTAGGTTTCCTGTTAATCAATATTAATCACCAAAAAGCATATTAAATCATGTATGAACGGATCGGAGAAGGTAGGTGAGCCAAATAAATTTAATTAAGCGTTACTCAGTACTTAGAGCAGGAAATTTTGACGTCATGAATAATACAAAAGTGTCATATAAAAACAGTCAGGGTTGATAAGTGAATAATTAACAAGATCAAAACGTGACTCAAAAAGAATAGACAAATTCGCCTGTCCAGAAGCTAGAATAAGTTATATGGGCTTGACAGATTAACCGACACTACACACTCGTCCTCGCAACCGTTACCAGATCATCTCAAACGGTTTTTTTTGGTGGAGTTTTGTTCTCTGAGCTGGATGGCTTGGTCGTGGAGCTTTCATCGTTCTTCTGAACGACATCATCAGCACAAACTTCAGATAGAAGTGAAGTGTTCGAATTTCTCCATATGTGTGATTTAAACAACTAATACGTAAGCTGTAACACTTGATTATGTATACTTGTTCATACAGGTATGATAATGAGAATATAAAGATATAGTCAAATTGTTACTGTTCCGAATAGTACAATGTCAAGTGACTCAATTGAAAGGCTTGACAACATTATGTATTTATTTATTTGTTTAAACACATAAACATTGGTACAAGGAGGCACCAAATAGATAAACGCTACATAAATCATTCGATTTGTGTGAGGATTGGGATACTGTCCGGGTGCCCAAACCGAAACACGTGGTTTTCTTAGGGAGCGAAACACGGAGCCTTCCACTAGAAGATCTAATCCGAAAGGCAGTGGAGCAACATTCGGAGATGTATTCCCATGGTATCCGTTGACCAACAATAGATCCACACACCATTTGTTCCGTCAGGATCCTGGAGCCCATGTGCTCCATTGGTTTGAAATGAGTGTTTTCCAACTCCCCTAGATGTATCCTCAGTATCCACCGAGTCGGTTAAAGTGCTGGATATTCGTTTTCCATTCTCTCAATTTCGTAAACAACACCACTGGTGCGAGAAGGTAACGAGTAGGAATTCATTCTTTGTGGTTATATGCACGTGATCATGTGACAGCATTTTGAGAAGGACTGTTGACTCCTTCTACTCTCAACCGTATCAGGGGCATTTAGGGGTGAATTAAAGTCCTATACTTATCTCCACTTCCTCAACAACGTAAAATTGTTCATATAATACTATTAAGATCATCGTTTTTTTTTGTTTCTTCTTAATTGATTAAACATTTCCCATTTTGTTTAAAAACTAATTTTCTTTATAGATACTATAGCACAGCATGAAATTTCAAACAATAATGTATGTTCTATATCATTTTATTCATTACATATATACTTTGTAGTTATTTCGAACTGTTTTATACTCTATAATAGTTATTATTATGATTACTGCCATATGTTCATTGAATTCAACTATTCCCATGAAATAATGAACATAATGAATATTATAGTGAACAATGAATTGGATAATGATTACATAGGTTAAATAGTACGTTTTATGCATTTATTGTTAAAAAAAATAGACGTAGAAACTAATCATTATATAATGATAATTCAATTTAAACAAATTAGAAAGTTAAAATTGTCCATTAATGAGGTGTGGTTGTTGTTGTTGTGGTGGTGGTGGTTGTGGTTGTTGCTGTGTATTGTTGTTTTGGTGCGGGGGGGTGAGGGTGGTTGTTAGGGGGTGCAAGGGTGTACCATTTTTTTTGTATTCAATAAGGGTGAGATTAATTTATTTTTTTTAATGATTATTCAATAGAAAAAAGAATTTTTCTTTTTTTTTTCTATTTTCATATTACACATAATCAAACCTCATTTTCAATTTTTAATGATGATCATATTTTAAATCTCTTGTGTAAAAATTAGGTTATTTCAAAGAGGGTAACTGTTTTTAGTTTGTTTTCCTTTTTTGTTTTGTTACTGTGATCCTCATATTTTACATTAATTGTTTATCAAGTTGTTGATTTTTCTTCTCTTTTTTTTGTGACCGAAATACATTTGAACACTATAGGGAATGTCAAAAAATGGAACACTTTGGGAAACAGTAGGTAAACTTTATTTGATAAGTGTATAGAAACTTTCATGTACTTGGACAACAATATTATCGATAAACAAGGGGGATTGGATAGGAACGTAAAGGTGAGGATTGACAAAGCAAGGATACCATTCCTATAATTGAAGAATATATATAAAAGAATTCAAAACGATTTTCAGCAAGCCAACATCAAAGTCAGAATATTCAGTACGAATATCAAGATAGGTAATTGTATTGTACGGAGATGAAACGTGGAGAACTACCACAATCATCATCAGAAAGGTAAAAATATTTATTTTTTTTAAAAAATTGTCTACGTAAGATACTTTAAAATCAACTAATCATTTTAAATCACATATATCAGTTCATAAATTAAATCGTAGGTTCAAAACTTAAGTACTCTTTAAGAGGTCCTAGATCGAATCCCTGATGTAAATTCATAGTGGAACGAAACAACTATTCAGTATTTTCTGACCGTCACTATACACATATATATAAATAAAGAAATTCTGTAGTGTGGGTTGCTTATATCCATATAAGTAGTAAGTAACGATGGTCAGGCATAGAATGTATTTCAACAGAAGATCGATAGGTAAAGAACGGGAACAGAACGCAATTGGTATGAAAATGCATGGACAATGAAATCTGAGACGATGGATTGATATTTTGCAAATTAACTATTTGCTATATCAATAGTTGAAATCACCAATCAATTGAAGCTAAACCACCATGGAATACCTGATAGGACTGGACGGCCGTTTCATCCTAGTATGGGACGCCTCAACAGTGCTCATTCACGATTCGAACCCAAGACCACTGAGCTGGAATTCAATGGTTTTAGTGTCTAACTTTAACCAATCCACTGAAAACAATGGTATACAGTGGCTCGATTCCGCGTCAAATACATTCTATTGTCTCCACTCGTGTTCTTGTTCACTACAATTTTATGATATGAAATGATTAGAAACTATTTTAATGATCATTTCACCATAATAATGACCATCTTCTTTCTGTTTTTTCTTTTTTTTTCCTTTTTAAAATTTACTTTACAACCAACATGATTTCAATCAGTAATGCACTACAATCTACCGATAGTCAATTATCTTTTAATGTACTAAACTCCTGGTGTTAGTTAAATCTAAGGTGAACAATTAGCTAATAAAGTTTTAAAAAGAAAATGACCAAAAACTTTGATTGAACAGAATGGGAAATTATATTATTATTATTATTATTATTATTATTATTATTATTATTATTATTATTATTATTATTAGTAGTAGTAGTAGTAGTAGTAGTAGTAGTAGTAGTAGTAGTAGTAGTAGTAGTAGTAGTAGTAGTGTAATAACTAAATATGAGGTTGCGAAATTGGAAAACAGTATGATTAATGAACTAACATGATTGAAGTTGAATACTTAATTGTCATGGTAACTAAAGGTAATAACCGGAAAAATTTGTATGTTTCTTTGTTACTTTGATTGATTGATTGATTCATTGATTGATTGACAAAGATTTTACCAAATGTGTTCAAAGGTAAAAAATAAACAAACTAAAGTCAAAAAAATATTTTTTAAACTCTAAATATCCATTTGGTCAGTAATGTACAGTGGAAATTTCTGTTGATGAAGATGGGAGATTTGTGAAGATTTTAGTAATGTTTAATTGTTGAATCCACGAGTTGATCTATTCTATCTAGATCATCATTGGAAACGTGGAAGTACTGGATAGTCACTTTGTATTAATATGGATTTTTTTAACAGTGTGCATCGATGATACTGCATGCAGGACTCGAACCCGTAACCTTTTGTCTCGTTTGTGAACACTTAACCTCTAGACCACTGAACGGGCATCTAACGGCATTCATGTCTAACTTTAATCGATCCACGATCATGCACAACCTTTCATCCATTGTCTGAAGTAGATAACTGTTTCCACTAGACACGGATTTTACTCGACTGTTCACGGTTTCTCACTAGAACTCCAGGGGATTGTTGAGTTTTTATTGAGATTTTAAATTAATCATTGTTAGACCAACATTGAAAACCTGGAGATACTCGATTGCCATTTTATTCTAGTATAAAACTTCTCAGAAAAAAAGAATCGTATCCACATTATCGCAAACAAGACTCGAACTCAGACACCTTCAAGTTTCTCGTGTAAACATATAACCTCTAGACTATTAAGCCAATAACCAACAGTATTCATGTCTAACTTCATTATCTCACCAATAATACAAATAGGCTATTTAGGTTTTCATAATCATACTAACAAAAGAATAACCCATGTCTACCAAAAAAAGAAAGAAAAAAGTAAAGAGAAAAACCCTTCTCTCTCATTATTGATAATCAATTTATTATTGCATAATAGATAAAACTTAAAGTGATGTCCATTGTAATAGTTGTAAAGCTTAATTATTCAATCAAATATAAACAATAATGAGGCTAAACAAAACACATTCATTTACTTTGGTGGCTTATAATAATAATCGTATGAATATCAGTTATGAAAGTCCATTAATTTCTATTTGTATATTACTGTATGTTTTTAAATGATTGACATTTATAGTAAAGAATAATAGATGATGATTATTATGATGATGATTGATTGATTGATTGAAATCCTCAACTGATTCATGTTAAACTATCAATGAGAACCTAGAAGAACTAGACGAACATTTCGTTGTATTGTGGAACTCCTCAGCAGTGTGTGTCTACGTTCTCGCCTCGAGAGATTCGAAGCTAGGACCTATACATACATATACATATATGGTTATATCTAGAGGTTAGATTCTTGATATACCGCGTACAACTTAAGCATTTGAACACTAGAACCCTTTCACGTCACAAATGAGAAGACAGAAGATAAGTGAGAAGGAATGTACTTCCAAATATGGTACGAAACTCTCAGATATTTATAGTTTTTAGAAGAAGCGAAATTATCATTATAGTCGTACAATTCACATACAGTAATTTTTAGAATTCATCCAATAGGGAAGCTACACGTCGAGATTCTGGAATGTTCTTCCAAAGGGTGATTGGGTAGAATGCCATCGGCTTTTTCAAACCTTCTTAGAGCTTCCTTGAGTTCACCCTGAGGGCCGTCCATATATATATTCAATTTAATCAATACAAACAAAATATTATTTTTTTATTCAAAATTCAATTAATCACTTCAACTTATTAACTCATCTCTCTTTGATTGAGGTAAATAGTTCTTGTCATCTCATCTATACCAACATCTAAGTATTCACTAGATTCCATAAAATGATGTATATTTAAATTAGACAATATTCCATTCCAACATACATTTCAACACGTTTCAGAGGGAGAGAGACGAAGAGAAAGAGTAAGAGTAAAACACACCAATGATGAATCTCTCGTTCTCCCTGTCAATCTCTCTCTTTCTTCTTCTCTAGCTTTAACTACCTAATTACATATCATTGTTCAACCTAATTCATATATTATATCGGGTTATGAACTTATTTTCATAAACATAATTATCATCTATAACAATCTCTATAATTTCGACTACTCATCAAATGAAATCTAAAATTTGAATCTCGCGGGGTAGGATCTTGGATCTTGTACACTGCTGAGAAGTCCCATACTAGAATGAAACGGCCTTCCAATGCTTTCATGTTTTCCATGGCGGTCTAGCTTTAATCGACTCATGAATTCAATTATTAAATTACTACAATCTCTACAAAACTCTTCTCTGATGGATAGTGGCTAGTAGTGGAATCTAGGATAAGTGTTTTGTCCTATTTCGCACTTGGCAATTAGATTTACCTACATTCCAGAATTGATATTCATTCCAAACTCAAACCCAGTACCTTTCGCTTGAAACGCTATCATGTTAATAACTTCGTTAATGAGTCCAGATAGCAACTAGTATGTGCTTATAATACTTGTGAATTAAGGCTATATTGAGGCCATACTCACACTATCCATATATGTCAATAAGAGACTGATCACTTACAATCCTAAGCATCAATGGGAACATTCAAATAAACAATTCAAACTTGAACTCAATACACAAGCAACTGTCTATAAGGACTCAGTTGGTGAGTAGATAAAACGATGGCGTTTGAAGTAAACGGTACTGAGTTCAAGTCCCAGAGTGAACATCAACTCTGAGATGCAGGTACATCCATCTGATGAGTTCCAAATAAGACGAAACGCTCATCTTGTATAACACTGCTAACCATTATCTATCTTTACATATAATCTTTATGAATGAAAGCAATATCCATTCAATACACACAGTATACACATATACCAATAACAGTCTGATCAGTTACAATCTTAAACATCAATGGAAAGAAGATTCAAGTAAACAATACCATGTAAATGTAATGTGTATTATTATTTCTTATAATGAATAGTATATTTACTTTTGTATATGTAAATCCACTATGAATAACAGGTGGATAAATGGAACAACAATTGCCTATGTTGTTTATATAAATCTTAATGGAAAAATGTAATTTAATTATAAAATAATGAAACATAAACAATTTCACATATTCATAATCATAGTAATAAACATTTCAATTATGAAATATAAAGTGTTTGGAAGTAAACAAAACAACCTGAATGCCTTGATATGGCTGAGGATTGGGGGGAGAATCAGCTCATCCTCTCCAAATACTCTCACATGGCCATGTATATAAAGCACCTATTGAGGAAGTCCTACTTATTGCCTACTCGTGGGTTTACTGTTGTTTATGAAATTGGAAGAATGAAAAGCGAATATCCGACACTTTAGCTGAGTTAGTGAATATGGAGGATTCATTTACGGACGTTGGAAGACTCTGATTCCAATTCAATGGTTCACATGGGCTCCAGGATTCTGGAGGAATAAATGATGTATGAACTTATTGTTGTTCACAGGATACCATTGGACTGCATTTCTTAAAATTACTCTACTGCATTGTGGATTAGACCTTTAGGTCGAAGGCCTCCTAACACAACCACCTGTTTCAATTTGGGCACTCGGACAGTATCTCAGCCCTCACATAAATCGAATGATTTATGTGTCGCACATCTATTTGATGCGTCCTTGTACTAATGTTTATGTGTTTAAATGAAAAAATGATGCGGATATATTTTTTCTATCCGCCTTCTGAACACATACAGCGAATGTTCATCACATCATTATAAGTGTCTTGTTAATTAGTCACATATTTTTGCATGAATATTTGTTCTAAAAGATATATCTGAACTGTATCGTTGGTGAATACAAACTGATAATGTGTCAGTGATATAAATTGAGTATGAATTGCTGTAAACATCATCAAAAATGTTTGATCGAATTATAGACTGAGATTTATTGTACATGAATGAGTATTATTTAAATTGTGCTTTTCAATAATTTCTTATTGTATGTATTGTATGAACAACCCACTATGGGAAAGAACAAACCAGATTCCAGTGAAGGAAGAAATCAAGAAGAAGTGCTGGAAGTGGATAGGACACACATTACGAAAAGCACTGAACTACCTCACAAGGTAAGCCCTCACATGGAATCCTCAAGGCCAAAGGAGGAGTGGCAGATCGAAGAACACATTACGCTGAGAAATGGAGACAGACAGACATGAGAAGAATGAACGAAAATTGGATAGAACTAGAACGGAAGGCTGAGGACAGAGTGTGTTGAAGAATGCTGGTCGATGGCCTATGTTCCATTGGGAGTAACAGGTGTGTAAGTACATAAGTATTATTAATGGTTTCTACTCCATACAGTAGAACTGTCTTGACATTTGTGTTGAAAATCTTGACCTTGGTATTTGTTGACAGTCAGTTGTTTTGATTTTCAGATGTTCTTCAATTGTAGATATGTTTCGCTTACTTGTCCGATTCTCGCCTTCACATCTGCATCAGATCCACCGTGTTCATCAATGATGCTGCGCAAATATGTAAAGGGTTTTACATCTTCCAAATGTTCTCCGTCAAGTGTCATTGGATTGGTGCGTGCTGTGTTGTATCGGAGAATCCCGCTTTTTCCTTTGTGTATATTGTGACCTACTGCTGCTGAGACTACTGCTACACTGGTCGTCTTCTCCTGCATTTGTTGTTGCGTATAAAACATGGCTCAGAGTATAAGTGTCAAGATGTGACAGGAATCCTGTTGACCATAAGAAATCCCTTGTGGTCGTTTTTTAGCTTGATGACTTGTAGACTCATATTTCTACATCAAATGTAGTTCTTGCTTTGTCAGTAGTAATGATGTATCGATAAACTTTTCCACAAATGTTATTTCTGTATTTATCATAGTTTTGTGGGGAAGTATACCGAAAAGTGCTCACTTTATATGTAGCCGTTTCGTTATGAGAGCTTTTAGTTACGTAAAGCAATTTTATCAAATGGTAAACATTCACTCAAGATAATCAACATTCATTGGCCGGATACCATCAGCAATAGCCTTCTGTGGGAGAGAACAAACCAACTTCCAGCTGAAGAAGAAATTAGGAAAAGACGATGGAAATGGATAGGACATACATTACGCAAATCGTCAAACTGCATCACGAGGCAAGCTCTAACTTGTAATCCTGAAGGGAAGCGGAAAAGAGGAAGGTCAAAGAACACATTACGTTGGGAAATGAAAGCAGATATGAGAAGGATGAATAACAACTGGAAGGAGCTGGAGAGGATTGCCCAGGACAGGGTTGGATGGACAGTGCTGATGAGCAGCCTATGCTCCTCCACGAGGGGTGACAGGAGTAAGTAAGTAAGTAAACATTTACTCTGATTGATAATTACATAGATTTCTGTAGAGGTTCGTACTGTTTTGAAAGTAAGTAATAACCAATAATGTGAAACAATAATCAAGCAACAAATATTTATTCAAAGGCTTGATAAAGGTAATAACTACATCAGTTTACGAGTTTCACGAGAAAGTTAGATCATATATATATATAAGTAACTTCACTATGACAGCATATTCAAGTGAATACTCGAAAGATTTATGGTGTAAAACTATGTAATCTTTCGTCAAGCTTACAAAAGATCTGACGCGTTGAGTGTCCTTCACTTGTATTACGTTTTTCCCCAAAAACTTAAAACAACTTATAATTGTTACATATAGGTCTTGGGTCCGAATCCAGCGAGCGGGATCATGAATACGCACTGCTGAGGAGTGCCATAATAGGACGAAATGGCTGTCTAATGCTTCCAGGTTTTCCACGGTGTTCTAGTTTTAATCGACTCATGAATTCAACTGTTATATATCTATGTATAAATAATCCATCAGATGAATAAATCTGCACATGGTCAGTAATTAACACCTTTATCGTTAACTTGTACATTGTTCATATAATTTTTCATATCCATTAATCCATTATGTTGTTCATTGGTCTAGACTTGAATATTAGAAAGGTTTTAGCATTGTAATTAGTCAATAGAAACCATAAACTGTGTATCATAAAACTTATGGGTAGCATTCCATCTTAATCAATGCAACTTTGTAAAAGAAAGAAGGCGAAAACAAACCAATCATGAAACAAACATTTAAACTTCATGATGTGAATCAAATTCAATACGTAATTAGAATAACATTTAGCAGAATATAGTTGTAGATGTCTTACATGTTTTCAGTCAGTTAGTCAGATACAAAGTAAGACCAGGCACATATATGCATCTGTCCACGTTGCCATACCTCATTAACACAACAACATGAATATCAAATTCATAGAAGTAGCCACTTCAATGATGATAATGTATAAAAGAAAGATTGTGTATAAGGACATAGTACAGAAAGAAAGAATTAGTTCGTAGAAAGAAAGATATAGAGTAATTTTAATCTCATAGTTTAAGGGTAAACAGAGAGTGTATACACCTGTGCCATTGTGATCGATTCTGAGCCAATGTCACCAAGATCTTCAACCATTGGTTATGACAATCACGCGGCTTACATGTTGTAAACCATCACCATTCACTCTTCAACTGTCCTCAGATTATATCTAGCCATTTAGTGTTTGAAATAAATTGTATACACTAAGTAAACTGATTCACAAACTTCAAGTATTACTATGGAACTTGGAAAAAACCCAGTTATGACATTCATAGTACTGACATTAGTTCACGGTTTATATTACTTACTTACTTACTTACACCTGTTACTCCCAATGGAACATAGGCCGTCGACCAGCATTCTTCAACACACTCTGTCCTCAGCCTTCCGTTCTAGTTCTAGTTCTATCCAACTTTCGTTCATTCTTCTCATGTCTGTCTGTCTCCATTTCTCTGAGTAATGTGTTCTTTGGTCTTCCTCTTTTCCCTTAGCCTTGAGGATTCTATGTGAGAGCTAACCTTGTGACGCAGTTAGGTATTTTTCTCAATGTGTGTCCTATCCACTTCCAGAACCTCTTCCTCATTTCCTTCTCCACTGCAATCTGATTTGTTCTCTCCCACAATAGGTTGTTGCTGACGATAGTGTCTGGCCAACGGATCCTAAGTATTTCGCGTAGACAACTGTTGATAAACACTTGTATTTTCTGGATGATTGCATACGTTGTTCTAAAAGTTTCCATCCTATACAGTAGAACTGTTTTGACATTTGTATTGAAAATTCTGACCTTGGTGTTGATTGACAAATTGTTATTTTGATTTCCAGATGTTCTTCAGTTGTAAATATCCTGCTCTTGCTTTTCCGATCCTCACCTTCACATTTGTATCAGTTTCACCGTGTTCATCTATGATGCTGCCACTATTATCATTACTCTTATTATTATTATGATGATGATGATGAAGAACATTTTCCATGTTTATCAAGAATGTTGTACAACTTTATCATAAGAATATTAACATCAATTTTTTCTTTCTTTACACTACCATAATCAGTGAAGTCAAGTAGAAAGAAAAAAAGAAAGAAAAAAGAGAAAAGAAGAAGAAAGCTGGTGTTGAATACAAACAGACTTACAGGAATACAATGAAATTTCTATATAAAATTGTATGATAGATATATATCCATCTATGAATACAATTCAGACGGAATAGATACACAAGAATTTCGTATTCATATTTCCATGCATATATAAAATACAAAAATTACAAGTACATCCCATGTAGTATCAACGATTCACTTGGATACATAAATAGGCATTGAAGAGTGTGTGTGTGTGTGTGTGTCTGTGTATCTATGTGCAATATGAAGTGAGAAAATAAAAACCCATGTGTGAAATGAACATCATATGTCTATCTATATACAGGGTTTATTCAAAGGTAATACAGAGTGTGCTTGTGTGTGTGTGTATGTGTGTGTGAACAAAATGAAAATGGGAGATAGTTTCTTTCTCGTGAATATATCCATTGTATGTGCTGATGGACTTGGCCAATATAAAACAAAAACGAGCAAATAAACAATTAAGTGTGATTATTGAAATTCTATGATTGAAAACATTTAAACTATGATTAGTTAGTTAGTTAGTTAAATTTGATGAAGGAAATCATTTTCACATACTTATTATACCTTCAAATGTCCTGGTACGGCAGAGAGTGAGGAGAGTCAGTTTACCCTCTCGAAATAGTCTCAAATAGCCACTGTCAGGGAAGTCCTATTCACGAAATCAAATATCCGGCACTTTAACCGGGTTAGTAGGTACGGAGGATTCACCTAGGGGAGTTGGAAAACATTGATTTCAAACCAATAGTGCACATGGGCTCCAGGATCCTGAGAGAACAAATGGCGTATGAAACAATCATAAGCCACTGGATACCATGTGGCTGCATCTCCTGATGTCGCTCCACTGCCTTATGGGTTAGACCTTTATATCGAAGGCTCTAGGTGTAGCCCCCTAAGAAAACCATCTGTTTTTGGTCTGGGCACCCAAGCTATATCATAGCCCAAACACAAATCAAGTGGTGCCTCCTTGTACTAATGTTTATGTGTTTAAATAAATAAATACAGACACGAAAGTACACATAAACAAACATATATAAGCACAATCTGACAAAACAATCGATCATACGAATCTAATGATATCCAAGTGTAGCTTTTCGTAGATACAGATATATAACAAATTATATTGAAAATGAGGAAACATTCATTAATCTCAATTCTATCTGAGAATTTCACTGGATAATCTATGTTGATGATAATAATTCTTAACATTGTCAGTTAAAATTCATTTATGATTAGAATGAGGTTTGTGGAGATTGTAATGATCTTAATAGTTGAATTCATGAGTCGATGGAAGTTAGACTCTAACACCGTTGGATACCAGCTCACAGATCTAGAGGTTAGGCGTTCAAGCACGAGATCAAAGGTCCTGGGTTCGAATTTCATGTGTGGGATCGCGGATGCACACTTCTGAAGAGTTCCATACTAAGATGAAAAGGCCATTCAATGCTTTCAGGTTTTCAACGGTAGTCTAGGTTACATCGACTCATGAATTCATTTAATCACATAATATTTATATAAGTAATTAATTATGAAATTGAATTACTTTTTAACTGATATAAACTAGATTATATTCATAAATCTGTACTTCATTAAGTTATATTAGATCTAACTAGTTGCTAAAATATTTTGGTTTTGAGAAGCAAAAGCTGTCATCATCAAATAGCTTTGTTCAATCTCTTGTTAGTTGACTGTAAGCACTTAGTAAGAGGACTTGGAACTATGTTTCAAACCAGTTGGTACTTATCAGAAAGGGTTTTGTGGAGATTTTTATAAATTTCACTGATTGAAATCATGAGTCAACTGAAACTAGACCAACTGGCGCGGGACTGATAGGTCCTGGGTTCGAATCTCGCGGGGTGCAGGTTCGTGGATACGCATTGCTGAGGAGTCCCATACTAGGACGAAACGGCCGTTCAGTGCTTCCAGGTTTTCCATAGTTGGTACTTGTCAACAAAGTATGATACATGGAATTCTGAAGCAACTTGTTAAAACGAGGATAATGACGAAAAATAAATTGCATAACCTACTTTTCAGCACATTATTACCTTTACACTTTAATGTGTAATAATTCACAGTTTCAGAAGGAATTTTGTGGATATTATAGTAATTTTTAATGGTTGAGATCATAAGTCGATTGATGCTAGACCACCATGGAAAACCTGGAAGCACGGGATGTCCATTTCGTCCTATTGTAGGACTTTTCAGTAGTGCGCTGTTTATTTTATTCCCTTACTACCAAATTTTCGTCTGATTTATGAACTGTTGTTATATAGTACTCGATTCCTAAGTTATTCTGGTTTAGATATGAGCCTAGCAATTCAATTTTTAATAAAAGTGCCTAAATTTTGCTACACATTGTATTTTCTAAATCACTATACGTTGTGCTTTACATATCTACGTATTAGTCGAATCTTCAACTATGAAGGTTTGTACCGCTACCTTCTTCTTCTTCTCATCTTCTTTCTATCGGTTTAAGAAATAGAAAGGATCCGAACACTCGGTCAGTATCAATATTATAGAATATTTAGTCAGCTATTAGGATAGACATTCAGCAAAACTTGGCCATAATCAAATATATGTATAGCGACTCACGTGCAAATGAGTTTAGTCTCATCTAACGCAGTTAAGCCCTTTTGCTAACTCATTTAGCGGACAAAATCATCCGCACTATAACAATTTATTTTACCCTTATTATTTTGTGCTTGTATGAAATATGTATGCTTGAATATTGCTTACGGCCTACGCATTTATTCACTCTGCTAATCTTACTATTAACTGATTATTTGATTTGATTACTCATTCATTTCACATGGTATATATATGTCCATGTTATTCATATTCAACACGCTCACTCATTCACTCACACTCTCGTCTCGCTCTTGCTCTGGCTCCCGCTCGCTTGCTTGTCTTTCGGCACAACTCTTCTATGCTTGTTTAACGCATCTGTACATTTGGATATATGTGTGTGGTCTCGTAATAAACGTAATCAACACTTCGTATTTGCCTTCTGATTAATAAACCGTTGAGACGTTATATAGAACGGTTATCAAGACGAGCTGTATACGAAGTCTAAGGATTATATCGAATACCGACCACCACATATGCATTCTGTCATAAGATTATATTATAGAGCATAGTAGATCAAAGAAATCAATAAGCTGTGAATCAATTTTTCTTAAGTACTTCTAATTGGTACCGACGAGCCTTCAAGTCGATTATGTGACTGAAGCTGATAGTATCAATTGAATTCCGCATCATCCAGAGTCATAGTCTAACATGACATTACTAGGTTAGTTTGACTGCAACTAAGTTTGTTTAGTGTTTAGAGTGAAAGGATCTAATTTTGAGTCATAACAAAGACATTATCACTAATGAAACTTAATCTAACAGAATAGCTTGGAATATGATAAAATACATGTCTTATCTTCGACTTCTATACTAAAACAATATATACCAATGTGTTTCTTCACATTTCAAAGCGATAAGGTTAGTGAGTAATTAACTCGGCTATACCGTGATAGTTTAGAGCTCTCTAGTATTATCTATCAATGATCTTACTTACGCCTGTTACATTTCATGGTAGAGCATAGGCCAACCACCAGCATTCTCCATCCAACCCTGTCCTGGACAATCCTTTACAGGTATTTCCAGTTGAGATTCATCTTTTTCATGTCTGATTTCAATTTCCGACATAATGTGTTACTTGGTCTTCCTCTCTTCATTTAGCCTTGAAGACTCCAAGTTAGCGTTTGCCTCGTGATGCAGTTTTATGATTTTTTAAATGTCTGTCCTGTCCACTTTCAATATACTTTCCTAATTTCCTCCTTAGTTGGAACATGGCTTGTCCTCTTCCACAGTAGACTGTTGTTGATGGTATCCGATCAACGGATATTGTGTATCTTGCATAGACAATTGTTTATAAATACTTGTACATTTTTGATGATGCCTGAGGCAATCCTTCAAGTTTCAGATCCATACAGTAGAACTGTCTTGACACTCGTATTGAAGATTGTGACTTTGATATTGGCTGATAGATAGTTGTTTTGAGTTCCATGTTGACTTTACCAATCCTCGTCTTTAAGCCTGCATCGGATACTCCTTGTTTAACTCAATATTATTAGTATAAACATGTTCAAACTACTCTCCAAAGACGTAAAAGAAGACCTTGTATTGACTATTTTAATGTTATTATAATTGGTTGTATAAATATCATCTATGGAATATATTTGATCACTGGATTGTATGTAATTCAAGTTAACTGGCTATTTCAGTGAACTTCTAAGTTTGTTATGATACGTAAACTTCTTTGAAGCTGTACCTGCATCCCAAAGTTGATATTCACTCGAACGCAGTATCGTTCACTTCAAACGCCATCACACTAGTCACTTAGCTACTGAGTTCTGATAATCACTTACAGCAAACAACACCAAGTGAATTCTTTGACACTGATTTGAAAAACTTTTCACTAAAAAGAGATAAAGACTTATTATAAGATACTACTTATATATCCATTTGATTGTTAAAATTTAGATTTCGATAATGTAATTAGAAGACGAAGATTATCAGAACTGTGATGATAGATTAGCGCAATACATTTCGAACAATCTGATCACACATTACATACTTGTTAAGAACATCTATATATGAAAATAAAAGGTCATCTAGACTGGAAATGGGATAAGAGGAGAAGAGGATGATCATAAGAGTAATAATAATAATAATGTGAACACAAAGCGAAACATAATCACTCTGGATAATAAGTCAATATTACCAGGGTAGGTTTAAGGTAAGAACATACTGTTTTTGAACACAAAGGGGGTTTGAATTTTCGTATGGCTAAGGCTTCAATGAACTTTAGTATACGCCCTTTTACACTTTTATACAACACTACGAAAGCTGAATTTAGATCAATCTTGTGACCTGTTTCAATTATATGTTTAGCAATAGAGGATGATGGATGTTTACCCTCTGCTCTTATTGGGTCACTTGATTGTATTTATTTCTGAAGCCATAAGGGTACGTGTTCACTCATCCTAATGTTGAGATCACGATTAGTCCTCCCTATTTATGTGTGACCACACACACATTTAAATTGATAATCACAGTGGGGTATGATGCAATCGTTTCCATGTTTTGAATGAAGCATGTACCTTGTCCTTTCTTTGATGATGACCTTTGTTGCGCAATACGTTTTATTGATGACTGATTTAAGTCGTTGTCTCAATAAAAGGCTATTTGAATCACCTCTGAACGGTAAGGTGATGTAGACAGGCTTTTTCTCTACCGAGGCTACAGTAGGTCTCGCTGTACCATGGACTTTCCATCTATTTATGAATTTCAGAGGATAGCCATTTTCTATTAACGTTTTATTTAACAACTTAACATCATCATCAATGGCGTCATTGGTACAAATACGGTCGAGTCTGTTGAAAAGACACCTTATCAAACCACGTTTGTATTGCACAGGGCAATAACTATAATGACTAGGATATTGACCTGTCCACGTTGGTTTTCTAAAAATAGATCGCTTGACTGAACCATCTTCTCGTCTACTCAGAAGTATATCTAGGAAGGAAAGCCGATCGTTTTTCTCCTCTTCACATGAGAGACTAATATGGTTTTGGAGAGTGTTAAGTTTATTTAATAAACGGTATATATCCTCTTTTCTCTCGCAAACAACTAAGATATCGTCCACATACGTCTTATAAAGTGACATGTTTTCGATTAGGTCATCAGTTAAACTTTAGGTTTTTATTTTTAAATCGGCGAGACTCTAATTTATGGACGAGCCAGTCACAAGCGCGTTAGAGATATCAAGGTTACAGTACCAACTTCAGTGCCTAAGGCTAACGTACGATCGGTCCACAGGGAATTTTGTACAAAACGTGATAATTGAGCGGCTATAACAAATAAAACAGCGAGACTATAATTTGTGGACGAATCAATCGGGTATAAGATAATAGATCTCGGATTTTAATGCGAAAACCATTCATCCATTTGGTTAAATAAACTCCTGACATTATAGCTGATGTCAGTTCGTGATGAAAGCTGCATATATAATTCCTAACTAAGGTAACTTATGACAATTATTGCGAACTGAATAATAAATGCACCAGTAACACTGGCTGCAGCCAGGTACTACAATATACACGGATGTTTGGAGAGCGTACAGACTTCTACACAGGCTTGGTTATATGCATCGTATCGTTATCCACAAGTAGCGTTTTGTGTACTCAACAACCGGAGTGCACGCAAACAATATTGATGCTGTATGGTCGAGGTTGAAAGAGTTTTTAAGACTTTATCATGGCTCTAGAGGCCGACTATTCTGTAGCCATATGGATGAATTCCTCTACTGCATGCATTACGATTTTAGAACCTCTGAACCTCTTTTTAACATTGACAAGTTTTTGAACCACGTATAAGAAGTGTATCCATTTTATTTCTTTGGTTTTGTATAGCATAGTCTTATTCTATACTGACTGTTTGCTGATTGACTAATATTTCTCAAAGTCACTTGAGATTCGTTCAAAGATCGTTCATAAATTAGAGTCTTGCCCTGTTTTCTATTTTAGAAACAATTTCATTTTATACAAATGAGTAACTTGTTGATTGAACCATTCCATTACAACCTTTTATGAAATGTAATTAAAGTAATGAATATTTCATAAATTTAACTAAACCAATTGAATAACCATCCATCAATTAATCTGACTTCATAATGTACATGTTTCTTTCAATAGAAATGGAAGAATTTGAAGATGAATTTAATTTGGATACTTACTACTTATGCCTATTACTACAAGTGGAAGAGAATAAGCCGATCACAAGTATTCTCTATCTAACACTGTCCTAAGCAAATTTTTTCCAAGTTGTTTCCAATTGTCATTTATCATTTTCATGTCTACTTCCAATTTCCAATGTAGTATATTCTTCGACCTTCTTTGTTTTCCGCTTCCGTTCCGGATGTGACTCGATAAGAAAACCATCTGTTTCGGTTTGGACATCCATAAAGTATCTTAACCTTCACATAAATCGAATGATTTATGTGGTATATGTGTATTTGGCGCCTTTTTGTGTCAATATTTATGTTTTTAAAGTAATAAATAATGACAAGCAGAGGAATTCATGAGACATGGTATATCATACGTGGAATTTGTCACTTAGATGTTCTTGTCATCTGGTGTTTATCTTAACATTGAGATTCAAACTCGTTACCTTTTTTTTCTCGAAATTCAGTCATTACATTTAATAACTTGGTTATATTATTATTTATAAGGGTCCATGTTTTTCTGTTATTGATATTAAAGACCCATTGTCATCATCTCAATCATTGTATACATGTACTTCTTCGTCGGATACTTAATTATTGAATATATTTAAAAAATTTTATTACATTCTTCAATAGTATCTAGTAGAGGAATTCAACATAGTTGTTCAGTTCTATTAATTTTTTTTCTGGTTAGCGTTTTCTTAGTGAGTTATTCTTCTACGGGATGGGGTCGCTAACCCCATACCCAACCCTCCTCCTTTATCTGGGCTTAGGACCAGCAGTAGCCCCTGAGGCGACTCCAAGCGGAGCATTTGATAGCGTAGACAGAACAACACTATAGAAGCTCCTTCGACACTACAGTGTGCCTCAGAAGATCGTCAATATCATACAAAGTTCATATGATGGATTAAACTGTAAAATCGTTCATGGGCAACAGTTGACAAACTTGTTCGGAGTAAAGACCGGTGTCAGGCAAGGTTGCTCACTCTCACCCTTCCTCGTTCTCCTGGTGATCGACTGGATCATGAAGATGTCAACATCTGGGGGCAAACACAGGATACAGTAGACACCTAGAATGCAGTTGGACGATCTAGACTTCGCAGATGTTCCGGCTCTCGCACCGCACACGCAACAACAAATGCAGGAGAAAACGACCAATGTAGCAGCAGTCCCAGTAGCAGTAGGTCTCAACATACACAAAGGAAAAAGCGAGATTCTCCGATACAACACAGCATGCACCAATCCAATCACAATTGACGGACAAGACTTGGAAGATGTAGAAGCCTTCACATATCTGGGCAGCATCATTGATGAACATGGTGGATCTGATGCAGATGTGAAGGCGAGGATCAGAAAATTAAGAGAAGCATATTCACAATTGAAGAATATCTGGAAATCAAAACAACTATTTGTCAATCAACACCACGGTCAGAATTTTCAATACCAATGTCAAGACAGCTCTACTGCATAGGATGGAAACTTTTAGAACTACGAAATTAATCATCCAGAAAATACAAGTGTTTATCAACAGTTGTCTACGCGAAATACTTCGGATCCGTTGGCCAGTCACTATCAACAACAACCTACTGTGGGAGAGAACAAACGAGATTCCAGCGGAGAACGAAATCAAGAAGAAGTACTGGAAGTGGATAGGACACAGATTGAGGAAAGTACCCAACTGTGTCACAAGGTAAGCCCTCACTTGGAATCCTCAAGGCTGAAGGAGGAGTGGAAGATCGAAGGGGATATTACGTCGAGAAATTGAGACAGATAGACTTGAAAAGAATGAACAAGAATTGGATGGGACTAGAACGGAAGGCTGAGGACAGAGTGTGTTGTAGAATGCTGGTCGGCGACCTATGTTCCATTAGGAGTAACAGGCTTTTAAGTAAGTTAAGTGTTTAGTTCTATTGTGTTGTGGGTTACTCATATCCATATAAGTAGTATATAACGGTGGTCAGGCATAGAATGTATTGATGGATTGATATTTTGTAAATTAACGATTTACTACATGCTTCTCAGATTTCAGTGAGATGCTTTGTAATTTCGTGTCTAATAATTTACTGCACTATTAGTGACTCATCAGGGAAGTGTTTGAGGTCGATCTCACATATCAGAAATCAGGAAATGTTAGCCACTACAAATAGTAAAACTTTCGACTTAATGTCTCAACATTTACCTAGATTCACTTCATTCATCCGCGGTAGTTAATAGAAATATAGATCACTAACATAGATCATCTACGTTAAATGACTGGGGGCCTACTCGAATTAGACGGGGATGGTGTGACCGTCAGCTAATTTCGAACTCATACCTCTCGGTCAGTATCTAACGTGGATTACCTCTTCGACGTATCAAAGAACTATGGCTATTTTTAAAACCGTGAAATAAAAAGAAAGTTATTACGGAAATGTATTAGTAAGAATGAGAACAAGCGAAAGTGCGACCACCACCACACGGGCCAGGCCATGGCGTATGATTAACTGATGCGTGTTGGTTGTCCTTGACTATGACAGGGATGGATGATCTGTCCGATATTCAGTGATCCAACTGCCGGATGACTTATCTAGGGCTCAGCGACATTTCACTGACCCTACAACAACATTATTAAGGAGTCCACCTTCTCCATTAGGAACGAAATTATTTGTTTTTATTCATGAAGGAGACAAGAATCTATCTACATAGTAAAATTTCGTTTCCTGATCAGCATATTCTTAACTTTTATATATCCATTCCTTTCCCAATAACTAAACATATTAAACTCTTAAATTATGATGAACCGTTTTTTCGATCAATTTTTCCGCTTTGATGTTTAAAATAAAAATTTTAAGTGGATTTATGATATGAAAAGGATGAATAACGACTGGAAAGATCTGGAACCGATTGCCTAGGACAGGGTTGGATGGAGAGTACTTGTGGGCGCCTATGCTCCTCCACGAGGAATAACAGGCGTAGTTGAGTAATTATTCCTGTCAACAAACATGAAGATATTCTTATAATCCCAGTGTTTCGAGGTAGATAACATTTTTATAGTCACTTTCAAATAGATATAACATTGTGGTTATAGTCTAGTTTCTATGTCACCAAAAAATCGCCTTGGAATCGTCAGATTTATGATTTGACTAAAAGAAAACTGTTTTTGTTTACAAAATACTCAACGACAATCACAATTTCTAAGCTTCTTTCAGCTTCAGAACTTTTAACATATAGAAGTAATGGGTAGTAATTCCATCCTTCTGAAATTATCTTTTCAGTTGAATTGTTTTAGTTCACTGAAAGTAAACGCTGATAAAAACCGTCCGACAAAATTAATCTCAACAAAGTGGAGGTTTGTGAAGATTGCATTAATTCTAGTAGTTGAATTCATGAGTCGATCTAAGCCAGATCACCATTGAAAACTTGGGAGCATTGGATGGCTGTCTCGTCTTAGTGTGGGATTCCCCATAAATGAGCATCCACGATACTGTATATGAGATTCGAACTCAGGACCTTCGGTCTCACATGTGAACGCTTCACCTCTAAACCACTGAGTTGGTTTTAATGTCTAACTCCAAACAATTCACGTTTTTGCGCCACCGTCCACCATTGTCTTCAGTGAGTAACTGCCTCACAACAGACACGGTTGAACTTCACTGGTCATGGCTTCTTACTATATTAATAGAATGGGGATTTGTGGCGATTGTAGTAATATTAATAGTTGAATTCCTGAGTCGATTTAAGCTAGACCACCATTGAAAACCTAGATCAATGCTGGTAAATTCAAAAATGTACCAGATATCACTTGAGAATAAGGTGTCACTAACTAAAGTTTATCAAAACGTTGTTTCTAATCTTGCACAAATATGCTATTTCAGTCAGTTAACAAAAAGTCTTAAAATTAATCTTTGCTTTCACTATTCAGAAATTTTATTTATTACTTTGAGCTACTAAACATTTGTAAGTAGTATGATTATTATCCAACATTCTATAGTGACGATGATACAGAACACTAACGTTGATGTTGAGCTCAGAACCAAGATATTTTCCAAATTGCTTCAATATACTTCTTAACAGTTATTCTTTGATTTCTGTTACAGATCAAGATGTTACTGGCCTTTTTTACAGACAAAAGAAGTGGTTAAGATAACTCCTTGCCCAAAATGTAGTCTCATGATTACTAAAATAACTAATCAGTAAACGATCTTAAATTATGAGACTTAAATGGTATACCATTTGATTTCTGTGATAACATTTGCATGCCTACAAGACCAATAATGAGTCATGCCTCGTCTTCTACTTGAATAACTAGATCTAACGGCGAGACTCTAATTTATGGACGAGCCAGTCACAAGCGCGTTAGAGATATCAAGGTTACAGCACCAACTTCAGTGCCTAAGGCTAACGTACGATCGGTCCACAGGGAATTTTGTACAAAACGTGATAATTGAGCGGCTATAACAAATGAAACAGCGAGACTATAATTTGTGGACGAATCAATTAGGTATAAGATAATAGATCTCGGATTTTAATGCGAAAACCTTTCATCCTTTTGGTTAAGTAAACTCCTGACATTATAGCTGATGTCAGTTCGTGATGAAAACCGCATATACAATTCCTAACTAAGGTAAATTATGATAATTACTGCGAACTGGATAATAAAAGCACCAGTAACACTGGCTGCAGCCAGGTGCTACAATATACACGGATGTTTGGAGAGCGTACAGACTCCTACATAGGGTTGGTTATGTGCATCGTATCGTTATCCACAAGTAGCGTTTTGTGCACTCAACAATCGGAGTACACATAAACAATATTGATGCTGTATGGTCGAGGCTGAAAGAGTTTTTTTGAGACTTTATCATGACTCCAGAGGTCGACTATTCTGTAGCCATATGGATGAATTCCTCTACTGCATGCATTACGATTTTAGAACCTCTGAACCTCTTTTTAACCTTGACAAGTTTTCGAACCATGTTAAAGACGTGTATCCACTTTATTTCTTTGGTTTTGTATAGCATAGTCTTATTCTATACTGACTGTTTGGTGATTGACTAATATTTCTCAAAGTCACTTGAGACTCGTTGAAAGATCGTCCATATATTAGAGGCTCGCCGATCTCACTTCCACTGTGTTGAAAATAATGAAATAGCAAACACATGCACACCTTCCCAATACTATACCTTCATTATGCTTTGTAATATTCCTTTAATAATATCTAATATCCAAATCTTTGTTTTAGTGTTGACTTTCTTTCAAAGTTTCAGATATAATGAACTAAATAATATTCAACTAACACATTCCCGCGCTCTTAAATAGCCATCTACTTAAAAATTTGCAATGCTTCTTAATTGGTACTTATGGAACATGGCTAATAAGTAAAGTATTATTGTTAACTTCCTCTATGTATATAAATAAACTATTTCATTCATTCTTCTTAAATACTAGTGGCAAAATATCACAGGGTACACTTACGAAAGACATCGGTTGAATAAACAATGTGACGATTCTATGCATTTATCATACGATATAACTAAGAATTATATATGTATGGCAGTGAAACATGGCCGGTAAGAGTAGAGGATATTCGTAGGTTACTAGTATTTGATCATAGGTGTCTTCGAATCATTACTCGTATATCCTGTGACCATCAAGTAAATAACACAGTTGTTAGGAAACGGGTACTAGGTAAGGATGGCAAATCAATTGATGAAGTAGTGAAACTTCATCAGTTGAGATGGCTGGGACACGTGTTACGTATGCCCAACGACCGACTGCCTCGATGTGCGATGTTTAATGGTTTAGAAGTAGGTTGGAAGGAAGCTAGGGGCGGCCAGACCAAAACATGGCACAAGTCCATGAAGTCACTGACAAGTGGACTGAGTCATGTTGGGTGTAGACTACCTGGTTGGGATCCTTAAGACGATGACAACCGATGGTTAGAGGCTTTGAATGACATGGCTCAAAATCGTTTGTAATGGCGCAGGTGCATCCACTCTTTGTGTTCTCCCAAATTCTAATCTTCTGAATTCTTCACGTCCTTTTGTTTTTCCTCTTTTCAAATTTATTTTACTGGATTATACTCTTTAAATAACATCTCCAAACCCTAATCTTCCCGATTACTGCTTATACTCTTATTACCTCTACCACTACGAGATTTGAATCGACAAGTGCATCTCTGTGCTAATGTGGTGTGGCAACTCGAACTGATGTACGTACGTACGAAGTTCTACGTTGTTACTGACTGACTGACTGACTGAAGAATTATATGGATTCATTTTATATTGTTTGTTTGAATCTTCCGATTGCTGTTTAAGACTGCAAGTGATCAGTCTGTTATTGGGGTATGTGCATTATGTGAGAAATGACTCGGTATTACCACAAGTCACAAGCATTATAAGCAAAGATAGACGATAGCTAGCAGCGGAATCCAGGACACGAGTTTCGTCCTACATATATAATACAAATCGGAGTGATGTACACATTAAGCTTCAAGATAACCATTAATGACTTTGTATCTGATATACCCTCAATTATCTTGCCTTTCCAGAACAACTAATTAAAATAGGCATACAAAAGAACTTCACAAGTTGCAAATCAACGACTGATTGCTGACCTCTTCATCGACTTATCAAATTATATATCACTCTGTCATTACATAACTCCTTCTGATGATGTATTCAAGAGAAGTTTTTATAAACTCTATGATCCCATCATCTAGTACTAACTCAAGTATTCCACTCTTTATATTCATCAAACGAAACTGACAATATACTAATAGTCAGTAAATTAACATCAATTCCTTATGAAACCATTTCACGTCGTTTATTTCTTTAAAGAACAAACTGTAAATGTCAACTATTCACTATCAATGATTAATAGTGTAAAATACTCATTTTGGAAGTGAAGTTTATTTTTATACCTCCCACCTTTTACCAATATATATGTGACTACTGATATTCAGTTTTTGATGAAATGATTAAACTCTAACAGCCATAGCAACATGATGTGGCCTACCCTAGATAATAATTTTTACTATGTAATATGCTTGATTAGTCAATGAGAAACTATGATTACGCAACCATATTTATTTATTTGTTTATTTGAACACAAATATTGGTACAAAGGGGCACCGAATACCTATACACCACACAAATCGCTTGATTTGTGTGTAGGCTGTGATACTGCCCGGATGCCCAGACCGAAGCAAGTGGTTTTCATAGGAGGTCACACCTGAAGTCTTCGACCTAAAGGTCTAATCCACAAGGCAGTTGAACAATGTAAAGAAATGCAGTCCTATGGTAGCCGATGACCAACAAGAGGTTCATACACCATTTTTCCCTCAGGTTTCTAGAGCCCATGTGTACTATTTGGTTTAAAATCAGGTTTTTCCAACTCCCCTAAATGGATCCTGAATATTCGCCAATCCGATTAAACTGCCCGATATTCACTTTTTATTATCTCAATTTCTTAAACATTAGACGTATCACGAGAAAGCAATGATTAGGATTTCCTTGTCAGTGATTGTATACATCTGATCATCTGAGAGCATTTGGAAAGGAAGAGCAGACTCTTCCCACTCTCAACCATACCAGGACATTTAGCGGCAACCATATCTAACTATGAACTATAACAATACTACAATAATAATTATAATATACCTGTTATATCCGAGCGAAGATTAAGTCACGAGTAACTTCTGAGACATATTAATTGACCAATATTATCTATACATTCTTATGGTATAACTATTCAATAATTAGATTATGTATATCTATATTCCCCTTATTATAAGCTTTATTTTGACCTATAGATTATTATTGTACGAGTTACGGTTTATAAGCTATGGTCAGTTTATTGACTACTGTCTCCCACGTTCACAGTCACTTTTTGGCTTTATTGTGTACAAATGTTATTTCCTATTTTATGGTGTGCTGAGGTCTGTTTGATTGATATATAAGCCCAGTATGTGTGAAATAAATGATTCGATTCGCGTCGCATAGTGGAAGCTGGTATTAGTGTTCTGGACTCAAGTGGACAGGTTAAACGGACATAGGACCGTTGAGGACGCTAAGCTGCTCATACCGGTCGGACTTCATTGGTTTGGCATAGTGCCAAGATTGTATAAGTTGTATTTTGACTGATGGATAAATCATGTGATAACTAGCCGAACACAAAAGTCATAACAGTACCATTTTTAATATGAGATGGGTTTTGTGGATATTATAGTAATTTCAACGGTTAAGATCATGAGTCAGTTGAAGCTAGATCACCATGGAGAACCTGGAAGCACTGGACGGCCGTTTTTAGTCTTCTGGTGGGACTCCTCAGCAGTGAGGATCCGCGACCTCGTCTCCTGCGTTATTCGAACCCAGGAACTACTGGTTTTATTCATGAATAAAACTGACAATGATAAGATGACTGTTTATTACAATTGAGTAGAATAATAACTACATTGATTTGTATAATAATGAAATTGATTGACTAAACAACAAATCATTTCCTTTTTCATCATTTCTTAATCATATGTCCATTAGATTCTGGTGGATATTTATTAATATCATATTGTGTTAAACGTTCAATGACATGATGAATTTCTTCTTTAGTTAATTTCTTCATTATTGGTCTAATTTGACTTTCTAATGAACAACCATAATCATAACGATTAAAACCAAGATATTTTCTAGCTAATGTTGATTCTATAGGAAGTTTAGATGGATTATCACTTGTTAAATGTTCAATGATTTCTTGTAATTTATGAGCATTACATTTCATATATGAAATAGGATTTGTAAAGGAGTTAGTACTTGGATGGTTTGGTAATTTTTCATTAGTTAATCTTTCAATTAAATTATCTATCTAATAAACAAAAGAATAGACTGGTAGATAGATATTATTAGAGATGAAAAATACCATCATATCAATCGGAGGGGGGGGTCTAACATTAATCGGTTCATGATCTCAATCAAAAATTTAATCATCTCCACAACCTTTTGCTAGGGTTGAAGCTAACATCAGTTCACTTAATCTGCGAACGAGAAAACAAGACTCAGTGACCAAAAACCAGTAAGGTAGCTCTATTTGATGCGTCTCAGCCTCGCTAACTAGAGGGAGAAGTTCAAGTTTGGAATGGGGAAGTATATTCTACAAACAGCCAGAAACGAGCGATCACAACAAATAGAATTCAAAACGTATATATTCAGTACTGCTTATACTCTTATTACCTCTACCACTACGGGATTTGAATCGACAACTGCATCTCTGTGCTAATGTGGTGTGGCAACTCGAACTGATGTACGTACGTACGAAGTTCTACGTTGTTACTGAATGACTGACTGACTGAGTACAAAACCGTCCTTGGGAAGAGTTACCAAATAACATACTAAAAGACGCAATGGACCAATAGCATTTAAAATATTTCCTAGTGGGAAATACGACATGAAGGTGACAAGAGCATCTTTGGCACGAAAACAAAGAAATTCAAATTTTCTAAATAAAATTACAAAATTAGGTCCTGTCCCAAGTGAGTTCTGGGGATCTAACGTCCCCAATACCCCCATACCGATAACATTGATTACTGTTTGTCTAATTTGTGAATAAACCAATCAGATTTAGAATATCAGGCATTGGAATTTGAAGCGAACTTCATTCACTTATTTGTCTAAATAAAGTTTTAACATTTTAGCTTATATCAGTTCGTGATTAAAAAAAACCATAACATGGTGGAGAAGATTTATAGCTCAGGTGGATGATTTTGATGGAGTTTTGTTCTCTAAACTGGATGGTTTAATCGTGAAGCTTTCATCGTTCTTTTGAACGACATCATCAGCACAAACTTCAGATAGAAGTGAAGTGTTCGAATTTCTCCACATGTGGTTCACAACTTGTCCTGTAGACCTCAATGTTGGCTGCTTGTTGTTGATCTTGCTTAAAGTTGATTATTCCATCGCAAATTAATAAGTTAATCATAGTTAAAGTATAGCATAGTGTAACTCTATGTCAGTCTAAGATACCATATTACAAAAAGAGTGAAATAAGCTGAAATTCGTAAATTCAGTAGTAAGTTTATTGAACTAATACTAATATCAATGATAATCAGAAAGATTAGACATTGTTAGAGCACTGTTCAAATTCAATGAAAATATTAACCGATTTCAAAGGAGAGTTTAGGTTGTTATATCTCGATGAGAATATTGAATGGTAACTGTAAGGATCCATTTATGGACTAATACTATACATATATTCGATACTACGGCGTGCCTCAGAAGATAGTCAATATCATACGGAATTCCTGTTATGGATTAAACTGTAAAATCGTTCATGGGCAACAGTTGACAAACTTGTTCGGAATAAAGATCGGTGTCAGGCAAGGTTGTTTACTCTCACACTTTCTCTTCCTCCTGGTGATCGACTGGAACATGAAGATATCAACATCTGGGGGCAACCACGGGATACAGTAGACACCTAGAATGCAGCTGGACGATCTAGAGTTCACAGATGATCTGGCCCGTCTATCCCAAACGCGACAACAAATACAGGAGAAAACGACCAGTGTATCAGCAGTCCCAGCAGCAGTAGGTCTCAACATACACAAAAAGAAAAACAAGATTCTCCGATACAACACAGCATGCACCAATCCAATCACAATTGACGGAGAAGATTTGGAAGATGTAGAAGCCTTCACATATCTCGGCAGCATCATTGATGAACACGGTGGATATGATGCAAATGTGAAGGCGAAGATCAGAAAAGCAAGAGCAGGATATTTACAATTGAATAACATCTGGAAATCAAAACAACTGTTAACCAACACCAAGGTCAGAATTTTCAATACAAATGTCAAGACAGTTCTACTGTATGGGGCAGAAACCTGGAGAACTACGAAAGCCATCATCCAGAAAATACAGGTGTTTATTAACAGTTGTCTACGCTAAATACTTCGGATCTATTGTTCAGACACTATCAGCAACAACCAACTGTGGGAAAGAACAAACCAGATTGTAGTGGAGGAAGAAATCAGGAAGAAGTGCTGGAAGTGGATAGGACACAGATTGAGGAAAGTACCCAAGTGAGTCACAAGACAAGCCCTCACATGGAATCCTCAAGGCCAAAGGAGGCGAAGAGGAAGACCAAAGAACACAATGCGCCGGGAAATGGAGAACAAGAATTGGATAGGACTAGAAAAGAAGGCCGAGGACAGAGTGTGTTGGAGAATGCTGGTCGGTGGCCTATGCTCCATTAGGAGTAACAGGCGTAAGTAAGTAAGTAAGTAAACGATCCTATCAAACAGCATTACAGAGTCTTAGGTTTATTTGTATAGAGAAAAGAAAACCTAATGTTAATTGAGAAGATTCTAAATAATAACTATAAAACAATCATCTACATTAACTAAATCTAAAATCTGATCAACAATAAGGTTCTAGTTCAAATTCTTTGATTAGATAACCCCCCTCCCTCGAGCTCAAAATTATGAACCACCCTAAAAAAATTCTCCTCCTCCCCCCGCAATTTTTTAATATTATTTCTGCATTACAGAAAAAGAAAATAATATTCCCAATGATCTTACCTCTGTTCTAGTTAAATGTTTAAATACTTTACTTGTATATTTTCTATGTGGATATTCATATCTTCCATAGCCTAAATAGATTTTTGCATTATTTGATTCAGGCGGTCCAATTGTTTTATCATATTTTGTTAAACGTTCAATAATTTCATTAATTTCTTTTTGGGATAATTTTGGCTTATTTGATAATGATGATGATGATGATGATGATGATGATTGAAGAGAATCATAGGATTTTTGTGATACTTTGATAGAGTTGTTCATTGTACTGGGTCGATGAGAAACATTTGATGAATATTCTTTCTAAATTATGAAAATGAATATGGATAATCTACTAATGTTTAATATGTGGAAATGTTGGAAATCGACCTATTGTGGAACTCCTGAGCCGTGCGCATCCACGACCCCGCCTCGCGGGACTCGAACCCGCGACCTATCGATTGAAATTACTACAATCTCCTGAATTCGAATCCCGCGAGGTGAGGTCGTGGATACTAGCTGCTGGGGGTCCCACGGCAGGGCCAGGGGTTCCGTCCAGTGGTTCCAGGTTTCCCACGGCCGTCTAGCCTCAATTGACTCGTGATCTCAACTGTTGGGACTATACTTTATGGTTAAATTCAATCCTTTAGTTTCGTAGTAAAGTACTTACCATATCATAGAGATAAAGTTATGATTACTTACTTACGCCTGTTACTACTCGTGGAGGAGCATAGGCCGAACACAAGCATTCTTCATCCAACACTGTCCTGAGCAATCTTTTCCAGTTGTTTCTAGTTGCTATACATCCTTTCTATGTCCGCTTCCATTTCCCGACGTTATATGTCGTTTGGCCTTCCACTTTTCCGCTTTCCTTCAGGACTTAAAGTTAGGGCTTGCCTCGTGGTGCAGTTTGAAGATTTCCCCAATGTATGTCCTATTCACTTCCAACATCTTTTCCTAATTTCCTCTTCAGCTGGGAGCTGGTTTTTTCTCTCGCACACAAGGCTGTTACTGATGATATCCGGTCAATGGATGTAGATTATCTTGCATGGACAACTATTTATAAATACTTGTACTGTTTTGATGATGGTTGTAGTAGTCCACGAAGTTCCAGCTCTGTATAGTAGAAATGTCTTGACGTTCTTATTGAAGACTGTGACTTTGATATTGATTGACAGACATTTGTTTTGAGTTCCATATGTTTTTCAATTGTAGGAATGTTGTCGTTTCCTTGCCAATCTTCGTCTTTACGTCTGCATCCAAACCTCCTTGTTCATCGACTATGCTTCCCAGGTACGTGTAGCTTCCCTATTGAACAAATTCTAAAAACCACTGTATGCGGACTTTATGAATATAATGACGATTTCGCTTTTACTAAAAACCATAAATACCTGAGAGTTTTATACCATACTTAACACTGTTTGGGTTTGGAAAAGCATTCCTTCTCACTCGTCTTCTCTCTTCTTTCTTGTGACGTGGAGTGTTCTAGTGTTCGAGTTCGCAAGTTGTACGCGGTATATCGAGTATCTGAGTTCTAGATATAACAGGCAGTTTATGAGACACTGGTAACAGTGAAATAGATCACATAAATACACATAATAAGTAGAAGCTACAAATTGATTATGCGATGACAAAGGAATGAAAAGCTTGACAAAGGAATAATTTTTTATGGGAATGATAGAGGCTCGAATCCATGTTTCATAATGGGGATTAGGTTGGTGGTTTGGAAAAATATAAATGCTGAAATAACCTTCATAAAACTATAAGATTGTGTAATAAGAAGCGTTCAGATAATTGGACAATGAAGTACATATTTGGGAAAAATAGATGGGAGGGGGTAAAGAAAACAGAGTATGGAAGATAATAATTAAAAAAATCATTTATTAAGGTCAAAGAAGAGATAAATTTGTTGAAAATCTCTTATGAATACGAAGACTTGGATTGTTGGCTTGAATTCCTATAGCTTCTGCAATGTGTAAGACACGAGATTGAACCGCATGTGGTAAACTAGTAGAAATACAATAAGTTACTTTAAATGAACTATTTCTGTCTAATACATGACCGCTATCGATCAGGCGTGATAGGACAGATCTGCGTATTGTCTTGACGGTACCTTTTCCCAACCATGAAGGAAGGTGTTCACTAACTTCTTAGCTCAGCTGTCCGGCAGTGCGCTCAATATAGTTTTCCCCACAGGAGCGACTGAATTCGTAAATATTCATAGATGTAGGAGTACTATTATTATTATTATTATTATTATTATTATTATTATTATTATTATTATTATTATTATTATTATTATTATTATTATTATTATTATTATTATTATTAGCTTTATTCAATATTATATTATTGGTACAATATAGAATTCTCAGCACAAAGTATTTCAACAAGTTTCCGTTTCTTTCTTCTTGGTCGGTCCTCGCGATAAATACTGAGTGATCGCCAACTAGATGTTAACAGTCCAGTAAATGAATATCTGAATAATGTACATTCTTTTCGTTGTATATTGCCAGCAACAATATTCTCTCTTTTTGAGCTTTTTGTAACTTTGACAACGAAAGGTTGTACACTTTTCAGAAACGCAGCAGAATAGGTTGTGCGATTAATAGACATAATGATATATTAAAACAAACAAAGATAGATAACTTGTCGAAATATCTAGATGGCAGGAACAGGTAGCCCAGATGCTCAAGCAGGCCGCCAGCTACCAGGCAACTTATCCTTTAGTTGAAAAATCTCCATAGATCAGGCCGAGAAAGCTAGAAAGAGGTTAGCTCCATTAGACCTCCTCTTCGCTGCTCTAGTCAGTCTGTCCTGTAGCATATACAAGCTATATCTCCATTGAATTGCAGCTTCAGGAAGAGGTTTCTTACTAGTCATTGATGTAACTACTTTCCTGTTTGTTATATGCAAGTGTCTCTTCAGGTTATTGTTCGTAAAATCTTGAATAATTGGCTGCCTGCAACGGAATTGATTGGTATCATAGTTGATTTCAATTATGTATCATGTCACAAAAATTGACTGAATGAATTAACTGTTTTTCACTTAGTTCTTCGTGTCTCCTGGGTTTTTTTATTAACAAAATATTTTACTTACTAAAAATAAGTAGTTTGAGTTATATTTACCAATTTCCTCAGTGATGCAGATAGGCGCTATTTACCTTTTGTAGTTTTGAGCTACCATTTTACTTACTACATTTTATTCCACGAATTTAATCGTTCTCTCTGTAAAATAATCTCTAATATTTCATCATTCTCGGAAAAAATAATGCTAACATAACTTCGGTATATTTACACATAATCTTGTTGATTTCATACGGAAGAGCTGAAGTTATAAAACAATCGGTATAATGTATGTTTGTGACAGCCTCCCTCTTGACTATTTGAGCATGTAGGGATAAATATCTGTATCTATATCCATATATATATATTTACATGTCAGTCAATCGGTTAGAAACTCACAACGAAGAATCTGTACGTATCTACATCGGTTCAATTTTCCATACCCGATTAGCAGATGTAAATATACATGAAGGAGTTTTGAACATGGATGAAGCCCTTAATGAGACAGAGCACCTTCTCTTAAAAATGAACACTGTGAATAGGACAAACCTGAAATATCTATTTAAAAGAAAAGAGTTTCATGAAATATTAACAATGAGCAATTATGAAAAATATTTCTTCTGGTAACTGAGAAAGAAATAATATTACCTTCATTTTACATTTACATTTTTCTGGTTAGCGTTTTTTTAGCGAGTTAGTTTTCTACGGGATGGGGACGCTAACCCCATGCCCAACCCTCATCCTTTATCCGGGCTTGGGACAGGCAGTAGTTCCCAAAGGGACTCCAGACGGAGTACCAACAGACTGGAAAGAAGGACTCCTGATCAAAATACCGAAGAAAGGAGTAACAGGCGTAAGTAACACTTACATTCGTTTATATTATGTGTTTAAGACATTCTCAGCTAATGTTCGATATTTAACCAATACTATGAAGAACCTTCATCCAAGTAAACAAATAACATGTTCACTGAAATGAAGGTTAGTGGAAGTATCCGCAATTCCACAAAAAAATGTTTTTTATTTGAGTCAGCTAATACAATTTAATTATCAATCATAATTATATGGAACATTAACAACAACAAAAAAAACTATGCGAACAGTGACAGTAAGCACAAAAAATCAATTAAATTAACACTAGTTACATCATACTGATATGTGTTGTGTTGATTGTGACCACCAAATTGACACCATACAAATTTGATAATTATTGGAGTAATCATTTTAATTCAAAGATGATTTTCATCGTGATTTTCACATTACTTAAGGTACTACAAAACCTAACAACCAAAATGTAAAGATAGGTTCAGGTCGCTCATAAGGGACCGTGGGTGCACATCGTCAAGGAGTTTGATACTAGGATCAAACTGACATCCAGTGCATCCAGATCTTCAACGATGGTCTAACATTGATCGGTTCATGATCTCACCTAAAACTCAACAATCTCCACAAATCCTATACTAATCAAGATATAATATTTGTTTCGTTAGTGAATTACTACGAGATGATTTCCTTCACTTCAAATGATAAGTTGTAATTGATGGACTTATCCCATGTGCCGAGTGAAAAAACCGTCTTTCATGGTATTTGATGTTTGTCAATTCATATCATGAGTTAATTAAAGTTGAAATATTGATCATAAGGTTCTAATTTAGCGATCTAAAGATTAACCGCAACTCCCAGTTATCCAAGGTCTATTATTTCTTAGGATTATAGCTATTAACAGATTACAAGTTTCATACTAGTAAGAAACACCTTTAATTGTGACATTTGGCATTAAATCAATTATCTATATAGTATCAACTGAAGATGAATATCAGTCAGTCAGTCAGCTACAACGTAGGACCAGGCACATATATGTATCGGTCCAAGTTGCCATACCTCATTAACACAACAAGATGAACACCGGATACATAGGAGTAGTTAATTCAGTGGTGGTAATATATAAAAGAAAGATTGCATATAGAGATATAGTACAGGAAGAAAGAATTAGTTCATAGAAAGAAAGATATAAAGCAATTTTAATCTCTTAGTTTAAGAGAAGACAGAGAGTGTATACACCGACGCCACTGTGATCGATTCTGAGCCATGTCACCAAGAGTCTCCAACCATTGGTTACGATAGTCACGCGGACCCCAACCAAGTAGTCTGCATCTACCAACATGGCTCAGACTGCAAGTTAGTGACTTCAAGCACTGATGCCACGTTTTGGTTTGGCCGCTTAATTATAATCTTGAATTGATACAAATAGTTAAACTCATTGAACAACAACAATCCTATCGTCATATATGTTTATAGTTTAGAACAGTTTACTTTTAAAAGTATATTTTAGTAATAAACTCGTCTAACTGTTAGCTGTTCTATTAACTTGTACTTATACTTGAAACAGTATTTATCTGAGTATGTCAGTTACTCAATCATATGATCAATGAATCTTTTATATATGATGATTATTTCAATAAGTAATAGGAGAAAGTACAAATTTAAACAACTTGTCACATGAATTGCACAACTATATTAACATAAACAATATTCAAGTATTCAATGGTAACAAAATGAATTTAATGAAGTAATTTTCATATTCATTGTATTTCATATGAGAGGGAAAGAAAGAGAAAGATAGAATAAGCTAGGGAATGTATATAGAGCAATGTAGTGTGAAGTGAATAACCTCACCTGGAGTCCCTCCTAAGGCTAATACCGGTCCCAAGCCCGGATAAAGGAGGAGGGTTGGACATGGGGTTAGCGACACCATCCCGTTGTAAAAAACTAACTCGTTAAAAAAACGCTAACCAGAAAAATTATTTAAGCCACCCTGAAAGTCAGAAGATCTTCATTTAGAAGAGTTATGATGAAAACCGAGTTCCTTCGGAAGTCACGAGGCCGATGCTCCTTCTGACAACCAGAGCAACCGTTTATTTAGGTCCATGGAATACTCGTACAATGTAGGAGACTAGGAGAGTCTTCCAAATTCCTGCAGTTTGAAGTGAATAGAAGTGAATTATGATTGATTCAGTGTTGAATGTTTGTTGTTCAATCAATTTGATATGGTTAGTAGTGAATGAATGCTTGACATTTCATTTGTTTCGTTTTGTTTTAAAAAATAATAACCATTTTATTTTGAATCGATATAGCATTATCAATGTGTGAAATTGTTTTGGTGGAGTTTTGCTCTCTGAGCTGAATGGTTTGGTCGTGGAGCTTTCATCGTTCTTTTGAACGACATCATCAGCACAAACTTCAGATAGAAGTGAAGTGTTCGAATTTCTCCATATGTGTTTCACAGCTTGTTCTGTACACATATGGAGAAATTCGAACACTTCACTTCTATCTGAAGTTTGTGCTGATGATGTCGTTCAAAAGAACGATGAAAGCTCCACGACCAAACCATCCAGCTCAGAGAACAAAACTCCACCAAAATCATCCACCTGAGCTACAAATCTTCTCCACCATCTCAAAATCATATGAGTGTGAAATTGTGTTACGATGAACCGATTGAATATGAAACAACTTTGTTGTTAGTGTATGTTAATGAAAGTAAGCATTGTTTATTTCTCAATGAAATATAGTAACAGTGTACATTTAATGAAAATGTACTTTTATGATAAATCGTTAAATTAGTCGATAAGTATACTGACACTTTGTACATTATGAAGAAGTGAAAAACAACAAATAAACAAACAAACAAACAAATAATAAAGAGAGCAAGAACAAAGATTGATACAGAATAATAAATGGATTCATTTTATTTCATTAGGTTCTTATCAACTACTTACAACTTAAAAGATTTGAACGTCAGCGTTATTACAGATATTGACATGTTTATTACATAAGGTAATTAATGGATGGATGTATATGTATCAGAATGCAGCAAAGATTCCGATAGAGTTAATGAGGTCATAAAAGTTTGTCTCAAATAAATAAAGTTTGAGAGGAAAAGTTCCGGAACATTCAAATAGTGATTAGAACTTATGAGTTCTTTGTTCTTGCTCTCTTTAAGATAATAAAGGGAACTATGTGTATGAAACAAATAATATTTTCACATGATGTTGGTTTATGTAGTTGATATTGTTGTTATCAGAAGGGGTTTGTGGAGATTTTAAAAATTTCACAGATTGAAATCATGAGTCAGTTGAAGCTAGACCACCATGGAAAACCTGGAAGCACTAGATGGCCGTTTCGTCCTAGTATGGGACTCCTCAGCAGTGCGCATCCACGACCTCGCACTCTGCGGGATTCGAACCCAGGACCTATCAGTCTCGCGTGTGGGCGCTTAACCTCTAGACTACTGAGTCGGTGTTAATGTCTAACTTCAACCAATCCGCCACCGTACACCATTGTCTTCACTGAGTTCCTATCTCACAACAGACCTGGCTGAACTCTACTGGTAACGACTTCTCACTAGAACTCCAGGAGTATCTCCTAACGAGTCTCACAATAGGACGAAACAGCCGTCCAGTGCTTCCAGGTTTTCCATGGTGGTCTAGCTTCAAATGACTCATGATTTCAATCTGTGATATTGTTGTTGTCTTGGTTTACTGATTTATCTAATATTTGATGGTAGGATTTCCTTTACCGGCTAATGTAAACAATGTGTTGTGTTGATTGTAACTGTGATTGATGTTTTTATTTGTGGTGGCGGTGGTGGAGCTGATGGTGATGTTTCGAGTCAATTTCACTTATTATTGTGACTGGGTTTAAAGTTGTATGTGATTAATTTGTTGATTTTATATCATTATGATGCAATAGGTGTTAATTTGATTGATTTGCTGTACTGAGCTTAAGTGATTGTTATCGTCGATACTTCATGTTATAATTATTATTATGGCAAGACTATAATTTATGAACGAGCCAATCAGGCATAAGATAACAGGTCTCGGATTTTGGCGTGAAATTCATTAATCCATTTGGCTGAATAGAGTTTTGGTATTGTAGCTGATGTCAATTCGTGAAGAAAACCCTAAATCTAATTCCTAACCTTAACCATCAACTGTAAATCATAATTCTAATTTCTCAAATTGGTTTACAACCCCCATTTGGTCCTAGTTATTAGATGGACACTCTCAAGGTTAGTCTAGCGTCGCTCAAAGGTCGTCCGTCAATTATAGTCTCACCCAAATATTTATTAGCGACAAATCTATCATTTATTCGTCATGGATAGATCTCACCTGAAATATTTTTTTGAAAAACAAATATTCGTTTCAGTTCAATGTGGCATTCTCCAACAGTTCATACCAACGACCTCGTCAGAAATTCAAAACGGATCTTTTAGTTAAACACTGGGTTGGTATCTGATGTTACACACTACTTCAATTGGTTGACAATATTGTAAAAGTATCACAGATTACTTACTTTCTTTTATCATGGTTAGCGTATTTTTTTTCATATCAAGGTTGTTTTATACGGGATGGGGTTGCTGACCTCACACCCAGCCGTCTTCCTTCACTCGGTCTTGAGACTGGAAATAACCCTAGGAGAGCTACAGGAGGAGTTCGCACACATTACCGTTGACAATACTATTTGACGCCTCATAAAATTATTCTTATTAAAACCGCTCCTCGAAATTAGCTATCAGTAACCATTTGATAATTTATAACATAGATTGTTGTAATTTTTGTAATTTCACACTGCTTACTGACATTGAAACCCAATTAATCTGGAATCTCATACTTGGACAAATTAGATTTCTAATGTTACTTAATTTTTATCAGTTATCTAACTAAAGTCAGTTAATGATGGGAATTTGCAAAATTCAACAATTTCCACAATCTCTAATAACATAATATTCTGATGATCTTATTTCATGAACCAAAGTACTATATTCATACTTCTGATCATCTTCGTCTTTTTATTCCATAGAATATGACCCGATTAACCTTGAACTTTAAAAGTTTAGTATCACGTATTTAATTTAAACCAAATAAGTAATTCAAAATTGTTTTTAAGTATTATGTAAGTCAGTCAGTCAGTCATCTACAACGTAGGACCAGGCACATACATGCATCGATCCAAGCTGCCACACCTCATTAGCACAACAAGATGAACACCGAATTCATAGAAGTAGTCACTTCAATGGTAATCATCAATAAAAGAGGGATTGTGTATAAGGATATAGTACAGGAAGAAAGAATTAAAAAGAAACGTATAAAGTAATTTTAATCTCATGGTTTAAGGGAAGACATTATAGTGAATTTATTTATTTATGTAAACACATAAACATTGGTACTATGAAGCACCAAATAGGTATGCGCCACATAAATCATTCGATTTATATGAGAGCTGGGATACTCCCCGGATGCGCAAACCGAAACGGGTGGTTCTATTAGGGGACCACACCCGGAGCCTTCGACCTAAAGGTCTGATCCACAAGGCAGTAGAACAGCGTCAGGCGATGCAGTCCCATGATGGCCGATGACTAACAATTGGTTCATAGGTTATTTGTTTTCTTAGGATATTGGATCTCATGTGCACCATTGGTTTGGAATGAGGGTTTTCCAACTCTCCTAGGTTGACTCTCTGTTTTCTTCAACCCGGTTAAAGCGTCGAACATTCGCTTTGCATCCTCTCAATTTCGTAAATAGCATTCAGTAGAACTTCTCTGTCAGTGGCTGTATAGATGTGAAAGCATTTGGAGAGAGAGAGCTGACTCGCTCTACTCTCGGCCGTCCCAGAGCACATGGGGGTAGATTATAACTAAGTTTAAGACAATGACAAGACATATTTCAATGAGACTATCATTTCAGAATTACTTTTAAGTGATACTAAAATAATCTAAAGAAATTTCAACTAATTATTAAGTTCAAAATATGGTCATTATTTACTATAAGGAATTAGAATTGAGAATTGGAATTAGGCATTAGAATTTGTTATCATGAACTAGCATCAACTATAATACCAGATTTTTATTTAGCCTTATGAATGAATGAATTTACCGCCAAATATCCAAAAGGTGTTATCTCAAAATGTAGATGATTTGTTAAGTATACTATTATCTCGCTTATATTTCATTTGTATATAAAGTTCAGAGTTCATTCAATCGATACCTTGAATTTCTGTTCTTGGAGAACTTTCAATTTTTGCATAGATTCTCTTTAAATCCTATACATTACATTCGACAGTAAAATTAGTCAGTTTAGTCTCATTCCATCTGAATGCTATTACTTAAAAGAAAAAGCACGCACATACACAGATATACAGATATACCTATAAACATTGGAACGTACCCATGTAACAAAGATGTTAAACAATTATTGAACATTTATATCTAAGAAATATGAAATAAGATCCTCTTTTTTTTAGGGAAACAAATATGTATATCTTAAAGAGAATTCAACTCCACCCGGAACCCCTCTAGGGCTATTGCCGGTCCCAAGCCTGGATAAAGGAGAAGGATTGGGCATGGGATTAGTGACCCCACCCTGTGGAAAACTAACTCGCCAGAGAAAACGCTAATCAGAAAAGAAATAACTAAAAAGAAGAAAGTTTTCTCTTCTCATCAAAATCATTTACTTAAGCTGTACATTCGTATTTATAGTTACATGGGAAATATATGTGTTTATAGAAGGATAGAGAATGATACATCATAGATTGATTGGAGACTTTTATTATCAATAATCAAGGAGTGAGAAAAGAAGATAAGGATGGAAATAATTTACGAGACAGATATGAAGAAGAAGAAGAAGAAGAAACACCCAAAACATAAAGGTCATAACAACAAAAACTGAAATAATAATCAAGAAAACTTGTTTAAGGGCAATAATAATAGCTGATTACAGTTTAAAATTAAAAAACACTAATTTACAAGAATCAATAATAATAATAATAATAATGAAAAAGGGAACATACCATAAAAAGGAATTAGGGCCAAAAGCGGATGAGAGGTTAGACGTATCGTTTTTTTCACATTAAGTTCATGCTTAAGTTGATGGATTACGAATACCTCAGCAATGCATAAGATTTTGATTCGACCTCTGATTATTTTAAAAGAAGACTCCTTTGGAGCAATATGTTCATAGTTGATTAAATGCTCCTGTATTGAACTAGTAATTGTTTTACATACTCCTTATAAAGGCTATGCCGGATAGTGTTCTGAGATGCGTTCAGAAAGTGATCTCTTTGTGCCCACAATATAGCCTGCCCCATATGAACAAATACATTTATAGATGCATAATGATGTGACCCAAAACGGAAGTTTATCCTTAACATACTTATAATACAATCTTTTCTATCTATTTACTACATAACTATAAATATGAATGTACAGCTTAAGTAAATCATTTCATCGAGAAGGAACAAACTTTCTTGCTTTTAGTTCTCTTTATTGGTTGAAGTTAGACATTAACACCGTTGAATACCGGCTCAGTGGTCTAGTTAGTTAAGCGCCTCGCGTGGGACTGATAAATCTTGGGTTCGAATCGCGCGGGGGCGGGGTCGTGGATGCGCACTGTTGAGGAGTCCCATACTAAGACGAAACGGCCGTCCAGTGCTTCTAGGTTTGTCATGGTGGTCTAGCTTCAACTGACTCATGATTTCAACTAGTGAAACCTTATTTTTATGTTTATTCAATGACATTATAGACTATCTTACTTGCATAATTCAACTTGGATACAAGAATAAGAATGGAATTAAATATTATTTCAAATTTAAACAATGACTCATATTATATATACATTTCCTGATAGACATACAAACACTTATATAGGAAAATAGACAC
Organism: Schistosoma guineensis; assembly: GCA_944470375.2. Classification (NCBI taxonomy): domain Eukaryota; kingdom Metazoa; phylum Platyhelminthes; class Trematoda; order Strigeidida; family Schistosomatidae; genus Schistosoma; species Schistosoma guineensis. The sequence continues at coordinate 45,568,229 of OX103892.1, read as the reverse complement.
ACAACACAAGGTCATTTGATAAATAAATTTAAAAAATTAAGTAGTTATAACTGATCAAGGTCGTTCAAGGTGAAAGGGGGGTTGTGATGATTAATTTATGTTTTAGATGTACTCATTGATGATTTATTTCAAGATAACTTGTCTGAATTTCTAGTAGGAATTTATGATTGATAATTATTACACCGATCAGTTGAGTGGAACTTGTCACTATATATCAACTTCATTGACTATCAGAAGGTATTTAACAGTGTAGATAGGAGAACATTATGGAAACGTCTTCGATACTATGGAGTTCCTGAGAAGATTGTTAACATTATCCGGAACTCATACGATGGACTACAGTACAAAGTCGTACATGGAGGACAGCTGACAGATGCATTCCAAGTAAGGATCAGAGTCAAACATTCTTCCTCTTTACTGTTTAATATTGCGGATAACCAACAAATTGGCTAATCCTACCTGAGTTTTATTCACTACAGTTAGATCTTTCAACATTGTTTAGTATATGGATGCTTCAGTTGAAAACTGAAGCAAGGTTCAAGTATTTATAAATAGTTGTCTACACAAGATACTCAACATCCATTGGCCGGATACCATCAGTAACAACCTTCTGTGGGAGAGAACAAACCAGTTCCCATCTGAAGAGGGAATTAGGAAAAGATTATGGGAATGGATAGGACATGCATTACGGAAATCATCAAACTGCATCACGAGGCAAGCCCTAACTTTGAATCCTGTAGGTAAGCGAAAAGGTGGGAGGCCAAAGAAAATACTACGTTGGGAATTGGAAGCGGATATGGAAAGGATGAGTAATAACTGGAAGGATTGCACATGACAGGGTTGGATGGAGAAAGCTTATGGTCGGCCTATGATCCTCCACGAGGAAAAACATGCGTAAATTATTACCAATGGTATTGATTGATCGTCTCCTTACACTGAGAAATGATTGTAATTAGAAATTTGTGCTATTCGATGTCAGCTAAGTAATTTGATGTTTAAAAGGATATTGACGAACTAGAAAATGCTGGGTTTGATTCATAAGGTGATAGATATTGTGTAGAACTAACAAATTCCATAGTAGAACATGGCAGTTGTACAGTACTCCATAGTTCTTATTTGTATCACAAATTAGGTCAATCAGTCCTGAATGCCACATACAAAACATAGTCTATATCTTGTAATATATATATATATATATATATATATATATATTCTTAATGGTTGAGACCATGTGTCAATTGAAGCTAGACCACCATGGAAAACCTGGAAGTACTAGACTGATAGGTCCTAGGTTCGAGTCTCCTGAGGTGGGGTCGTGGACGAGCACTGCTGAGGAGTCCCACAATAGGACGAAACGGCCGTCCACTGCTCCCAGTTTATCCATGATAGACTAGCTTCAATTGACTCATGATCTCAACCATTAAAAATTACTATAATATCCACAAAGCCCCTTCTGATGTATATAAATTTTTAATTGATTTGAAGCGTTTGATTACACGAAGCCAAATATCATCCAATAATCACTTATCTATAGAAAAATTCTTTATTGAGGAATAAACATAACTTGTTTACACACCCTAACTCATGAGGTGTCTGTGGAGCTTTGTGAGTATGAAGATTTGAAAGGAAAAAGGATTCCTTCAGTAATAATATAAAGATTAATTACGGTGAACAATAGTGAAAATGGTGGCTGATAGTTGTGTCCAATGTTGACAACAATGTATCGATAAGGAGAAAGGAACTAAAAGCTGAGAAATATAGAAGCCGTTGAGTTTAAACCAAGATTCAGGGACCATATATAATTGAGAATAACTGTTATAGAGTTTGAAGGCAAATAGTTAAAATGTCAAACATAGAAACTTTATAAGTGTGTATACATAATTTAGAATATTATGCGAAAAATAAACTTGCGTTATTGCATATGCGCAGAAACTGTCAAGAGTATTACTGTTTACTGAATACTGATAGGTAGTACAAAAATGCAAAAAATAACGGATTAATAAAAAGAGGATAAAGACAGAGAACATAAACGAACTACATATAACCAGACACCAACGGCTTATTGTATCAGGAAATAAACCAGCTTCCAGCTGAAGAGGAAATGGAGCAAAGACTCTGTATATGGATAGGAGACACATTTCGGAAATCATTAAACTTCAAGTCAAGGCTTGCCATAACTAGGAATCCTCAAGGTGAAAGGAAAAGAGACAGACCAAAGAATATATCCCACCGGCAATTGGAGGTAGACATCAAAAAGAACAAATAGCACTTGCCAACAAATATAAAAGAGACCTGAGGACGGAGTCGGTTTGGGAATCCTAGTTGGTGCCTAATACTCCACGAAAGTTAACAGGCATAAATAAGTAATTCAGAAAATAATTAAGAAATGAATAGGATAATAGACAAACAGTTATTACATAAATAGTAGACGGTATTGGCGAATTCTCTTGGTTCTTTCGTAAGATCTTTCAGAGATCAAAACAAATAATTAAAGTAAGTATCAACGTCTTGCTTGATCATTTCAAATAAATTAAGCATTGCATAGATTGTTAACACAATCCAGTCACAATTGACGGAGAAGATTTGGAAGATATAAAAACCTTTACATATTTGGGCAGCATAATTGATGAACATGGTAGGTTTGATGCAGATGTGAAAGCGAGGATCGGTAAAACAAGAGAAGCATATTTACAATTGAAGAACATCTGGAAATCAAAGCAACTGTCAACCAACACCAAGGTCAGAATTTTCAATACAAATGTCAAGACAGCCCTACTGTATGGGGCAGAAACCTGGAGAACTACGAAAGCCATCGTCCAGAAAATATAGGTGTTTATTAACAGTCGTTCACGCAAAATACTTCAGATCCGTTGGCCAGACACTATCGTCAGCAACAACCTATTGTGGGAGAGAACAAATCAGATTGCAGTGGAGAAGGAAATGAGGAAGAGGTGCTGGAAGTGGATAGGACACAGATTGAGGAAAGTACCCAAGTGCGTCACAAGACAAGCCCTCACATGGAATCCTCAAGGCCAAAGGAAAAGAGGAAGACCGAAGAACACATTACGCTGGGAAATGGCGATAGACATGAGAAAAATGAACAAGAATTGGATGGAATTAGAAAAGAAGGCCCAGGACAGAGTGGGTTGGAGAATGCTGGTCGGTGGCCTATGTTCCATTAGGAGTAACAGGCGTAAGTAAGTAAAAGTAAAAGATTGTTAACAATAAAATAGGGAGATATTTATTATATCCTAATGAATAAAAATTTAAATTTCTGATGTTTCGTGATTCTGTATAAGTTGCTTCTTCAGAGAATAAAAATAAAAATAAATAAATTTAATTAACACAAGTTTATGAAGTACAAATGAATGAAACAGAAATATTTAATAATAACAGCAAAATATCTCTAATCAACTCACTGTCATATCACTTTGGTCAAGGTTACTTTTGTGACAGACGATTGTGTATTTATGTTCATTTTAATTAGTATTAAAGAAAAAATGTAATAGTGTAAAAGTTAGAATGGAATTTGTATTTGTGATAATGATGTACAATGTGAATAGAATTAAAGATGTTACCTTTGATAAATGATCCAATTTGGATGAATGGTAAATATTCTTTTCTATTGAAGATAATAGAATCTAGCAATTAACAAAATGTTTCAGCTATTCACATATGCTTATAGCTAAACTTTTTATCCAAACAATCACATCTGACTCTTCATTTTCCACACACAATTTTATATTACAAATCATACGTTTTTCATACCCACCATCATACACGTAAATAGATATAGTGATATGTCATACAGAATCATCTTGACCAAAGTAGGATATATTCAGATTTATTATGATTGTGACTGTATTGAATGTATTGTACTCTGTTTCCTTTGTACTATTTAATTTTGTTACAGTTATCTATATACCCTGAAGAAGTGGTTGAAATCAAGTCACGAAACGTCAGAAATACAATTTTCTACTCATTGGGATATCATAAAAATATATTTATTATTGTATCATAAGAAGATTAAATTATTGGTAACTTGAAGGAATTATTTATAAACTGTTATTATACATATATCCTCATTGTACAACTATTAAGTAATTATATTATATGTATTATAAGCAAAGATGGATAGTGGCTAGCAGTGCTATACAGGATGAGCATTTCGTCTTATGTGGAACTCGTCAGATGGATGTACCTGCATCTCCGAGTTGATGTTCACTCTGGGACTAGAACTCAGTACCGTTAGCTTCAAACGCTATCGCGTTATTCACTTAGCTACTGAGCCTTGATAGCCACATACTTGTGCAATGGAGTGAAGTTTAAATTCATTTAGTATTGTTTACTTGAATCTTCCCATTAATGTTTAGGATTGCAATTGATCAGTCTCATATTGGCATATGTGCATACTGTGCGTACTGAGGCTATATATATGCCTTTTATCATAAACTTTTACTCGACCAATCGGCTACCATTATACAATTTATTATTCTTAATTTATTTCTAATCTATTAGTTACAGCCTCATAGCCACTTTTGGCTTGATCTTGCATAATTTTTATTTTTCATTTTGTGGTGTGATGTGGTCTGGTCTGATTTCATATAAACTATGTACATCTGAAATATATTATTCAGACATTAAAGGCTGAGATTGTGTTCTAGATTAAACGGGCAGGGCTAGGCGACAAGCTACTATATTCATGACCAGTAAGGATCAGTGTTGGCTCAAAGCTACTAGTGCTGGCTGACGTGTCATTCATTTAGCTGATGGACAAAGTTCTAGAAATCGATATTCTGATAGAAGATATTGTTAAGTGATGGTTGACGGGGACAAAACTCATAATATTTAACACTACAGGATAATTAGATGTTATTTTTGTGTACCTTTGATGTTCTTTAGATCGAGTCAAGGTTTCATAAGATAACTCTTCAATATAAGCATCATAATCGACGCAGCCTGATTTGTAGAATCATTTCTGTGTTGACACCAAGGGAATATTATCCTTAATACGAACTAAAGCGTTTTGAAGGGTGTTGGTTCTTCCATAGTATGTTTTAAGATTCTTTAGAGTTTTGTTTTATCATTGCGGTAAAATAGAACTACAGTACCAACTTATGATATTTCATTCGAGCTATTATTTAATAGTGATTCGTCCCATTTTAGTACATTTCTAATAATATTCATAGGAAAACTATTAAATTATAAGATGCTAATTGTGCGCATTTGTTTATTCTCTTCATGTGTAAAAATCTTTGTTCTCATGTGTCATTAAAAGTTGTATTAATTTAATTCATTCATCTATTTTCATACTCTGAAGAAGGGGCTAACAAGGAGTTACGAAACGTCAGAAAATTAATTTTCTGCTTATTTATTTATTTAAACACATAAACATTAGTACAAGAAGGCACCAAATATATATGCTCCAGATAAACCATTCTATTTGTGTGAGGACTGGGATATTATCCTGGTGCCCAAACCGAACCACGCGGCTATCTTAGGGAGCCACACCACCAAGCCTTCGACCTAACGATTTAATCCACAACACTGTGGAGGAATGTCAGAAGATACAGTCCCATGGCATCCGGTGACCAATAATTGCTTCATAGGTCATTTGTTTCCTTAGGATACTGGATCTCATATGCACCATTGGCTTGGAATGAGGGTTTCCCAACTCTCCTAGGTGAACTCTCTGTGTTCTTCAACCCAGTTAAAGCGTCGAACATTCGCTTTTCATCCTCTCAACTTCGTAAACAACAGTAATGCCGCGAGAAGCCATTGAGTAAGACTTTCCTGGTAGTCGTTGTATGCAGGTGTCCATGTGAGAACATATGGGGGCTGTTTATTGGGATTTTATGAATATATCATTAGCTTTATGACTAAATAATTTATCTATTTTCATTTAGTAGTTAAATAGGAATTGTGAAAAGATTAGTTCGAATTAAACAAATTTTTTATTACAGATCATAAACATTGTGTGAAGCATTACGATGACCACGTGGATCTCAAGCTGGTAATTCGCATCTACCATCAAAACTAGATCCAACAGTAAATGTTATATCTTAAATTGGTCACTCCTAAATTTCTTTTAACCTACTCACATTACAAAAACTTTTAATGTCTAACACTTCCTACTTTTCAATTCGTCAGAAGAATCCTCCTTTCCCCCCCCGCCCCTTATAAAGCAAAGAAAATCTTTAAAATAGCATATAAAAATGATATATAAATATCTCACTGGTTGAAATCATGAGTCAATTGAAGCTAGACCACCATGGAAAACCTGAGAGCACTGGACGGCCGTTTCGTCCCATTGTGGGACTCATCAGCAGTGCACATCCACGACCTCGCCCCCTGCGAGGTTTGAACCCAGGACCCACTGGTTTCGCGCGCGAGCACTCAAACACTAGACCACTGAGCCAGCATCCAACGGTGCTAATGTCTAACTTCGACCAATCCACGAAGTTGCTGCTCACCAGTGACTGACTTCAAGAGATACTTTTGGAATTCTAGTGAGAAGCCGTGGAGTTCAACCAGGTCGGTTGTGAGATATCAACTCACTGAAGACAATAGTGTACGGTGGCGCAACTTCGTGGATTGGTTGAAGTTAGACATTAACACCGCTGGATGCCGGCCAGCTCAGTGGCCTAATGGTTAAGCGCTCGCGCGCGACTGATAGATCCTGGGTTCGAAACTCGTGTGGTCGGGATCGTGAACGAACACTGCTGAGGAGTCCCACAATAGGACGAAACGGCCGTCCAGTGCTTCCAGGTTTTTCATGGTGGTCTAGCTTCAACTGACTCATAATTTCACCCAGTGAAATTACTAAAATCTCCACAAAACCTCTTCTGATATAAATATCTTTTCTCAGTTTTATCACTAATTATATGTATGAAATAACGTGTTATCATATGTTTATGTCATTTACTATGAAACAACAATGTTCAGTTACACAAATGTACACATATCCATACATACATAGATACACATAAACGTATATATGAACAACGGAATAATAAACATAGTGACTTTGTTTAAATAGGGCGCCTTTTTAAAAAAATAATAAAACTTCAAAGAACATTCATATCAGGTAGATATTTATTACTATATTATCACACTTAGCTACTCAAGGTTACTGCTTTCAACATTCAATCATTTACCTAACTACAAATCAATAATTAACTGGATTTGCTTTATATATCTTGTTACTAAGTTAAAGAGATTGTATATCATTGAATATATCTAGTGCAATGAATCTAATCTTTTATTATTACAATTTTGATACGTAGTCAATGATTGAGATTATGAACCGATTGATGATACACAACCATTGAAAACCTGGAAGCACTGGACAGCCGTGGGACTCCTCGGCGGTGAGCATCCACGATTCCGTCTCGCGAGATTTGAACCTAAGACCTATTCGGTCTCACACGCGAACGCTCAACCTACTAGACCACTGAGCTCGCCGGTATCGAACAGTGTTAATGTCTAGCTTCAACCAATCCACGAAATTGCTCGATCATCTTCCATTGTACTGAGGTAGATACCTGTCTCTACCCGACACGGATTAGCTCCACTGGTCATGGCCAAAAGCCAGTACTGATAAGTAGTCAATGACTGAGTTATTTTGTGAATATAAGAAAAAAAAGTGAATCAAAAATAATAAAATGTATAGTCTAGAGATTTATATAAACAGGAAAAAGAAAGCAATACGGATAAGTATGATAGTGAATTGTTTATCCCATATTACAATTAGAGGAAGATAGTCTGTGTATATATGTGTGATATCTTGCATAAAGATCTCTTAAAATTGTCTAGCAATAGGATTATCCTTGCATCAATTGATACAGTATTTTAAATTGTTCATAGTTGTAAGGCGAAGAAGTAAGAACCCATCTAAATACTAACCTCTCAGTGACCAGTTCTGTGGAGACTTTCATAAGAATCAACAAGGTAAACCTCTGTAGTATCATTACTTTAATGTGACCCGAAGTAGATCTTAATAAAATAACACTTCAATTTTCTGTAGATAGATGGTTAAAAAAATCTGACTTATAAATGCTGATTCTCGTGTGATTTGTTCCTTATCCCCATAAACTGGTTCATTTTTATGTCTCGTTACTGTTTGCAAGAAAAATAGATTCTGCTTCTGTAAAAAAGTTGCAACAATATCATAAATTTCAAGATTGGATCATAATTTCCTTTTGCAACAACCCCGCAACGAGAAGGTAATGAGTAGGAATTCCCTGGTAGTGACTGTATAAAAGTGGCCATGTGAAAGAATTTCGATAGGGAGATCTGACTCTCATCCCACTTGGCCATATCAGCGCATTTAGAGGGCAGACTATAAGATACAATGGCGAGACTCTAATTTATGAACGATCTTTGAACGAATCTTAAGTGACCCTGAGAAATATTAGTCAATCAACAAACGGTCAGTATAGAGTAAAAAGATGTTATACAAAACCATAGAAATAAAGTGAATACACTTCTTATACGTGGTTCAAAAACCTCTCAAGGTTAGAAAGAGGTTCAGAGGTTCTAAAATCGTAATGCATGCGGTAGAGGAAATCATCCATATGGCAACAGAATAGTCGACGTCTGGAGTCATGATAAAGTCTTAAAAACTCTTTCAACCTCGACCATACAGCATCAATATTGTTTGTGTGCACTCCGGTTGTTGAGTACACAAAACGCTACTTGTGGATAACGATACGATGCACATAACCAAGTCTATGTAGGAGTCTGTACGCTCTCCAAACATCCGTGTATATTGTAGTACCTGGCTGCAGCCAGTGTTACTAGTGCTTTTATTATCCAGTTCGCAGTAATTATCATAATTTACCTTAGTTAGGAATTGTATATGCAGTTTTCATCACGAACTGACATCAGCTATAATGTCAGGAGTTTACTTAACCAAAAGGATGAAAGGTTTTCGCATTAAAATCCGAGATCTATTATCTTATACCTGATTGATTCGTCCACAAATTATAGTCTCGCTGTTTCATTTGTTATAGCCGCTCAATTATCACATTTTGTACAAAATTCCCCGTGGACCGATCGTACGTTAGCCTTAGGCACTGAAGTTGGCGCCGTGACCTTGACATCTCTAACACGGTTCTGATTGGCTCGTCCGTAAATTAGAGTCTCGCCGCATCGCCTAGAATTTGTAGATCTATATGCAAATATTTAAAGTTCCTATCGAGTGAAAATTCAAATCATTTATTACTGAGATATGAGAAGACAAGTTTGCTTGATTTTATAGGAGTAGTCTGATATCTATCTAATTTATTTATGGGACCACTTTCCACTGTCACTTTCTTTTGAGTTATTAACTTAACGATTGAAATGAAACTTTATTTAATTTGAAAAAGCTTTAATTTATATCAAGATTTAAATCAGATTAGAGACGATTGATTCAACAACGTGATACATTTATTGTTACTAAAGAAAAATATCGTAATTTAGTTTATTTTATTATGTATGAACTTACTTACTCACGCCTGTTACTCCTCGTGAAGGAGCATAGGCCGCTCACCAGCATTCTCCATCCAACCCTGTCCTGGCCAATCCTTCCAGCTCCTTCAGGATGTTACTCATCCTTTTCATATCTGCTTCTATTTCCCGACGTAATGTGTTCTTTGGCCTTCCGCTTTTCCTCTTCCACTCAGGATTCAAAGTTAGGGCTTGCCTCGTGATTCAGTTTGGTGATTTCCTCAATGTATGTCCTATCCATTTTCTTCGTCTTTCCCTAGTTTCCTCTTCAGATGGAAGCTGGTTTGTTCTCTCCCACAGAAGACTGTTGCTGATGATATCTACCCAATGGATGTTGAGTATCTTGCATAGACAACCATTTATAAATACTTGTACCTTCTTGATGGTTGTCGTTGTAGTTCTCCAAGTTTCAGCTAAAGAAGAACTGGGCAACTGGACAAATAGCACTACAAAGGTTCAATACTGCCTTCCTTCGAGATACTGGCAAACTCAATGAATTTAAGATAGCTCTAAACAACAGGTTCCAAGCCTTACAGCATCTACTGAAGGAAAAAGAAACTACTATGGAGGACAACTGGAAAGGTATCAAAGAAGCTCTAACTTCAACGTGTCAAGAGGTTCTAGGCCTAAAGAAGCATCATCATAAGGAATGGATCTCTATAAAAACACTGGACAGGATCAAAGAAATGAAGAACAAGAAGACAGCAATTAACAAAATTATGACGAACAGTTTCAGATATAACTCCTATTCTAGATTGAAATTTCAAAGATGGAAGATCAAAGTCTTTCTGATCAGTTTCTGTCTATGGAGTTCTAAGGATTGATTCCACTAATTATTTAAGTGCCGGAATAATTCAGTTACGTTTTTTTGATAAATTTATTTCTAAACTTAACATAAGCCTACCTTAGAAATCATATTGTATCATAGTATTGATGAGAAAAAATTTACACCTAAAATAATCCATCTTAATTGTTTATTTGCAAAGATGGATAATAGCTAGTAGTGGAATCCAGGATGTGAGTTTAGTTTTATTTGGGACTCTAGGTTTGAGCCCCGGAGTTAACATCAACTCTGAGATGCAGATACATCCAGCTGAGGAGTCATAAATAGGACGAAACGCTTATCAAGCTGGATTCCACTGCTAGCCATTATCCATCTTTGTTTATAAAGCTTATGACTTAAGGCAATAACGATGCAGTCCGCACATGATGCACATATGCCGATAACAGACTGATCACTTGCAGTCCTAAACAACAATGAGAAGATAAAAGCAAACAATACCAAGTGAATTAAATGTTTATGTGTTTTAATATTAACTATTTACGGTTAACTATACAAAGTCAATAATGGGTGTAACAAATTGTTATGATTTGATAAATATTAAGATATTCTTCTAATAAGAAACGGAATCTAAGCAAATTCGATTAACCAAAAGATACATGTGCAATGTTTCAATGTTAATAATTCAGAATCGAATAAGAGAATGAAAATAAGGTGGTTCATAAGTGCTTTAGTATCTTCAAAAACTTCAAAAATATAGTACAACAGTTTTGTCTATGTTGAGTCGGCTTTCCGAGAACTGTAACGGAGTCTCCAGAGGCCCTAGAGGAACCGAAGAGTCCTAGCCAATCAGAGCACGATGGAGCTTACTAGAATGTCAACGTGGCGTTCTACTATTGGTTAGTAGCATAATATGTCTTTTAGAAGATTAGCTAAAATATGATGTTGATTTAACAAATGTTAACATCTATAAATACCCGTGTTTTCTGTACAAAAATGAACCTTTGGAGTAAAGTGTTTTCCCACATACTTTGTGTCTTCTCTCCTTTGTTCAGGTCGCTGTATAGTTCTAGCTTGAGGGTTACAGAATAGCTTAGGAGACGAATATAGCGTTTCAATTCGCAAGACTTATCAGTCTATGTCATAACAAATACATAAATAGAAGCATTTATTCATAAATGTAAATTAACCTAAGAAAGAATTCAGTCAGTATTGTATATTTGAAATGTTTACTCGGGATTCTGTCAACTTTCACGTGTATTCGTTCCATCGGAAGTTCTTGATGGGCTCACTTAATATTAAAGAATAGTGAAACAATCATAGAATTAATCTTTAATTGAAAAGGTTTGAAATCCTAGTAGAAATTCCTTCTTCAGAATTAAAATCTGAAGAATTGATTTCTGAACAAATACCGACAAGATTGTTTATGTACATGATGGTAGAAAATTAGCGTAGTTGTTCATACAGTAGGTTGAGTCTAGTTTCAAACGCTATTTTTTTAAAGTTTTGGTCAATAAAAAAAGTACAATGATTTCCTAAAATAAGCCCAATAGTTATAATCGCGCTTTTATACTGATTGCATGGTATCCGATGTCAGTGCAAGACACAATCCTTATTAATTAATTTATTTTAACACATAGATATTGGTACAAAGAAGCACCAAATACATATGCGCCACACAAATCTCATTCGATATATGTGAGGGCTGTGATACTGTCCGGGTGCCCAAATCGAACCAGGTGGTTTTATTAGGGGACCACAACCGGAGCCTTCTACCTGAAGGTCAGATCCACAAGGCAGTGGAGCATCATAAAGAGATGAAGTTCCATGGTAGTCGATGACCAACAATTGGTTCATACACCATTTGTTCCCGCAGGATACTGGATCTCATGTGCATCATTGGTTTGGAATCCGGTTAAAGAGTTGGATATTCGCTTTTCGTCCTCTCATTTTCGTAAACAACGCCCCCGCCACGAGAAGGCAGTGAGCAGGACTTCTCTGGCAGAGGCTATATACGCGTGGCCATGTGAGAGCATTTCGAGAGGGAGAGTGGATTCTCCCTACTCTCGGCTGTACTAGGGCATTTGGGGGCGCAAGACACAATATACTAATTCTTAATCTAGAACTTATCATCACATCAACTAAAACAAAATGTATTCAACTTGACCCCCCCCCCCTCACTAGTACTTGTATAGAGAAAGAAACTTATAAACATACAAAAACATAGATATAAACCTTTTTTTATATTTAATCACTAACCGAACCGTCCTGAAGACAATCCACAAAAACGGTATATCAATGATAATCATGAACTTCTATTAAATATTGATTATATATCCTGTTATTCATTATCTAATTTTATCTGAGAATGAGTCACATTCTCTAGAGCATAGTAACAAAGTAATAAAAATAGTAAGAAAAGAAAAAAAGATACTTTTATCAATGTTGAATGGTTTGAAGGTCATTTGACATTGGTAAATTGCACTTTAAAGAGAAAAAAAAGGTAACTATACAGACTTTGCTTAATATTAAATGGTATTACTTTCATTTAATCAATGATTTGATATGTTAAATTTATGAGATAAATTATACAATGATGGATGATGGCTAGCAGTGAAATTCAGGACAATCGTTTTATCTTATGTGTGACTCATCAGCTGGATGTACCTGCATCACAGAGTTGATATTCACTCCAGAGTTCAATATCCAAATGGATAATATGATGGCGTTTGAAGCGAACAGTACTGGGTTCGAGTGCTGGAGTGAGCATCGACTCTGAGATGCAGGTACATCCATCTGACGAGTTCCACATAAGACGAAACGCTCATTCTGTATAACACTGCTAGCCACTATCCATCTTTGCTTATAAAGCTTGTGACTTAAGATAATATCGATGCAGTCTGCATAGTATGTACATATGCCAATAAGGGACTGATCAATTACAACCGTAAATAACAATGGGAAGTTACAAGTAAACAACACCAAGTGGAATTATACAATGGTATGGAAAATTATTCACTGAAAGTAGGTAAGGAAAAGAAATTACTCATGATACCATCATACAAACTATTTGTACTTAAATCATTATGACTAAGCAACTCTAAGAATTGATTTTATTATTAATAGTAATCATAATAATAATCGTATTGCCATTATGATTGTGGTTCATTTGTTTTAAGGGTAATAAAACTTAATGGAGATATGAAGCATAAATTTGAATGATTTTTGCCCCCGACTGCCCTGGTACAGCCGAGAGTGGGAAGAGTCCGCTCTCCTTCTCTAAATGCTCTCACATGGCCACGCTTATATAGCCTCTTCCAGGGATGTCCTACTCATTGCCTCCTCGTGGCGGGGGTGTTGTTTACGAGATTGAGAGGACAAAAAGAGAATGTCCGGCGCTTTAACCAGGTTGGTGGACATGGAGAGTCCACCTGGGGGAGTTGTAAAACCCTGATTCCAAACCAACGGTGCGCATGTGCTCCAGTATCCTGCGGGAACAAATGGTGTGTGAACCAATTGTTGGACACCGGCTACCACAAGACTGCATCTCCTTACGGTGCTCCACTGCCTTGTGGATCAGACCTTCAGGTCGAAGGCTCCGGTTGTGGTCCCCTGATAAAACCACCTGGTTCGATTTGGGCACCCGGACAGTATCACAGCCCTCACACATATCAAATGAAATTTGTGTGGCCTATTTGTACCAATATCTATGTGTTGAAATAAATAAAAATAAAAACATGATGCCACTTTTCAGTATAGATAAGATAAAGCAAAGACTCTGATTATGATCATGAATTTAATTCAGTTGAATTTTTATTTTAAAATAAAATTGTCGCATTATGTGTATGCTTACTTACTGACGCCTGTTACTCCCAACGGAGAATAGGCTGCTGAATAGCATTCTCTAGCCTACTCTTCTGTCCTGGGCCTTCCTTTCTAATTCTATCCAGTTGTTGTTCATTCTTTTCATTTCTGTTAACTCCCCCTGGAGCCCCTCTTGGGCTACTGCCGGTCCCAAGCCTGGGTAAAGGAGGAGGATTGGGTATGAGGTTAGCGATCCCATCCCGTAGGAAACTAGCTCGCAGAAAAAACGCTTACAACAAAAAAATAATTCTGTGTATGCAATTTACAGTTAAACGGAATATTAACTGTGAAGTTTAGGAATCATTTATCATATTGTTTAGGACTCATAAGTTGGAAATACTTTTATCGCATTATTGATCTTTGTAATAGAGATGGGATAATTTAATATATATATATATATTGTTAATGTACTAGTTCTGTTGTGGTGAGAGCTACTTATATCCACACGAGTAGTATATAACGATAGTCAGAAATAGAATATATCTCAGTAGAAGATCGAGAAGAAAACAAGGGGAACGGAAAGCAATTGGTATGAAAATGCACGAACAGTGAAATTTGAGACAATGGACTAAGATTTGTTAAAGGAACAATCAAGTATGAGACAATAGATTGTTATTTTGCAATTGAAGTATTTGCTGTATGGTTTTCAGATTTTAGTGGAATATTCTGTAAATTCGCGTTCGTGTACATACAGTTGTCCCATTGCTCGCTAAATTATGAGGGAATGAATACAGGGAATAACCAAGATCGTTACAGTTACCTAGACTCTAATTATTATTATTGCATTTCTCCATTTACTTATGTCTAATATTCTCATTATTTTATTCATAATTAGAAAAGGGTTTTGTGGATATTATAGTAATTTAATAGTTGAACTCATGAGTTGATCCAAGCTAGACCTCCTGAGGGACCTGGAAGCACTGGACAACCATTTCACCCTAGTATGGGACTCCTAAACAATGAGCACCCACGATCCCGCCCACGGGGCTCGAACCCACGACCTGTCGGACTCGTGTGCGAACGCTGAAGCTCTAGACCATTGAGCCGGCATCCAACGCTGGTGATGTCTATCTTTAACCAAAACACCATTGTCCTCAGTGAGTTACTATCTCACAACAGACCCGGGATCATGGATGAGCACTGTCGAGAAGCCCCATACTACGACGAAACAACCGTCCAGTGTTTCCAAGTTTTCATGGTGGTCTAGCTTTAATTGACTCATATATTCAACTATTAACTTTATTCATAATTGCTCATGATATCACTATTTATTTTTTACACTTCTATAACCTTTGTTTCATATCAGATAAATATGAAAAAGCGAAAAGAATCTAATTCATTGATACTTTTACATTTCTTGTATAAATATCATTCTTATAGAAGGATTTGTTATTGTATATTTATTTATCATGGAAGATTACTTACTTACTTAATTACGCCTGTTATTCCCAATGGAGCATAGGCCATCGACCAACATTCTCCAACCCACTCTGTCATGGGCCTTCTTTTCTAGTTCTATCCAATTGTTGTTCATTCTTTTCATATGTGTATCCATTTCTCAGCATAATGTGTTCTTTGGTCTTCCTCTTCTCTTTAGGCCATGAGGATTACAAATGAGGGCGAGTTAGTTGTGTACAGGATGGGATCGGTAACCTCATGCTCAATCCTCCTCCTTTATCCGGAGCTTGGGACTAGCAGAGGGGTTCCAGGCGGAGTTATCATGGGGGATACAGTAAACAATTTAGAACTTAAACTAAATCTATTATGTTATAGTTAGGTTGTGGATTGTAATGAAATTCTGAATGTGCAGTTAATTTAATTTAAGATTCATCTTCTGGATCTATCTGTATTCTCTATGATTGATATGGACACTTAGTCTTGAACCTAGTATCCGCTACTTCAAACATTATTGTACTTTCTAAAGACTTTAGATAGTTATAAAGTTGTTAAAAACAAATATAAATCAGTTATGTAGCCGGAAATTTGGGTTTTTTCTAATAAGAATGACAATAATTATATAATATCAAGGTAATTATTATTATAGGACATACATTACGCAAATCATCAAACTGCATCGCAAGGCAAGCCCTGACCTGAAATCCTGAAGGGAAACGGAAAAGAGGAAGGTCAAAGAACACATTACGTCGGGAAATAGAAGCAGATATGAAAAGGATGAATAACAACTGGAAGGAGCTAGAAAGGATTGCCCAGGACAGAGTTGGATGGAGAATGCCGGTGAGCAGCCTATGCTCCTTCACGAGGAGAAGTCATACTAAAACAGTTCTCAAACCATTCAATTTAGCTATTAGATTAAGTGAAATTGAAGAGATCTTTCTATAAATTGACTTTTGTTTTAATCTATTTATATTTTATCTTTAATAAATGATAATTTGATTCATTTTCATTGAATATTAAGACTGGTACCCGTTAAGAAATAACAACTATATTCATAGAAAGAATAGTACCAGACAAATAATATGTTGTTGTAGAACTAGACAAATCATATTTGATCTTGAGAATCAATGATAAGACGTTTATGCGTACATGGACTTGAAACGAGTAAATTATTCACCTGGTCAAGGTTAACAACTATGCGCTTTTGTTTGAATTATTCTAGTGTTCCTTGTATAAACGCATGACTATTTGTTTTTGCATTCTTTATAGCTAATTGAGAAAGAGTGAATTGCAAAGTAAGTTTAAACCATTGGTTTTCAGTAAAGACGTATTGTAAATAGATTGTTTGTAGTTTTAAAAATTGAATTATGGATTTCCGATTACTTGAGTAGACACATACTGGTTATTGCATGGTTTGAATGTTCTGGTTGACTGCAAATTAGTGTGAAAACTAAAGCGCTACAACAATTCAATGATCTATAAATATCCGGTGGTCAATCTGTTATGAAGACTATAATTCGGACACTCACTCCAATAAACATATTACCGACATCACTACTTAGTTTATACACAAACACAGACAGCTTTTATAGATGCTTGCAGTACGGTAACACAAATACATCATGAAAACTTTTAATACATTAAAACATGTAGAACTAGATTAGCTACATATCTATTACTTTAATAATCATACACCCAATTTCTAACAAGAAATTATGATCTATGAAAAAAGCAACTTCACAGTGCAAATAAATACGGACACATATGACTAGACAATATCACGTACAACATGACAATTATATGTAATGCAAACAGGACTCTCTCTCTCTCTCATTCAATAGTTGAGCCTTCTGTATCCATGCTGAGATCTCGTCACACACCAGGCGAGTAGGGCTGATGAGAATCCCTAGATAGGGCCCCCAAATGTCCTGGTATGGCCAAAAGTGGGGTGAGCCCTCCCTCTCGACATGCACTCACATGAACACACACACACAGCCTCTGCCAGGGAACTCCTATCCACTGCCTTCACGTGGCGGGGGTGTTGCTTACGAAAATGAGAGGACGAAAAGCGAATGTCCGGCGCTTTAACCGGATTCCAAACCAATGGTGCACATGGGCTCCAGTATCCTGCGGGAACAAATGGCGTATGAACCAATTGTTGGTCACCGGCTACCATGGGACTTCATCTCTTTATGATGCTCCACTGCCTTGTGGATCTGACCTTCAGGTAGAAGGCTCCGGTTGTGGTCCCCTAATAAAACCACCTGGTTCGGTTTGGGAACCCGGGCAGTGTCACAGCCCTCACACATATCGAATGAGATTTGTGCGGCGCATATGTATTTGGTGCCTCATTGTACCAATATCTATGTGTTAAAATAAATCAATAAAACGGCATTCAGTAGTTGCCCTAAATACATCAAATTTACATTGGAACCAAAATTTCATTTCCTCGATGTTTCATTAAATAGAAGACAAGATGGTACATTACGGAAGGTCGATATAACGAAAATAAACTTGGAATTGATCCCTTCAAATAGAAAGAGAAAACAAATTCAATCTTTATCATCAACAGTTAAGTGAAAAAGCTCGGATAATATGATAGACGATGAGCTATTCAAACTCGACAAATATTTCTTAAGAACGGCTATCTATTCAGGTTTGTTGACCGGTACATCAGACCTAGATTACAATCTACAAGACCTCACATCGTTCCTGGGAAAACTCTCTCCATGAAAATCAAGTTCAAGGGAAACATCACTGTGGAAATTTTGATGGATCACCTACAGAAATCTCCGGGAAAGCTTTTCATACCACCAAGCTTCGAATTGTCTTTTCCAACCGTCCCATCATCCATCGATGTGTCAACAATAAATCCTCGTATTGGGTCACGTCAATCTGTTTAGAAATCCACCTGCTCTCATGGAGCAGGATACATCGGCCACACAAAGCAAGCGCTCCCCACACCTATCTCCAAACATAATCCTGTGTAGCTTACAGAAGGTTAACATAAAACAATCAACACTTCAATTTTAAAGCAATCTATGAACTTCAGACACATCGCCTTACTTGATATGTTCTTTCAAATAATCTAAACGGTCAAAAAGATTTGGCTCGATAGCAGCGCTAATTATTAACATAAACACTGCAGAAGCGCAAGCAATCCATCTTCTCGAAAGTGAAATCTATGGCAAAAGAGACACGTGAAATCCATCATTCTTTCATGCAGCTAACACTTTATTGTAACGAACGGCTATTTCATTTTATTACATCTTTCTAAAGCCTTTAATATCAATTTTAATGATTAGTTATTAAAACCTGCACGTTTCTAAGTCACTCTTCCTATTCTCGTCAACTGAAAAATCATTCCCCCTAAAATAAATTCCATCTTAACAACAATATCAACAAGGAGAAACACCGATCTGAAACACAACAACATACCAAATATTATTGTCTAGAAGTTCGGTTTATGGACATCTAGAAAATCCCAGACGCTTGCACAAACGTCTTAATCAAATGTGCATACCGATACTGGACACTACACTCACGTCCAAGCATACCCTCAAACATTTCCCACGGCTTAGTACCAACAGTTTTGTCTAACGATGACAAATACCCAAATAAACAGCGATATTAAAACAATTTGAGAGAAAATCGTAGGATTTCAAATCCGCTACATTTTCAAACTTGGACACCATACTGTATCCTTTACAACAGGGAAAACCCCACTATTCCAAGGAAAAAATAAATATATTTACTTACATAATTCAGGTACATAAACATATGCATTTAATTAATTACGCAAATAAGTGGTTGAATACATAAATAAAGAAACTATACAAATCATAGTAAAATTAACAATGATCATTGTTACCAGTCTTATTGACACTGGCAAATTACATCATAAATACAGTTTCACTACAACACAGAAATAAAACTCCAACACACACACACATATACACGAACTGTTCAGCATCATCAATCTACCAGATACACATTCAGTAGACATATTAATATCCCATAAATACTGACGAGGACAAGGATGATGACAACAGAAAATCATTGAAAAATTAGTCAATCCATCAACACACAAAGTATGTACACAAACAAACAGACACGCACAAACACAAAGTCAATGTGATGAGGAGGATAAAGAAGTAGAATGTCAGTAGTTTACCGGCTGTTTTTGTTGAGATGAGAAGGCAAAGTCAAATCAAAGCTAAGAAAGGAGAAGTATGACAAAATGCATAAATTTCATCACTAAGAAAATGAAAACAACAAGTCCCCTTCATCATATCAATCATGAGTTGTTAGTCAGCGTAGTTGTCGTTGCTGATACCGTTGGGCTATTATTGACAGCGGTGTGTGTGGTGGTGTTGGTAGTAGGGGTGATAGGGATCGAAGTACTCGGTGTGGTTGACATTGTCGTCGCTGTTGTCGCCGCCGCCACCGGCGCAGCTGTTGTTGTGGTAGTCGTTGTCGTTCGATGTACCGGGTCATGAGCGAACAGTGGAAAATCATTAGGCACTGGGATTAGTGGAACATAATTAGCTGGAATGTCTTTGAATACATCCACAACACCAATACAATCGATATTCGACGCCAATGTTTCACGCGTTTTCATTTCCCAATCAAGTTTCTGCACCATCATTAGTGACTCAGCTTCATGGAGTTGTCGACAGAGTAATTTCTTCTAAATACAAAAATGTACAAGCAAAAACACAGATGAGAGTGAGAGGAGGACATCATGAACAGATATAAAGCACCTAGTGTTGTTGTTACACTCTACAGTACACACGCAACGATTGATCCGCAACGTCTTCATACACACAACCAAGCTTCATCCAACATCTGTAACACCCCAGTCACAGTCATGAAATCCTACCCTTAGACTCAATTAACAGAGTGTAGAGATTTCATCCATAGAGTATTCTTACTGACTGAATTATTCTTTCATCTGCCAAGTGACACAGTGAGTCAATCAGAAGTGGCCAACCCAAAAGCTCACTCAATCACATTCAGAACTAATATGGAGGACTAGTGTATATCACTCGTTAAGAAATGAATTGATTTTCTACGGGATGTATAAAAATGAGTATTTGTGCATATCATTCGGTAGGGCAAAGTACTTTCCCATCCAATCATGTTTTTTCGCTTAAGTAGGCAGGTCGTGGATTAGTATGTAACACGTCATGTATCAAGATCAGATTTCCGACACTGTCCATCATAACAACAAAACACCTTATTTACTTATAGGTTAACACCGTTTATATGATAAATGCTCTTTTATATAGTCTCATTTCATTGTCAAGATGCTTGACTTTGTCGTCCGTACCAATATTTCCATTCATCCATCGTACCTGACAAATTCCTTCATGTTCTTATTTCACCGCAAAACAATTTCAACCATATTAATCAATCAACCATCAGTTTGACTTCAAAACGTTCAGAATTATCAGGTAACTTCACAACCCCAAAATAAATGACAATCAAATGATGCTTCAGCTCACCTTTTCATTCTGAAATGTATCGATAATGTCTTGAAGCCAACCGATAAATGTACGAGGGGTGAAACGATCGCGTATATTCTCTTCTTCCTGTAAACACACCAAAACATACACACAAAATTAGAGAATATGTACATATATAAACAGATAATACAACAATGTAAAAAGATACCTATGATGAATAGCAACTTACAATCATAAATGCTATTTCATCTGCTTCAATTACACACAACTGATAAAGCCCACAGTTCAAACAATCGACAAGCAAATTTCAAACAAATAAACAATGTTGCTTTTATGCAACATCCACACCACCACCACCACCACCACTACAAATATACAACTACAATAACACTGTAAATCACCAACTAAGTATGCACACTGTCTTCAGCCAAACCGTTGTTCATAATACGTAGGAGAATTAGCTCGTACAGTAGGTAAGTAATACTCTCTGCCATCAGACGTCTCATACTGCACTACTACACGGGGTGAGCTGATCCCCATCTCAACAATCCAAAAGATTTAATCTCAACAAAACAACATTCAACAAACCATCAGTATTCTTCTTCTCATTCACAACATGTACAATCGAATACAGTGAACAATTAATTTGCTCGGACAGCAGCAAAACAAAATTACGTTTAGAAAACCATAATACACAACAAAATCCAGTTGTGAAAATTACTC
Source organism: Schistosoma guineensis (assembly GCA_944470375.2). Taxonomy (NCBI): domain Eukaryota; kingdom Metazoa; phylum Platyhelminthes; class Trematoda; order Strigeidida; family Schistosomatidae; genus Schistosoma; species Schistosoma guineensis. The sequence continues at coordinate 45,546,506 of OX103892.1, read as the reverse complement.
AATTCAACTAACTACAGAACCAGGGAACATCAACAACACAACACACAGTTGACGATAAAGTTCAAAACAAAACAACCACTCACAGCAACAAGTAGAAGTCACAAAGACAACACTATTCGCGATTGTTCACATTGAAGCATACTTTGTAACTACTAATACGACTACTACTCATTAACAATTACACAATTTCACAAGAAACAAGATTAGGAAACAGAAAATTCAACTGGATAAACGAATCCGAATGTACCGTTCAAAACATACACTATGATGGTTTTCAATTATCGATCAGCATCATCATGGTATCAAATTTTTCCTCCTCGAATGCTTCATAAAAATGTTTAATACGCTTTATGTAGCCCAATTCATGGCGCACTATTGTGCTTAGCTATTCCTTCTGTGGTGCTAATAATCATTATTACAATATAATAGTTAGAAAAATATATGATGTAATATCTTCCACACGGACAGTTTCTTACAACCAATCAAATATGGTACGAAAAACTCGCATATTCATAGTTCTTAGTAAAAAAGAAAATAATCACTAAAATCAGCCAATCCGCATGCAGTGGTTTTTAGCATTTGTTCAATCGGAAAGCCACACGTCGACATCCTAGAATGTTCTTCCAAAAGATGATTAGATGGAATGTCTTCGGCTTCCTTGAGTCCACCGAGAGCCATCTACACAGTGAGGAAGACCGATTTATTGTCTAATGTAAAATTACAGAGTTCTTTCGTGAAATGTGAAAACTATACATTTCACCACCATATCAAATAGTTCATTTGCGAATACTCCATCAATCAGCCTCTACATCCTTCATGATTGTTCCACTTCCCAATTCCTTCATATTTCTCTTTCTCTTTTCTTCAGTTCAATCTTCCCTACCTTTGGCTATCAGACATTTCATATCTGACTGTTGTTACAACACACTAATTACATCTGTCGAAATAAGTAGCATACACCACAAATGTACATATGAGTCGACAAACACAACATATGCGCCTACACATATTTTAAACAGTGGAGAGCAGCATTTCAACAAAATCGTTCTCCGTTTTGCAGTGGAATAAGGATCTTTATCTTATTAAAAGACCACAATCTCACAATATATTATGTCAACAGTAGTAACGATAACAACGAAGTTAAGAAACATACAGAAAACTCCAAAAACCAAGTCACATACGAACTCACCTTTACAAAACAATACACGGAAAACTAAACAAACCCACTCAACACAAGTCCATCATTTTGAAAACATTCTTCATTAACTCCCAGCACCAACACATTAATCTCGGCTTCACAACACACACACACACACTGCATACATACAAAACTAACATAAACCATATCACCAACAGATGATAAATATAAAGGATTGACAACATCTCACCACCTTCCAATATTCATATTCACATTGCCGACTAATATGACAACACATCACTGATTCGTTTCATAAACTCGAATTATATAAACATAAACAAACAAAACAGAGAAAACAAATATACTACTATTACTCACTCGATTCTCTAATTTACCAACTGGTGGAATATACGTCAAATCATTATAGGATAATATTGAACAAAACGAATATGGTTTCGATTGATTGGCCACTGCTAAAGCACCACGTGTTTGAGCACGTAAAACAGCTTGTTCTGCGCCCAGTTGTAAGTGTTCCTTCAATCAATAATAAAAGGCTGGAAAAAGTCAGCTGAAATAAACATTCAGTGTATTTCAAACAAACATTTGTCATTACCATAAGCATTCAGATCTGAAATCAACTAACGATTATGAAAATTACAATTCAAATGAAAAAACGTTGGCAAAATAATCCACAAATATCAACATTACGTTAATTCCGTACCAATCTCCCCGTCATTGACATACAAATACAGTCTATTCTCTTGTTCATACAACAAAATAAAGCATTTCACATTATTCATCAAAACCATTTTTACAACAGTGGACAATTTAAATTCACTTGATATTGTTTGGCTTGTATCTTCCTATTGAGGTTTGAGACTGCAACTGATCAGCCTGTTATTGGCATATGTGCATACCGTGCGTATGCCTCGATATTGCTTTAATTCACAAGCGTTTTGTAAGCAATGATGGATAGTGGCTAGCAGTGGAATCCAGGACGCGTGTTTCGTGGACAGTTTATTCCCTACTGCTCTCGTCGTCAACGATCTCCAAGTCACACTTACTATATGTCATATCTTTTACTTTAACAACTCTGTCGTCATTCAAATCCACACACACAACACAATGCTTAGATCACTACTACTAAGTATTGACAAAATATTTCACTTTCAATCACTCTATTTCTAATCATGCCCACACACAAAATACGCATCCAACACAGTAAATACCAACACTTACTCGTTCCGATTGATGTTTCAATGCCTGAGCATAGCGTTCTTCTTCTTGTTCATTGAATAATTCCACAAACGTCGCTTCCAAATGACTCGGTGCTGACTACATGATAAACAAATAAGACAAACAAATCGATTAATAAACAACTCACAAAAAACAAACAACGTCCTAAATGACTCATAGAATAAACTGCCTCAATGTTTACACATCTCATTCATGGCTGGAATAACCACTAAATCGTAAAACATCACAATGTTTCAGTCTTCACTTACTCATTCTAGTACATAACTTGACAATCAAGGTCACCCTAATGGTTAACAGTGTAGACACTCATTTATGAGTGAGTGCAATCACACAACAGGTCACACAGCTCACTGGAATGATCAATTAGTCACATATCATCAACGTAGTTGGGACCTCCACACAAACCTCTATCGATCAAAGCTGTCATCAAACACCTCACACACATCACAATACACAGCAACTAGCGTGATTCAAAACATCGGATCAAAAAAAAATTCTTTTTAATTAGATTCTCATCATGGCTCTACACTAATATATATCACTTACAATAATGAAATAGTACTCGTTGAGTAGTTATGTTACATAATAATTGTATAATGACACATTATTTATAAAATAATATTGAGTAATTGAAAGGAAGGGGATCATAGTAATCCAAGTAACCAATAGGAAATTTGAACAGTTACTGCAATGCACAATATACAAAAAGAAGGGACTAACATAATATTTTAATGAAAGGTCAGTATCATTGTAGTTATGTAAGAATCTAGAGACGATTGTTGAGAATATGTAAAAATACAAAAGTGGAAGAAATTGGAAAATAGTTCAAATATTTTTGAAGGAAAGGGTTACAAAAAAGTTCAGCTACAAATTCACTCCTATACCGATGGACAAAGTGGTGAGAATGGTTGCACAAATCTCTTTCGGATGTAAAGGTTTGGTTTATAAATATGGATTCCGATGGCTTCAGTGATATGCAACAGACGAACTCGTAAACCATATGGTAAATTTGATGGAATATAGTAGACAACCTTAAAAGTTTTATTCAAGTTAACTTGATGACATGTGTCCACAAAGTCAGCGGGAATAGAACTCTTAACCATTCTTATCTGTCCTTTGCTCAACCAACACGGACGGTACTCTGCAATACGATAACGAACTTGCCGAATTGTACACCCTACATAACTGGTTTCACAGAAATAGTTGAACTGGTAAATACACATGGATGTGGTGAATTCAGGTAGTCCGTCTTTATTATGAACCAGTTTTAAAAAACACAAACATACACACTTCAGGTCGAAAAACAAATTAGATCGAACAATAAACACTTACGAATGACAATGAGAAACTCAAGTCGCCAAATATCACATCATATTCAACGAATTAACATTATAAATCACCTTCACCAAACAAAACAGTATTTACAACTACTACAAAGCCAATAATTATCGTTTAAATACAACCAATACTGCCACTATCACTATACAACACTTACTCATTACTAAAAAACAATGCAGAAAATAATTAAAAAAACTTACACGTTTCACATATGTAGCAAATGAGAGTTGATTAGCCAATAGGTAATTACGAGTAACCAACAGGTAATCTTGATAACCACAAGGTGCTTTCGGATGGACCTTCACCAGATTATTGACAAGTTCACGCAACTGTTGTAGTAGTGTAGTTGATTGCATCAAAACAAGCCATGCAAAGAATTTACAAATCTCATTAGTACAGCTGTCATACATAAGGAGTTAAATTTATCGACATATATTTCACTCAAAACAAAGCAATCATTACAATATTTCTGTTAACACTTCCCCAGCAAACATTACACTATTACAAATACTACTACTGATAATACAATACTACTTAAATGTATCCCCATTCAACAACCAACCAACCAGTCAACATTCATTATCAATAATACTAACTGACTGAAACCACTTACATTCTTGTTCAGTTCAGCAGCTTTGTCATATGGATTTTGAAATTTCAACAACTCAACATCTTTACGATCTTCATCTCCAGGAGCAGAGGGACAAAATAAATAACTCATATCACAATCTGCTTCACTATAGCATCCACCTATCTGTTCCGCTAATGACGATGATGATGGAGTTGATGTTGCTATTCCTGCTACACCTACTGTTGTTGTTACCACCGTCGTCACTCCTACTTCGGAGACTGATGACACGACATTCACATCATTCGATCCATCCATATTCAATGTCACAACTGACACAGCAGTTCCACACATCTCTGGTTTCCCATCCACTTCCATTTTGTTGCTGTTATCATTGTCAGTAGTGGTGGTAGTAGTAGTAGTAGTATTAGTAGGAGTAGGAGTATGAGTATGAGTGGTAGTAGTAGCAGTAGTATTAGTAGAAGAAGAAGTGGTGGTAGACGATGAAACAGAATGTCCTCCTTCCATTTCAGAAACACAAGTCATATGCACATCAGTAGTATCTTTATCCGTCAGCACTGTAGACTGAGAGCTCCCGACAGACACCTTCTTCTCTTCATTATCCATGCGACTGTCACTTTGAGAAGAAGCAGTCACAGATGAACAACCATGTGTATCTTCCATCACATCCATGTTTGCAACAGCATTTGAAGACAACGACACATTAGAAGATTCAGTTGACGAACCAGCATGAACAGTTGTTACAGGTGAATTATTTGCATTTACTGTCCCAATTCCACCACCACTACGACTCTGTTGACTGATATTCTCATGATTTGTCACAGTATCCGAACGAGAACGAAGTTTACGCTTCTTAATCGGAGTAGCGTCATCCGCTAAATAGAGAAAAAATAGTGTCATCAACGTATATCAATTACATTCTACAAAACTGATAGAAAACATCACCACAATCTCACTGACTTTATGATCACTATTCACAGATGAGTTTTATACTCCAGAATGCTTCCATAAACGATGTACGACTTCCTAACATAGAATCGAAGCTGTTACCAAGCTTCCCATCAATCACTTGTTTCTTTCCAATAAACACCAAAATGAAATGTTCAAGAAAAATAAAGTCTTACTCACTTTCGGTTTTATGTGAGCTACCTTTCTGTAGTATTTCACCACTTCAATTACATTATTTTTACCTTGGCAATTTATTCTCACAATATTCTTGTGTCATTATGTGTGATGATGATGACGATGCATTTTCTAATGCCCTATAGTACCAAAGGATTGGCTGACCAACTGAATGAGTTATACATTTTTCACATATTCACATAATCAAATAGAAATTAAACCCTTTGGCAACAGACCAATGTGCATGTATTAAACTCGAGATTATTACAAAATTGAACCATTCATCCATCCATCTATCCATCCATTACACTACAAACAACAATCAATCGACACGACCATTGTTGCTACCTTGAAGTGGTGGTCGCGCTCGCCTATCGTGATGAAGCAACCGAGCTATACTAGCTGGAACAATCGTTCCTTAAGGACCTTCCATGTCAGATAGGTTGGTTGAAGAGTGGCAAGACTAAAGGCAACAAACCCAAGGTCTGAAGGCGAACGCGTACTGCTGAATGTACAGAGGTGTGACAGCAGTGAGCTGTTTCCTTCAGACAACCAGCACAACAGCGATGCTGCCTTCCCACAAAGAGGGGTGGGGTTAGAAAAGGTCGACCTCCAGAACAACCCTTCCACGGTGTGGGCAACCGGGAAGTGATAACCGCCCTCATACCTCCAACAGCACTCAAGACCACTGTATTCATAATCAACCTCAGTCTTCACTTCCTATTATTCCTCTTACATCGAGTTTCACCTTTAAACTTCCATTTTCGGCTTCCCCCTCAAGTGTCACCATAGCCAACGATTCTAGTGCTCAAAACATTATCCCAGGTCTACTGAAACCTCGCTCCAAACTACATATTGGAGCCTTCAAAGTACGCACCCTATGCCAAATCGGTTAGCAGGCTTCCTTGGCTAAAACCCTAGAATCTCGTACAATTGATGTACGCTGTGTCTCTGAAACAAGCATACAGGATCCCAGTGTGGTCATTCACTTGACCTCACCTCGGCAAAACGGAGAGCCAACGAGATACACCTTCCGTGTATCTGGTGACCCGATGGCCAGCTCTCGTGGACTGGCAGGAGTAGGCATAGCACTAAGCATGATGGCGAAACAAGCACTGTTAGAGTGGATCCTCGTTAACAGTCGTTTATGTGCTGTTCGGCTAAACGGCTCCGTAAGAACTCAGAAGGATAGGGACACACGTCGTTGCCTTTTGGTCGTTTCTGCCTACGCTCCTACCGACTGCAGCCCAGATGAAATGAAAGATGAATTTTACAGAAAGCTATCTGAACTTCTTCAGAAAGCTAAACGTTCAGACATAGTACTCGTAGCAGGTGAATTTAATGCCCAGATAGGTAGTTTAAACCAAACAGAAAAGCATTTAGGTGGGTATTTTAGTATTCCGGCACAACGAACAGACAATGGTGATCGTCTGCTGCAACTGTGCTCAGACAATCGTTTATTTTTAGCAAACACAAATTTTAAGCATAAGGAGAGACATCGTCTAACATGGCGACCCCCTACACCAAACCAACGATAAACTCAAATAGACCATATAGCCATCAGTCATACTTAGAGAGGGTCGGTTGAAGATTGTCGCTCATTCTGGAGTACCTGCTTGGACTCCGAACACGCCCTAATACGGGCACGCATCCATTTGCGCCTCACTGGACGCAAAAAAGCCACAGTAAAAAGACCCATTAGAACTGAGTTGAGTAACGAGAAAACCAAAAGTAGGTTCCAAGAACAACTGAGGTCACGATTAGGTAGTTCTGAAAACGAGGTTGACCCAGTTGTTGCTTGGAAAGCCATACAAACAGCTGTGGAAACAGCAGTGACATCTATCAGTGATTTAAACCACAGGGTTACAAAGAACCAATGGATTTCTTCAAAGTCTATCACACTGATGGATTCTCGTAAACTCGTCCCATCAGGTTCCGAACATGATGAAGAGCGACAACAAATCAGATCTACGTTAACCAAAAGTATAAGAAACGACCGTGAGCAGTGGTGGACAATGAAAGCAAAAGAGATGGAAAAGGCGGCGACTATAGGGAACACAAGACAGCTCTACAGACTAATAAAAGAAACTGGAATTAATAAGTCAAGTGTAAGTCACACTATTTCGGAAAAAGACGACACTCTCATCTGCTCCCAGTCCAGACGTTTAGAACGATGAGTGAAACATTTCAGAGAACAGTTCAGCTGACCTTCAGCTACTCTACAACTACCCTCCATTCCCAGACAGTGTGAATGGAACATTGAAGTAGGTCCCCCAACTCTTGCTGAAATTCAAAAGGCTATAGCTAATATGAAACGAGGAAGGGCAGCTGGTCCAGATGGATTGACTCCAGAGGTCTTTAAGGATGGTGGTCCAATTTTAGCAATTAGGTTGACTAATATTTTAGCTAAGATCTGGCAATTAGACGTTATTCCATCTGACTGGTCACAATCACTTATCGTCCCAATATATAAGAAAGGGTCAAAATCATCCTGTGACAACCATAGAGGGATTAGTTTAACTAATATAATATCTAAAATACTAGCCTCGATAATTATCAGACGCTTAACTAAGACTCGTGAACTGCAAACACGAGAGAATCAAGCTGGCTTCAGACCTGGTCGTGGCTGCATCGACCACATATTCAGCATTCGTCAGGTTCTAGAACACAGACATACTTATCGTCATCCGACAATGGTGGTCTCTTTCGACTTGAAAGCAGCATTTGAATCTGTAGACCGCGAGATTCTGTGGCAGCGTTTGTCGTTGAAAGGCGTACCTCAGAAATACATAAGCCTTGTGAAGGCTCTTTACTCGAACACTACTAGTCGAGTCAGAGCTTATGGCGAACTGTCATCTGCTTTTGCAACCTCAAGTGGCGTCCTTCAAGGCCGTCCACTTTCTCCATTTTTGACAAACTTCATCATACACCTATTGATGGAAATAACATTCTCATCTACTGAATTCTCGGGTATTGATCTCCTTCCAGGAGGTCCACTTATCGACTTAGAATACGCAAATGATATAGTCCTGTTTGGTGAGGACACTGATAAAATGCAGAGTCTTTTGGTAGCACTGAGCAACAATGCCAGGATTTTTGGGATGCGTTGCTCCCCCACTAAATGCAAGATGTTGCTTCAGGACTGGTCTGCGTTAACACCTGAACTAAGGATAGGAAGTGAAGCAGTCGAACGTGTTGACAACTTCACTTAACTTGGAAGTCTGATCAGCCCTAATGGGTTAGTGTCTGACAAAATCTCAGCACGGATTCGAAAAGCTCGCTTGGCTTTTGCCAACTTGCGTCACCTATGACAAAGTCGAGATATCCGTCTATCAATAAAAGGACGAGTATACTGCGCGGCAGTCCATTCTGTTTTAATTTACGGCAGCGAAACGTGATCATTAAGAGTAGAAGACACTCGTAAGCTACTAGTATTTGACCACAGATGCCTTAGAAATATCGCTGGCGTCTGCTGGGATCACCGGGTAAGTAATAGTGAGGTTAGACGCAGGGTATTAGGGAATGATGGTAAGTCAGTTGATGAGGTTGTGAATCTTCATCGACTGAGATGGTTGGGCCACGTGTTACGTATGCCCAAACACCGATTACCACGAAGTGCAATGCTAACCGGTGTTCGGGATGGTTGGAAGAAAGTTAGGGGTGGCCAAACCAAAACGTGGCATCAGTGCTTGAAGTCACTAACTTGTAGTCTGAGCCATGTTGGTAGATGCAGACTACTTGGTTGGGGTCCGCGTGACTATCTTAACCAATGGTTGGAGACTCTTAGTGACATGGCTCAGAATCGATCACAGTGGCGTCGGTGTATACACTCTCTGTCTTCTCTTAAACTAAGAGATTAAAATCGCTTTATATCTTTCTTTCTATGAACTAATTCTTTCTTCCTGTACTATATCTCTATATGCAATCTTTCTTTTATATATTACCACCACTGAATTAACTACTCCTATGTATCCGGTGTTCATCTTGTTGTGTTAATGAGGTATGGCAACTTGGACCGATACATATATGTGCCTGGTCCTACGGTGTAGCTGACTGACTGACTGACTGACTGACTGACTGACTGAATCAACACCAATAAAAGCAAAACTATGAATATAATCTAGTTACTTGACGATCACTTCTTTGCTGTCGCGTTTCACCCACTTAATACAGGGTAATTCATAAGTCCCAAACTTTATAGTACTAATGACACATACACAAATCTTCCACCACACTCCTCTTTCTACCTCATCAAATCAACACCAATTTCTTCTACAATTCGTCACAAACTGTTTCCTGTCAGTAAACAGGAATCGGAATCAAAACATTACAAACACTGAACTAACAAAATGCTTACTGTGACGTTCCTTCTCTTCTTTTTCACGTTGAGCAGCTGTATGTGAACGTAATGTACGCCCACTACGATGTCGATGAGTATCCTACAACATCAATACATCAAGAACGAAATAATCAGACAAATTGAGACAGATTCATACTAAATGTAACAAATCAAAGTGGAATTTCACCTTCAATAGAGTTCATCACCGAATGAAGGGGGCAGAGAGAGTTCAGTCAACCACAAAATATACAACAGGTTCATTCCATTAACAGTCAAAATCAACACAGGACACGAACAATGATAACAGTTATCAACACATCAACACAACATTCAAACCACTACAGTCTGTCTGAATTTATCACACATGCATTAAAAATTTAACTTTTGATGAAGTCGGAAATCTTCCATACAACTCAACAGTTCATCCTAAGCAACAACAATATCAATATATTGTTGACCAATGCTGGACTATGAAAATAAAGGACGCAATCATACGATCTGCGTGATGACTGTTCGCCGCATCTTATCATTAATGTAACCCTCATCCCGCACCGAATCACATCAATTCATCTCAGCTTTTTAGAAAACACACCAGCATTATGCCTCAGATTCATAGTCAAAACCTACCAAAAACCAACTAAAACACTTACACATTTAGAATGGATAAATTTCTCCCGAAAGTTATTCTGATCAAATACCATCATCTACTTTCTCATCAATAGCTACATCGAATCACACTTCAGTACGTTCAGTCACAATTACAACATTCAAGTGACTAATACAACTACGTACATCAACAAACATACAAAAACACGTAAACTCACTTTCGACACTTCTCGATTACCATTATTCGTATTATTACTATTATTATTACTTCGATTGTGCGTGTGGTTGTTGTTGTTGTTATTATTATTACTATTATTATTGCCACTCTTTCCATGACACTCACTCGTCTCCAGCGTATTATCCATCTTCACCCGATTAGCATTACTTGCATTACTTGCATTACTACGATTGCTATTCATCTCAACAGTGTTAACACCACTCGTAATATTCACACTAGTGTTCATCCCAGCACTAGTGATACATGTTGATGGGGGAGTACAAGATATGGACAACTCTGTACTCGATTCGTCATGGTGTACATTCGTTGCAACAACATGATCACAAGACTTAGATAACTTCTCATGGTAGCTAGAATATTGATCGTGCACAGTTTCGGTAGTGCCGGTAGCAGTAATGGTGGTAGTAGTACTACTGCCGCTGTTACCGTCGCCGATATTCTCCACGCTTGAACATGAAACTTTGTCAGGAACTGGAGCATTCAATGAAACGACACTCGTCGAAACCAGAGAAGTGACAGTGACTCCAACCTCCTTACCATCACTTTTGTTATTCACAGTCATCAAACCATCATCAGATACACGAGGTTTCACGTCGCATTTATCATTCATATTTGACTCATTAGTCCAATTATTCTCCACATTATTAATAGCATGAATTGCCAATCCACCACCAGTTGCTCCAACTGACATGCACGACGACGTCATTGATGATGACTCATCTCCAGAAGTACCCGAAGCAAATTTTATGCGTAAAGGAGGAACCTTCTGTGCCGAGATTTCTTCGCCTCCTGATGACTCTGAATGGCATGATGTAGACACCTGTCACAGAGAATTAACAGAAAAGAAAAAGCCCGTAGACACACGTGAATACAAACAACAAAATAATCATCATACTTCAAAATTCAGTAGGAAACTGTCTAAACTATAGAACGTGGCCCGACCGTTGTTGCTACCTTGAAGTGGTGGTCGCGCTCGCCTATCGTGATGAAGCAACCGAGCTATACTGGCTGGAACAATCGTTCCTCAAGGTCCTACCATGTCAGACAGGTCGGTTGAAGAGTGGTAAGACTAAAGGCAACAAACCCAAGGTCCGAAGGTAAAGTCGTACTGCTCACTGTACAGAGGTGTGTCATCAGTAAGGTGTTTCCTCCAGACAACCAGCACAACAGCGATGCTGCCTTCCCACAAGGATGAGTGGGGTTAGAAAAGGTCGACCCTAAAAACGCACACCTCACCTTATCCCACGGATATCCGTCTCCGGTGGTAAGGTCTCAACAAGTACGGAGCTAACACAAAAATTACCCATAAAAACGTCGTGTGTGGCCGACCTCAAGCAGTTGTCCCTTGGGCACTGCGGTCACGCTCTCAGGTCACTGAGACCACCTCTAATCCAATTTCCTTTTCAGCTACCTCCAGAACAAACCTTCCACGGTGTGGGCAACCGGGAAGTGATAACCGCCCTCATACCTCTAACAGCACTGATTGACTGACTGATATAACATGACGAAATGGAAGCGAATTCCTTTGTAGGACTAACATCTATACATCAGCTCATTCGCCATGTACTTGATTATGAGACACACTCTTAGAGTGACGGCCAATGTACTACCCAATAGCCCAAACCCAAATAGGTGGAGCACGGTTTGAAACTGTCATTTAGTGGCTGAAAGTCGAACACCTCAATCACTACACCAACGTTCCGAATCTGCAGGACCACAAAATACAAATACACACAATCACATAACAAATTCTCTACAAAACAAACAACGATCACAAAATATATTTACCAACTCAGACAATCAATTTAAAGACATAAACTCCTTTCCCTTACATTCATTCTAGTCAATATTGTAAAAATGCTACATTTAGAACCCCATTAAAATACCTAACACACACATATATACAACTCTATCATGGTAGGAAAGTATAATCATTTTCCCGACAACGACGGTAAACATGAGCTGTCACATATTCTTATCAACCTTATCACATTCCCACTCATTCATTAACACTTAGTGGTAACACTAGTCAGAACTTGAAATAGTATGTTTATTGTGACATGAGGTGTCCGATAGTTGATACTGATACACAAACTTTTCGTATACCAGCTCAACCGGTCAGTCAGCTGCAACATAGGACCAGGCACATATATGCAAGTTGCCACACCTCATTAACACAATAAAATGGTCATCAAATCCATAGGAGTAGTTACTTCAATGTTATGTATATATATATATATATATATATATATATATATATATATATCCTGATCGAAGCTGCTACCTTGACGCGGTGGTCGGGCTTGCCTATCGTGATGACCCAACCGAGCTATATTGGCTGGAACATATGTTCCTGCAGGTTCTACCATGCCAGGCAGGTCGATTGGAGAACGGTAAGACTAAAAGCAGCAACTCAAGGTCTGAGGGCAAAGTCGTACTGCTGACTGTACAGAGGTGTGACAGCAGTAAGGTGTTTCCCTCGGACAACCAGCATGACAGCGATGCTGCCTTCCCACAAAGAGGGGTGGGGTTAGAAAAGGTCGACCCTAAAAATGCACACCTCACCTTACCTCACGGATTTCCGTCTCCGGCGGTAAGGCCCCTTGAAGAACGGAGCTAACACGTCAAAAACCTTCCACAAAAAGGCCGTGCGCGACCGGCCTCAAGCAGTTGTCCCTTGGGCTCTGCGGTCACGCTCCCAGGTCGTCAAGACCAACACTAATCCAATTTCCTTTTCAGGTTCATCAAGAAATACCCTTCCACGGTGTGGGCAGCCGGGAAGTGACATCAGCCCTCATACCCGTAACAGCACAAGAGACCAAGGTGGTCACATTCAAATCCTTCCTACACCCCCTAATACCTCTCTTATCCTCCCGACTAACCCTCCTCACGTCTCATTATCACCTCGCACCGCTAGGGCAAACGATTCGAGTACGTGGAACGCCATTCCTGGTCTCCTGAAACCACGCTCTAAACTACACGTTGGAGCTTTTAACGTACGAACACTTTGCCAAATAGGACAGCAGGCTTCCTTAGCTAAAACTTTAGAATCTCGCGCCATCGATGTGTGCTGCGTCTCCGAAACGCGCATACAGGATCCAAGTAGCGTCATTCATTTGACCTCACCATGCCAAAATAAAGAACCGACTCGATTTACGCTTCGTGTATCTGGAAGCCCTGATTCTGCTTCCCGAGGCCTCGCCGGCGTAGGTATAGCATTGAGTCCTAGGGCAGAACTAGCTCTCTTAGAGTGGATCCCAGTAAACAGTCGTTTGTGCGCTGTCCGACTGAACGGAACAGTAAGAATCCGGAAAGATAGGGACACTCGTCGTTGCCTCTTCGTCGTCTCTGCCTATTCTCCCACTGACTGCAGCTCAGATGATGTAAAAGATGAGTTTTACAGAAAGCTTTCGGACCTTCTCCGAAAAGCTAAGCGCTCGGATGTAGTAATAGTTGCCGGTGACTTTAATGCTCAAGTAGGTAAACTAAGCGATAAGGAAAGACACCTAGGTGGATCCTATGGTGTCGTGGCTCAGAGAACAGATAATGGCGACCGTCTGTTGCAGCTATGCTCAGATAACCGCCTGTTCCTTGCAAATACTAACTTTAAGCATAAGGAAAAACATCTTTTAACATGGCGACCCCCTAATTCGTCCCAACGTTGGACCCAAATAGATCACATCGCTATCAGCCACCGATGGAGGGGCTCGATAGAAGACTGTCGCTCATTCTGGAGCACATGCCTAGATTCAGATCATGCTCTAGTGCGAGCGCGTATTTGCTTGCGTCTTACTGGACGTAGGAAAGATCCTGCAAGGAAACCTCTTAGGGCTCCACTTAATGATAGTCAAGCTAAGAATATATTTCAGGAACAACTAGGAAAACAGTTAGGCAGCCATGTATGTGATGCCCACCCCGAGGCAGCATGGAACGATATCCGAAAAGCTGTGGGAACAGCAGTGATATCTGCTAGTAAGGTAAACCGTAAAGTTAGGGAGCAACACTGGATCTCAGCAGCATCTATCGCACTGATAGATGCTCGAAAACTCATTCCACCTGGCTCTGAACATAATGAAGAGCGGAGTCAGCTTAAGCGCAAGCTGACAAGAAGTCTACGCAATGATCGCGAACAGTGGTGGGTAGCGAAAGCAAGAGAGATGGAAAAGGCAGCGGCAATAGGTAATAGCAGACAATTGTTTAGACTCGTTAAGGAAACCGGAATTAGGAACCCGACCGTTAGCGAAACAATCTCAGAGAAAGATGGACATATTATTCATTCTCAATCCAGGAGATTGGATCGATGGGCAGAACACTTTAGGGATCAGTTCAACTGGCCTTCAGCCACACTTCGGTTTCCCACGATCTCTAGTCAACCTGAATGGCAAGTTAATGTAAGTCCTCCGTCCCTTTACGAAGTTGAAAAAGCCATAGGAAATCTGAAACGAGGGAGAGCAGCAGGCCCTGACAGGTTTACTCCTGAGATTTTTAAGGATGGTGGTCCAGTATTAGCAATGAGATTAACTGAGGTCTTGGGTAGAATTTGGGAACTGGACGTAATCCCATCTGACTGGTCTCAATCACTGATTGTGCCAGTCTATAAGAAAGGACAAAAGTCCTCTTGTGACAATCACAGAGGAATCAGTTTGATATTAGCCTCAATAATACTTCGACGCCTAACTAAAGCTCGTGAAGAGCAGACTAGAGAAAACCAGGCTGGTTTTCGACCTGGACGTGATTGTATAGACTAGATACTCACACTACGTCAGGTTCTAGAACACAGACACACATTCAGACGCCCCACAATGGTAGTATTTCTCGACCTTAAGGCGGCATTCGACTCCGTTGATCGTGAGGTTCTATGGCAGTGTTTGTCACTGAAAGGAGTACCAAAGAAGTACATTAACCTTATAAAGGCTCTCTACTCGAACACAACTGGTAGAGTGAGAGCTTATGGCGAACTGTCATCAGAATTGATTACCTCAAGTGGTGTTCGTCAGGGCTGTCCACTCTCTCCATTCTTGTTCAACTTTGTCATTGACGTACTTTTAGAGATAACACTCTCCTCATCTAAATTTACAGGGGTTGAACTTCTACCAGGAGGTTCACTTGTTGACTTAGAATATGCAGATGACATAGTTTTATTTGGTGAAGACGCTGACAAAATGCAGAGTCTTCTGACCACTCTAAGCAACAATGCAAGCATGTTCGGGATGCGATTCTCTCCCTCGAAATGCAAAATGTTGCTTCAGGATTGGGTTACATCGACACCCGAACTAGTGATAGGGAGTGAAGTAGTTGAGTGTGTCGACCGCTTCACTTATCTTGGAAGTCTCATCAGCCCTTGTGGTTTGGTGTGTGACGAAATCTCAGCACGGATACAGAAGGCTCGACTAGCTTTTGCCAACTTGCGTCATTTATGGCGTAGGCGAGATATCCGTCTATCAACCAAAAGACGTGTTTACTGCGCAGCAGTTCGTTCCGTCCTACTTTATGGCAGTGAAACATGGCCGGTAAGAGTAGAGGATATCCGTAGGTTACAAGTATTTGATCAAAGGTGTCTTCGAAATATTGCTCGTATATCCTGGGACCATCGAGTAAGTAACACAGTTGTTAGGAAACGGGTACTAGGTAAGGATGGCAAATCAATTGATGACGTAGTGAAACTTCATCAGTTGAGATGGCTGGGACACGTGTTACGTATGCCCAACGACCGACTGCCTCGACGTGCTATGTTCAGTGGTATAGGAGTAGGTTGGAAGAAAGCTAGGGGCGGCCAAACCAAAACATGGCACAAGTCCATGAAGTCACTGACAAGTGAACTGAGTCATGTTGGTAGGTGTAGACTACCTGGTTGGGGACCGCGAGATGACAGCAACCGATGGTTAGAGACCCTGAATGACATGGCTCAAAATCGTTTGCAATGGCGCAGGTGCATCTACTCTTTGTGTTCTCCCAAACTCTAATCTTCTGAATTCTTCATGTCCCTTTTTTCCTCTTTCCAAATTTCTTTCACTGGATTATACTCTTTAAATAACATCTTCAAACCCTAATCTTTCCGATTACTGCTTATACTTTCACTACCTCTATCACTACGGGATTTGAATAGACAACTGTATCTATGAGCTAATGTGGTATGGTAACTCGAACTGATGTACGTACGTACGAAGTTCTACGTTGTTACTGACTGACTGAGTTATATAAATACTCCAGTGAAAACACTGACACTGAAAAAGGAAGTTTATTGACCACACCGAATCGACCGTGGGTGTACACATTCATACATAAACATATTTATTCCAATATTTGAGATCACGAGTCAATTGAAACTAGACCAGCATGGAAAACCTGGAAGCACTGGACGGCCGTTTCGTCTTGTTGTGAGACTCCTCAGCATATATTTATTCCTCACAAAATTAAGACACCACTAGAGTATATCACATCTCTTAGCAATAAAAGCCGTTTCCTGCTTAATCAAATGTACTTATCATTTGGCCGATTTCTGATTGACTCAATTTACCAGTGTTATTGTTAGTATTGAGGTTATTCGCCCTTTGATACATCACTTCACAATACCCCTCTTACAAAAATTCTAGAAGCATCCCAATAATAGTAATCATACGAAGAATCAGGACAAAAACAGTAACCCATGGTGACAATGATGAATATACTGTCGAAAATAGTCCTTAGATAAATACCCCCACTGCTCATCATCTTACAATTAGAGTACTGGGCAATAACCACAACAGTAGAATGTGCGATAAAGGGAAATATTCATGTGTAGATACACGTCCAACTGATCGAAACAACCAATAGACACAGAATGCAGTCACAGAGGTTTCACTTCCTGTCAAAAGCTTCATCTCCACATATAACGAGCGATATTAATCACTTGTGTTTGCGCTAAATTACAGGATTAGCAAATTCCAGTTCATCAGCTCACAATTGCACACCGCGACACTTAGACTACTCAGACAGTACAACTCCAATATTCACAATACACAATCCAAAACAATCACTCATATTTAAGCAATCCTACAATTCGCAATCTAAATGGTTTATTAAAACCCAACAGGTGAAACAAAGACAATTAGAACAACTGAGTCGTTAATTAACCAAACATTGTGCAAAAACACATACTTATGTACATACATACAAAGCAACAATACATTTCCTGATCTAAGGCTTTCGTTCTCACTCACAGACACTACTACATACACTTCTGACAATTTACTATCTACAGAAAGAGCAGTCACGAGACAAACGGACAACGGATACTTGATATATAACAGAACGAGTGTTTTAGCATCTGCTATTCTATCCTCAAAACAACTAAGCTCAGTTACTGTTTTTAACTCACAATAACAAGATAGGGAGATGAGGGTACAAGTATGAACTATAAATTAATGGTTACAAAATTAAGATGGGATACAAGTCACCGGTCAAAAAGTACATAATCATGAGCTCGGCTTCGTGATTCACACTATCGCTGTGTGTTTGACTGCTAGCATTACCACTTATCCGCTTTCAACATACCCGAAATTGGTTGAAAAGTGAATGTTTAAACCTAGAATAATAACCTGACCAACATCCAGGTTCACAAACTCGTAACTCAACAATGTCAAAAATCCGAAAACGGATTCTCACATAACCAATGTCAGTCATTGTACGCATGTCAATAAGAAAGAAGTTACTCAATTACAAACAACGGAACTGACAAACAGAACACACTAAATCGGTCAAACATATATATATATATATATATATATATATATATATATATATATATATATATATATATATATATATATATATATACTTTAACGACAGAGCTCATACATTAGACAGAAAAACAAAGTAACAAACTGGAAACCGTGATTAAGCAGTCAGGAGAACAGCCAAATTAACACACACACACATTCACATGTCAATCAATAACTAATACCACAACAGAAGATGAAATAAGTTATCAGCAATCGTTCTGAATGAACTATTGAGAGATCAGTCTTTAATAAGTAGTTCACTAGTCACCAACATCCCACCATTCAAATCACTTCATTACCACGAAATTACAACTACCACATGTTCATATTTCGACATCAATTATTAAACAGTGAAGTTAAACTATTTCTTTACCAGACAAATACAACATTCAACAACAAATCTATGACCAAATATTCACGCCCATTGTCATAGAAATCTCAAGCATAAAACTCTGACTAACATGACATCACTATTAAATAAATAAATAAATAAATAAATAAGATAATGTCTACATTTGACTACCCTGCACATACACACACACATCTAGCTGTTTTATATCGACCTACAATCCACAAAATTTAATCAGCAAATCCACCCAACACAGTATTAATCAGCTGGTTAGTAGATTGTACAAAATAAGCACTAAAGAACAGTTACAATTATTGTCATAATAATTGACTTACATGATTCAATTCTTCATCACCTGATACGGTGATTGGCTCACTTTTTATCGTCATCGATGTACCCATATTGGAGTTATGCTCATTACTGACATTATCGCTACTATTATTATTATTATTATTGTTATCAATATCCATTTGAAAATTCATGTTCTTGTTATCGTTGTCACTATCATTAATGACAGTGATATGAGATGCTTCAGTTGTTGTACAAATAATTCCACTTGATGAAGGAACAAGATTTGCATCACAATTCGAAAGGGATAAATCAATCTGTTGTTGTTGATGTTCCATCAAAGTATATTGACCGGCTTCTTTTGCAAAACGAAGCCGAAGTGGAGGCCCACCAATACTAGCACAGTTGTTGTTACTAGTTGTGTAATTGCTACTATTATTGGGAGCAGTAGTTGTAGTAAGAGCACTATTGATTGTACCAGTCAATGTCGTCAATGTATTATCGTTATTACTATCCAAAGTGGTATTTCCACACTCCACAGTTGTTGACAAATTGGAAGAAGACAGTTGGCGTGTGTGCTTTGAAAGTGAATCAATACTACCAAGACTGATATTACTATTTGGACTAGTATTCGTATTTGTATTGACAGAAGTAGTAGTAGTGGTGGTGGTGGTAATAGTAGTAGTAGTAGAAGAAGAAGAAATGGTAGAATTGGAAGAAGTTGACTTATTCAAATTGGCTGGACCACCAACACTAACACCACAACCAGAATGAACTCCAATATGTCCTGTCGCCTGTGTATTGGTATTATTACTATTATTAACACCAGACGCAGAATGAAGTAGTGAGTTCCCAGAATTGTTCACCGTCCCATCATTCTCATCATCTTCAAACGCGTAGGGATCTTTCTTCACTAGATGGAGACAAACATGAGCACGTACATAAAGACAGAGATCACAATTAGCAGTTTAACTATCTCAACAAACAACTTGTATGTTACTATTATTATTGGTAGTATTATTTATGTACTACTGTCATGCACAAACACATATATATGTCCCACCTTTTGTCTCTTCTAGTAAGTAAGTGATCACACACTCGATCAGTGTTATAGTGAAAATATTTTCAATGTGGAAACCACAAAAATAGCAATAACAACAATTATGATCGTATTTTTCCAAGTAACTTCACATTTGACTTGTCATGAAAAAAGTACTCCATAGGATGA
This sequence comes from Schistosoma guineensis, assembly GCA_944470375.2. Taxonomy (NCBI): domain Eukaryota; kingdom Metazoa; phylum Platyhelminthes; class Trematoda; order Strigeidida; family Schistosomatidae; genus Schistosoma; species Schistosoma guineensis. Next base: position 45,526,254 of record OX103892.1, on the reverse strand, counting down.
ACAATATGGTCATTTACACGCTCACACCAACGTTACTACTACAGTAGACATATGCAAAAACACTGAAACTATTTAAAAACTAATGCGAAGACTCTTACGTGCTTATTTATTGGCATAAAAATTGTTTGTATGCAACTGCTGGTAGTGAGTGTTTACCTTCATCGTCCCCTCCCTCTCCTCACCATCGTCTCTACGTAAGCGCATACCTGCATGCGCAAGTGCATCACAAGTATGTACACTTGACTGTTACTACAATAAAAGCGAAAGAAACTTTCTAAACCCCTGACCGACAGATGAGTTAGTGTACCTATGACTGCTAAACACAACACACAACCCATACCAGATAGAAATATACTATTACTTACTACTACTACTACTACTACTACTACTACTACTACTACTACTACTACTACTACTACTACTACTACTACTACTACTACTACTACTACTACTACTACTACTATTACCATTACGAACGATAAGTCGACTGCAACAGACATATACAGATATACAAGCAAATACAACAACACAAACACCAAATAGCCAACCCATGCTTCGTACCTACTACAAACAATGACAGACAAGCATAAACACATGGTAACAAATGACAACTTCATCTAGTCACCCATTTGTACAAACATCTAGACTAGTTGGCTGCTTGTTTATGCACGCGCACACATGCGCGTTTCACAGACAAGAGATTAATGAAGGCAAATGCCACTACTGATGCTAACTTAGCATTTGTTAACAGTAAACACTAATGTTCAAATGACATACAAACATGGGGAAATATATACACAAAACATCTCGTGATCCTCATTGGTTGCTTACATACCACACGAAATATGACATTAATGCAAATGAAAACATTGAACTTAAGTCAGCTGAACAAATTAAGACATTAAATAATAAAGGTTGATTCAGCGAAGAGTTCTCTTTTCGGCGAATTCATTTTTCAAAGCTGTACAGTCGCATATATATATATACTTATTTTTCAAGATGATAATAATGACAATAATAGTGATAATAAACTTTTGTTAAATATAATAGCAGTGAGATAGAATAAACAAAGGTATTTAAAAAAATTTAATACTGGAAACCAATAGTTTTACTGTTAAGGGTTTAAATATTCATCATATAGATAGATAGGAAAATTATCATTGGGAAAGAATGGCTTAGTGTGATAAGATCAGATGTAATCAGGAGGATCATAGAAGCAGGAAATACTTATCAAAACATGGGTATCCTTCTATATTTATTGACGAGAACATAAAACCTAAACCACCTAAAACATAAATAACATTAGTCGAAAAGAAAACACCACATGAACATCGATTTTAAGGGTGATAAAACTACAAACGTCCTAAAGAAGAGAATTTCTGAGTCTTTAAAAAGAGCGTTATTCGCAGCAACATTGCGAATCGTGTTCTCCAGCCGATCGTTGTCCATCAATAATCTTAAAGATAAATTATCTCATCTGATGTGCATTTACCAATTCACTTACTCGTGTGGAGCCAGGTATATAGGTCGTTCGATGAGTACTTTATACAAAAGAATTCAAGAACATTCCCCAGCGTGGCTAAGAAGAGGAAGAAACGGCTCAATAATCGAAAACCTTGTGAACACAGGTCATTCAATCAAGACAGACTCTGTGTTAAAAGTCATCTACAAGATAAGTAGAAGGCTGCCAAAAGCAGTTATATTGCATCTTCTTAAAATTGCCGAAGCAATAGTCATACATCTGAGCAAACCAGAATTGTATCCAAAGTAGATTGGTACAACTTCTTCCTCTACATGGTCTTAATATGTCTCATTTTTTCTCTTCTCCATACTTTCCTTCCTTTACAACTATCTGCTTCCCCTTCCATCTTTTCCATGAACCTTCTACCCCCGACTGGTTTATTTCTGCTTCTATGATCCTTCTGATTACATTTGATCTTATCACACTAAGCCATCCTTTCCCAATGATAATTTTCCTATCTATCTTTATGATGAATATTTAAACCCTTAACAATAAAATTATTGGTTTCAGGTATTAAACGTTTTTAAATACCTTTGTTTATTCTATCTCACTGCTATTATATTTAACAAAAGTTTATTATCACTATTATTGTCATTATTATCATCTTGAAAAATAAGTATATATATATATGCGACTGTACAGCTTTGAAAAATGAATTCGCCGAAAAGAGAACCCTTCTCTGAATCAACCTTTATTATTTAATGTCTCAATGAATGTATTCCGTTCACTAAAAAATAAAGATAAGCAATATTCCAAAAATGTAGAACAAGCATTAATTTCAGCTGACTGCTGGGTAACGTTAACTAGACAAATACGTAAGAGATGACATAGGTCAAATCTGACACCATGACAATCCGATTGTGTGATAAGAAGCCACTAGCCGATGGACTTTTGATTCATATAGTAGACCTGCCGGCTACGAAACATCCCTTTCATCTCAACAAACTAGTATAGATGCATTCATCTCTCGTTTTCCACGAAATCTTGACTCTTAGCATCAATTCATACTCGACATTTTACTATCTTATTCTTTCTTTTGAAGCATTCTCCCTACCTTGAGCTTTTATCACCACAGACATATAATTCCCGCAATAAACATGTCTATCACATTCCACTATGCTAACAACTAGTAAGATATACACGGCAATCACATAAGTCCCCACCTACCTTTCACAAAACTCAGCGGATAACAAATAGACAGTTTTTTAAGGTCATAATTAAGGGGAACCTAGTTACTTATCACTCATAATACATTCATTAGGCATTATCTGATAATGGTGATAGTCATAATCACAATCAAGTGAAAAATACACTGAACAGAGCTCATTTCGTTGTTTTTTTCCCAACACCAACATATTTGGAGCTACACATCACAAACCTCCATTTCATTAATCACTTCGAAAATTGGTGAGTGAAGCATAACATTTGATAATCAAGTGAGACACTTGCATCCATACAACGGATGAGCAAATCTATATATTCTCATGTACAATCTGAGCAGTCTGTCAGTTGATTTTGATAGCTACTGCAAAAATTCACTATATATAACACAGACAAGCATTGAGATCTGTGAATAATTACTGGAATAGTACACCATAATATTGCATAAAGTTTACAACAAAGGATAAGCCAAACAGTTTGTAATAAGAGGGGGATATGTAGAAGCATACATGCGTGAAAAAAAACACTCACATGACTTTGCTGAAGAGATGTGCACATCAGTTACGGATTTGGGTACAGACGACAATGATGGGCTAGATGTTGGATGGTTATGATGACCGGTAGATGATAAGCAATTCAAATCTAACTGCTGGTTAGTATTAATAGGACTAATATTATGGTGAGATGTATTGGTAGTTACACTCAAACCTGAATGCGAATGACCATCATCTTCTGAGTCTGAACAAACATTTGATGGACTTGCTATACTACTGTTATCTTTACCCCCACCACCATAATATTCAGTAGAACTGGATATTGTCGTACCAGAAAAAGAAGACATCAGATGTTTTGTACCGTGTGCATGTTGGCGAACTTTCGAATGTGATGATTTCCCAGAACCAGACGATGTTAACATGTGTGATTGGTTAGTTTCAGTATGCTGAAAATATAAACACAATAACAATAAAGTATATCCAGGAAACAGTAAAACTTGACCAATTAGTGAAGAGATTATATGTATATGGCGTATGAACTGACTCGAATGACTATTGGTTTAAGTTGTCAAATTTTACATCAGTGTAGGGACAGGAAGTTCAAAAAACGAAAAACAGAGTCGAAATAATAATATTAATAGTAGTGGAAACCAAATTATTATTATTTATTTGAACACATAAATATTGGTACAAGAGAGCGCCAATATATATGCGCCACACAAAACAATGGGAATTCGAAGAGAAGTAGAAAGAAAAAAAAAAAACTAAGGAACGCAAAAGAAAAAGAGAGTAATGACGAAGAGGTACAATCAGAAGAAATCTTTCAGGTAAAGGAGACACAACCACTTTTTATGAAGAAAGTAAAAGAAGGTTACAGCAGGATCGCCACTGGCTTCTATTCTGAGCCATATCTGATAACGTCTCTAGCCACTGTGTTGCACCATCTCTCGGACCCCAGCCAGGGAGTCGTGAAGGACCAACACAAGCCAGTCCTTTGCAGCTTTCTTTCATACCACGACACCATGTCATGCACTGACCACCTCTCCGCTTCTTCCAACCAGTCCCAGAGTCGGCAAATAATGCACGACGTGGAATTCTCTGGGACGACATTCGGAGAACATGTCCAAGCCACCGAAGTCGGTGTTTCAAGATGGTGACACCAATTGAGTTATCATCTCTGTGCCCGAACACACGATGCCGAACCTCTGCATTACTGACATGGTGTTGCCACTGAATGTCAGCAATCCTTCGGAGACAGCGATGATCAAACACAGAGAGTCGTCTAACGTCCTCAACTCGGAGAGGCCAGGTTTCACAAGCATAGAGCAAAACTGCTCTCACCGACGCGTTGTAGATCCGGCCTTTTACAGCCAGACTGACATCACGAAGGCGCCATAGATGGCCCAGATTGGCATAAGCCGCTCTGGCTTTCACTATTCGTGCATTGATCTCATCACTCACACCCCCACCAGCACTTATGCAGCTACCCAGATACACGAACTTCTCAACTACGTCTATCTGCTCACCATCCAGGGTGAGTACAGGATTGGGATCCTGCCAGTCTTGTAGAAGTACTTTGCACTTCGAAGGTGCAAAGCACATACCATACCTACGGACATTGATTGCCAACTGATTAAGTGCGGATTGCATGCCTTGGGCATTATCGCACAGTAAGACAATATCGTCCGCATACTCAAGGTCGAGAAGTCTTTCTCCAGGCAACAGATCCACACCACCATTACTTACATTCATCAGAGCTGTTTCCAGAATGTCATCGATGGCAAAGTTGAAGAGGAATGGTGAGATTGGGCAACCCTGCCTAACCCCACTGCTCGAATGGAACAATGGAGAGAGGTGGTTGTATGCCCTCACTCTGCCTGAGGTGTTTTTATACAGGGCTTTTAGGATGTTAATAAACTTCTCAGGCACACCCTTCTTCAATAGACAATCCCAGAGAACAGTTCTGTCCAACGAATCGAAGGCAGCCCTGATGTCAAGAAACACTACGATTGTTGGCCTTTGAAAAGTATGGCGGTGTTCTAACATTTGGCGGAGGGTGAAGATATGATCAATACATCCTCGACCAGAACGAAACCCAGCCTGCTCCTCGCGAGTCAATCTTTCTCGGGTTTTGAACAACCTACGAAGAATGACGGAAGCCAATAGCTTGGACGCAATCGGAAGTAAACTTATCCCCCGATAGTTGTTACAAGAACGACGTGAACCCTTTTTAAAGATAGGGACAACTATCGACTCACTCCATGACGTTGGTACACTCTCTAGATCCCAAACCTTTGTAAACAACGTCGTCAATTCCTTAGTCAAAAAGTCACCACCATCTTTAAAAAGAGCCGGAGGTAAGTTATCTGGGCCAGGTGATTTGTAACGCTTCAAGAGTTGGAGTTCCTTGTGGACTTCCTCCTCATTTGGTGGATCAGTCGTCACCGGCCATGGAGGGCAGGACAGTCTGACCGATGTTACCGGAGCAGCAGGCCAGTTGAACTGCCCTTCGAAAAATTCTGCCCATCGTCCAAGACGTCGATGGATGTTTGTGATTGGCATCCCATCATCCTCGCAGATTGTTTCACTCACACCAGACTTCTTGCTGCCAGTGGCTCGGATGAGTTGGAAGAGCTTCCGGTAGTTACCAGATGCAGCTGTTGCTTCCAGCTCATTAGCACGCATCGACCACCAGGCTTCTCGGTCCTTACGCAAGCTTTGCCCGATTTCCTTACGTAAAAACCTTCGTTTATGGTCAAACTCACGGTTACCCGGAGTAGACCGACGGGCTTCAATGAGTTGTAAGGAACCAGAAGAAACCCAGTGCTTAAAAGCGGGACGTTTCGCAAACCCACAACTGACTGTTCCCGCCATTTTCATGGCGTCATGCAATTGCAACCAATGCTCATCTATACTTTTCGGTGGAGTGGTAGCTAGCCTAGAGGCTAGCTCGGTTCGATACTTACTTGCAACAGAAGTTGCAACCAGCTTGCTAACATCAATCCGTTGATGGCGTTCACTTCGTTGTCCACTGAAAAGTAAGGCAAGATTGGCGCAGACCAAGGCATGGTCAGAGTCCAGATAGGTACTCCAAAAGGAGCGGCAGTCTTGTACACAACCACGCCAGCGGTAGCTGATCGCGATGTGATCAATCTGAGTCCAGGCTTGAGATGCAGAGGGAGGACGCCAGGTGGCACATCGGCGATGACTGTGCCGAAAGTTAGTGCTAGCCAGAAACAGGTTGTGGTCTGCGCAAAGTTGCAGTAGACGGTCCCCGTTATCTGACCTGCGACCAACGAGTCCCCATCGGCCACCTAAACGACTCTCTTCTGTGCCTAGACGCCCGACCTGAGCATTCAAGTCTCCGGCTAGTACTACAATATCTGTCGAACGCACTTTCTGGAGAAGAACTGATAACTGGTGGTAAAACTCATCCTTGATTGCATCCGGGCTGCAATCTGTCGGGGCATAGGCGGAGATGACGAAAAGACATCGTTTCTCACGCCGATTTCTTCTCACTTTGATGGAACTTTCTAATCTAACAGCACATAACCGACTGTTAATGGGGATCCAATCGACTAGTGCTGCCTCAGCTCTAGCGCTTAGTGCGACACCAACGCCAGCAAAACCAGACGAAGATGCCACAGGGTCCCCGGATAAGCGCACGTAAAACAAGCTTTTCGAAGCGACAGATGGAGATCGAATTTGTAGTACTTCGCCAGAGTCTTGAATACGGGTCTCGGATAGACAACACACGTCGATATTAAGACTTTCCAAAGACATAGCCAGCCCTATCTGTTGTCCGACCTGCATAAATGTGCGAACGTTGAAGGCAGCCAGCCCATGTGCACCATTGGTTTGGAATCCGGTTAAAGCGCCGGACATTCGCTTCTCGTCCTCTCATTTTCGTAAACAACACCCCCGCCACGAGAAGGCAATGAGTAGGACTTCCCTGGCAGAGGCTATATACGCGTGGCCGTGTGAGAGTATTTCGAGAGGGAGAGCGGAAAGCAACAAAACAGAAACTCAAGATTTAGATGAGAATAAGTCACAATAAACGAAGAGGAAGACAAGCAAATCACCAAAAGCGAATGAAGGATACAAAATAATACTTGAATGTCCAACACTTACAAGATGTTAAGAAATGTGTACACATTCATCATTACAACTAATTTCGACTCATCACCTAGTTAACAAACAACATAGACAGACTACAGTTGTCTCACAAACAACAATCAAGGAGCCTGAATGGCTCAGATTAATAGCCATTGACTTCATGAGTTGACCTTATAAATCGATTTAGTTGCTCCTAACCTGTTTCTACCCTATATATATACTAACCTCCATGGAACACTGGTGTAGTCAGTGGTTGATCAAGCGTTACATATGCACCAACCCTATCACAGCCAGTGAAAGTTCATAATCTCACCAACCTATGCAACACTTTTACTTAGTACGCTAAATGCAACATCACCACTACTCACTCAATGTTCTCCATTAACGACAGCGATGACGTATATACCTATGATCAAATAAGCAATCGGGAAATAAAAATTATACTCGACAAAGAGGGAAATCACTTTAATTCACATAATACAGTTACCACATTTACAAAGTACTGTTTAGTTGACCATAATTAGATAGGTTGACACGACCAACCAAATTAAGCAACCATCTATCAAATGTACATCCCATTAAGTGAAAACCAGTTGGCAAAATATAGGCAACGATCGTGTCGAAAGATAAAGGTTCAAATTTGAGAGAATGAATTTTCCAAATGTTGAACACACTCATGCACCTTTCTGTGATACAGCGAATGGACACAAAAATCCAACCTCACAACTGCCTCCTTGCCATCATCGAACTGTAGTTCCGCATTCTCCTGATAACATAGTCCCTTAAGTGACCATGATCTGGCCTCATCTTAAGTGTAAAGGCTACACAAATAAGGATGTCAATCAGTAAGCATCAACGTAGGGCCTGTAACAGATATATACCGGCCCAAGTTGTCATAGCATAAAAGTATCACCATAAGTTTTTGGAGTGTCTTAAAAAAATACTCAAAGGTACAATTCCTTCAAGAAACTGGTCTGCTTGATAAGCTCCTGATATTCCTACGACACAATCCTTTCTACAAAATGTAACCTTTAAAAAATTACATCCAAAACATACTTGTTTGAGAAAACTGGATACCTCAGGGTCATGACACAAGTCCAAAGGTTTCTCACCCCTGTGGTTCGACACCAAAGGGTCGGCGTTGTAGTATATGAGCGCTCGAACAATACGCAGACATCCTACTCGCGCAGCACAATGAAGTGCCATTTCACCGCTTGTGTTTGAGATACTAGGATCAGCTCCATGTCGTAGCAAATAATCAACCATACGTGGAAGGTTCCGCACACATGCTTCGTGCAATACAGTCCAACCTACAAATTTAAGTGGAAATGCATGAAGAACAGCCCCTGTGATGAAATGAAATACGAACATGCATCAGTGATCGAAACAAAAGTCCGGTGGACTGAGATTAATGATCAAAGCCAACTATTTATATTGAGATACTAAGGAGTTCTACTTTTAAGTGGTAAATTCCACGTCTAAAAGGTCAAGCTGTGGGACAAATAGCCTTAACCAAAGCACGCACAAATCGTAGATTAATAGACAATAAAAACAGCCAATTAAGTTGATCCGCTCTAAACGTTTGTTTTATTCTGTCTATACACTGATTTACAACAATATAAAATACACAATTTATCCTGTATAACTTTAAGTCCCATACAGAAACACAATCACACGTTCTCAGTGATATACAACACAATTCCCTCTTTTCCATCGGTACACTTCCTTACCTGTTTCATCTTGCTCGTTTATGTTTACTCCTTCCTTTATCATTTGTTTGATTGAATCCAAATCTCCATTCTTTGCCAAGCGAATTAAACTCACATCTCGAACAGTTAAAGGACGTCTACTATCACGTTTCTCGGATCCTGAAAGTATAACATGACAATTAGTGTGTGAACAAATACTTTCAAAGTAGGGATTAGAATAATACATGGTCTCAAGCATGATTTGTACTAACGATGAGTTCAATGGACGCAAAAACCAGAAATTACTTTAGTCCCTAGTGGATAGACAATAACTCAGCTAAGCAATACACTCATTAGATAAATTAATAGGCCAGTAATAATTTCGTTTGGAGTTTGTAAAAACATTTTCACACAAACGATCCATCAATTCAAATAGTCGGATATGTTAGAAAAATGTACCACAGATGTAAGTAGCCTATGAGCCAATTGATAAAATTTAGATACACTTGTCGGTTTACCGTTGGTAAACTGCCCAACCCAGTAAGGAACAATTTCCATATTAATGAAATATTAGTAAACCAATATCACGAAAGCATCAAATGATATCTAGTTATAAGACTCAGTTCAAAGTATACGTAATGAACACAAGTCATTCTCCTTGCGACCAACACAACTTAAACGTACAGGATGCAATGGAAACTTGAGTATACCCCAACTCATTGTTTGTTTGATACAGTGTCTATCATTTCTGATTGCTAGTTTTCCTTGACATCCCATCTCTATACACTGGTTACTTACTAAACTCAAGAAATTACTGGTCAATTACATCTCCAAAAATGAATATCACAGAAAAGGTCTGAAAGCACAAACAGTTTCAAACAGGCACTTGTTTTAACGAGTAAACAACATATTATTCTACTCAGTGCTATATCAACTCCAATTGTCACGTATTCATGTATCATGTAAAACCACATGGATAAATAAACAAAGTCAAAGCAAGACTAGTGGCATGTGCATCATCTAGAGCGACACAAGTATTGGAAAGAGTAAGTCATTGGTACTGATTTAACGCAACAGTGCATAGTGTTCCCAGACAACAATACCATGGGTTGTACATGCCAAACTGTATGATATGTTTTAGGTCATGACCTATACCAACAATCAATGAGTAGATTTATCGATAGCCTGTTAGCTTGTCCATTTCAAGGTTAACTGAGCAACGTTTCGCCAAAAACATCCGCACTATATTTCTGATGACATCGTGCTGTTAGTCGATCCCATTTAGAAACCACTACTGGTAGATGTGCTAGAAAAAAAGAAGCTTACATTACTGAGAAGCACTCTGCGTCATTCAATCGAAGAAAACGTACAAATAACATAAACACAGACGTCTATTAAGGACCCTTCGCTAAAATACCAGTAACCATGTTATGTAAAACACTGATACAAGTCAATCATTATTTATAGTCGAACTTACATTGATACCACAGGATACTAGAGATCGAAGCTGCTACCTTGACGCGGTGGTCGGGCTTGCCTATCGTGATGACCCAACCGAGCTATATTGGCTGGAACATATGTTCCTGCAGGTTCTACCATGCCAGGCAGGTCGATTGGCGAACGGTAAGACTAAAAGCAGCAACTCAAGGTCTGAGGGCGAAGTCGTACTGCTGACTGTAGAGAGGTGTGACAGCAGTAAGGTGTTTCCCTCGGACAACCAGCATGACAGCGATGCTGCCTTCCCACAAAGAGGGGTGGGGTTAGAAAAGGTCGACCCTAAAAATGCACACCTCACCTTACCTCACGGATTTCCGTCTCCGGCGGTAAGGCCCTTGAAGAACGGAGCTAACACGTCAAAAACCTTCCACAAAAAGGCCGTGCGCGACCGGCCTCAAGCAGTTGTCCCTTGGGCTCTGCGGTCACGCTCCCAGGTCGTCAAGACCAACACTAATCCAATTTCCTTTTCAGGTTCATCAAGAAATACCCTTCCACGGTGTGGGCAGCCGGGAAGTGACATCAGCCCTCATACCCGTAACAGCACAAGAGACCAAGGTGGTCACATTCAAATCCTTCCTACACCTCCTAATACCTCTCTTATCCTCCCGACTAACCCTCCTCACGTCTCTTTATCACCTCGCACCGCTAGGGCAAACGATTCGAGTACGTGGAACGCCATTCCTGGTCTCCTGAAACCACGCTCTAAACTACACGTAGGAGCTTTTAACGTACGAACACTTTGCCAAATAGGACAGCAGGCTTCCTTAGCTAGGACTTTAGAATCTCGCGCCATCGATGTGTGCTGCGTCTCCGAAACGCGCATACAGGATCCAAGTAGTGTCATTCATTTGACCTCACCATGCCAAAATAAAGAACCGACTCGATTTACGCTTCGTGTATCTGGAAGCCCTGATTCTGCTTCCCGTGGCCTCGCCGGCGTAGGTATAGCATTGAGTCCTAGGGCAGAACTAGCTCTCTTAGAGTGGATCCCAGTAAACAGTCGTTTGTGCGCTGTCCGACTGAACGGAACAGTAAGAATCCGGAAAGATAGGGACACTCGTCGTTGCCTCTTCGTCGTCTCTGCCTATTCTCCCACTGACTGCAGCTCAGATGATGTAAAAGATGAGTTTTACAGAAAGCTTTCGGACCTTCTCCGAAAAGCTAAGCGCTCAGATGTAGTAATAGTGGCCGGTGACTTTAATGCTCAAGTAGGTAAACTAAGCGATAAGGAAAGACACCTAGGTGGATCTATGGTGTCGTGGCTCAAAGAACAGATAATGGCGACCGTCTGTTGCAGCTATGCTCAGATAACTGCCTGTTCCTTGCAAATACTAACTTTAAACATAAGGAAAAACATCTTTTAACATGGCGACCCCCTAATTCGTCCCAACGTTGGACCCAAATAGATCACATCGCTATCAGCCACCGATGGAGGGGCTCGATAGAAGACTGTCGCTCATTCTGGAGCACATGCCTAGATTCAGGTCATGCTCTAGTGCGAGCGCGTATTTGCTTGCGTCTTACTGGACGTAGGAAAGATCCTGCAAGGAAACCTCTTAGGGCCTACTTAATGATAGTCAAGCTAAGAATATATTTCAGGAACAACTAGGAAAACAGTTAGGCAGCCATGTATGTGATGCCCACCCCGAGGCAGCATGGAACGATATCCGAAAAGCTGTGGAAACAGCAGTGATATCTGCTAGTAAGGTAAACCGTAAAGTTAGGGAGCAACGCTGGATCTCAGCAGCATCTATCGCACTGATAGATGCTCGAAAACTCATTCCACCTGGCTCTGAACATAATGAAGAGCGGAGTCAGCTTAAGCGCAAGCTGACAAGAAGTCTACGCAATGATCGCGAACAGTGGTGGGTAGCGAAAGCAAGAGAGATGGAAAAGGCAGCGGCAATAGGTAATAGCAGACAATTGTTTAGACTCGTTAAGGAAACCGGAATTAGGAACCCGACCGTTAGCGAAACAATCTCAGAGAAAGATGGACATATTATTCATTGTCAATCCAGGAGATTGGATCGATGGGCAGAACACTTTAGGGATCAGTTCAACTGGCCTTCAGCCACACTTCGGTTTCCCACGATCTCCAGTCAACCTGAATGGCAAGTTAATGTAAGTCCTCCGTCTATTTACGAAGTTGAAAAAGCCATAGGAAATCTGAAACGAGGGAGAGCAGCAGGCCCTGACAGGTTTACTCCTGAGATTTTTAAGGATGGTGGTCCAGTATTAGCAATGAGATTAACCGAGGTCTTAGGTAGAATTTGGGAACTGGACGTAATCCCATCTGACTGGTCTCAATCACTGATTGTGCCAGTTTTTAAGAAAGGACAAAAGTCCTCTTGTGACAATCACAGAGGAATCAGTTTGACTAATATAGTGTCTAAAATATTAGCCTCAATAATACTTCGACGCCTAACTAAAGCTCGTGAAGAGCAGACTAGAGAAAACCAGGCTGGTTTTCGACCCGGACGTGGTTGTATCGATCAGATATTCACACTACGTCAGGTTCTAGAACAGAGACACACATTCAGACGCCCCACAATGGTAGTATTTCTCGACCTTAAGGCGGCATTCGACTCCGTTGATCGTAAGGTTCTATGGCAGTGTTTGTCACTGAAAGGAGTACCAAAGAAGTACATTAACCTTATAAAGGCTCTCTACTCGAACACAACTGGTAGAGTGAGAGCTTATGGCGAACTGTCATCAGAATTGATTACCTCAAGTGGTGTTCGTCAGGGCTGTCCACTCTCCCCATTCTTGTTCAACTTTGTCATTGACGTACTTTTAGAGATAACACTCTCCTCATCTAAATTTACAGGGGTTGAACTTCTACCAGGAGGTTCACTTGTTGACTTAGAATATGCAGATGACATAGTTTTATTTGGTGAAGACGCTGACAAAATGCAGAGTCTTCTGACCACTCTAAGCAACAATGCAAGCATGTTCGGGATGCGATTCTCTCCCTCGAAATGCAAAATGTTGCTTCAGGATTGGGTTACATCGACACCCGAACTAGTGATAGGGAGTGAAGTAGTTGAGTGTGTCGACCGCTTCACTTATCTTGGAAGTCTCATCAGCCCTTGTGGTTTGGTGTGTGACGAAATCTCAGCACGGATACAGAAGGCTCGACTAGCTTTTGCCAACTTGCGTCATTTATGGCGTAGGCGAGATATCCGTCTATCAACCAAAGGACGTGTTTACTGCGCAGCAGTTCGTTCCGTCCTACTTTATGGCAGTGAAACATGGCCGGTAAGAGTAGAGGATATCCGTGGGTTACTAGTATTTGATCATAGGTGTCTTCGAAACATTGCTCGTATATCATGGGACCATCGAGTAAGTAACACAGTTGTTAGGAAACGGGTACTAGGTAAGGATGGCAAATCAATTGATGAAGTAGTGAAACTTCATCAGTTGAGATGGCTGGGACACGTGTTACGTATGGCCAACGACCGACTGCCTCGACGTGCTATGTTCAGTGGTATAGGAGTAGGTTGGAAGAAAGCTAGGGGCGGCCAAACCAAAACATGGCACAAATCCATGAAGTCACTGACAAGTGGACTGAGTCATGTTGGTAGGTGTAGACTACCTGGTTGGGGACCGCGAGATGACAGCAACCGATGGTTAGAGACCCTGAATGACATGGCTCAAAATCGTTTGCAATGGCGCAGGTGCATCCACTCTCTGTGTTCTCCCAAATTCTAATCTTCTGAATTCTTCATGTCCCTTTTTTCCTCTTTCCAAATTTCTTTCACTGTATTATACTCTTTAAATAACATCTCCAAACCCTAATCTTCCCGATTACTACTTATACTCTTATTACCTCTATCACTACGGGATTTGAATCGACAAGTGCATCTCTGTGCTAATGTGGTGTGGCAACTCGAACTGATGTACGTACGTACGAAGTTCTACGTTGTTACTGACTGACTGACTGACTAGAGATTTCCCACTGACATCAGTAAACATCCAGACTACCAATATGTGTAACAGAACACAGAAAAAAATCAGCCAATATATTGTGTCACTAATGTTTGCAGATGGTCATAAGAGAACATTTATTATTAGTTATTTTATTTGAACACATAGATATTGGTACAAGGAGGCACCAAATACATATGCGCCACACAGATCTCATTTGATATGTGTGAGGGCTGTGATACTGTCCGGGTGCCCAAACCGGAGCAGGTGGTTTTATTAGGGGACCACACCCGGAACCTTCGACCTGAAGGTCTGATCCACAAGGCAGTGGAGCACCGTAAGGAGATGCAGTCCCATAGTAGCCGGTGGCCAACGATTGGTTCATACACCATTTGTTCTTTCAGAATACTGGAGCCCATGTGCACCGTTGGTTTGGGATCCGGTTAAAGCGCCTGACATTCGCTTTCCGTCTTCTCAATCTCGTAAAAAACACCCCCGCCACGAGAAGGCAGTGATTAGAACTTCCCTGGCAGAGGCTGTGTGGGCGTGGCCATGTGAGAGCATTTCGAGAGGGAGGGCTCACCCCACTCTTGGCCATACCAGGACATCTAGGGACACAAGAGAACATAGGTTAGCTTTTAGGATTAAAGCCCCCTTCAGTACAGCCGAGGGCAGGGAGAGTTCGCCTCCTCTCAAGAGGCTCTCATATGTTCACTCGTACATAGCGACTGGCAAGGAAGTCCTACTCATTTCTTTCCCACGGCGGGGGTGTTGTTTACGAAATTCAGAGTACGAAAAGTGAATGTCCGGACCTTAGACCGGTTTGGTGGGTACGAAGAATCCACCTAAGAGAGTTGGAAAACCCTGATTCTTAACCAACGGTCAACATGGGTCTCAGGTTCATGAGGGAACAAATGTTTTACGAACCTATTCTTGGCCACCGACTACCATGGGACTACATATACTAACGTTGTCTCAATGACTTGAGGATCAATCTCCAAGTCAAAGGCTCGGGGGATGGCTCCCCAAGAAAACCACATACTTGTTTGGACAACCGCGAGGTATTCCAGCTCTCACAAAAATTTTGTGTGGCGCCCATACATGGTGGTGCCACTTTGTACCAATGTCTGCGTACAAGTTTTTGTGCCCGTTGATCTGACTCCATTTTAGACTGTATGGAAAATGCCTGGGAAGCCAACTTCATTTCAAGCCGGGCATTACTCAATATTTATAGGCAGACAAGATAAACTACAGACATGTGATGAGTCATGGGACATGAAGTGTACACACATATACGCTCATGTGAAAACAGTCAAGGCTGATAAGCGAATAATTAACAAGGCCAAAATATGACTGAAGTAGAATGAACAGAATGGAATGTCCGGAAACTAGAATAAGATATATTATGGGCTAAAACTAATGACTAACACTACAAAGTAAACGAATATAGGACTAAAACGGTTTGTACGTACTGCACCATCCAAAAAATCTATTGGCATCCAATAATTAATCAAGTGCTTAATGCACAATAAAAAGAAGATTCCGGCACACATAAGCTTATCAGAGCCCAAAAAATATACCGTGAGCTCCAAGTCTGATTTTAACGGTCACTGATGGTAGATTAGTGTTATCATAAAGTAGAAATCTAAAACGTATTAAGTCGGTCGTAATTACCCCTATCATTGATACTTAACGTGAAGAGATACTGAGACGCATAATACATCCACGTAACTAGTCAATTCCTAAATATTAGTTCGAATTCAACCTTTAAAACACAACAGCATCATGAGACAGAACACAGGCTTACATAAGAGATTATAATCTATTTGCATAAGATCTCAGTGACTGGACATGAGCACAGTTATATCACGACCCTCTAGCAGTACTGACCTTCCTGATCCTTAACCCTTTTTCTTTCGTCTCTCATCACGACCTTCAAAGAAGCCGCTCAAAACTTGTTAAAAGTGCAACAACTGCAAAGTTGGGTACGGATTTCTGGGGACTATATGTTTAATAAAGTCTTACGTGACTTTCATTGTATTCTCAACCGTTCGGCTGAATATTTAGGGGACCCTTACAGCATGAAAGCACTATCCATTTTTATGGTAATAGTTATATCATGCTGTCTAACCAATCAGTCAGTCTTCAGTCTCCAGTAATAAGGATAGTAGATTGGTGAACCTGTGTTAATCCTGACACATTGCTTTCCAGTGAAGGTCCAGCTTTTCCTTGAAAGTATTCACTGGTGAGGCTGATACCACTTGTTCGGGTAAGGCGTTCCAATCATTGACTACTCGATGAGAAAAACGGGACCCTACTTTAAGTTTATTAGATCGTGGTTTATGAACCTTCTTGCTATGACCGCGGAGATTATTAGTGCTCGAGGGAGCAAAAAGATAAGACATATTAACACTCGAATCATAATTAAAGACACGAAATATCAGTATAAATCACCTCGTGTTCTACGATACGACAAGGGGAAAAGATTTAGGCGTTTTAAACGCTCATCGTAAGAGAGTCTAGAAAGACCCTTCACTAATTTCGTTCCTACATGCTGGACATGCTCAAGTGAGTTAGTATCCTTTACCGGACATGGGCTAGCTGCTTGAATACAGTACTCTAAATGTGGCCTTACATAGGTGGGATATTAAATTCGAAACATTTTCTCGTCAAAAGATTTGAACGCTCGGCGAAGTGACCATAACGCGCGAAAACGTTTGACAGTGGCTGCGTTGCAATTCGTAGTTGTTTTTAAATCATGACTTATAATTACTCCTAAGTCTTTATGTTCTTGAACTCTTGGAAGAGGTTTATCATCAAAAGTATAACGGTAACTATTACCGTGACCGATGTGCATTAGCACACTCTTCCTAGCATTGATTTCTAAGCCCCACTCTCGAGCCCATCTAACCAAATCGTCTAAGTCAGCTTAGAGATCCAGATGATCAGCCGCACTCTTTATTGTTCTCCTGATTTTTACGTCATCCGCAAACAATAATGTAGACGATTTAAGTAACAGCGATAACTCATTAACGTAGAGAAGGAGAAGCAGAGGGCCTAAGATGGTGCCTTGGGGTACACCACTTTTGACTGGCTTCACATTGACCTGCACTCTCTGTCTGCGGTCATATAAGAAGTTTCCCATCCACTCCTGTACAGTATCTATTATTCCTAAGCTCGTGAGCTTCTGCATAAGACCTAATTGTGAAACCTTGTCAAATGCTTTGCTAAAATCTATGAATATCACATCAACAGACAGACCGTTATCTAAGGCTGCTGTCCAATCCTCTCTCGCGATAAGTAAGTTAGTCAAGCATGAACGCTTGTTGCGAAATTCATGTTGCTCAGGAGCTAACAGATTGTGTGAATCTATGTGGCTTAGCAACCTCACTCGAATTATCTTCTCAAGTAACTTAACGACAATGCTAGTTAGACTGACAGGCCGGTAGTTAGATACGATCTGTCTCTGACCGTCCAATATAAGACTTACTAAAATAGTTTGAAAAGGTTCCAGCTTTTGCTCGACCTGATTCAGCTAGTTAATCTGAATTTTCGTGTAACAGTAACGGGGGAATAACATCACTACGTTTCATTCGCCGTTTAACATATGGAAACAGAATGAACAGAAACTAAGAAGTTTATGAGTTCTTGTCCTTAAAGACTTGTCACTCATGGACCTAACAAAAATACGAGAAATTGAAAACGAACTAAAACTAAAATTAGATGCTAGCTAGAGGGACCTTGGAATTGTAAATTTTCGGGTGATGAGGCATTGACAGAGAATGATGCTGAAGCCACTTTGAATACGGCACCAGTCCATTTATATGGGCTCCGGCTTCGTTACACAAATGCTTGAAGCCTATTCAACAAGCTATGGAAGCTAGATATCACTTGGACTACACCAAGGGGTCTGGGAATCTCCCTACTGTGGTTCGGTGAGGAGGTTACTGGCTATTTACGAGACAAAGTCTCATCACTGGGAAGCTCGAAATATTTCTACCTCGACCCTTCTCAAGCCTAGAAAGTTATACGGAGAAAAATCTGCTAAAGAATTTATAGAACACCCTACACTCTTATGTATATTGTGTCATTTGTATCAATTTGATCTTGCCTGTAAACTGGCATGCCTCATGTAACAAACTGTTATTTGAGAATAAATTATTATTATTATTACTCGTACATAAACCAAAGAACAAAGAGAAGAAATATTCCGGCACTATGCGGACAGAGAAGTACTGCATCACTAGTGAGGAACGATTATGGTAAAGCTCGGGTATTCCCAAATTTAGCAATGTACATACCTTGAAGATGCCCTCCCATTCAGTTCATTCAAACCCCCTCCCACAAACACTGGACAATGTGATCATTAAAGAACTCGGTGTCTTTGGTCTGACAAATAAGCTCAGTATAGGCAAATCCATGGGACTCAGTTAAATGCATCCTAGGTTACTAGAAAAGTTAGCAAATTTTGTCGCGAATACCCTAGTTATATGTTCCAACTTATCTGTAACCCATGGTCGATTACCATAAGACTGGAAGAATGCTATAGTGAGTCCTGCCTTCAAACCAGGTACGAGACATAAACTTAAGAACTATCGACCGGCAAGTCCGGCCAACGTGATTGTCAAAAATTTATGAAAGATTATTGAGAAGGATTTGTATAATTATCTCGACGTAAACCGGATTTTTCTGAAAAGCAGCACGGCTTTAGAATAGGTTATTCATGTCTCACAAACATATTAGTAGCCCACGAAAGCTGGTGCACTCTTAAAGATCAAAATTACCTACAGATGTAGGGGATAATTTTAAGTCATTTGCCATTTTAATTCCACGTAGCTTATCCTAGCTTCCAGACAAGCCGACCTTTAATATTTCTTAAACCCATTTTCAACCTTGTCACTTATCGGTTTATTTATTCTGACTGTTTTTAGATGAGCATATGTGTGTACAAAATCAAGCACCCGGGAATTAATTGCCATAATGCCTATTTTATTCTAGATGTTTTTGGATCATTGCTACTCCTCACGAATGGCGTTATATATGTTGTCTACTGCATAGTCTAATCATCGAAAATATTCCAGGCGAGTTTTATGATTTCCCTTTCCTGGTTAATTTACTATGATTTCAGCACTTCTCATCTTAAATAGATTACTTTGCTAGTCTGGTTGTATATAATTATTACGAGATACACTCAAGGCTTTTTGTTAGAAATATTTAATACTTTCATACTGCCAAATACTATTAAGAAAGTGTGTTATTTAAAAACAATTCTTATTTCTAGTTTCCTATTGATGATGTCACAGGTATTCAGTGTTTGACAACGCTTCTACCAGTAACACCTTCTAATGTATTTCGTTCCCGCCCAGAGAAATCAAAAGACAGAGTCGAGGAGATCGGAAGAGTATATTTGGCGATGACCAATATATCGGAATTCTCTGATCTAATCTGGCTAGCGATTGCGGTTGATGTTGAGCACGGCGTCACCACACGTGATCTGGTGCGGATGCATGACCGAGCGCCTTCAGCTAGATGAGTCCACTAAAACATATGGTCAGCATCCAATGTCGAAAACTTAGGGCTATTTATTTTGGGGATTCATTTACCGCTACAGATCACTCCCCCCCTAGTGGGTCAGTGACGACCCTAAGACGTGGCCAGCCAGAAGTTTAAACCCAACGAGTCTGTCGTTGGTAAACACTCCTCTGATAGCTTACTAAATTTAGCAGCGTCTGTTCGTCTTTCCTTACTATATGGGACGGAGGTACAACATAGTAAAAAAAGAAAATGTACAATGAAAATTTCGGATCCTCATAAACGTCATTGTTCTTTTTCCAGCCATCCTGGAAAAGAAAAAAGAAAATGTAAGTGTATGTCGAAAATACACTCGTATGTGCGTAAAAACACAATGTCGGCGGAAAAAAATGGAAAATAAACTCATGAACACGTAATAGCGTTAAAAAAATTGTTTTTTTAAATAGAAATAAAAATATATAAGCATATTAAAATTGTTTTGTTTTTTTTTTAAAAAAATAATATAAAATGTCGAGAAGTGCCTTACGTGCAATAGTCGTTTAAATGTTCTGGAAATCTCACCCTTCTTCGAGAACGCGTCGTTTTAAGTTTATTTTCGGATACTGTCGAAGTATCGTGTGTGTTGGTTGTCGGATGAGGTATTATAAGTGTCGGAGTCGTGTCGTTCGATTGTACCGAAGGAAAATCCACGTAGATAGGATTTCCTTCTAAGTACGCTGCTTTGAGGCGATCGATACTGATGCTATCGTTGGTTCCGTTCTTATCGACTATATAGTACTTCGGTTCGCGTTGAAGAACTTTGAAGGGTCCTTCGTATGCTGATTCGAATGGTCGTCGATGCGAGTCTCGACGAACGAAAACGTGTGTACTATATCGTAAGTCAGGTTGAACGAAAACATCAGTTGATTGAGGTCGAGTGGAAGCAGGTTTAACTGAACGCATTGCGTTTGTAAGCCTGTTCGTGTAGGAGGTTAGATCCATGTTCATTGAAGAGGATGAAGGATCCACGAATTCTCCTGGAAGTCGAAGTGTCGTTCCATAAACGAGTTGAGCCGCAGTGTATCCAATGTCAGCTTTCACTGCATTGCGGATACCTAGTAAGACGAGTGGAAGAGCGTCGGTCCACTGTGAAACGTTTGCAGCTGATAGCGAAGCTTTCAGTTGTCGGTGAAAGCGCTCTACTAACCGATTTGCTTGTGGGTGGTAGGCGGTCGTTCGGAAGCCAGTGATTCCTAAAAGTGTGGTCAGACGACGGAAAAGATCGGATTCAAACTGACGTCCGCGGTCTGTAGTGATGGTTGAAGGGCAACCGAAGTTTGCTACCCATCGTTCGACGAAGGTGCGGGCCACTGTTTCAGCAGTGATGTCCTTGATAGGTACTGCTTCTGGCCATCGAGTGAAACGGTCTACGCAGGTTAAGAGGTAAGAGTATCCATTTGAATCTGGTAACGGTCCTACCAAATCCGAATGAACATGGTCGAAACGAGCACCAGGAGTTTTGAAACGAGCCTAAGGGACATTTATTGTGTCTGACAACCTTAGATTTTTGGCAGCTTACACAGGAGCGTGCCCACTCCCTCACGTCTTTATTCATTCCAGGCCAGCAAAACCGTTCTGCTATAAGCTTGATGGTTGCACGAACACCTGGATGCGAAAGTTTGTGCGATGTATTGAAGACATTGCGTCGATAATGTTTCGGCACGATTGGGCGATCCCTACCTGTGGATGTGTCACAAAGTAAGGTTTCCTTACCTGTTCCCATCTGTTTGATGCGTAGTTTAAGTGTTGTGGACGATAACTCGTGCTGAAGATCACTGTCTTCTTTTTGAAGCTCGGCGAGTTTAAGAAGGTCGATTCCTTGGAAACTGTTCAAGGAAGTTATGCGAGATAAAGCGTCTGCAACTACATTGTTTGCTCCAGAGATGTGTTGAATGTCTGAAGTAAACTGCGAAATGTAGTCCAGTTGTCGAGACTCACGAGGAGAGTACTTGTCTGAAGGAGAGCTTAACGAGAAAGTGAGCGGTTTATGGTCCGTGAAAAGAGTGAATTCACGGCCTTCGATGTAGTGTTGAAAATGTCGTACAGCACAATACATAGCTAAGAGTTCCCTACCGAATGTGCTGCACCTGGATTCGGTGTTTAGCAACCGTCTAGAGAAAAATGCTAAGGGTTGCCATGAGTTGTTGACCCATTGTTGTAAGACTCCTCCGATTGCCGAGTCGGATGCGTCTACTGCGATACTAATGGGTGCTTCGGTGTCCTGATGTGCGAGCATTGTTGCTTTGGCAATCAGTTCCTTAACTGTGGAGAATGCTTTTCGTGCGTTGTCGTCCAAATTAATGGATTTCGCATTTCCACGAAGTTGGTCAGTAAGAGGTTTCATAAGTAATGCGCATTTCGGTATGAAACGTCTATAGAAACTTACGAGGCCGTTAAACGTGCGTAATTGCTTGACAGTGGTCGGTTCTAGGTAATCCAGAATGGCCGCTACTTTGGTCCCAAGAGGTCGAATGCCTTGAGCATCAATAGTGTGTCCTAGGAAGTCTAACGAGTCGGTTCCGAATTGGCATTTCTGAACGTTTACAGTTATGCTATGTTTTTGAAGTCGTTCGAAAACAAGATCCAGATGCTTGAGATGTGTTTCTCTGTCCGGACTTGCAATTAGACAGTCATCAACATACGCGTGTACGAAGTTGAGACCTCGAAAAACGTCGTCTATGAATCTTTGGAATGTTTGAGCAGCATTCCTTAGACCGAAAGGCATTCGCAAAAATTCATAGAATCCGAAAGGAGTTATCATAGCTGTTTTCGGTATGTCGTCAGTAGCCATAGGGATTTGGTTATACGCTTTAACCAAGTCGATTTTCGAAAAGACAGTTGTACCTTTCAAGGTAGCTGTCAAATCGTGAATGTGAGGCAACGGGTAACGATCGGGAATGGTTTTCGCGTTCAATCGCCGATAGTCACCAGTTGGACGCCAATCGTTGCTGTCCTTTTTAGGGACCATGTGCAACGGAGATGCATATGGGCTATTTGACGGTCGTATGATTCCTAAATCTATCATGTGATCGAATTCGTTTTTCGCTAACCTGAGCTTTTCAGGAGCTAGTCGTCGTGTTTTAGAGAATACAGGTGGTCCTGTAGTCGTGATGTGATGTGTAACATTGCTGGTTACACACGGTAGTTTCGGTTGAGTTTGTTGTATCCCAGGGTACTTATCAAGTAGTGGCTGATAAAGTGGGTCTATCATATGCTTAACTGTGACTGGGGATAATCTGCAACCAGAAAAGGGAGTTACGCAAACGGACAAATTAGTGTTTCCGCCTACTAGCCTCCGTTTGCGGGTGTCGATGATCAGATTATGGTGTTGTAGAAGGTCCATACCAATAATTGGCATAGAAACATCTGCAACAACGAAAATCCAGTGGATGGGTTTGCGTAAACCCACGTTAAGGTAAACGTACCTTTTGCCATACGTAGCGATCGGTTTTCCGTTTGCCGCCTGTAAGTTTAGAGCCGAATCTTGAAGCCGATCGTTCGGATTCGCTGGGAGAACGCTAACTTCTGCGACAGTATCGACGAGGTAGCGAACTCTCGTTGTCACATCTGTGACGTATAACAGACGGCTATGTTCGCCGGCTACGGTTGCCGTTAACGCGTGCCGGCTTGGAAGTTTCCCGAGTTGTTTTTCGGGTCAGTCGGTTTCGTGTTGGTAAAATTGCAGGGTTTTCTGCAATTTCTGGAAAACTTTCCATACTGGTTATGATACCAGCACCAGTCGGGGTTATCTGTCTCTCATGGTCTAGAGACAGATCGCTTACGTGAAATGCTTCTACGTGGAGTGCGCGATCTCTTACGGTCGGTACGAAGACCAAGATAACGCGTGAGTGTATGACATAAATCGGTTATATCATTCTGAGTCGTTTGAGGTTTTTCTGTGACTGAAAATACCTCGGTAGTAGAAGGTTTCGTGATTTCTAAAATGCGGTCGGCAGATGCAGCTAGCTCGTCTAAGGCGTTGTTCTGGAACGAGACCAGAACTGCTTGCACCTGTTGGGGAAGTTTTGACAAGAAGAGTTGTTTGAATAGACCTTCGTCGAAAGTTCTTGGGCCTATAACCTCTCTCATCCGTTGCAACATGTCTGTCGCAGAACCGTGTTGCAGGTCGATATTGTTGAAGAGTTGATCTAAGCTTTGTCGATCGGTTAGGTCTCCTCGTTTAAGAATCGAGCGTTTTAAGATTTCGTAAGGATCGGAAACATCACTAGTAAACATACTAGGTGTTACGTACCTGTTGAATTCGCGCGGTAGTGCCTTGACTACTGCGAGGAATTGTGCACGTGTGTCGATCACGCCGTGCTCGGAGAAGTCGGCTTCTGCGTAGCAGAACCAGGCTTCGATGTTGTCGGGCCAGAAAGGCATCAGTTGAAACGAAGGCGGGGACAAAGTCTTAAGCTTGAGTACTTTAAGTGTCTGTTCAGTCATGATGAAGTATGATCATGAACGAGGGGAAAATATATATATCCAAGAAGAAAATACGAAAAAAAACCACAATGTTTAAAAAAAATAAAAAATAAGGCAATGATATATAAAAATCCCAAAAAGGAACAGACTCACAGTTGCAATTAGGTGTACCAGATCACGTCCGGTTCACCAATGATGATGTCACGGGTATTCAGTGTTTGACAACGCTTCTACCAGTAACACCTTCTAATGTATTTCGTTCCCGCCCAGAGAAATCAAAAGACAGAGTCGAGGAGATCGGAAGAGTATATTTGGCGATGACCAATATATCGGAATTCTCTGATCTAATCTGGCTAGCGATTGCGGTTGATGTTGAGCACGGCGTCACCACACGTGATCTGGTGCGGATGCATGACCGAGCGCCTTCAGCTAGATGAGTCCACTAAAACATATGGTCAGCATCCAATGTCGAAAACTTAGGGCTATTTATTTTGGGGATTTATTTACCGCTACCCCATGTTACACATTTATACATATCGCTAGGTTAACGACAGCAGCTTATGGAAGGTTAGTAACTCATCATATTCCTAACTGAAATTCCATAAGTCATCTGAACTTCAAAAATATTCTTTTCATTTTGGCCACGTTTACTATTTTTAATTTGTTATGGACCTCAACAATCTGCATGCTAACCTGGCCCGTAGATGCGTTGCATTATATCTCTATGCAAGTACTATCATACTACATTAGTATAATAACTAAACTCTCTGGCTAAACAAAGATTTAAGATCAAAACTCCGTAACCTACTACTAAAGTTAACACGACGTATATTTTTGAATTGAGATTTTTAATATAATTAGGCAGCTCAGATTCTTTAATGTTATAAATTTCTGATAATTTCGAATCACTTAAAGCAACAATACCTATTTTTCCACTGGCTAATCCTCAATCAACACTATAGCTAGTTTTATGATATCGTCATAAAGCATTGTCATGACTTGACAATCACGTAATATGACTGATAAAATTGATGAAACTATTAACATAATCGGTCAACAAATTGACTTATAATTATCGATAAACAGTGTTGTTTTCTCGGTATCTTCATCCATTGCAGATTATTACAGTATTTTTCTCTATCAGGTGCTCATCCAGTAAGTATCGCAAATCTTTGTCAGTCTAATTGGAGGTTTAGCGACACAATCATGCATACAAATAATCATTATAAGCAGTCAAGCAAATCTCCTGCAGACTGAAAACATCAATGTCAAATTTAGCCCAACACTGACTGTTTCAAGCCATCATCATAGACATGAGTTGGAAGTGTACTGTCCTTGGTTACAACTTATGTTCTCCCTGATAATCACATGAGCATCACTCACTGTTAATGATCTTGTAAAAACTTATTTAGCCGAATATATCTTGCAGCACCACATCACCTAGTCATGTGGCACATAGGCTTAACTGATTTCAGTAACTTATAATCACTATACCTGAATGAAATCATATTCCGTCTTATGCTAAACTGCATACTTGCAACTAACTTGTGTGTACCATCAGCCGGTAGGTATGAATATAAATAAATGGTCTATCGCAAATCAGAACATTGAGTCTATAGCGTGCCTCTTACGAATACACATGTTTAACGATTTGTCCTTAGGTATCTGTCCAAAATTCACATAATTATCACTTTTCAAGTATTTAATTTTTTGATAACCATTCATATGTATTAGTAGTATTACTAAATTCTATCACGGTCAAGTAAAAATGAGGTTGAGAAAATCTCCCCGTAACTAAATAAACCGTATCAATGTAAATGAAGCACAAGTTGAACTTCTCTTCTATGGTTATACCATAATTCTACAGACTACGTGCCAGTTGATTGATGAGATCCCCCGTAGACCAAATATCAGAAGGCAGTTGATGGCTGTAGTCGAGATGTATTTGTTGACGATCTCGTGGTATCTGATGAGTACCAAGATCGTGCCAAATTACAAGTGTGGTTACTGAGCGTAACCGAATCCGTGACAGGTCACAAGCAACGGAAGGTGTGTATTTGGTACACTTAAACAAACAAGTACAGTAAAACAATCACTGATACGATTGGTTATAATAATTGTTTCCATTACACCAATCGCGTTCTCTTGATAAAAGTAGGTCACCACAACCTACCTACTCAAAATCCATTCTCGTGTTTGGTTTATTTAATTCTGTTATTCACTGACGCGGATTAAGTAGATAATTATATACGAGGATAGGCGATATGTATATTTCAGTAACAATCATTCACATGATCTAACTGGAGTCAGATCCCAAGCCACTAAATTGGTGTAGCCTACATTGACTTTAGGAAGGCTTTTGGCAAAGTACCTCATAACCGACTGTCATATAAGTTAGGTAGTACCAGAAATGGAAACAATTTAATAATGTGAATAAAGGGCTTCCTAGTTGGGCGTCAAGAAGGAGTGAGAGTGAACTCAAAGTTGTCTAGGCGGACAACTGTGCATAGCGGAGTGCCTAAGGATACAGTTTTGGAACCAGTGCTATTATTATTGTATGTAAATTACCACCCTCGTCTCCTATAATCACCGGTCATGTTATATACTGACATTGTGAAGATATGAAGAGTGACAAAATATAAAAGTGATTATTTAAGCTTTAAAATGACCTGGAGAAATTATTTGAATGGTATCAAACTTGGCAGTCACCGATAAATGCTTCCAAATGCATTGTAATCTATGTTGGTCAATAGGGTACAGATACATATACGGTGAATAACAGTAAGCACAGGCACACGATTACATAAAATTCATCGTTAGCCAGGACTTAAAAATCACCGCACAATGCCGTGCGGTAGTCGTCAAAGGTTTAAAAACTGTGCAGTAAATATGTAGGGCATTCGGCCATGTTGATGTTTAAACCTTTTTCACTTTTTATACAGTATTCGTTCGTCCTAAACTCGAGTACTTTATACAAGCGGCTAGCCCCTGCATAAAAAGACAGTGAGTTGTTGGAAAGGGTTAAAAAAGCAACCAAGCTGATTCCGTGAATAAAAATGTTCCCGTATGCTGTTCGACTGGCTCAACCGAACCTACGCCCACTATCATACAGAAGAACCAGAAGCTAATTGATCACATTTCTGAAATTACTTGGTGACAAATTTGCATCTGATATGCCTTCAATTTCCTTGTTTTCCAAAACAGAATTCCCTAGAACGTTGTAAAAATGTTGATGAGCCCAGAATAAATTGCTTGTTAACTGACTATCGACTTCCCCATCGAATCATCAAAGAGTGGAATTCATTACCTCAACACGGAATAGTCAACAGGACCGGATGAACTGCGCTCTAAACTCTTGAGACTAATCACATAACATATTGCAGTCCATTGATTGTGGTATTCAATATGTCACTTGACCAAGGTGTGTTACTTACGGACTAGAAGGATGCAATCGCCACTCCAATACATAAACAGGACTAAAACAGCTCCCACCAAATATCAAACCTGTCAGCCTTACCAGTATCGTAGTTAAAATACTGGAAAGAATAGTGTGGTGATTAGGGGTATTTGGATTATAGTATAAACTAAGAATCCCAGAAATAAAGCATTTGGATCAAGAAGTACTAGATAACCACAAACAAATGTACTGTATTTAGAATTCGAAATCAAGCATTTAACAAGTACAAAGGTATCATTAGTTCATTTATACACCACATCCACCATAGCTCAAATTGGAATCTAAGTGTCTAATTGATTGTACGTCTTCTTCTCACCAATGTAGAATTATGGTCTACTATGATATTAGTGCTGCTCTAATAATAGACCTAATTCTAAATTTGTAGATTCGTCATGATATAACTGCCTAATCTATAAGATCTTACGTGGAAGTCACACCATCGACTACGCCAACTCACTGTATCGTACCAGTTACCAATACATGATGTAGAACAAGGTTAGGCTAGAGAAAGAACAATATATTTAATATGAATAGAAGAAATAAGATAACATTCAGCAGGGACCACGCCTGTATGGCCGAGCCATGCCGTTCGATCAACTCCAGTCCATTCAATCCATTATTCGCGTCTTCCCCATCGTTGGGTATTTCTCCGCGTTAAATATTGAATATCTATTTTCTGAGTAATCTCGTGTTCACAGCTTTGTGGATTGTGTGGCTATTGTCCAATGCCACTACAAGTTCATCCTGTCTGTCCGACAGTGTGTTGGATAAAGACTCTGTATTACCTAGAATGTGCTCATTAGTATTGGAATTAACAAACGAAATCAGAACGGACTCACTTGGTTCCTGGGATTGTATACAATCGCCTTGTCGGTTGTGTACCGAAACCACTGTCTAGAATTTAAACCACAGATTTCCCAACACTATCTTCCCCCACGAAATGGTGTTGGTTCTTTATACCTCAAAACTATGAATAATTATGTGCTTATTTAAAACATATTTCTCACGTTGACTACAGTAAACATTAGAAGTGACTTCGTGATAAGAATAAACAGCAGTTGATGTGAAATCATCCGAATTTAAATGAAACTCGAGCTCATTTAGTACTTGTGCTTCGCACTGAACAAGTTTCCCACAAGAAACAAATGCATTATGAAGACAAATAATATTTGATATGACAGCACAATTTGATTCTTCTGAAATACCTTCCTCAAATTTATTAAGAATATCATTGCAGAGTAAAGGATCATTAAAAGAATCGGCATCTATCAAAGCTACATCAGGTTTTCGATCATAATTATGTTCCCTCAACATATTTTCCTCAGATTTGTAAGGAATTTCGTCAAAAATAAGTAAATCATTAGGAAAGACCTTATCTGGTACAATGACATGAGAAATCTGACAAATTGATAGAATACAAGCTGTTGTCTCGCAAGAATTCTGATTTTCACTTAACTCTGAATTGCTATATGACTCTACACAGTCATTTGAAATAGTTGATAAAGATAAATGACCATTAGGAACACTGGGCTTAATAGAAACAGAATTACAAGACTTAATATTAGTTGCAGTAAGATGAACATTAGTGTTACAGACTGACTAAATATGTCCAATATCACCACATTTAAAGCATTTAGAATTACGAAATTTACATGAATTAAAAGAGTGAAACCTGCCACAAGACAAACATTGACCAAACTTGTGCCCATCTTTGTGAACTGCATTGCAACTCCTCAATTAATTATCTGCATGACCTTGAGTGTGCACTGGTTTGGGATAACGAAATGCAGTGGAATTTTTTATATTCTCATGAATCATTTTACGAAATCTTCCTCATTCACCGAATTCGAAATTTTTACACTTAATACAGTCCAGCAGTAGTTCCTTGAGAGCAGTATAAGGAAGCGAAATGGGCTTTCTCGGCAAAGTCAAAGTTTTTAATAATCTGCATGCTTCTTTTCCGATGAATGTGAGGAAATGTGCTGGAATATTAACATCCCCATCATCTTCCTTGGTCATAGCCCAGATTTCGAACCTTTCAAAGTAATCCTCAAAAGCATCAAAATCTGAATGGGTGTTCAACTGTTTCATCACAGGTTCAATCGAGACGCCAATATGATGATTAGGAGTATTTAAATTATGGTACAAACTAAGAATCCCAGAAATAAAGCATTTGGATCAAGAAGTACTAGATAACCACAAACAAATGTACTGTATTTAGAATTTGAAATCAAGCATTCAGCAAGTACAAAGGAATCATTAGTTCATTCACACACCACAAATAGTCAAAAAAGACCACAATGACATTTGTGGAAACCAGCAACTTTTTAAACAACAAACAACATGATTTCAGAAAAGGATTATCTCGCACAACAAATCTCCTTATAACAAGTAAGAAATGCATAAAGGTTCTAGACAACAGGGAATCAGTGGATATTGTCTATATAGACTTCGATAAAACATTTGATAAGTTGCCAACAAATAGACTGCTCTTCATGCTGGAAAATCTAGGCATTATCGGACCTCTACTAAAATGAATCAAGCATCTCTTGATAGGTCGTAGATAGAAAGTAAGAGTAATTCGCAAGTGTTCCACCTGGATACCAGTACTTTAATCGCGTTAGTGAATAACGGATTTAGACAGGTCGAATAACGAGAATAGACTTTTGAATACATATATTTCGCATATAAAGCGAATGGAATAGAGAGAAGAGATGGCTGGTAGGCCAACTCCCATTTAACCAAGCTTCAATCAATACTAATAGTTACACAAAAGTTAGTTACAGACATGTGATGAGTAATGGGATAAGAAATGTACACACACCTACGCGCTCATATAAAAGCAGTCAAGATTGATAAGCAAATAAATAACAAGGTCAGAACGTGACTCAAGTAGAATGAACAGAATGGGCCGTCCGAAAACTGGATTAAGGTATATGGGCTTAACATAATAATCGACACTAAAAGTTCTTAATGAAGTATCACAAGGTTCTGTCCTAGGTCCTTTACTTTCTATACTGTATGGAAATCTCTCAAGTATAGTGGAGTCCCCAACGATGGTATACGCTGACGATATAAAAATCTGGCAAGAAATAACAGGAGACACAGAAGGACATGCACTTCAGACAAACTTAAGTATTAGGATTGGCCAGTCTAAAGAGTGGCTGGTGCCCATCAACTTGACTAAGTGTGTCTATATGCACACCAGGAATACTGAGGTAAACAAGTACAATATACGAGAAGAGCCTGCATTCGTAGTCCTGTCTCATAAAGATCATGGGGTGACAGTGAGTCATGATCTTAAAACCGCAGCCCACTTCCACGGTGTTGCAGCTCAGGGTATTAGAACTCCATGGGCCTTAAGATGGATATTCACCAACCTAGATGCTACCACGTTCACCACAGAATACACAACCTTAGTGAGCACTAAACTTGAAAACCGTGTTCAGCCCTGCAAGCCTCTGTTAAAAAAGTGATTGAGATACCCTGGAAAACATACAGAGGGTAGCTACTAGTGCAATTCCAGATCTCCGGGTTTACCACACAAAAAGCGGTTTGAAAAGCTAGACCTCTTTACTCTACCCTATCAGAGACCAAGTTGCGATCTGGTTTTGATGTATAGAATACTAAGAAATAATTTTGAACTTAATTTTTCCTCCCTTTTTCCTTCCGCTAGATCGGAATATCTCAGAAGACGTAGCAGAGGAGTAGAAAAGCCAAGAATAAACAGAATGCCCGTGGCATACGGGTTTCCATACCGAATCCTCGATCCTAGGAACCTGTTACCTGAATCAGTGTTGTCCGTACCTTCAATGGACTCATTTAAAGGAAAACTGGACACTCACAGAAGCAAAATAGAAAAAGAAATAACATAGGACACAGGATTTAGTCTTTACCACACAAATATGAATTCCAACACGTGATTGAAGCTCCATCTAACTACGCCTGAAGAGAAAGTTTCACGAACTGAGAGACCACCATTGCTAGGACTGACACACGCAACCGAGCCTCATGTCCTTTTCAAACTGAAATTGAAATGTGATTCCGATGCACTGCATTTACATCCATTTGTACAAATATATCTGACGTAGTTAAGTTAGTTATATTGCACTGTGTTGAGCATGATGTGTGGAGCATTCGCTTTGGTAATCAGCTCTGGTTATACTTCCATGCTTTAACAGGATATCAGTGAAAATTTTGTCTTCAGATCTTAACATTCGGACTTCATGAAGTTCGTAATTGGAGATAGTTGTGCCGCTGACCTGTAAGCTTGTGTTTGTGTCATTTAGTTTCTTTTTCCCCATATCTACAAGGAGGTTGTAAGCACCGAGAAAGTCGGCCCCGAGAATGGGTTGTTTGATTTCAGCTACGATGAAAACCCATGTGAAACGTCTGCGGAGACCGAGATCTAAGATAAGTGATTGTTCGCCATAAGTTTTAATGACTGTGTTATTGGCTGCGACTAGAGACAATTTAGTACTCTGAGAGTGCCGTCGTTGAGAGAGGTGTAATGGGATAATGCTGATTCCGGCTCCTGTATCGACCAAAAAGTCTGAGCCCGAAATTCGATCCCTGACGTGAAATAGACAGCTCGGGTAGTGGCCAGAAACAGGCGCCGCCATCACTGTCTGGCCGAACCGTTTCCATGATTCTCTGTGTCAGCCGCAGAAAATGTCCACGGTCGTGTGCAACGCCGTGCTTTTGTGGTATCAACAAGCTTCGGATGTTTGCTTCGGTGACCGAGACCGTTGTCTAGAAAAAGATCTTCGTTTGGAGGGGGATCTCGATTGTATAGCTTGGATGGTTGCTATGGTCGACTGCAGTGACGCCAGCTGGCTCATTAATTGCGTTAACTGCTTTTGAAAGGAGGCTAAACAACTAATATCTGCTGGTCCAGGTGGTTGCAAAGAGTTCGAAAATGAGACAAAAGTTGTTACCGGAGGCGAATCAGTATCAATGAGTTTGGTGAGAGAGGATATTACGAGAAAAATAAACCAGTATATCGCGTGAAATGGTAAATCATATAACAGAATAACACGATGCTCACCAAATAATTGTGGTGGACCAAAAAGTATATTAACCAAAAATTAGCAATAAAGTTATTAAAGATCAATAGAAATGTTAATATAAATAAGTTAATTATTACAAATACAATAGAAAGTTGGGACTTTACTTAAGTTTACCAAATTGATGCGCGTTCGGCTTTGGTCTGGTACTAAGAAACCACAATTATAAATGCTTGGTAATTCCGATCTGGTTGACGAACTCTCCAGTGATATAATCCAACGTAGGATGTGATATATTCCAACTACAGTCTATAAACGTAGATAGTATTTGATTTAAACTTCAGTTAACTCAATCACAAACGAAGATAGAACGAGGAATGTGTGAGTAGTAGTGTATTTGTTAGCCAGTCAGAGCATGTCACGCTATGTGGTTGCACAAAGGAAAAGTGTTCAAGGTCATTCACTAAAACAACAAGTACAATCATTTAATGATAAAATATACAGACAGTGAAAGATTGACAAAATAAATACAAATAATATTAAAAACTATTTACAAAATAAGCTTATCAGGCATATCTCCACAAGCTATTATTCACAGAAGTCCTGCAGCCTTATGTACTTCTTTAAGGTAGGTCTCAAAATTGTCCAAACTGGTAAATCGTTACGATAACATGTTATCGTAACGATATTATGCATAATATCATTTAAGGTTAGTATTGTATCAAGCATCATTATGAAGGTATCATTTTCGTTACCTGAAGGATGAAGGCTATCAGAGAAATAGTGCAACTGAACTGAAGTACATTTTAAAAAACTGTCTCGATTTTACAGCTTCTGCAAAACCTAAAGAATTGTCGACTGGATGCACCAATCGGATCGTGACAGTTTAACCTTCAAATTCTCTGTAACCTCGAACAATGGACGATGCCACTGGGTCGTTGCCCGGACGAAAGGAAAAGGGTTAAGGATCAAGAAGGTCAGTACTGCTAGAGGGTCGTGATATAACTGTGCTCATGTCCAGTCACTGAGATCTTATGCAAATAGATTATAATCTCTTATGTAAGCCTGTGTTCTGTCTCATGATGCTGTTGTGTTTTAAAGGTTGAATTCGAACTAATATTTAGGAATTGACTAGTTACGTGGATGTATTATGCGTCTCAGTATCTCTTCACGTTAAGTATCAATGATAGGGGTAATTACGACCGACTTAATACGTTTTAGATTTCTACTTTATGATAACACTAATCTACCATCAGTGACCGTTAAAATCAGACTTGGAGCTCACGGTATATTTTTTGGGCTCTGATAAGCTTATGTGTGCCGGAATCTTCTTTTTATTGTGCATTAAGCACTTGATTAATTATTGGATGCCAATAGATTTTTTGGATGGTGCAGTATGTACAAACCGTTTTAGTCCTATATTCGTTTACTTTGTAGTGTTAGTCATTAGTTTTAGCCCATAATACATCTTATTCTAGTTTCCGGACATTCCATTCTATTCATTCTACTTCAGTCATATTTTGGCCTTGTTAATTATTCGCTTATCAGCCTTGACTGTTTTCACATGAGCGTATATGTGTGTACACTTCATGTCCCATGACTCATCACATGTCTGTAGTTTATCTTGTCTGCCTATAAATATTGAGTAATGCCCGGCTTGAAATGAAGTTGGCTTCCCAGCCATTTTCCATACAGTCTAAAATGGAGTCAGATCAACGGGCACAAAAACTTGTACGCAAACATTGGTACAAAGTGGCACCACCATGTATGGGCGCCACACAAAATTTTTGTGAGAGCTGGAATACCTCGCGGTTGTCCAAACAAGTATGTGGTTTTCTTGGGGAGCCATCCCCCGAGCCTTTGACTTGGAGATTGATCCTCAAGTCATTGAGACAACGTTAGTATATGTAGTCCCATGGTAGTCGGTGGCCAAGAATAGGTTCGTAAAACATTTGTTCCCTCATGAACCTGAGACCCATGTTGACCGTTGGTTAAGAATCAGGGTTTTCCAACTCTCTTAGGTGGATTCTTCGTACCCACCAAACCGGTCTAAGGTCCGGACATTCACTTTTCGTACTCTGAATTTCGTAAACAACACCCCCGCCGTGAGAAAGAAATGAGTAGGACTTCCTTGCCAGTCGCTATGTACGAGTGAACATATGAGAGCCTCTTGAGAGGAGGCGAACTCTCCCTGCCCTCGGCTGTACTGAAGGGGGCTTTAATCCTAAAAGCTAACCTATGTTCTCTTGTGTCCCTAGATGCCCTGGTATGGCCAAGAGTGGGGTGAGCCCTCCCTCTCGAAATGCTCTCACATGGCCACGCCCACACAGCCTCTGCCAGGGAAGTTCTAATCACTGCCTTCTCGTGGCGGGGGTGTTTTTTACGAGATTGAGAAGACGGAAAGCGAATGTCCGGCGCTTTAACCGGATCCCAAACCAACGGTGCACATGGGCTCCAGTATTCTGAAAGAACAAATGGTGTATGAACCAATCGTTGGCCACCGGCTACTATGGGACTGCATCTCCTTACGGTGCTCCACTGCCTTGTGGATCAGACCTTCAGGTCGAAGGCTCCGGGTGTGGTCCCCTAATAAAACCACCTGCTCCGGTTTGGGCACCCGGACAGTATCACAGCCCTCACACATATCAAATGAGATCTGTGTGGCGCATATGTATTTGGTGCCTCCTTGTACCAATATCTATGTGTTCAAATAAAATAACTAATAATAAATGTTCTCTTATGACCATCTGCAAACATTAGTGACACAATATATTGGCTGATTTTTTTCTGTGTTCTGTTACACATATTGGTAGTCTGGATGTTTACTGATGTCAGTGGGAAATCTCTAGTATCCTGTGGTATCAATGTAAGTTCGACTATAAATAATGGTTGACTTGTATCAGTGTTTTACATAACATGGTTACTGGTATTTTAGCGAAGGGTCCTTAATAGACATCTGTGCTTATGTTATTTGTACGTTTTCTTCGATTGAATGACGCAGAGTGCTTCTCAGTAATGTAAGCTTCTTTTTTTCTAGCACATCTACCAGTAGTGGTTTCTAAATGGGATCGAATAACAGCACGATGTCATCAGAAATATAGTGCGGATGTTTTTGGCGAAACGTTGCTCAGTTAACCTTGAAATGGACAAGCTAACAGGCTATCGATAAATCTACTCATTGATTGTTGGTATAGGTCATGACCTAAAACATATCATACAGTTTGGCATGTACAACCCATGGTATTGTTGTCTGGGAACACTATGCACTGTTGCGTTAAATCAGTACCAGTGACTTACTCTTTCCAATACTTGTGTCGCTCTAGATGATGCACATGCCACTAGTCTTGCTTTGACTTTGTTTATTTATCCATGTGGTTTTACATGATACATGAATACGTGACAATTGGAGTTGATATAGCACTGAGTAGAATAATATGTTGTTTACTCGTTAAAACAAGTGCCTGTTTGAAACTGTTTGTGCTTTCAGACCTTTTCTGTGATATTCATTTTTGGAGATGTAATTGACCAGTAATTTCTTGAGTTTAGTAAGTAACCAGTGTATAGAGATGGGATGTCAAGGAAAACTAGCAATCAGAAATGATAGACACTGTATCAAACAAACAATGAGTTGGGGTATACTCCAGTTTCCATTGCATCCTGTACGTTTAAGTTGTGTTGGTCGCAAGGAGAATGACTTGTGTTCATTACGTATACTTTGAACTGAGTCTTATAACTAGATATCATTTGATGCTTTCGTGATATTGGTTTACTAATATTTCATTAATATGGAAATTGTTCCTTACTGGGTTGGGCAGTTTACCAACGGTAAACCGACAAGTGTATCTAAATTTTATCAATTGGCTCATAGGCTACTTACATCTGTGGTACATTTTTCTAACATATCCGACTATTTGAATTGATGGATCGTTTGTGTGAAAATGTTTTTACAAACTCCAAACGAAATTATTACTGGCCTATTAATTTATCTAATGAGTGTATTGCTTAGCTGAGTTATTGTCTATCCACTAGGGACTAAAGTAATTTCTGGTTTTTGCGTCCATTGAACTCATCGTTAGTACAAATCATGCTTGAGACCATGTATTATTCTAATCCCTACTTTGAAAGTATTTGTTCACACACTAATTGTCATGTTATACTTTCAGGATCCGAGAAACGTGATAGTAGACGTCCTTTAACTGTTCGAGATGTGAGTTTAATTCGCTTGGCAAAGAATGGGGATTTGGATTCAATCAAACAAATGATAAAGGAAGGAGTAAACATAAACGAGCAAGATGAAACAGGTAAGGAAGTGTACCGATGGAAAAGAGGGAATTGTGTTGTATATCACTGAGAACGTGTGATTGTGTTTCTGTATGGGACTTAAAGTTATACAGGATAAATTGTGTATTTTATATTGTTGTAAATCAGTGTATAGACAGAATAAAACAAACGTTTAGAGCGGATCAACTTAATTGGCTGTTTTTATTGTCTATTAATCTACGATTTGTGCGTGCTATGGTTAAGGCTATTTGTCCCACAGCTTGACCTTTTAGACGTGGAATTTACCACTTAAAAGTAGAACTCCTTAGTATCTCAATATAAATAGTTGGCTTTGATCATTAATCTCAGTCCACCGGACTTTTGTTTCGATCACTGATGCATGTTCGTATTTCATTTCATCACAGGGGCTGTTCTTCATGCATTTCCACTTAAATTTGTAGGTTGGACTGTATTGCACGAAGCATGTGTGCGGAACCTTCCACGTATGGTTGATTATTTGCTACGACATGGAGCTGATCCTAGTATCTCAAACATAAGCGGTGAAATGGCACTTCATTGTGCTGCGCGAGTAGGATGTCTGCGTATTGTTCGAGCGCTCATATACTACAACGCCGACCCTTTGGTGTCGAACCACAGGGGTGAGAAACCTCTGGACTTGTGTCATGACCCTGAGGTATCCAGTTTTCTCAAACAAGTATGTTTTGGATGTAATTTTTTAAAGGTTACATTTTGTAGAAAGGATTGTGTCGTAGGAATATCAGGAGCTTATCAAGCAGACCAGTTTCTTGAAGGAATTGTACCTTTGAGTATTTTTTTAAGACACTCCCAAAACTTATGGTGATACTTTTATGCTATGACAACTTGGGCCGGTATATATCTGTTACAGGCCCTACGTTGATGCTTACTGATTGACATCCTTATTTGTGTAGCCTTTACACTTAAGATGAGGCCAGATCATGGTCACTTAAGGGACTATGTTATCAGGAGAATGCGGAACTACAGTTCGATGATGGCAAGGAGGCAGTTGTAAGGTTGGATTTTTGTGTCCATTCGCTGTATCACAGAAAGGTGCATGAGTGTGTTCAACATTTGGAAAATTCATTCTCTCAAATTTGAACCTTTATCTTTCGACACGATCGTTGCCTATATTTTGCCAACTGGTTTTCACTTAATGGGATGTACATTTGATAGATGGTTGCTTAATTTGGTTGGTCGTGTCAACCTATCTAATTATGGTCAACTAAACAGTACTTTGTAAATGTGGTAACTGTATTATGTGAATTAAAGTGATTTCCCTCTTTGTCGAGTATAATTTTTATTTCCCGATTGCTTATTTGATCATAGGTATATACGTCATCGCTGTCGTTAATGGAGAACATTGAGTGAGTAGTGATGATGTTGCATTTAGCGTACTAAGTAAAAGTGTTGTATAGGTTGGTGAGATTATGAACTTTCACTGGCTGTGATAGGGTTGGTGCATATGTAACGCTTGATCAGCCACTGACTACACCAGTGTTCCATGGAGGTTAGTATATATATAGGGTAGAAACAGGTTAGGAGCAACTAAATCGATTTATAAGG
Source organism: Schistosoma guineensis (assembly GCA_944470375.2). Taxonomy (NCBI): domain Eukaryota; kingdom Metazoa; phylum Platyhelminthes; class Trematoda; order Strigeidida; family Schistosomatidae; genus Schistosoma; species Schistosoma guineensis. The sequence goes on along the minus strand of OX103892.1, from coordinate 45,487,528 downwards.
TCAACTCATGAAGTCAATGGCTATTAATCTGAGCCATTCAGGCTCCTTGATTGTTGTTTGTGAGACAACTGTAGTCTGTCTATGTTGTTTGTTAACTAGGTGATGAGTCGAAATTAGTTGTAATGATGAATGTGTACACATTTCTTAACATCTTGTAAGTGTTGGACATTCAAGTATTATTTTGTATCCTTCATTCGCTTTTGGTGATTTGCTTGTCTTCCTCTTCGTTTATTGTGACTTATTCTCATCTAAATCTTGAGTTTCTGTTTTGTTGCTTTCCGCTTTTGATTTGATTAATTCTTTTCTTAACGTACTTTATGTATTTGGTTTCCACTACTATTAATATTATTATTTCGACTCTGTTTTTCGTTTTTTGAACTTCCTGTCCCTACACTGATGTAAAATTTGGCAACTTAAACCAATAGTCATTCGAGTCAGTTCATACGCCATATACATATAATCTCTTCACTAATTGGTCAAGTTTTACTGTTTCCTGGATATACTTTATTGTTATTGTGTTTATATTTTCAGCATACTGAAACTAACCAATCACACATGTTAACATCGTCTGGTTCTGGGAAATCATCACATTCGAAAGTTCGCCAACATGCACACGGTACAAAACATCTGATGTCTTCTTTTTCTGGTACGACAATATCCAGTTCTACTGAATATTATGGTGGTGGGGGTAAAGATAACAGTAGTATAGCAAGTCCATCAAATGTTTGTTCAGACTCAGAAGATGATGGTCATTCGCATTCAGGTTTGAGTGTAACTACCAATACATCTCACCATAATATTAGTCCTATTAATACTAACCAGCAGTTAGATTTGAATTGCTTATCATCTACCGGTCATCATAACCATCCAACATCTAGCCCATCATTGTCGTCTGTACCCAAATCCGTAACTGATGTGCACATCTCTTCAGCAAAGTCATGTGAGTGTTTTTTTTCACGCATGTATGCTTCTACATATCCCCCTCTTATTACAAACTGTTTGGCTTATCCTTTGTTGTAAACTTTATGCAATATTATGGTGTACTATTCCAGTAATTATTCACAGATCTCAATGCTTGTCTGTGTTATATATAGTGAATTTTGCAATAGCTATCAAAATCAACTGACAGACTGCTCAGATTGTACATGAGAATATATAGATTTGCTCATCCGTTGTATGGATGCAAGTGTCTCACTTGATTATCAAATGTTATGCTTCACTCACCAATTTTCGAAGTGATTAATGAAGTGGAGGTTTGTGATGTGTAGCTCCAAATATGTTGGTGTTGGGAAAAAAACAACGAAATGAGCTCTGTTCAGTGTATTTTTCACTTGATTGTGATTATGACTATCACCATTATCAGATAATGCCTAATGAATGTATTATGAGTGATAAGTAACTAGGTTCCCCTTAATTATGACCTTAAAAAACTGTCTATTTGTTATCCGCTGAGTTTTGTGAAAGGTAGGTGGGGACTTATGTGATTGCCGTGTATATCTTACTAGTTGTTAGCATAGTGGAATGTGATAGACATGTTTATTGCGGGAATTATATGTCTGTGGTGATAAAAGCTCAAGGTAGGGAGAATGCTTCAAAAGAAAGAATAAGATAGTAAAATGTCGAGTATGAATTGATGCTAAGAGTCAAGATTTCGTGGAAAACGAGAGATGAATGCATCTATACTAGTTTGTTGAGATGAAAGGGATGTTTCGTAGCCGGCAGGTCTACTATATGAATCAAAAGTCCATCGGCTAGTGGCTTCTTATCACACAGTCGGATTGTCATGGTGTCAGATTTGACCTATGTCATCTCTTACGTATTTGTCTAGTTAACGTTACCCAGCAGTCAGCTGAAATTAATGCTTGTTCTACATTTTTGGAATATTGCTTATCTTTATTTTTTAGTGAACGGAATACATTCATTGAGACATTAAATAATAAAGGTTGATTCAGAGAAGGGTTCTCTTTTCGGCGAATTCATTTTTCAAAGCTGTACAGTCGCATATATATATATATACTTATTTTTCAAGATGATAATAATGACAATAATAGTGATAATAAACTTTTGTTAAATATAATAGCAGTGAGATAGAATAAACAAAGGTATTTAAAAACGTTTAATACCTGAAACCAATAATTTTATTGTTAAGGGTTTAAATATTCATCATATAGATAGATAGGAAAATTATCATTGGGAAAGGATGGCTTAGTGTGATAAGATCAAATGTAATCAGAAGGATCATAGAAGCAGAAATAAACCAGTCGGGGGTAGAAGGTTCATGGAAAAGATGGAAGGGGAAGCAGATAGTTGTAAAGGAAGGAAAGTATGGAGAAGAGAAAAAATGAGACATATTAAGACCATGTAGAGGAAAAAGTTGTACCAATCTACTTTGGACACAATTCTGGTTTGCTCAGATGTATGACTATTGCTTCGGCAATTTTAAGAAGATGCAATATAACTGCTTTTGGCAGCCTTCTACTTATCTTGTAGATGACTTTTAACACAGAGTCTGTCTTGATTGAATGACCTGTGTTCACAAGGTTTTCGATTATTGAGCCGTTTCTTCCTCTTCTTAGCCACGCTGGGGAATGTTCTTGAATTCTTTTGTATAAAGTACTCATCGAACGACCTATATACCTGGCTCCACACGAGTAGGTGAATTGGTAAATGCACATCAGATGAGATAATTTATCTTTAAGATTATTGATGGACAACGATCGGCTGGAGAACACGATTCGCAATGTTGCTGCGAATAACGCTCTTTTTAAAGACTCAGAAATTCTCTTCTTTAGGACGTTTGTAGTTTTATCACCCTTAAAATCGATGTTCATGTGGTGTTTTCTTTTCGACTAATGTTATTTATGTTTTAGGTGGTTTAGGTTTTATGTTCTCGTCAATAAATATAGAAGGATACCCATGTTTTGATAAGTATTTCCTGCTTCTATGATCCTCCTGATTACATCTGATCTTATCACACTAAGCCATTCTTTCCCAATGATAATTTTCCTATCTATCTATATGATGAATATTTAAACCCTTAACAGTAAAACTATTGGTTTCCAGTATTAAATTTTTTTAAATACCTTTGTTTATTCTATCTCACTGCTATTATATTTAACAAAAGTTTATTATCACTATTATTGTCATTATTATCATCTTGAAAAATAAGTATATATATATATGCGACTGTACAGCTTTGAAAAATGAATTCGCCGAAAAGAGAACTCTTCGCTGAATCAACCTTTATTATTTAATGTCTTAATTTGTTCAGCTGACTTAAGTTCAATGTTTTCATTTGCATTAATGTCATATTTCGTGTGGTATGTAAGCAACCAATGAGGATCACGAGATGTTTTGTGTATATATTTCCCCATGTTTGTATGTCATTTGAACATTAGTGTTTACTGTTAACAAATGCTAAGTTAGCATCAGTAGTGGCATTTGCCTTCATTAATCTCTTGTCTGTGAAACGCGCATGTGTGCGCGTGCATAAACAAGCAGCCAACTAGTCTAGATGTTTGTACAAATGGGTGACTAGATGAAGTTGTCATTTGTTACCATGTGTTTATGCTTGTCTGTCATTGTTTGTAGTAGGTAGGAAGCATGGGTTGGCTATTTGGTGTTTGTGTTGTTGTATTTGCTTGTATATCTGTATATGTCTGTTGCAGTCGACTTATCGTTCGTAATGGTAATAGTAGTAGTAGTAGTAGTAGTAGTAGTAGTAGTAGTAGTAAGTAAGTAATAGTATATTTCTATCTGGTATGGGTTGTGTGTTGTGTTTAGCAGTCATAGGTACACTAACTCATCTGTCGGTCAGGGATTTAGAAAGTTTCTTTCGCTTTTATTGTAGTAACAGTCAAGTGTACATACTTGTGATGCACTTGCGCATGCAGGTATGCGCTTACGTAGAGACGATGGTGAGGAGAGGGAGGGGACGATGAAGGTAAACACTCACTACCAGCAGTTGCATACAAACAATTTTTATGCCAATAAATAAGCACGTAAGAGTCTTCGCATTAGTTTTTAAATAGTTTCAGTGTTTTTGCATATGTCTACTGTAGTAGTAACGTTGGTGTGAGCGTGTAAATGACCATATTGTTCATCCTATGGAGTACTTTTTTCATGACAAGTCAAATGTGAAGTTACTTGGAAAAATACGATGATAATTGTTGTTATTGCTATTTTTGTGGTTTCCACATTGAAAATATTTTCACTATAACACTGATCGAGTGTGTGATCACTTACTTACTAGAAGAGACAAAAGGTGGGACATATATATGTGTTTGTGCATGACAGTAGTACATAAATAATACTACCAATAATAACAGTAACATACAAGTTGTTTGTTGAGATAGTTAAACTGCTAATTGTGATCTCTGTCTTTATGTATGTGCTCATGTTTGTCTCCATCTAGTGAAGAAAGATCCCTACGCGTTTGAAGATGATGAGAATGATGGGACGGTGAACAATTCTGGGAACTCACTACTTCATTCTGCGTCTGGCGTTAATAATAGTAATAATACCAATACACAGGCGACAGGACATATTGGAGTTCATTCTGGTTGTGGTGTTAGTGTTGGTGGTCCAGCCAATTTGAATAAGTCAACTTCTTCCAATTCTACCATTTCTTCTTCTACTACTACTACTACTATTACCACCACCACCACTACTACTACTTCTGTCAATACAAATACGAATACTAGTCCAAATAGTAATATCAGTCTTGGTAGTATTGATTCACTTTCAAAGCACACACGCCAACTGTCTTCTTCCAATTTGTCAACAACTGTGGAGTGTGGAAATACCACTTTGGATAGTAATAACGATAATACATTGACGACATTGACTGGTACAATCAATAGTGCTCTTACTACAACTACTGCTCCCAATAATAGTAGCAATTACACAACTAGTAACAACAACTGTGCTAGTATTGGTGGGCCTCCACTTCGGCTTCGTTTTGCAAAAGAAGCCGGTCAATATACTTTGATGGAACATCAACAACAACAGATTGATTTATCCCTTTCGAATTGTGATGCAAATCTTGTTCCTTCATCAAGTGGAATTATTTGTACAACAACTGAAGCATCTCATATCACTGTCATTAATGATAGTGACAACGATAACAAGAACATGAATTTTCAAATGGATATTGATAACAATAATAATAATAATAGTAGCGATAATGTCAGTAATGAGCATAACTCCAATATGGGTACATCGATGACGATAAAAAGTGAGCCAATCACCGTATCAGGTGATGAAGAATTGAATCATGTAAGTCAATTATTATGACAATAATTGTAACTGTTCTTGAGTGCTTATTTTGTACAATCTACTAACCAGCTGATTAATACTGTGTTGGGTGGATTTGCTGATTAAATTTTGTGGATTGTAGGTCGATATAAAACAGCTAGATGTGTGTGTGTATGTGCAGGGTAGTCAAATGTAGACATTATCTTATTTATTTATTTATTTATTTAATAGTGATGTCATGTTAGTCAGAGTTTTATGCTTGAGATTTCTATGACAATGGGCGTGAATATTTGGTCATAGATTTGTTGTTGAATGTTGTATTTGTCTGGTAAAGAAATAGTTTAACTTCACTGTTTAATAATTGATGTCGAAATATGAACATGTGGTAGTTGTAATTTCGTGGTAATGAAGTGATTTGAATGGTGGGATGTTGGTGACTAGTGAACTACTTATTAAAGACTGATCTCTCAATAGTTCATTCAGAACGATTGCTGATAACTTATTTCATCTTCTGTTGTGGTATTAGTTATTGATTGACATGTGAATGTGTGTGTGTGTGTTAATTTGGCTGTTCTCCTGACTGCTTAATCACGGTTTCCAGTTTGTTACTTTGTTTTTCTGTCTAATGTATGAGCTCTGTCGTTAAAGTATATATATATATATATATATATATATATATATATATATATATATATATATGTTTGATCGATTTAGTGTGTTCTGTTTGTCAGTTCCGTTGTTTGTAATTGAGTAACTTCTTTCTTATTGACATGCGTACAATGACTGACATTGGTTATGTGAGAATCCGTTTTCGGATTTTTGACATTGTTGAGTTACGAGTTTGTGAACCTGGATGTTGGTCAGGCTATTATTCTAGGTTTAAACATTCACTTTTCAACCAATTTCGGGTATGTTGAAAGCGGATAAGTGGTAATGCTAGCAGTCAAACACACAGCGATAGTGTGAATCACGAAGCCGAGCTCATGATTATGTACTTTTTGACCGGTGACTTGTATCCCATCTTAATTTTGTAACCATTAATTTATAGTTCATACTTGTACCCCCATCTCCCTATCTTGTTATTGTGAGTTAAAAACAGTAACTGAGCTTAGTTGTTTTGAGGATAGAATAGCAAATGCTAAAACACTCGTTCTGTTATATATCAAGTATCCGTTGTCCGTTTGTCTCGTGACTGCTCTTTCTGTAGATAGTAAATTGTCAGAAGTGTATGTAGTAGTGTCCGTGAGTGAGAACGAAAGCCTTACATCAGGAAATGTATTGTTGCTTTGTATGTATGTACATAAGTATGTGTTTTTGCACAATGTTTGGTTAATTAACGACTCAGTTGTTCTAATTGTCTTTGTTTCACCTGTTGGGTTTTAATAAACCATTTAGATTGCGAATTGTAGGATTGCTTAAATATGAGTGATTGTTTTGGATTGTGTATTGTGAATATTGGAGTTGTACTGTCTGAGTAGTCTAAGTGTCGCGGTGTGCAATTGTGAGCTGATGAACTGGAATTTGCTAATCCTGTAATTTAGCGCAAACACAAGTGATTAATATCGCTCGTTATATGTGGAGATGAAGCTTTTGACAGGAAGTGAAACCTCTGTGACTGCATTCTGTGTCTATTGGTTGTTTCGATCAGTTGGACGTGTATCTACACATGAATATTTCCCTTTATCGCACATTCTACTGTTGTGGTTATTGCCCAGTACTCTAATTGTAAGATGATGAGCAGTGGGGGTATTTATCTAAGGACTATTTTCGACAGTATATTCATCATTGTCACCATGGGTTACTGTTTTTGTCCTGATTCTTCGTATGATTACTATTATTGGGATGCTTCTAGAATTTTTGTAAGAGGGGTATTGTGAAGTGATGTATCAAAGGGCGAATAACCTCAATACTAACAATAACACTGGTAAATTGAGTCAATCAGAAATCGGCCAAATGATAAGTACATTTGATTAAGCAGGAAACGGCTTTTATTGCTAAGAGATGTGATATACTCTAGTGGTGTCTTAATTTTGTGAGGAATAAATATATGCTGAGGAGTCTCACAACAAGACGAAACGGCCGTCCAGTGCTTCCAGGTTTTCCATGGTGGTCTAGTTTCAATTGACTCGTGATCTCAAATATTGGAATAAATATGTTTATGTATGAATGTGTACACCCACGGTCGATTCGGTGTGGTCAATAAACTTCCTTTTTCAGTGTCAGTGTTTTCACTGGAGTATATATATAACTAACATTGAAGTAACTACTCCTATGGATTTGATGACCATTTTATTGTGTTAATGAGGTGTGGCAACTTGCATATATGTGCCTGGTCCTATGTTGCAGCTGACTGACCGGTTGAGCTGGTATACGAAAAGTTTGTGTATCAGTATCAACTATCGGACACCTCATGTCACAATAAACATACTATTTCAAGTTCTGACTAGTGTTACCACTAAGTGTTAATGAATGAGTGGGAATGTGATAAGGTTGATAAGAATATGTGACAGCTCATGTTTACCGTCGTTGTCGGGAAAATGATTATACTTTCCTACCATGATAGAGTTGTATATATGTGTGTGTTAGGTATTTTAATGGGGTTCTAAATGTAGCATTTTTACAATATTGACTAGAATGAATGTAAGGGAAAGGAGTTTATGTCTTTAAATTGATTGTCTGAGTTGGTAAATATATTTTGTGATCGTTGTTTGTTTTGTAGAGAATTTGTTATGTGATTGTGTGTATTTGTATTTTGTGGTCCTGCAGATTCGGAACGTTGGTGTAGTGATTGAGGTGTTCGACTTTCAGCCACTAAATGACAGTTTCAAACCGTGCTCCACCTATTTGGGTTTGGGCTATTGGGTAGTACATTGGCCGTCACTCTAAGAGTGTGTCTCATAATCAAGTACATGGCGAATGAGCTGATGTATAGATGTTAGTCCTACAAAGGAATTCGCTTCCATTTCGTCATGTTATATCAGTCAGTCAATCAGTGCTGTTAGAGGTATGAGGGCGGTTATCACTTCCCGGTTGCCCACACCGTGGAAGGTTTGTTCTGGAGGTAGCTGAAAAGGAAATTGGATTAGAGGTGGTCTTAGTGACCTGAGAGCGTGACCGCAGTGCCCAAGGGACAACTGCTTGAGGTCGGCCACACACGACGTTTTTATGGGTAATTTTTGTGTTAGCTCCGTACTTGTTGAGACCTTACCACCGGAGACGGATATCCGTGGGATAAGGTGAGGTGTGCGTTTTTAGGGTCGACCTTTTCTAACCCCACTCATCCTTGTGGGAAGGCAGCATCGCTGTTGTGCTGGTTGTCTGGAGGAAACACCTTACTGATGACACACCTCTGTACAGTGAGCAGTACGACTTTACCTTCGGACCTTGGGTTTGTTGCCTTTAGTCTTACCACTCTTCAACCGACCTGTCTGACATGGTAGGACCTTGAGGAACGATTGTTCCAGCCAGTATAGCTCGGTTGCTTCATCACGATAGGCGAGCGCGACCACCACTTCAAGGTAGCAACAACGGTCGGGCCACGTTCTATAGTTTAGACAGTTTCCTACTGAATTTTGAAGTATGATGATTATTTTGTTGTTTGTATTCACGTGTGTCTACGGGCTTTTTCTTTTCTGTTAATTCTCTGTGACAGGTGTCTACATCATGCCATTCAGAGTCATCAGGAGGCGAAGAAATCTCGGCACAGAAGGTTCCTCCTTTACGCATAAAATTTGCTTCGGGTACTTCTGGAGATGAGTCATCATCAATGACGTCGTCGTGCATGTCAGTTGGAGCAACTGGTGGTGGATTGGCAATTCATGCTATTAATAATGTGGAGAATAATTGGACTAATGAGTCAAATATGAATGATAAATGCGACGTGAAACCTCGTGTATCTGATGATGGTTTGATGACTGTGAATAACAAAAGTGATGGTAAGGAGGTTGGAGTCACTGTCACTTCTCTGGTTTCGACGAGTGTCGTTTCATTGAATGCTCCAGTTCCTGACAAAGTTTCATGTTCAAGCGTGGAGAATATCGGCGACGGTAACAGCGGCAGTAGTACTACTACTACCACCATTACTGCTACCGGCACTACCGAAACTGTGCACGATCAATATTCTAGCTACCATGAGAAGTTATCTAAGTCTTGTGATCATGTTGTTGCAACGAATGTACACCATGACGAATCGAGTACAGAGTTGTCCATATCTTGTACTCCCCCATCAACATGTATCACTAGTGCTGGGATGAACACTAGTGTGAATATTACGAGTGGTGTTAACACTGTTGAGATGAATAGCAATCGTAGTAATGCAAGTAATGCTAATCGGGTGAAGATGGATAATACGCTGGAGACGAGTGAGTGTCATGGAAAGAGTGGCAATAATAATAGTAATAATAATAACAACAACAACAACCACACGCACAATCGAAGTAATAATAATAGTAATAATACGAATAATGGTAATCGAGAAGTGTCGAAAGTGAGTTTACGTGTTTTTGTATGTTTGTTGATGTACGTAGTTGTATTAGTCACTTGAATGTTGTAATTGTGACTGAACGTACTGAAGTGTGATTCGATGTAGCTATTGATGAGAAAGTAGATGATGGTATTTGATCAGAATAACTTTCGGGAGAAATTTATCCATTCTAAATGTGTAAGTGTTTTAGTTGGTTTTTGGTAGGTTTTGACTATGAATCTGAGGCATAATGCTGGTGTGTTTTCTAAAAAGCTGAGATGAATTGATGTGATTCGGTGCGGGATGAGGGTTACATTAATGATAGGATGCGGCGAACAGTCATCACGCAGATCGTATGATTGCGTCCTTTATTTTCATAGTCCAGCATTGGTCAACAATATATTGATATTGTTGTTGCTTAGGATGAACTGTTGAGTTGTATGGAAGATTTCCGACTTCATCAAAAGTTAAATTTTTAATGCATGTGTGATAAATTCAGACAGACTGTAGTGGTTTGAATGTTGTGTTGATGTGTTGATAACTGTTATCATTGTTCGTGTCCTGTGTTGATTTTGACTGTTAATGGAATGAACCTGTTGTATATTTTGTGGTTGACTGAACTCTCTCTGCCCCCTTCATTCGGTGATGAACTCTATTGAAGGTGAAATTCCACTTTGATTTGTTACATTTAGTATGAATCTGTCTCAATTTGTCTGATTATTTCGTTCTTGATGTATTGATGTTGTAGGATACTCATCGACATCGTAGTGGGCGTACATTACGTTCACATACAGCTGCTCAACGTGAAAAAGAAGAGAAGGAACGTCACAGTAAGCATTTTGTTAGTTCAGTGTTTGTAATGTTTTGATTCCGATTCCTGTTTACTGACAGGAAACAGTTTGTGACGAATTGTAGAAGAAATTGGTGTTGATTTGATGAGGTAGAAAGAGGAGTGTGATGGAAGATTTGTGTATGTGTCATTAGTACTATAAAGTTTGGGACTTATGAATTACCCTGTATTAAGTGGGTGAAACGCGACAGCAAAGAAGTGATCGTCAAGTAACTAGATTATATTCATAGTTTTGCTTTTATTGGTGTTGATTCAGTCAGTCAGTCAGTCAGTCAGTCAGCTACACCGTAGGACCAGGCACATATATGTATCGGTCCAAGTTGCCATACCTCATTAACACAACAAGATGAACACCGGATACATAGGAGTAGTTAATTCAGTGGTGGTAATATATAAAAGAAAGATTGCATATAGAGATATAGTACAGGAAGAAAGAATTAGTTCATAGAAAGAAAGATATAAAGCGATTTTAATCTCTTAGTTTAAGAGAAGACAGAGAGTGTATACACCGACGCCACTGTGATCGATTCTGAGCCATGTCACTAAGAGTCTCCAACCATTGGTTAAGATAGTCACGCGGACCCCAACCAAGTAGTCTGCATCTACCAACATGGCTCAGACTACAAGTTAGTGACTTCAAGCACTGATGCCACGTTTTGGTTTGGCCACCCCTAACTTTCTTCCAACCATCCCGAACACCGGTTAGCATTGCACTTCGTGGTAATCGGTGTTTGGGCATACGTAACACGTGGCCCAACCATCTCAGTCGATGAAGATTCACAACCTCATCAACTGACTTACCATCATTCCCTAATACCCTGCGTCTAACCTCACTATTACTTACCCGGTGATCCCAGCAGACGCCAGCGATATTTCTAAGGCATCTGTGGTCAAATACTAGTAGCTTACGAGTGTCTTCTACTCTTAATGATCACGTTTCGCTGCCGTAAATTAAAACAGAATGGACTGCCGCGCAGTATACTCGTCCTTTTATTGATAGACGGATATCTCGACTTTGTCATAGGTGACGCAAGTTGGCAAAAGCCAAGCGAGCTTTTCGAATCCGTGCTGAGATTTTGTCAGACACTAACCCATTAGGGCTGATCAGACTTCCAAGTTAAGTGAAGTTGTCAACACGTTCGACTGCTTCACTTCCTATCCTTAGTTCAGGTGTTAACGCAGACCAGTCCTGAAGCAACATCTTGCATTTAGTGGGGGAGCAACGCATCCCAAAAATCCTGGCATTGTTGCTCAGTGCTACCAGAAGACTCTGCATTTTGTCAGCGTCTTCACCAAACAGGACTATGTGGAACAACGAACAGACAATGGTGATCGTCTGCTGCAGCTGTGCTCAAACAATCGTTTATTTTTAGCAAACACAAATTTTAGGCATAAGGAGAGACATCGTCTAACATGGCGACCCCCTACATCAAACCAACGATGAACTGAAATAGACTACATTGCCATCAGTCATACTTGGAGAGGTTCGGTTGAAGATTGTCGCTCATTGCGCCTCATTGGACGCAAAAAAGCCACAGTAAAAAGGCCCATTAGAACTGAATTGATTAGCGAGAAAACCAAAAGTAGGTTCCAGGAACAACTGAGGTCACAATTAGGTAGTTCTGAAAACGAGGCTGACCCAGATGTTGCTTGGAAAGCCATACAAACAGCTGTGGAAACAGCAGTGACATCTATCAGTGATTTAAACCACAGAGTTACAAAGAACCAATGGATTTCCTCTAGGTCTATTGCACTGATGGATTCTCGTAAACTCATCCCATCAGGCTCTGAACACGATGAAGAGCAACAACAAATCAGATCTAGGTTAACCAAAAGTATAAGGAATGACCGTGAGCAGTGGTGGATAACGAAATCAAAAGAGATGGAAAAGGGGGCGGCTATAGGGAACACAAGACAGCTCTGCAGACTAATAAAAGAAACTGGAATCAATAAGTCAAGTGTAAGTCACACTACTTCGGAAAAAGACGACACTCTCATCTGCTCCCAGTCCAGACGTTTAGAACGATGAGTGAAACATTTCAGAGAACAGTTCAGCTGGCCTTCAGCTACTCTACAACTACCCTCCATTCCCAGACAGTGTGAATGGAACATTGAAGTAGGTCCCCCAACTCTTGCTGAAATTCAAAAGGCTATAGCTAATATGAAACGAGGAAGGGCAGCTGGTCCAGATGGATTGACTCCAGAGGTCTTTAGGGATGGTGGTCCAATTTTAGCGATTAGGTTGACTAATATTTTAGCTAAGATCTGGCAATTAGACGTTATTCCATCTGACTGGTCACAATCACTTATCGTCCCAATATATAAGAAAGGGTTAAAATCATCCTGTGACAACCATAGAGGGATTAGTTTAACTAATATAATATCTAAAGTACTAGCCTCGATAATTATCAGACGCTTAACTAAGACTCGTGAACATCAAACACGAGAGAATCGTCAGGTTCTAGAACACAGGCATACTTATCGGCGTCCGACAATGGTGGTCTCTTTCGACTTAAAAGCAGCATTTGAATCTGTAGACCTCGAGATTCTGTGGCAGCGTTTGTCGTTGAAAGGCGTACCTCAGAAATACATAAGCCTTGTGAAGGCTCTTTACTCGAACACTACTAGTCGAGTCAGAGCTTATGGCGAACTGTCATCTGCTTTTGCAACCTCAAGTGGCGTCCTTCAAGGCTGTCCACTTTCTCCATTTTTGACAAACTTCATCATACACCTATTGATGGAAATAACATTCTCATCTACTGAATTCTCGGGTATTGATCTCCTTCCAGGAGGTCCACTTATCGACTTAGAATACGCAGATGATATAGTCCTGTTTGGTGAGGACGCTGACAAAATGCAGAGTCTTCTGGTAGCACTGAGCAACAATGCCAGGATTTTTGGGATGCGCTTCTCTCCCTCTAAATGCAAGTTGTTGCTTCAGGACTGGTCTGCGTCAACACCTGAACTAAGGATAGGAAGTGAAGTAGTCGAACGCGTTGACAACTTCACTTATCTTGGAAGTCTGATCAGCCCTAATGGGTTGGTATCGGACGAAATCTCAGCACGGATTCGAAAAGCTCGCTTGGCTTTTGCCAACTTGCGTCACCTATGACAAAGGCGAGATATCCGTCTATCAATAAAAGGACGAGTATACTGCGCGGCAGTCCATTCTGTTTTAATTTACGGCAGCGAAACGTGGTCATTAAGAGTAGAAGACACTCGTAAGCTACTAGTATTTGACCACAGATGCCTTAGAAATATTGCTGGCGTCTGCTGGGATCACCGGGTAAGTAATAGTGAGGTTAGACGCAGGGTATTAGGGAATGATGGTAAATCAGTTGATGAGGTTGTGAATCTTCATCGACTGAGATGGTTGGGCCATGTGTTACGTATGCCCAAACACCGATTACCACGAAGTGCAATGCTAACCGGTGTTCGGGATGGTTGGAAGAAAGTTAGGGGTGGCCAAACCAAAACGTGGCATCAGTGCTTGAAGTCACTAACTTGTAGTCTGAGCCATGTTGGTAGATGCAGACTACTTGGTTGGGGTCCGCGTGACTATCGTAACCAATGGTTGGAGACTCTTGGTGACATGGCTCAGAATCGATCACAGTGGCGTCGGTGTATACACTCTCTGTCTTCTCTTAAACTAAGAGATTAAAATCGCTTTATATCTTTCTTTCTATGAACTAGTTCTTTCTTCCTGTACTATATCTCTATATGCAATCTTTCTCTTACATATTACTACCTTTGACCTAACCATTGCTATGAATCCGGTGTTTATCTTGTTGTGCTGATGCGGTATGGCAACCTGGACCGATGCATATATGTGCCTGGTCCTACGTTGTAGCTGACTGACTGACTGACTGACTGATATGCTTATACACAATCTTTCTTTAATATATTACTATCGTTGAAGTAACTACTTCTTTGAATTCGGTGTTGATCTTGTTGTGTTAATGAGGTGTGGCAATTTTGACCGTTGCATATATGTGCCTGGTCCTACGTTGTGACTGGCTGGCTGGGTTTGTTGTTCCGGAATACTAAGATACCCACCTAAATGCCTTTCTGTGTGGTTTAAACTACCTATCTGGGCATTAAAGTCACCTGCTACAAGTACTATGTCTGAACGTTTAGCCTTCTGAAGAAGTTCAGATAGCTTTCTGTAAAATTCATCTTTCATTTCATCTGGGCTGCAGTCGGTGGGAGCATAGGCAGAAACGACAAAAAGGCAACGACGTGTGTCCCTATCCTTCCGAGTTCGTACGGAGCCGTTTAGCCGAACAGCACATAAACGACTGTTAACGAGGATCCACTCTAACAGTGCTTGTTCCGCCCTCATGCTTGGTGCTATCCCTACTCGTGCCAGTCCACGAGAGCTGGCCGTCGGGTCACCAGATAAACGAAGGGTGTATCTAGTTGGCTCTCCGTTTTGCCGAGGTGAGGTCAAGTGAATGACCGCACTGGGATCCTGTATGCTTGTTTCAGAGACACAGCGTACATCAATTGTACGAGATTCTAGGGTTTTAGCCGAGGAAGCCTGCTAACCGATTTGGCATAGGGTGCGTACGTTGAAGGCTCCAATATGTAGTTTGGAGCGAGGTTTCAGTAGACCTGGGATGATGTTTTGAGCACTAGAATCGTTGGCTATGGTGACACTTGAGGGGGAAGCCGAAAATGGAAGTTTAAAGGTGAAACTCGATGTAAGAGGAATAATAGGAAGTGAAGACTGAGGTTGATTATGAATACAGTGGTCTTGAGTGCTGTTGGAGGTATGAGGGCGGTTATCACTTCCCGGTTGCCCACACCGTGGAAGGGTTGTTCTGGAGGTCGACCTTTTCTAACCCCACCCCTCTTTGTGGGAAGGCAGCATCGCTGTTGTGCTGGTTGTCTGAGGGAAACAGCTCACTGCTGTCACACCTCTGTACATTCAGCAGTACGCGTTCGCCTTCAGACCTTGGGTTTGTTGCCTTTAGTCTTGCCACTCTTCAACCGACCTATCTGACATGGAAGGTCCTTAAGGAACGATTGTTCCAGCTAGTATAGCTCGGTTGCTTCATCACGATAGGCGAGCGCGACCACCACTTCAAGGTAGCAACAATGGTCGTGTTGATTGATTGTTGTTTGTGGTGTAATGGATGGATGAATGGTTCAATTTTGTAATAATCTCGAGTTTAATACATGCACATTGGTCTGTTGCCAAAGGGTTTAATTTCTATTTGATTATGTGAATATGTGAAAAATGTATAACTCATTCAGTTGGTCAGCCAATCCTTTGGTACTATAGGGCATTAGAAAATGCATCGTCATCATCATCACACATAATGACACAAGAATATTGTGAGAATAAATTGCCAAGGTAAAAATAATGTAATTGAAGTGGTGAAATACTACAGAAAGGTAGCTCACATAAAACCGAAAGTGAGTAAGACTTTATTTTTCTTGAACATTTCATTTTGGTGTTTATTGGAAAGAAACAAGTGATTGATGGGAAGCTTGGTAACAGCTTCGATTCTATGTTAGGAAGTCGTACATCGTTTATGGAAGCATTCTGGAGTATAAAACTCATCTGTGAATAGTGATCATAGTCAGTGAGATTGTGGTGATGTTTTCTATCAGTTTTGTAGAATGTAATTGATATACGTTGATGACACTATTTTTTCTCTATTTAGCGGATGACGCTACTCCGATTAAGAAGCGTAAACTTCGTTCTCGTTCGGATACTGTGACAAATCATGAGAATATCAGTCAACAGAGTCGTAGTGGTGGTGGAATTGGGACAGTAAATGCAAATAATTCACCTGTAACAACTGTTCATGCTGGTTCGTCAACTGAATCTTCTAATGTGTCGTTGTCTTCAAATGCTGTTGCAAACATGGATGTGATCGAAGATACACATGGTTGTTCAACTGTGACTGCTTCTTCTCAAAGTGACAGTCGCATGGATAATGAAGAGAAGAAGGTGTCTGTCGGGAGCTCTCAGTCTACAGTGCTGACGGATAAAGATACTACTGATGTGCATATGACTTGTGTTTCTGAAATGGAAGGAGGACATTCTGTTTCATCGTCTACCACCACTTCTTCTTCTACTAATACTACTGCTACTACTACCACTCATACTCATACTCCTACTCCTACTAATATTAATACTACTACTACTACCACTACTGACAATGATAACAGCAACAAAATGGAAGTGGATGGGAAACCAGAGATGTGTGGAACTGCTGTGTCAGTTGTGACATTGAATATGGATGGATCGAATGATGTGAATGTCGTGTCATCAGTCTCCGAAGTAGGAGTGACGACGGTGGTAACAACAACAGTAGGTGTAGCAGGAATAGCAACATCAACTCCATCATCATCGTCATTAGCGGAACAGATAGGTGGATGCTATAGTGAAGCAGATTGTGATATGAGTTATTTATTTTGTCCCTCTGCTCCTGGAGATGAAGATCGTAAAGATGTTGAGTTGTTGAAATTTCAAAATCCATATGACAAAGCTGCTGAACTGAACAAGAATGTAAGTGGTTTCAATCAGTTAGTATTATTGATAATGAATGTTGACTGGTTGGTTGGTTGTTGAATGGGGATACATTTAAGTAGTATTGTATTATCAGTAGTAGTATTTGTAATAGTGTAATGTTTGCTGGGGAAGTGTTAACAGAAATATTGTAATGATTGCTTTGTTTTGAGTGAAATATATGTCGATAAATTTAACTCCTTATGTATGACAGCTGTACTAATGAGATTTGTAAATTCTTTGCATGGCTTGTTTTGATGCAATCAACTACACTACTACAACAGTTGCGTGAACTTGTCAATAATCTGGTGAAGGTCCATCCGAAAGCACCTTGTGGTTATCAAGATTACCTGTTGGTTACTCGTAATTACCTATTGGCTAATCAACTCTCATTTGCTACATATGTGAAACGTGTAAGTTTTTTTAGTTATTTTCTGCATTGTTTTTTAGTAATGAGTAAGTGTTGTATAGTGATAGTGGCAGTATTGGTTGTATTTAAACGATAATTATTGGCTTTGTAGTAGTTGTAAATACTGTTTTGTTTGGTGAAGGTGATTTATAATGTTAATTTGTTGAATATGATGTGATATTTGGCGACTTGAGTTTCTCATTGTCATTCGTAAGTGTTTATTGTTCGATCTAATTTGTTTTTCGACCTGAAGTGTGTATGTTTGTGTTTTTTAAAACTGGTTCATAATAAAGACGGACTACCTGAATTCACCACATCCATGTGTATTTACCAGTTCAACTATTTCTGTGAAACCAGTTATGTAGGGTGTACAATTCGGCAAGTTCGTTATCGTATTGCAGAGTACCGTCCGTGTTGGTTGAGCAAAGGACAGATAAGAATGGTTAAGAGTTCTATTCCCGCTGACTTTGTGGACACATGTCATCAAGTTAACTTGAATAAAACTTTTAAGGTTGTCTACTATATTCCATCAAATTTACCAAATGGTTTACGAGTTCGTCTGTTGCATATCACTGAAGCCATCGGAATCCATATTTATAAACCAAACCTTTACATCCGAAAGAGATTTGTGCAACCATTCTCACCACTTTGTCCATCGGTATAGGAGTGAATTTGTAGCTGAACTTTTTTGTAACCCTTTCCTTCAAAAATATTTGAACTATTTTCCAATTTCTTCCACTTTTGTATTTTTACATATTCTCAACAATCGTCTCTAGATTCTTACATAACTACAATGATACTGACCTTTCATTAAAATATTATGTTAGTCCCTTCTTTTTGTATATTGTGCATTGCAGTAACTGTTCAAATTTCCTATTGGTTACTTGGATTACTATGATCCCCTTCCTTTCAATTACTCAATATTATTTTATAAATAATGTGTCATTATACAATTATTATGTAACATAACTACTCAACGAGTACTATTTCATTATTGTAAGTGATATATATTAGTGTAGAGCCATGATGAGAATCTAATTAAAAAGAATTTTTTTTGATCCGATGTTTTGAATCACGCTAGTTGCTGTGTATTGTGATGTGTGTGAGGTGTTTGATGACAGCTTTGATCGATAGAGGTTTGTGTGGAGGTCCCAACTACGTTGATGATATGTGACTAATTGATCATTCCAGTGAGCTGTGTGACCTGTTGTGTGATTGCACTCACTCATAAATGAGTGTCTACATTGTTAACTATTAGGGCGACCTTGATTGTCAAGTTATGTACTAGAATGAGTAAGTGAAAACTGAAACATTGTGATGTTTTACGATTTAGTGGTTATTCCAGCCATGAATGAGATGTGTAAACATTGAGGCAGTTTATTCTATGAGTCATTTAGGACGTTGTTTGTTTTTTGTGAGTTGTTTATTAATCGATTTGTTTGTCTTATTTGTTTATCAT
Organism: Schistosoma guineensis; assembly: GCA_944470375.2. Classification (NCBI taxonomy): domain Eukaryota; kingdom Metazoa; phylum Platyhelminthes; class Trematoda; order Strigeidida; family Schistosomatidae; genus Schistosoma; species Schistosoma guineensis. Next base: position 45,468,569 of record OX103892.1, on the reverse strand, counting down.
GTAGTCAGCACCGAGTCATTTGGAAGCGACGTTTGTGGAATTATTCAATGAACAAGAAGAAGAACGCTATGCTCAGGCATTGAAACACCAATCGGAACGAGTAAGTGTTGGTATTTACTGTATTGGATGCGTATTTTGTGTGTGTGCATGATTAGAAATAGAGTGATTGAAAGTGAAATATTTTGTCAATACTTAGTAGTAGTGATCTAAGCATTGTGTTGTGTGTGTGGATTTGAATGACGACAGAGTTGTTAAAGTAAAAGATATGACATATAGTAAGTGTGACTTGGAGATCGTTGACGACGAGAGCAGTAGGGAATAAACTGTCCACGAAACACGCGTCCTGGATTCCACTGCTAGCCACTATCCATCATTGCTTACAAAACGCTTGTGAATTAAAGCAATATCGAGGCATACGCACGGTATGCACATATGCCAATAACAGGCTGATCAGTTGCAGTCTCAAACCTCAATAGGAAGATACAAGCCAAACAATATCAAGTGAATTTAAATTGTCCACTGTTGTAAAAATGGTTTTGATGAATAATGTGAAATGCTTTATTTTGTTGTATGAACAAGAGAATAGACTGTATTTGTATGTCAATGACGGGGAGATTGGTACGGAATTAACGTAATGTTGATATTTGTGGATTATTTTGCCAACGTTTTTTCATTTGAATTGTAATTTTCATAATCGTTAGTTGATTTCAGATCTGTATGCTTATGGTAATGACAAATGTTTGTTTGAAATACACTGAATGTTTATTTCAGCTGACTTTTTCCAGCCTTTTATTATTGATTGAAGGAACACTTACAACTGGGCGCAGAACAAGCTGTTTTACGTGCTCAAACACGTGGTGCTTTAGCAGTGGCCAATCAATCGAAACCATATTCGTTTTGTTCAATATTATCCTATAATGATTTGACGTATATTCCACCAGTTGGGAAATTAGAGAATCGAGTGAGTAATAGTAGTATATTTGTTTTCTCTGTTTTGTTTGTTTATGTTTATATAATTCGAGTTTATGAAACGAATCAGTGATGTGTTGTCATATTAGTCGGCAATGTGAATATGAATATTGGAAGGTGGTGAGATGTTGTCAATCCTTTATATTTATCATCTGTTGGTGATATGGTTTATGTTAGTTTTGTATGTATGCAGTGTGTGTGTGTGTGTGTTGTGAAGCCGAGATTAATGTGTTGGTGCTGGGAGTTAATGAAGAATGTTTTCAAAATGATCGACTTGTGTTGAGTGGGTTTGTTTAGTTTTCCGTGTATTGTTTTGTAAAGGTGAGTTCGTATATGACTTGGTTTTTGGAGTTTTCTGTATGTTTCTTAACTTCGTTGTTATCGTTACTACTGTTGACATAATATATTGTGAGATTGTGGTCTTTTAATGAGATAAAGATCCTTATTCCACTGCAAAACGGAGAACGATTTTGTTGAAATGCTGCTCTCCACTGTTTAAAATATGTGTAGGCGCATATGTTGTGTTTGTCGACTCATATGTACATTTGTGGTGTATGCTACTTATTTCGACAGATGTAATTAGTGTGTTGTAACAACAGTCAGATATGAAATGTCTGATAGCCAAAGGTAGGGAAGATTGAACTGAAGAAAAGAGAAAGAGAAATATGAAGGAATTGGGAAGTGGAACAATCATGAAGGATGTAGAGGCTGATTGATGGAGTATTCGCAAATGAACTATTTGATATGGTGGAGAAATGTATAGTTTTCACATTTCACGAAAGAACTCTGTAATTTTACATTAGACAATAAATCGGTCTTCCTCACTGTGTAGATGGCTCTCGGTGGACTCAAGGAAGCCGAAGACATTCCATCTAATCATCTTTTGGAAGAACATTCTAGGATGTCGACGTGTGGCTTTCCGATTGAACAAATGCTAAAAACCACTGCATGCGGATTGGCTGATTTTAGTGATTATTTTCTTTTTTACTAAGAACTATGAATACCCGAGTGTTTCGTACCATATTTGATTGGTTGTAAGAAACTGTCCGTGTGGAAGATATTACATCATATATTTTTCTAACTATTATATTGTAATAATGATTATTGGCACCATAGAAGGAATAGCTAAGCACAATAGTGCGCCATATAAAGCGTATTAAATATTTTTATGAAGCATTCGAGGAGGAAAAATTTGATACCATGATGATGCTGATCGATAATTGAAAACCATCATGGTGTATGTTTTGAACGGTACATTCGGATTCGTTTATCCAGTTGAATTTTCTGTTTCCTAATCTTGTTTCTTGTGAAATTGTGTAATTGTTAATGAGTAGTAGTCGTATTAGTAGTTACAAAGTATGCTTCAATGTGAACAATCGCGAATAGTGTTGTCTTTGTGACTTCTACTTGTTGCTGTGAGTGGTTGTTTTGTTTTGAACTTTATCGTCAACTGTGTGTTGTGTTGTTGATGTTCCCTGGTTCTGTAGTTAGTTGAATTGAGTAATTTTCACAACTGGATTTTGTTGTATATTATGGTTTTCTAAACGTAATTTTGTTTTGCTGCTGTCCGAGCAAATTAATTGTTCACTGTATTCGATTGTACATGTTGTGAATGAGAAGAAGAATACTGATGGTTTGTTGAATGTTGTTTTGTTGAGATTAAATCTTTTGGATTGTTGAGATGGGGATCAGCTCACCCCGTGTAGTAGTGCAGTATGAGACGTCTGATGGCAGAGAGTATTACCTACCTACTGTACGAGCTAATTCTCCTACGTATTATGAACAACGGTTTGGCTGAAGACAGTGTGCATACTTAGTTGGTGATTTACAGTGTTATTGTAGTTGTATATTTGTAGTGGTGGTGGTGGTGGTGGTGGTGGTGTGGATGTTGCATAAAAGCAACATTGTTTATTTGTTTGAAATTTGCTTGTCGATTGTTTGAACTGTGGGCTTTATCAGTTGTGTGCAATTGAAGCAGATGAAATAGTATTTATGATTGTAAGTTGCTATTCATCATAGGTATCTTTTTACATTGTTGTATTATCTGTTTATATATGTACATATTCTCTAATTTTGTGTGTATGTTTTGGTGTGTTTACAGGAAGAAGAGAATATACGCGATCGTTTCACCCCTCGTACATTTATCGGTTGGCTTCAAGACATTATCGATACATTTCAGAATGAAAAGGTGAGCTGAAGCATCATTTGATTGTCATTTATTTTGGGGTTGTGAAGTTACCTGATAATTCTGAACGTTTTGAAGTCAAACTGATGGTTGATTGATTAATATGGTTGAAGTTGTTTTGCGGTGAAATAAGAACATGAAGGAATTTGTCAGGTACGATGGATGAATGGAAATATTGGTACGGACGACAAAGTCAAGCATCTTGACAATGAAATGAGACTATATAAAAGAGCATTTATCATATAAAGAGTGTTAACCTATAAGTAAATAAGGTGTTTTGTTGTTATGATGGACAGTGTCGGAAATTTGATTTTGATACACGACGTGCTACATGCTAACTCCCGACCTGCCTACTTAAGCGAAAAAACATGATTGGACGGGAAAGTACTTTGCCCTACCGAATGATATGCACAAATACTCATTTTTATATATCCCGTAGAAAATCAATCCATTTCTGAATGAGTGATATACACTAGTCCTCCATATTAGTTCTGAATGTGATTGAGTGAGCTTTTGGGTTGGCCACTTCTGATTGACTCACTGTGTCACTTGGCAGATGAAAGAATAATTCAGTCAGTAAGAATACTCTATGGATGAAATCTCTACACTCTGTTAATTGAGTCTAAGGGTAGGATTTCACGACTGTGACTGGGGTGTTACAGATGTTGGATGAAGCTTGGTTGTGTGTGTGAAGACGTTGCGGATCGATCGTTGCGTGTGTACTGTAGAGTGTAACAACAACACTAGGTGCTTTATATCTGTTCATGGTGTCCTCCTCTCACTCTCATCTGTGTTTTTGCTTGTACATTTTTGTATTTAGAAGAAATTACTCTGTCGACAACTTCATGAAGCTGAGTCACTAATGATGGTGCAGAAACTTGATTGGGAAATGAAAACGCGTGAAACATTGGCGTCGAATATCGATTGTATTGGTGTTGTGGATGTATTCAAAGACATTCCAGCTAATTATGTTCCACTAATCCCAGTGCCTAATGATTTTCCACTGTTCGCTCATGACCCGGTACATCGAACGGCAACGACTACCACAACAACAGCTGCGCCGGTGGCGGCGGCGACAACAGCGACGACAATGTCAACCACACCGAGTACTTCGATCCCCATCACCCCCACTACCAACACCAACACACACACCGCTGTCAATAATAGCCCAACGGTATCAGCAACGACAACTACGCTGACTAACAACTCATGATTGATATGATGAAGGGGACTTGTTGTTTTCATTTTCTTAGTGATGAAATTTATGCATTTTGTCATACTTCTCCTTTCTTAGCTTTGATTTGACTTTGCCTTCTCATCTCAACAAAAACAGCCGGTAAACTACTGACATTCTACTTCTTTATCCTCCTCATCACATTGACTTTGTGTTTGTGCGTGTCTGTTTGTTTGTGTACATACTTTGTGTGTTGATGGATTGACTAATTTTTCAATGATTTTCTGTTGTCATCATCCTTGTCCTCGTCAGTATTTATGGGATATTAATATGTCTACTGAATGTGTATCTGGTAGATTGATGATGCTGAACAGTTCGTGTATATGTGTGTGTGTGTTGGAGTTTTATTTCTGTGTTGTAGTGAAACTGTATTTATGATGTAATTTGCCAGTGTCAATAAGACTGGTAACAATGATCATTGTTAATTTTACTATGATTTGTATAGTTTCTTTATTTATGTATTCAGCCACTTATTTGCGTAATTAATTAAATGCATATGTTTATGTACCTGAATTATGTAAGTAAATATATTTATTTTTTCCTTGGAATAGTGGGGTTTTCCCTATTGTAAAGGATACAGTATGGTGTCCAAGTTTGAAAATGTAGCGGATTTGAAATCCTACGATTTTCTCTCAAATTGTTTTAATATCGCTGTTTATTTGGGTATTTGTCATCGTTAGACAAAACTGTTGGTACTAAGCCGTGGGAAATGTTTGAGGGTATGCTTGGACGTGACTGTAGTGTCCAGTATCGGTATGCACATTTGATTAAGACGTTTGTGCAAGCGTCTGGGATTTTCTAGATGTCCATAAACCGAACTTCTAGACAATAATATTTGGTGTGTTGTTGTGTTTCAGATCGGTGTTTCTCCTTGTTGATATTGTTGTTAAGATGGAATTTATTTTAGGGGGAATGATTTTTCAGTTGACGAGTATAGGAAGAGTGACTTAGAAACGTGCAGGTTTTAATAACTAATCATTAAAATTGATATTAAAGACTTTAGAAAGATGTAATAAAATGAAATAGCCGTTCGTTACAATAAAGTGTTAGCTGCATGAAAGAATGATGGATTTCACGTGTCTTTTTTGCCCACAGATTTCACTTTCGAGAAGATGGATTGCTTGCGCTTCTGCAGTGTTTATGTTAATAATTAGCGCTGCTATCGAGCCAAATCTTTTTGACCGTTTAGATTATTTGAAAGAACATATCAAGTAAGGCGATGTGACTGAAGTTCATAGATTGCTTTAAAATTGAAGTGTTGATTGTTTTATGTTAACCTTCTGTAAGCTACACAGGATTATGTTTGGAGATAGGTGTGGGGAGCGCTTGCTTTGTGTGGCCGATGTATCCTGCTCCATGAGAGCAGGTGGATTTCTAAACAGATTGACGTGACCCAATACGAGGATTTATTGTTGACACATCGATGGATGATGGGACGGTTGGAAAAGACCATTCGAAGCTTGGTAGTATGAAAAGCTTTCCCGGAGATTTCTGTAGGTGATTCATCAAAATTTCCACAGTGATGTTTCCATTGAACTTGATTTTCATGGAGAGAGTTTTCCCAGGAACGGTGTGAGGTCTTGTAGATTGTAATCTAGGTCTGATGTACCGGTCAACAAACCTGAATAGATAGCCGTTCTTAAGAAATATTTGTCGAGTTTGAAAAGTTCATCGTCTATCATATTATCCGAGCTTTTTCACTTAACCGTTGATGATAAAGATTGAATTAGTTTTCTCTTTCTATTTGAAGAGATCCAGCCGTAACTATTGGCATATAATCCATTCCAAGTTGGTTTTCGTTATATCGACCTTCCGTAATGTACCATCTTGTCTTCTATTTAATGAAACATCGAGGAAATGAAATTTTGATTCCAATGTAAATTTGATGTATTTAGGGCAACTACTGAATGCTATTTTATTGATTTATTTTAACACATAGATATTGGTACAATGAGGCACCAAATACATATGCGCCGCACAAATCTCATTCGATATGTGTGAGTTCTGTGACACTGCCCGGGTGCCCAAACCGAACCAGGTGGTTTTCTTAGAGGGCCACTCCCCGAGCCTTCGACCTAAAGGTCTGATCCACAAGGCAGTGGAGCATCGTAAGGAGATGCAGCCCTATAGTAGCCGGTGACCAACAATTGGTTCATGCGCCATTTGTTCCCGCAGGATACTGGAGCCCATGTGCACCATTGGTTTGGAATCCGGTTAAAGCGCCGGACATTCGCTTTTCGTCCTCTCATTTTCGTAAGCAACACCCCCGCCACGAGAAGGCAGTGGATAGGAGTTCCCTGGCAGAGGCTGTGTGCGTGTGTTCATGTGAGTGCATGTCGAGAGGGAGGGCTCACCCCACTTTTGGCCATACCAGGACATTTGGGGGCCCTATCTAGGGATTCTCATCAGCCCTACTCGCCTGGTGTGTGACGAGATCTCAGCATGGATACAGAAGGCTGAACTATTGAATGAGAGAGAGAGAGAGTCCTGTTTGCATTGCATATAATTGTCATGTTGTACGTGATATTGTCTAGTCATATGGATTATTTTTTCTGGTAAGCGTTTTTTTAGCGAGTTAGTTTTCTACGGGATGGGGACGCTAACCCCATGCCCAACCCTCCTCCTTTTCCCGGGCTTGGGACCGGCAGTAACCCTATAAGAGCTACAGGCGGAGTTGTCTAGTCATATGTGTCCGTATTTATTTTCACTGTGAAGTTGCTAAGATAGTAATTATTATTTTCGATAAAATCTGAAATTCATATTGTTTATGAATTTTAGGTTGGATTGATCACTTTATTTTTTTCCGCCCACTTATTCCTTTTACTCCCAATAAAACATAGGCCACCTGGAATCCCTCTAGGGATACTGCCGGTCCCAAGTCCGGATAAAGGAAGAGGGTTGAGCATGGGGTTAGCGACCTTATCCCATAGAAAACTAACTCGCTAACAAAACGCTAACCAGGAGAAAAACGCTATTTTCTCCGCAATGATCTATATGACAACATAACCTGATATTTAGAAAGTTTTCTTCATTTTTTCTCATAACATTTGTATATATTGTTTACTGAAATGTTAGATGATTAAAAATTAGTAAGAACCTTTACAGAACACTAGTATATGAGATTGATCTATTTCATGTTTGATGCTATCGTTATAGAAAAGTTTTATTTATTTATTATTATTTAAACACATGAATATTGGTACAGAGGGGCACTGAATATATATGCGCCACATGAGTCACTTGATTTGTGTGAGGGCTGTGGTACTGTCCGGGTGTCCAAACCGAAACAGGTGGTTTTCTTAGGGGGCCATACCACTGAGCCTTCGACCTACATATCTAATCCACAACGCAGTGGAACAACGTCAGCAGATGCAGTTCCATGGTAGTTGGTGACCAATAATTAGTTCATACACCATTTGTTCCTTCAGGATCCTGAAGTCCATGTGCACCTTTGGTTTGGAGTCAGGGTTTTCCACCATCTCCGGTTACCGCACCGGAAATTCGCTTTTCTTCCTTTCAATTTTGTAAACAAAAGTAATGCCGCAAGAGGGCAATAATTAGGACTAGGACGAAACGGCCATCCAGTGCTTCCAAATTTTCCATAGTGATCTAGCTTCAATTAACTCATGAATTCAACTATTAAATTACTATAATATCCACAAAAAACCCTTTTAATGAATTCTTCAATTCACTATTTATATTTATTACATAGAATATAGTTCATATGATTGTTTTTCTTTTTATATCACATATTTGTTTTAAATGAACCTTCAAGAGTGAAATTTAAAGTTCAAGGTCATCTTGACTTATATTTTATTTATATTGAATATTATATCTCAATCTAAATGGGAATGATTTATGATGTAAAATAATTCAATTCCTTATAACAGTTTGTTTAGATTATGTTTAGTCAATATATGTGTAGGCGTAACATCTAATTTGTGTAATATGTACATTATTTCACCTTTTTTATTCTTTCAATATATTTACAAATAATCCTTCAGGATTGGGTTTCATCGATACCTGAGTTAATGATAAGGAGTGAAGTAGTTGAGCGAGTCAACCGGCTTCACTTATCTAGGGAGTCTTATCAACCCTAGTGGTCTGGTGTGTGACGAAATCTTAGCATGAATACAGAAGGCTCGACTAGCTTTTGCCAATTTGCGTCATTGATGAAATAGACGAGATATACGTCTACCAACCGAAGGATGAGTTTACTGTGCAGCAGTTCATTCCGTCCTACTTTATGGCAGTGAAACATGGCCGGTAAGAGTAGAAGATATTCGTAGGTTACTAGTATTCGATCATAGTTTTCTTTGAAACATTGCTCGTATATCCTGAGACCACCGAGTAAGTAATGCAGTTGTTAGATAACGGATACTATTTAAGGATGGCAAATCAATTGATGAAGTGGTGAAACTTCATCAGTTGAGATGGCTGGAACATGTGTTACGTATGCCAAACCACCGACTGCCTCGACGTGCGATGTTCAGTGGTATAGGAGTAGATTGGAAGAAAGCTAGGGGCGGTCAGACCAAAACGTGGCACATGTCCATGAAGTCACTGACAAGTGGACTGAACCATGTTGGTAGATGTAGACTACCTGGTTGGGATCCGCGAGACGATAGCAACCGATGGTTAGAGACCTTGAACGGCATGGCTCAAAATCGTTTGCAGTGGCGCAGGTTCATCCAATCTTTGTGTTCTCCCAAATTCTAATCTTCTGAATTCTTCATGTACCTTCTTTTTGTCTTTCCAAATTTATTTCATTGGACTATACTCCTTGAATAACATCTTCAAACCCGAATCTTTCCGATTACTGCTTACTCTCACTATGGGATTTGAATCGACAACTGCATCTCTGTGCTAATGTGGTGTGGCAACTCGAACTGATGTACGTACGTACAAAGTTCTATGTTGTTGCTAACTGACTGACTGACAAATAATCCTGTTTCGTAATTTATTCTTGCGTACATACTCTTGTTTTTATTACAATTCAATAGTCACAAGATAGACAAATATCTTCATTATAAAATCTTGGGTTAAGATAAGTTATAGGGATGATATCAAGTCAGCGTTTATAATGTTATATAAAAGAATTCAATCGCATATACCAAGGTTTAATAAGGCTGTGGCTATGAGAAAGCTGAAGACCCCTTTATGTATTCTAATAATCTCGTTTTATCATCCAATGTGATCAGTTCCACTTTACTTTCCTCCTAATCTGTTTTCTGTTACCTTTTGTTTGTCTAGTTCACCTTCTATTTTTCATCTATAAATGATTTTAACAAATATACATGTGATCAGATTGTTCAAAATGTATTGAGCTTATATGTCATTACATAGTTCTGATAACAATTGTCTTTTCATTCCATTATCTAAATTTACCAAAGGGGCTAATTGTTTTAAAGTTATTTTATTGCTTTTATTCAGATCGTAGTAAATCCTTTTAAAATTGAGACAGTTCATTGTCTAGTAGGATGTGTTCAATTATTCAAACTGATTAAGATCATGAATCAATTGATGTTAGACCACCGTTGGAAACCTGGAAGCACTGGACGGCCGTTTCGTCCTAGTATGAGACTCCTCAGCAGTGCGCATCCACGATCCCGCTCCACTGCGAGATTCGAACCCAGGACTTATCGGTCTCGCACCAGGCGCTTAACCAACTAGACCACTGAGCCGGCATCCAATGGTGTTAGTGTCTAACATCAACCAATCTACGAAATTGCACGACCAACTTCCATTGTACTGAGGTGGACCGATAGGTCCTGGGGTCGAATCTCGCGGTGGAGCGGGATCGTGGATGCGCACTGCTGAAGAGTCCCATACTAGGACGGAACGGCCGTCCAGTGCTTCCAGGTTTCCAACGGTGGTCTAACATCAATTGATTCATGATCTTAATCAAAAAAACTTAACAATCTCCACAACCCCCATACTGATATTCAAACTGAGTATATATATGTCTTACGATATTAGTTTTTGGAAATGGTAGCGTGTGTCAGTTAGTCACCAGCAGCAAAGAGACTGATACAGCTATTCATTGGCTAAAGTCACCATATCACATTAGCTCAATGAGATGAAATTGGGAGGATGTGTGGCAAAACACATCAAAGTAATGAAGTAACAATGATAATAAAAAAGACTAATCATTAAGAATAGGGTTCGAGAAGATAATGGAAAGATACTTATGAAAGAATACTGGAGTTTAACGTCGAGAAGAAGATGAACAGTGAATGGATAATTATCATTCTGAACGATTCTAACCCTTGTTAATCATCGTTTCTAGGCACTAACTGCAGTTATCACTAGAACTTTAAACACGTAGTCGTCATATGTTAACATGGCTTAGACCAACAGGCAGTCATTACATAGCTGATGTCATGTTTTGTTTTGACAACCCCTAGCTTTATCCTAACATAGGCTGTTATGACATATGACCCTGTCAATTATTAAGTAAGAAAATCGCCAATCAGAACCCCAAGTTATATGGCTTTGTCCTTGCGCTAAGCCAATGATACGTTAACCAGCGTGAGAAACTTAGAGTCAACTATGAGTCCTTATTGGTCCTCGAAACAGTAACTTCTAGTTTAGCCCAGCTCGTTCTGTCCAGAACACAATTATCAGCCTCCACTATATAAATCGTATATTTCAGACATACGTGATTTATATACAAGCAAACCAAACCGCATCACATCATAAAATGATAAATAACAATTATACAAGATCAAGCCAAAGGTGGCCGTAAGTATAACAAACTGTAACTAACAGACTGGGAATAAATTAAGAATGATAAATCGTATAATAGTAACTAGTAGATTAAATGAAAGCTTATGATAAAACGAATACGAATATATATAATCTAGTTACTTAATAATTATCCAATAAGTATATATGTAATAATAGTTCACGAATAATTACCATTCATTTATTCTTCGTTCGAATATAATATAAGCATCATTCTCAGAAATAGATGTCATTTGGGGATACGTAACATGTGCTGCGATCGCTTCATTCGATGAAGATTTACAACCTCATCAACATATATGCGGAGTACTCTACATCTCACCTCAACATTGCTTACTCAGTTGTTCTACGAAGAGTGACGATGTATGCATAGTGACTAGACCGTACTTCTCCCAATTTGTATCACTTGTGGTGCAAATCAGATGTACATCCTCCAACTAATGAAAGCTAATTTAATACACCTCAATCCTAGTTTAACTACTTTTTGTCTGTGAAATATTACACACGAAAAAAGAATACGTCCATAAGTTCCATAGATTAACTGATAGATGTCTTTGAAGAGTTCTTTGCGAATGATGGCAAGAATAAATAAGCAATACTGAGGTCAAATATAGACTACTAAACAAAACTTTCAAAGAAGTTAATCATGATGAATTTTCATCAACTGAAATGATTGGGATATATATTGGGTCTACATAATAGCCTGTCTTGATATAGATTGATGACTGATACTCTATATTGATAACTGTTTTTTTGAAGAACTTCCAATCATTCTCATTTTTATAAGGTTGTTAAACATCATTTGAAATCCTACAGGTTGTTATTATTGAATAGTGTTTTGACTTTATTTCGTTCATGTTTTCAAATAAATATGTGAGTTTGCGTTTCCAGAAAAACAAAAAGATGATGAATACATTCACGTTATTTTGTTAGATTTTTAGTATCTTGAAGACTACTATACAGAATAATTACACTTGTCTAAAAGATTTTAACTTCAACCAACTCACGAAGTTGCACCACCGTCCACCATCGCCTTCAGTGAGCTGTTATCTCACAACGGACCTGGTTGAACTCCACTGGTAACGGCTTCTCAATAGAACTCCAGGAAATGCCTCATGAAGTCGGTCACTATTGAGCAGATGGTTATTATTAGAAGGATTTTTGTGGACATGTTAGAAATTTTAATGGAAAACCTTCTAATAATAATCATCCGCTCAATAGTGACCGACTTCATGAGGCATTTCCTGGAGTTCTAGTGAGAAGCCGTTACCAGTGGAGTTCAACCAGGTCCGTTGTGAGATAACAGCTCACTGAAGGCGATGGTGGACGGTGGTGCAACTTCGTGAGTTGGTTGAAGTTAGACATTAACACCATTAGATGCCGGCTCAGTGGTCTAGTGGTTGAGCGCTCGAGCGCGAGACACATAGGTCCTGGGCTCGAGTCTCGTGGGGGGCGGGATCGTGGATGAACACCGTTGAGGAGTCCCACAATAGGACGAAACAGCTGTCCAGTGCTCTCAGGTTTTTCATGGTGGTCTAATATCAATTGATTCATGATCTTAATCAGTTTGAATAATTGAACACATCCTACTAGACAATGAACTGTCTCAATTTTAAAAGGATTTACTACGATCTGAATAAAAGCAATAAAATAACTTTAAAACAATTAGCCCCTCATGATTTCAACTATCGAAATTTCTAAAATCTCCAAAATACCCCTTCTGATAAAAGATTCTTGTTAACAGTATTTATAACTCTATGAATTTAAAAGTTATTCAGCGAGACTATAATTTATGGACGAACCAGTCAGATGTAGGATAACAGTTCTTGGATTTTAGCGCGAAATTCATTCATTCATTTAGCTAGATAGTTTTGGCAGTATATCCTATGTCAGTTCGTGATGAAAACTCTAAATCTAATTCCAAACTTTAACCATTAATTGTAAAATATAATCCTTATTCTTCACACTGGTTTATGACCCTCATTATTTATTTTTATTGATTTGAACACATAAATATTGGTACAAAGTGGCATCTAATATATATGCGCCATAAAAGTCACTTGATTTGTGTGAGGGCTGTGATACTGTACGAGTGCCCATACCAAACTATGTAGTTTTCTTAGGGAGCCACCTCAAGGTCTGAGCAACGACAGGAGATACAGTCTCATGGTAGTCGGTGACCAATAATTGTTTCATACACCATTTGTTCCTTCAGGATCCTGGAGCCCATGTGAACCATTAGTTTGGAATCAGCGTTTTCCAACGCCCGTAAATGAATGCTCCATATTCGCCAACCCGGTTAAAGTGCCCGATATTCGCTTTTCGTCCTTTCAATTTCATAAACAGCAGTAATGCTGAGAGAAAGCATTAAGTAGCACTGCCCTGGTAGTGGCTGCATACGCGTGGCTATGTGGAAGTATTTGAATAGGGAGAACTGACTCTCTACCCTCGGCCGTACCAGGGCTTTGGGGGGGGGCTATAACCCTCATTTAGTCCTAGTAATTAAGTGGACACTTTCAAGATCACTGTAGCATCGCTCAAAAGTCGTCCATATTTTATAGTCTCACCACTGTTCTAGTCTAAATACTGTTAATTGATTTCTATACTTAATATCTACTTATTTTCATTCCCGACCGTTGTTGCTACCTTGACGTGGTGGTTGGGCTTGCCTATCGTGATGAGCCAATCGAGCTATACTGGTTGGAACAATCGTTCCTCAAGGTCCTGCCATGCCAGACAGGTCGGTTGAAGTGCAGTAAGACTAAAAGCAACAAACCCAAGGTCCGAAGGTAAAGACGTACTGCAGACTAATTCATTGGGTGCCCATGCGACTATCGTAACCAATGGTTGGCGACTCTGGGTGACATGACTGAGAATCGATCACAATGGCTTAGGTCCATACACTCTCTGTCTTCTCTTAAACTATGAGATTAAAATGGCTTCATATCTTTCTACGTACCAAATCTTTCTTCCTACATTATGTCCTTATATGCAATCTTTCTTTTATATATTACCACCACTGAATTAACTACTCCTATGAATCCGGTGTTCATCTTGTTGTGTTAATGCGGTATGGCAACTTGGACCGATGCCTATGTGCCTGGTCCTACGTTGCAGCTGACTGACTTATTTTCATTAATAACAAGTTATACACTTAATACAATGCCCAATCATTTAACACTGTGTTGGTGAGCTTATGAAAACTATTGAACATATGGTTCATTTGAAAAAAAATGTAACAAAAAGGAATACAGTGCCATCATATTGCCTATCTTCATTGTAATAGAGTTGGAGAAAACTATTTAATGAGTTTATATATATTAATGGTTGAATTCATGAATCAATTGAAGCTAGACCACTATGGAAAACCTGGAAGCACTGAACGGCCGTCTCATCCTAGTAAGGGACTCCTCAGCAGTGTGCATATGTCCTGAGTTCGAATCTCGTGAGGAGGGCCCGTCGATGAGCACTGATGATTAGTACCATATTAGGGCGAAACGGCCGTTCGGTGCTTCCAGGTTTCCCATGGTGATCTAGCCTCATGAATTCAACCGTTAATATATATATATATATATATATATATATAATACTGATAATATTGGACTGACCAGACTTCATGTTCGATTATTTTTATCAATCTGTATAGCTGTTTGAGACATAGACTGTAAATAAGATAATAATTGAGATTAGTGTTGATAATTATCTCAATTATAGACAGACTATTTGGGTGTTGTTTTATTTTTTTTTCAGTTCAATATTCAAGGTTACCATTCCTGTTAGACGATGTTGGTATGTTAAAGGGTATGAAGAAAAATTGTTACATTCATAGAACAAATTATGTTATTTTTAAATTTATATGAAAATAATTCAACTGAAATTTTATGTCGTAGAATCTTATAGTCAGTCAATTAGTCAGCTACAATGTAGGACCAGGCATCGGTCCAAGTTGTCACACGTTATTAGCACAGCAAGATGAACAACGGAATCATATAAGTAGCTACTTCAATGGTACTAATCTATAAAAGATAGATTGTGTATAAGGATATAGTATAGGAAGGAAGAATTAGTTGGTAGAAAGAAAGATATGAAGCAATTTTAATCTCATAGTTTAAGAGAAGACAGAGAGTGTATGAACCTAAGCCATTGTGATCGATTCTCAGTCATGTCACCCAGAGTCTTCAACCATTAGTTACGATAGTCGCGTGAGCACACAATCAAGTAGTTTGCATCTACCAACATGGCTCATACAAGAAGTTAGTGAATTCAAGGACTGAATTGTATAGACAATAAACTCTTTATTAATGCGCATTACAGAGAGTGTTTGTCATGTCTTGAACTGTTTATCTATTTTGTCACAATTTGCAAAAGGCACATAATTGTGTTACATATAGCTCCGTGTTAACGTTCCAACATGTGATGCGAATTTGAAATGCCACACGAAGCACCAGTGCTCTTAAGGTTTCAGCTAGGTGAGTTGACTAATGCCGACTAGCAAGCAAACTAGATCTAAGTTTTCCTACCGACTACCTCTTACCAACTAACATGAAACACTACCATTAAGTATTCTGCTATCTAATCTGTAAATAGGAGTCCAACCTGTCTTTGCTTGAATTGAAAATTACAGTTCTGAAACCTATCACTTAATCTCAGTTTCCACTTACTGAGGGGAAAATGTTTCTTGATAATAATATCATTGAATTGTTCATACTTACAATTGAATAGCAATCAAATTCGTATATGATAGTTATTATTACACAATACATGAATTCATTTCACGAAACCCGGCATATGTTAACCAACTGAGACTTGATTTGTCTACTTTGTAGTGGCTGTGGTTCGTTAACCAATCACCCTCGTAACCGTTATCATATAATCCTCAACGGTTTTTGAAATCAGAAGACAAAGAGAAGCAGCGATTACAGCTTTATTATCAGATAACTGAGACCACAAAGCAGAGAGGCGAATGATTGAGTCAGCGAGTCGAGAGTGTATATAGGATTAACTGTATATATTTCATACAAGCATAACAATAATAAAGGTACAATAAATTGTTATAGTGCAGATGTCTTTGTCCGCTAAATAAGTTAACAAAAGGGCTTAACCCGAATGAAATGTGACCAAACTCAGTTGCACGTAAGCTGCTATAACTTTGATCAGCTTAATAGATTAAATGTGCAAATCATTTTGTTGTTTGCGTAAATATGTCCAGATTAATAAGTGTGGGCTGTTCTCTGTTCAATATGAACTATTAGACATTCTAATGTAGATTAATGAGAAGCTCCTCATCATGTTTACAGTGTTCTCTCATTGTTAAACAGAAATATAGTCAGTAAAATCATCTGGTACTTGTGAAAATCATTCCATAAAATGTGTTTGTGCTTCTTTTATGCACATGAACTAACTTCATAAGTAAATCAGTTGCATTAATCATTCATAAATAATGTGAGAAAAATGTTGTTAAATGTACACTTCATCTCGGGCTAACAAATATACACAATGTCATCAGTTAATTGATAGCCAAATAACTGACACTTGGTAGGTAAATTACGGGTCTCTCATGGAATCATGTTTTGTCAATGGGCTAATCAAGCAATGACTAACACTGTTAATTGTCTCTGAAATCAATATTTTCACCTTAACAGATATCTATGATTGATCACTACCATAGAGCATGAAATTATATAACAGCACAGTTTTTTCAACAGTTTAGCTGATCAAGCAAAGATGTGTAGTGGCTAGCAGTGGAATCCAGGACACATGTTTCGTCCTATATGGGATTCGTCAACTGGATATACCTGCATCCAAGTGTTGATGCTCACTCTGGGACTCGAACCCAGTACCATTCACTTCAAACGCCATCGCGTTTGCAGGTCTTCGTAACAATGGGAAGATACAAGTAGAACAACATCAAGTTGAAATTGCATAAACAATGCAGATCAGTGCACTGACTAACAACAGTTTCAAGAACACAAAATGAACTTAATTACCGAGTCACATTATTTTATAAATTTACCACAATATGCATCATGTGAAGATGTTTTACAAAATACACTTTCATACATTTGATACTTTCAAGCTTGATAATAAAGAAAACTTATATTATTATTTCCTTGTACTAGACAATGGATAGAATAATCTTTTTTCTAATTGATTCTTTTATAGACGAAACTGTATTGAACGAGAACACAAATGGATACAATCGAATGTATCTGAACATAAAATTACAGAACATCTTAGTTAAATCTGAGAACCATACAGTAGGTAGTTCATTTATAAAATAGCAGTCAATAATCTCAGACTTCATTGTTATTTCGTTTCCACACCAAGCATTCTCTGTTCTCATTCTCTTTTCTTTGATCTTCTTAACGTACTGCCTCCAGGTATTTGACTTTCGATTGATGACACATACTACTTATATCTGTCGACATCTGTAGCATACACCACAAACACACTGATCGTTTCTGATATTTTAAAGACGCTATTACTATCATACATTCTTTAATTATACAGAATTACCTTTTTAAAGGTTGTTAAAAACTATAGAGGGACTATGATTTATAGACATGCCAATCAGGATAACAGGTTTTGGATTTTAGCGCACGATTCATTCACTTATTTGTCAAAATAACATTTTGGCATTTTAATGGATGTCAGTTCATGATGAAATATAATTCCGACCCTTAAGCATCAACTGGTAATGATAATCCTTATTCTTAACATTGTCTTGTAACCCTCATTTAGTCCTAGATAGTAGGACGTTTTCAAGGTCACTTTGGTGTTGCTCAAAGGTCATCCATAAAATATAGTCTCATCTAAATCAGAAGGGGTTTGAGGACAGCCGTCCAGTGCTTCCAAGTTTTCCATGGTAGTCTACCTTCAATTGATTCATGATTTCATCTGAATCACTCAATGCCTTTGTTCCGAATATGCTGGAATTGTTAATTTTAAGAAATGATCAAATTAATATTCTTGCATATATTTTCCTAAGGTAACATACAAATAAGTGTACATTGAATTTAGAAACCAGCAATGAAAGTCTATTTAAAAGTGTTTCCAAAAATAATAAGTTTTTAGTACCTAAATTTAAATTTTGAAATATAATAACACTACTGAGTCGTATTCAAACTAACGTCAGATGATTGATTCCGTTGTAGTGACCTACTTTTATCAAGAGAACTCAATTGGTTTAATGGAAACAATTATTATAACCAATTGTACCAGGGATTGTTTAACTGTACTTGTTTGTTTAACTATAATAAAGACATTCTTCCTGCCGTTGATTGTGACCTTGCACGAACTTACGTTTGCTCAGTGATTCCTCTTGTACTCCTTTGACACGATCTCGGTATTCTTTCGATACCACGATATTGCCAACAAATATATCTCGCTACAACCTCCAAATCGCCTTCTGATATCTGGTACGCAACCTTCTTGTGGTGGTGATCATAATCAACCGCGGTCGAATTCAATCGTAATTCTTTTAGGAATAAATTATTCTTGATGAATAATTTCGGTTAAACTTGATTTTTACTGTTAGTCTGCATTTGTTGGACATCGATGGTAGTTGATTTTGATTTATGATAATAATATATGGAGAGAGTGAATGATTGATTGATTGGGTAAAACTTATCACTTGTTGTTTAAAATGTATTGTGATAGGCAAATCCGGTTTAATGGTCTAGAGGTTGGATATTCGTGCACGAACCCGAAGGTCCTGGGTTCGAGTCCTCTCCACCAGCAAAAACAGAAAGCAAATCATTTAAATGAATCGCACTTCACAAATTTACAGTAATTCATGGTGAGAATTTTCATGTATATACGGACTCGGAGATGAGTATGAAATGTGATTGAAGATGATCAATTGCAGTCTTAAACTGATTAAGCTGATAATATTAAAAGTGATAATTTACCTTTTTGTATTACAAAATAAGCAAAGTGAAATGTTTAGATTAGTCGTGTACGAAATTTTTATCGTTCCGTTTAACTTGTTTGTGGTTATGACTCATTTTACACTATCTATAGTGAAGTCTCATGATAAGCACACCTTGTGAAATCGAGAGAATCTGGCAACAACCTAATGAAATTGAGTTTAGCCTATATTAACAAGACGAGACTGACATACATATTTTTTCAACTACATACATTACCTTACAATATTCAAACGTGTGGTGAAAATGAAACAAATAGAGTTTCCCATGTGTTGCCAATGAACGGTAAAATGTATAAGACAGCATCAAATTGAAAACTACATTTTTTAAAATAATTATTGTGAAAAAAATACAGTGAGCTGAACAGATAAAGCTTTAATGAATCCAATATGAAAGTGTCAAATGTATCGAACTGCAGATCCCGTGTATAGTATATTGAGAAGCACTTCCTTGTATGTCCTTGTTCCCGAAACTTCTTCGACATTGTGGTGGTCGGTATTCGATATATTCCTTGAACTTCGTATACAGTTCGTCTTGATAACCGTTCTATATGACGTCCCAACGGTATATTAATCAGAAGGCAAATACGAAGTGTTGATTGCATTTATTACGAGACCACACACATATATCCAAATGTACAGATGCGTTAAACAAGCATAGAAGAGTTGTGCCGAAAGGCGAGCAAGCGAGTGGGAGCCAGAGCAAGAGCGAGACGAGAGTGTGAGTGAATGAGTGAGTGTTGAATATGAATAACATGGACATATATATACCATGTGAAATGAATGAGTAATCAAATCAAATAAGCGGTTAGTAGTAAGACTAGCAGAGTGAATAAATGCGTAGGCCGTAAGCAATATTCAAGCATACGTATTTCATACAAGCACAAAATAATAAGGGTAAAATAAATTGTTATAGTGCGGATGACTTTGTCCGCTAAATGAGTTAGCAAAAGGGCTTAACTGCGTTGGATGAGACTAAACTCATTTGCACGTGAGTCGTATAACATCTACATCTCACTGGTAATGTAGATAGGTTTTCCCCTTCTATTATACAATATAAGGATAGTCTAACATCAAATTTACTTTTGATAACATTTCAATAATCTAGTCAAGTTTTAAATCATAACTAATTGCATTATAATTAACAGAAAAGGTATTCATTAACTTACAGTTTGATATATATATCGTAGTGGATTATCTTCGCCATAATTTCAAGGCATCATGTGCCACTCGTCTTGATGACTGTTATTAGATAACACCCAACGATGTATAACTTCCAGAAGACACCGCAAAGCACCGATAAAAGTTTATTATTGAAAAGTACAGATCACTAAGTCACAAACAGTCTAAGCGAATTCTGGCAAAAATAAGAATGCAAGTGTATCTGAGAGAGCGAATACAGAGGTGAACTAAGAGTTGAATGAAGAATCAAAAGAAGAGTCGAGAGAATTTATAAGATTCAAGTATATATATGTGAAAGTTAATGATTCATCGAATGATTCGAACAAATAACACTTAAGCTAGTGAGAGATCTATGCCTGGGCCGTAATATGTGATCAAGCATACATGTTCATATGGTCATTATAATAATAATGAGACCAAGATTTACAAATTGTTATTGTTTGAATGACACAGTCTGTCAAATAAGTCGGTTGAATGGCTTGAAAAAAATCAAGCAAACAAGCCATGATGTGACTGGTTCATCTATGTGACCCGTTTGGGGGCTGGTACTACGTCAAGCTCAAATAGGTCATTCTAGCTTTTCAACATACCAATCTATTCATTTTTCTCAAGCCTTGTTTTTACCCTGTTACTTATCCTCTTACCAATTCCTAGGTTTAAATCCCATGGGGCGGGATCGTGGATGCGCACTTTTGAGGAGTCCCATGCTAGGACGAAACGGTCGTCCAGTGCTTCTAGGTTTTCCACAGTGATCTAGCTTCAATCGCCTCATGAATTCAATTATTAAATTATTATAATATCCAACAATTCCTCTCTGATTACCGATATGATCGATAAAATCCAAAATTTGTATCCAAAGTGATCACGTAATGAGGATACCAATGTGTTCCGTAAACATCTCCATCAAATATTTTAGGGTTCTATTATCATGATGGTTGATAAGTGAGAATGATAAGTATAGGTGTGCTGTAGTGCATTTGCGAGCGATAATCAATGTGTTATGCCATATGAGTACGAAAACGGAAAAGAAAATCAGTGTTAAAATATTTTTAAACAATTTATTTTATTTATATTTATTTGAACACATAAATATTGGTACAAGAGGGCACCAAATATATATGCGTCACACAAAACAATGAGGATTTGAGGAGAAGAAGGAAAAAAAGGGTGAGGATCGTAAAAAAAACAATAACGTACAGATTAGTCTAAGGTAGTGTAATAATAATAATGGAGGAAACGAAAAGGTACAATCAGAAGAAATCTTTCAGTTAAGGAAGATAAAACCACATTTTACGAAGAAAGTAAAAGGTTACAGCAGGATCGCCACTGGCTTCTATTCTGAGCCATATGTGATAATATCTCTAGCCACTGTGTCGCACTATCTCTGGGACCCCAACCAGGGAGTCGTGAAGGACCAACACAAGCCAGCCCTCTGCAGCTTTCTTCCATACCACGACACCATGTCATGCACTGACCACCTCTCCGCTTCTTCCAACCAGTCCCAGAGTCGGTAAATAATGCACGATGTGGAATTCTCTGGGACGACATTCGGAGGACATGTCCAAGCCACCGAAGTCAGTGTTTCAAGATGGTGACACCAATTGAATTATCATCTCTGTGCCCGAACACACGATGCCGAACTTCTGCATTACTGACATGGTGTTGCCACACAGTAAGACAATATCGTCCGCATACTCAAGGTCGAGAAGTCTTTCTCCAGGCAACAGATCCACACCACCATTACTTATATTCATAAGAGCTGTTTCCAGAATGTCATCGATGGCAAAGTTGAAGAGGAATGGTGAGATTGGGCAACCCTGCCTAACCCCACTACTCGAATGGAACAATGGAGAGAGGTGGTTGTATGCCCTCACTCTGCCTGAGGTGTTTATATATAGGGCCTTTAGGATGTTGATAAAGTTCTCAGGCACACCCTTTTTCAATAAACCCGTATGCTACGGGCATTTTGTTCGTTCATGGCTTTTCTACTCGTTTGTTTTGTCCTCTGAGTTATTCTGAACTAGCGGGGGGAAAATGGAGAATACACTAAATCCAAAATCATTTCTTAGTATTCCACAACATCAAAATCAGATTACACCTTAATTTGCGGTAGGGTAGAGTAAAGGGGTCTAGTTTTTCAAGTCGCTTTTTGTGTGGTAAATCCGAAGATTCGGGATTGCACTGATAGCTGCCCTCTGTACGTTTTCCAGGATATCTGAGTCACTTTAAACAGAGGCTTGCAGGGCTGAACACGGTTTTCAAGTTTAGTGCTCACTAAGGTTGTGTATACTGTGGTGAACGTGGTAGCATCTAGGTTGGTGAATATCCATCTTAAGGCCCATATAGTTCTAAACCCCTAAGCTGCAACCACGTGGAAGTGGGCTGAGGTTTTAAGGTAATGTCTCACTGTCACCCTTCGATCCTTGTGGGACCGGAGTACGAATGCAGGCTCTTCCCCTATGTTGTACTTATTTACCTCAGTATCCCTGATGTGTATATAGATACACTTAGTCAAGTTGATAGGCACCAGCGACTCTTCAGACCGGCTAATCACAATATTTAAGTTTGTCTGAAGCGAATATTCATCTGTGTCTCTCGTTATTTCTTGCCAGTTTTTTATATCATCAGCGTATAACAACATTGGATACACTGTAGTGTCAGTGGGCCCTGACCACCCATTCATCAATGATGAAAACGAGACAATTGGTCAAATAGATGTTCAACAACTCCGCCTGTAGCTCTTATAGGGTTGCTGCCAGTCCCAAGCCCGGGTAAAGGAGGAGGGTTGGGCATGGGGTTAGCGTCCCCATCCCGTAGAAAACTAACTCGCTAAAAAAACGCTTACCAGAAAAAATAATCCAAACCATTTTAACTCTGCCCTGGGAGTTAGAACGTCTTCATTTAGAAGAATTATGACGCTTCATGGTGAAAGCCGAGTTCCTTCGGAAGCCACGAAGCCGATGCCCCTTCTAACAACCAGAGCAAAAATTTTTATAGGTACATGGAACGTTCGAACAATGTGGGAAACCGGGAAGACCAGTCAAATATCAATGGAAATGAGGAGATACAACTTAGCAGTACTGGGAATCAGCGAAACCCACTGGACCAAAGCTGGACAGAAAAGGCTAGCTACGGGAGAGATACTGCTATACTCCGGTCACGAAGAGGACAATGCTCCACACACTCAGGGAGTCGCTCTTATGCTGTCCAAAGTAGCACGAAATGCACTTGTAGGATGGGAATCTCACGGATCCAGAATCATCAAAGCATCATTCAAAACAAAGAAGGAGGGGATCACAATGAATATTATCCAATGTTATGCACCCACCAATGATAGCAACGACGAAATTAAAGATCAGTACTACGAGCGGCTGCAGTCAATCATTGAGAAATGCCCAAGAAAGGACCTAACTATTCTGATGGGAGATCTAAATGCCAAAGTCGGAATAGACAACATCGGATATGAAGATATTATGGGACGACATGGACTGGGAGAAAGAAACGAAAATGGAGAAAGATTTGCAAATCTATGTGCATTCAACAAATTGGTCATATGAGGCACAATATTTCCACACAAGCGTATACACAAGGCTACATGGATCTGTAGTGGCATTGGACAATAGCCACACAATCCACAAAGCTGTGAACACGAGACTACTCAGAAAATAGATATTCAATATTTAACGCGGAGAAATACCTAAAAATGGAGAAGGCGCGAACAATGAATTGAATGGACTGGAGTTGATCGAGTGGCATGGCTCGGCCATGCAGGCGTGGTCTCTATTCATATTAAATATATTGTTCTTTCTCTAACCTAACCTTGTTCTTCATCATGTATTGGTAATTGATACGATACAGTGAGTTAGCGTAGTCGATGGTGTGACTTCCACGTAAGATCTTATAGATTAGGCAGTTATATCATGACGAATCTACAAATTTAGGATTAGGTCTATTATTAGAGCAGTACTAATATCATAGTAGACCATAGTTCTACATTGGTGAGCCCAACTAAAGAAACGCAACCTAATATTATTAACCCTTATTTCCACTTCAACTTTCTCGATCGATTTTATATTTATGTTAACCCTGTATTCCAATAGTCCTCTGATTAATGCTCACATGCATTATCGTAATGTTATATTGATTAGTCCTCATAACAAACTAGCTCAATCGATAATAAAAACTGGTCGTCTATATTAACTAATTAGCTTTGATGATTTGTTAACAAGCTGTAATAGCATTTACATGCTTCAGCGACATAGTCTTGTTTAAACATCAAGCTCTAGCAAATATGACCTGTAAATAGCGTAAATATACATTGACTAACAATGCGATCAAGGACTAAATAGTTATCTGGATCTAATTCTCAGTGTTCCTTCACTTAACACCTCATCCTGTTTTAAACGATGCACTATCCTGTAATATCTTTTCTTCTGACCACTGCCTGCCTAATTTCATATTCTCGAGTTCCATTGCCAAACAACGAGGATGACTACTCCAAAAACATACGGTGAGTTCCAGCTATAAGTTTTCTGCAATCATAAGTTCATTTTAGATGGCACACACAATTATCTGGATTCATTCAGTTGTTCTGATCAGAGCGAGTCCCAAAGACCTCAACAGCATCAAGCACCCTGGAAGTGATTGCCATACTGTATGTTTTATTCTGGATGCTTTTGGATCATTACTACTCCTCACGAATGGCGTTATATATGTCGTCCACTGAATAATCTAATTTTCAAAAATAATCCAGGCGAGTTCAACTATTTTACTGGATGATTTTTTTTTACTTAACATGTATATGTTTTCCGGTTCCTTTTGCCATATATTTGTAAGTGTCCCTAGGCTAAATGCAGTAACTTCTTATGGAATGTTTATAACGCATCATATTCCTGCCTGAAGTTTCACAAGCAGTCTAAACTTTAAAACTATTTTCTGGTCATGTTCATTATTTTTAAATCGTCATATACGTCAACAACCTGCATGTTAACCTGGCCCATACATACGTTACACTATATCTCCATGTCTTCTAAATTTAGAAATCATCTGGATCGCCTTTAACATTTATCAATAAACCCATCATAGTCGTTGTTGCTAATCGTATTTGGGTTTATGGATTAGTTTATCATATTAGCAGCCTAAAATGCGAACATAGTTTAGATAACAAGATTAAAAATTTAGGTACTATCAACTGCACTAGTGAAATAACTAAATCCCCAAGTAGCTGTTGGCTAAACAAACGTTTAAAATCAAAACTCAGTAGCCTACTAGAATGAACATTAAACGAATATTTCTGAATTGAAATTTATAATTAAATTAGGCGTCTCGGATTCTTTAACGTTATAAATTTCTGATGATTTTGAATCACCTAAAGCAACAATACCTATTTTTCCACTGACTAATCCTTAATCAACACTATAAGTAGTTAAACATAATAGTTTCAGGATATCGTCATAAAGCATTGTCAGGACAATCACGTAATATGATTGATAAAATTAATGAGACTATTAACAAAATCGGTCAGCAAATTGACTTATAATTATCACTAGTGTTGTTTTTCTTTTATCTTCATTCACTACGGATGATTACAGTATGTTTCTCTATCAGTTGCTCATTCAGTAAATATCTCAAAACCTTGTCAGTCTAATTGGAGGTTTAGCGACACAATCATGCATGCAAATAATCAGTATAAGCAGTCGAGCAAATCTCCTGCAAACTGAAAACATCAATGTCGAATTTACCCCAACACTGACTAAGGTTCAAGCCATTATCATAGACGTGAGTTGGGAGTGTACTCCCCTTGGTTACAACTTGTGTTCTTCCTGATAATCACATGAGCATCACTCACTGTTAATCATCTTGTAAAAGCTTATTTAGCCGAATACATCCTGCGGCACCACATAACTTCGTAATATGACACAGGCCTAACTGATTTTAATAACCTATAACCACTATATCTCAATTTAATCTTATTCCGCCTTATGATAAACTGCATACTTGCAACTAACTTGTATGCCCAATCAGCCAGCAAGTATAAATATAAATAAATAGTCTATTGCAGATCAGAACATTGAGTCCAGAGCATGTCTCTTACGAACACACTCATGTTTAGCGATTTGTTCCTAGCTATCTGTCCAAAATTCATATAATTATCACTCACGTATTTAAATTTTATTTTGATAACCATTCATGTGTATTGGTAGTATTACTAAATTCTATCACGGTCAAGTAAAAATGAAGTTGAGAAAATCTCCCCGTAACTAAATAAACCGTATCAAACTAACTGGAACACTAGTTGGAATTCTTTTCCATGGTAATACTTTTGTTCTCCCAGTTAGCCTACTAATACAGATGCAATTGGAAATCACATATGGACGGGTTACCGCCATAATTGTTAATTGGTTTCATAATTTAAACCAAAACTAATACCAATATTAACATTTCTACAATATTCATTACTTTAATATTTCTAAACACAAAATACTTACTACCTATACGTCAAGTTATTAACCAACGGCTATTAACACGCATTGTTTTATTATTATTGCTGTAATCCCATTTTTTTTATAGCTCAAATAATCTTCACCCAAATTGTCATTTTAAGTGTGTTAAGCATGAAGGCAGATTTAAAAAAAAAAATTATTACATGTATTTCCCGACCAGATGCTGCCGCCTTCTTTTTGAATTATCTTTCAGCTTACCAATACCCGGAGGATTCTTCCTAGTCTTGGTAACCTTCGGCGCACGACGATCCCATCCAATTTGGTATCGAACCAACATCACGTTGATTCTGGTGGGAGAGTAGTGTAGTGGCATTGGACAATAGCCACACAATCCACAAAGCTGTGAACACGAGACTACTCAGAAAATAGATATTCAATATTTAACGCGGAGAAATACCTAAAAATGGAGAAGGCGCGAACAATGAATTGAATGGACTGGAGTTGATCGAGTGGCATGGCTCGGCCATGCAGGCGTGGTCTCTATTCATATTAAATATATTGTTCTTTCTCTAACCTAACCTTGTTCTTCATCATGTATTGGTAATTGATACGATACAGTGAGTTAGCGTAGTCGATGGTGTGACTTCCACGTAAGATCTTATAGATTAGGCAGTTATATCATGACGAATCTACAAATTTAGGATTAGGTCTATTATTAGAGCAGTACTAATATCATAGTAGACCATAGTTCTACAGATCTCACCGGACCACACTACAGAGAACCAAATAGATCATATTTGCATCAACAAAAAATTCCGAAGGACAATGGAAGATGTGAGAACCAGGAGAGGTGCTGACGTAGCTACAGATCACCACCTAGTTGTAACCAATTTAAAACTGAAGCTAAAAAAGAACTGGACAAGTGGACAAACAGCACTACAAAGGTTCAATACAGCCTTCCTTCGAGATACTGACAAACTCAATGAATTCAAGATAGCTCTCAACAACTGGTTTCAAGCCTTACAGGATCTACTGAAAGAAGAAGAAACTATTATGAAAGACAACTGGAAAGGGACCAAAGAAGCATTAAGTTCAACGTGTCAAGAGGTTCTGGGCCTCAATAAGCATCATCATAAGGAATAGATCTCTATAAAAACACTGGACAGGATAAAAGAAAGGAAGAACAAGAAGGCAGCAATAAACAACAGCCGAACACGAGCAGAGAAAGTTCAAGCACAAGCTGAATACATAGAAGCAAACAAACAAGTGAAGAGGAGCATTAGAGCCGACAAGAAGAAATACGTTGAAGAACTAGCAACGACGGCTGAAAAAGCTGTTAGAGAAGGAAATATGAAACAACTTCACGATACAACGAAGAAACTAGCAGGAAAATACAGTAAACCAGAGAGGCCGGTCAAAGACAAAGAAGGCAGGAAAATCACCGAAATTCAACAACAGCGTAACAGATGGGTAGAATACTTCGAGGAACTCCTGAATAGGCCGGCTCCAATGAATCCACCGGACATCGAAGCAGCACACATAGATCTTCCTATAGATGTCAATCCACCAACTACGGAAGAAATTAGAATGGCCGTCAGACAAATCAAGAACGGGAAAGCAGCAAGACCCGACAACATACCAGCTGAAGCACTGAAATCAGACATCGAAGCAACCACAAGCATGCATTATCTTCTATTCAAAAAGATTTGGGAGGAGGAACAAGTGCCGATGGACTGGAAAGAAGGACACCTCGTCAAGATTCCAAAGAAAGGAGATCTGAGCAAATGTGAAAACTACAGAGGCATAACACTACTGTCAATACCAGGGAAAGTCGTCAACAGAGTGTTGCTGAACCGGATGAAGGATGCAGTAGACGCCCAACTTCGAGATCAACAAGCTGGATTCCGTAAGGATCGGTCGTGCACAGACCAAATTGCAACACTACGGATCATCGTCGAACAATCAGTTGAGTGGAACTCATCACTATACATCAACTTCATTGATCATGAAAAGGCATTCGACAGTGTAGATAGGAGGACGTTATGGAAACTTCTTCGACACTACGGAGTTCCTGAGAAGATTGTCAACATTATCCGGAACTCATACGACGGACTACAGTGCAAAGTAGTGCATGGAGGACAGCTGACAGATGCATTCCAAGTAAGGACCGGAGTAAGACAAGGCTGTTTACTCTCTCCCTTCCTCTTTCTTCTGGTGGTCGACTGGATTATGAAGAAGTCAACATCTGAAGGAAAACACGGAATACAATGGACAGCTCATAATCAATTAGATGATTTGGACTTCGCAGATGACCTAGCCCTCCTATCACGTGCACACGAACAGATGCAGATGAAGACAGCCAGTGTAGCAGCAGTCTCTGCATCAGTAGGCCTCAACATACACAAAGGGAAAACTAAGGTCCTCAAATTAAAAACGGAGAACAGCAACCCAATTACACTTGATGGCGAAACTCTGGAAGATGTAAAGTCCTTCACATACCTGGGAAGCATCATCGATGAACAAGGAGGATCCGATGCAGACGTAAAGGCGAGGATCGGCAAAGCAAGGGTCGCATTCCTACAATTGAAGAACATATGGAACTCAAAACAACTTTCAACAAATATCAAAGTGAGAATCTTCAATACCAACGTCAAGACTGTCAGTTCTACTGTACGGAGCTGAAACTTGGAAAACTACAACAACCACCATCAAGAAGGTGCAAGTATTTATAAATAGCTGTCTACGCAGGATACTCAACATCCAGAAGTGACCTAATGAACTTGTAGCGTGGTGTCGAGTCCCAATTGATTATGAACACCGCTACCAAGAAACACATGCCAAGTAAATCAGAAGGCGAAGGTTGATCGTAACCAAATAAATCCATAAAATCCCCGAGAAGCCAAATATCGGTCAAACAAAAGCACATTAAAACAAACACTGGTACAGTTGGTTATAATAATAATTGTTTTTACTAAACCAGTCGTGTTCTCGTGATAAATGTGAGTCACTACAAACTAATGAAATTATCTGCCAGAACATACAGTATGTATAATTTATATTTATACATGAAGAGGGGTGACAAATAAACGTAGGTCACTTGAAGTTATTCACTCCTTATAAAAAACTGATTATTGAACTTTTCGTTTTAGTGACTCGACTTTGACTGTGGAATTGATTCGAGTCAATTACGAAAATGCCGGGATCACAAGGTCATGTGACTTAAGGTATGTCAGCTGGTTCACAAATATGATTCTCAAAGTGCTCTACTCAAGCCACTTCCATAATTATTACCTTTTTTGCCTGTATTTATTAATAAATAGGAAAAGTACAAGTACATGAGAGTTATAGTCTTGGCGAATTTACAGTTTCTAATTCATGCGTTATAACGTATGAAGTGATTGAGGATAGAAAGTGTAGAATGTACTACTTTATTTTTGCATATTGTCACTGGAGATCGTAATCTCGTTCCTAGAATATTTACAAGGATACAATTATTCCTAGAGATCAAAACTGTCAAAGCTACGATTCATAGCGCCTTTGTTAACGAAACTTAGTCAATAAATACACACTAATCAGTTTATGTATTCAAACGCATTTGGTCTACTGATTCCACCTGATTGTCCTGATATTAATCAGAGGGTAACTTCAGTCTTCAATAATGATCATAGTAGATCAGTGGATCAGCTATACTGGTTGGAACAACCGTTCCTCAAGGTCCTACCATGTCAGACAGGTTGGTTGAAGAACGGTAAGACTAAAAGCAACAAACCCAAGGTCCGAAGGCAAAGTCGTACTGATGACTGTACAGAGGTGTGATAGCAGTACGGTATTTCCTTCAGACAACCAGCATAACAGCGATGTTGTCTTCCCATAAGGAGGGATGAAGTTAGAAAAGGTCGACCCTGAAAGTGCACACCTCACCTTATCCCACGGATATCCGTCTCCGGCGGTAAGGTCTCAACAAGTACGAAGCTAACACGAAAATTCCCTACAAAAGGTCGTGTGTGGCCGACCTCAAGCAGTTGTCCCTTGGGCACTGCGGTCACGCTCTCAGGTCACTAAGACCACCTCTAATCCAATTTCCTTTTCAGAGACCTCCAGAACAAACCTTCCACGGTGTGGGCAACCGGGAAGTGATAACCGCCCTCATACCTCTAACAGCACTCAGTATTACCACAAAGTCAAAAACGTTTTAGCGTCGACATGACTAAAAGCCCTACGTATTGACCATATAGTTCTAAAACCTTTGGCGGCTATTGCACGGCAGTGTGCAGTAGTCTTTAAGTCTTGGCTAACGATGACTCCTAAGTCATTGTGTGTCTGGACAACAGGTAGCTCAGTGTTATTCATCGTGTATGTATCTGTACCTTGATATGCGTTAGTCCTTGCAGTTTTTTTACTAGTGAAAGTCCAACATCCTGTGTTCTCTGGTAGAGCTGATACCATTTATTCGGTTAGGGTGTTCCCGACCATTGATCACTCGATAAAAAAGACAGGATTCTATTTGGTCGCGGCTTTTGTACCTTCATGTGGCAGCGAAGATGATCATTTCTAGAGGGAGAAAAATAAAATATAACAACGCCCTAATCATTATTTAAGATGCAGAATACCAATTTAGTGTCACCTGGCGTTTCTCGACTAGATAAAAGACCTAAGTGTTTTTTAAGCGCTCATCGTAGGAGAGTTTGAAAATATTCATCACTTGGTTCCCTCATGTTGAATACACTCGTGTGATGGCATCCTTAATAAGACATGGACTAGCTGTTTATGTGCAATCCTCTAATTAAGGTCCCAAGTGGGTTAATAAACCCGAAACATCTCCAAAGCATTTTAACCCTCGACGAAGTGATCATAACAACTGCTGCATAGCAATACAAGGCTGTTTTCAAGTCCTGACTTGATGTTGCTCCCGAGTCTTTTTGTTTCTGCATTCATGGAAGCTATGTGCTGTTGACGGTACGCTGGTACCTATGGCTTTCCAGTGTGCACGAACACACTTTCTAAAATTAAACTCCAAACCCTAACTTTAGAACCATCTCGGCAATTATTTTGGTTCAGCTTGGAAACCAAGATTATTTATTCTCCAGATTTTTATATCATCTTCAGACAAACGTGTCTACAACTTAATCAGTTTTAGTAATTCGTTGACGTGGTGAAGAAAAGTTCCTTATCCACTCTTGTATGAAACCTGTTATTGCAAAGATGGAGAACTTCTGTATAAACCCTAAGTGAGACATCTTATAAAATACCTTTTTAAAATCTATTGAATGTCACATTGACAAACTGACCTTGGACTGCTGTCCAGTATCCTCTCTAGTTTAACTGATGATCGATTTCTTAACAGGTTCACATAGTTTTTAGCCAATTAATGCATGCTAGGTCCCCCAACTCTAGCAGAAGTTCAAAAGGCTACAGTTAATCTGAAAATAGGAAGGGCAGCTGGTCCAGATGGATTGACTCCAGAGGTCTTTAAGGATGGTGGTCCAATTTTAGCAATTAGGTTGACTAATATTTTAGCTAAGATCTGGGAGTTAGACGTTATTCCATCTGACTGGTCACAATCACTTATCGTCTCAATGTATAAGAAAGGGTCAAAATCATCCTGTGACAACCATAGAGGGATTAGTTTAATTAATATAATATCTAAAATACTAGCCTCGATAATTATCAGACGGCTAACTATGACTCGTGAACTGCAAACACGAGAGAATCGTCAGGTTCTAGAACACAGGCATACTTATCGGCGTCCGACAATGGTGGTCTCTTTCGACTTAAAAGCAGCATTTGAATCTGTAGACCGCGAGATTCTGTGGCAGCGTTTGTCGTTGAAAGGCGTACCTCAGAAATACATAAACCTTGCGAAGGCTCTTTACTCGAACACTACTAGTCGAGTCAGAGCTTATGGCGAACTGTCATCTACTTTTGCAACCTCAAGTGGCGTCCTTCAAGGCTGTCCACTTTCTCCATTTTTGACAAACTTCATCATACACCTATTGATGGAAATAACATTGTCGTCTACTGAATTCTCGGGTATTGATCTCCTTCCAGGAGGTCCACTTATCGACTTAGAATACGCAGATGATATAGTCCTGTTTGGTGAGGACGCTGATAAAATGCAGAGTCTTTTGGTAGCACTGAGCAACAATGCCAGGGTTTTTGGGATGCGCTTCTCTCCCTCTAAATGCGAGTTGTTGCTTCAGGACTGGTCTGCGTCAACACCTGAACTAAGGATAGGGAGCGAAGTAGTCGAACGCCTTGACAACTTCACTTATCTTGGAAGTCTGATCAGCCCTAATGGGTTAGTGTCTGACAAAATCTCAGCACGGATTCAAAAAGCTCGCTTGACTTTTGCCAAATTACCTCACCTATGGCGAAGGTCAGATATCCGTCTATCAATAAAAGGACGAGTATACTGCGCGGCAGTCCATTCTGTTTTAATTTACGGCAGCGAAACATGGCCATTAAGAGTAGAAGACACTCGTGAGCTACTAGTATTTGACCACAGATGCCTTAGAAATATTGCTGGCGTCTGCTGGGATCACCGGGTAAGTAATAGTGAGGTTAGACGCAGGGTATTAGGGAATGATGGTAAATCAGTTGATGAGGTTGTGAATCTTCATCGACTGAGATGGTTGAGTCACGTGTTACGTATGCCCGAACATCGATTACCACGAAGTGCAATGCTAACCGGTGTTCGGGATGGTTGGAAGAAAGTTAGGGGTGGCCAAACCAAAACGTGGCATCAGTGCTTGAAGTCACTAACTTGTATTCTGAGCCATGTTGGTAGATGCAGACTACTTGGTTGGGATCCGCGTGACTATCGTAACCAATGGTTGGAGACTCTTGGTGACAAGGCTCAGAATCGGTCACAATGACGTAGGTGTATACACTCTCTGTCTTCCCTTAAACTAAGAGATTAAAATTGCTTCATATCTTTCTTTCTACGAACTAATTCTTTCTTCCTGTACTATATCCCTATATGCAATCTTTCTTTTATGTATAACCACTTCTGAATTAACTACTTGTATGAGTCCGGTGTCCATCTTGTTGTGTTAATGAGGTATGGCAACTTGGACCGATGCATATATGTGCCTGGTCCTACGTTGTAGCTGACTGACTGACTGACTGAACTAGTACATAAGGTTCTCAATCTTTCCAGATTGCATGTAAATGTTCCTGACACAATGAAGTTTTTTCGTCGATTTTCTAGAGATAAAGTGTTAATTAATAAAGACGATTGAAAGATTACATCTCTATTTTAGTATTGTTTACACGGCCTTATTCTTCAAAATTTGACTAGTTATTCATTGCCATTTTTCAGGTTGACCAGACGTGTTAATTCATCAGTTTAAATAAATGACTTCATAAACTTGTCACAAATAATATGACAATGAAGAGTGAATCTATTATTTCACTTTTTTCAGAATATTTACTACGTGAACATCGAAGTGATATTTGTAAACTTTCGTTACTATTACCATCTGAACCACATCAGTCAATTATTGTACATTTTAATAATTTATGCGAATTTAACAGTATCTTTTCAGAATTAATCCTATCCAAACCTGAAGAAACATTGAATTTATTAAACAAGAGTGTTTACCAAGTCATACAATCCAACAAAATAGATAATCCTAAACAATTACTTGATAATATACAACATAATATACATATTCGTTTAACAGCATTACCTATCATACCGGAAGTATATAAAAATCATATACCAACATCAATAGATACTGGAAAATTTATTGCACTTAGAGCTATTGTAAGTCGTGTCGGTCCTGTACAAGTGATACAAAGTAAAGTACAGTATTATTGCATAAAATGTGGTTATACATTTATTGTATATGCTAATTTTGAAAATTTCTATGCTATTAAACCACCACGTTATTGTCCAAATCGTCAGCAATCTTGTAATTCTATGAATTTAAAATGTGTATCGTCAAACTCACAATTTTATGCAAAAAACTATCAAGAAATTCGTGTACATGAACAGTTTGATTGTCTTACAGTCGGTGTTATGCGACGTTCTATGTGTGTTTGTATTGAAGATGATTTATTAGAATGTGTTAAACCCGGGGATGAAGTAGTTATTAATGGAGTTGTAACACGTAGATGGCGATGTACTAAAGAAGGCAGTCCATGTGAAATTTTTACATATCTTAAAGCAAATTATATTGAAAATCTAACCGAACTTAAAGCTGGTGGTGGACCTAGTCATATTTCACATGAACGAGCATTAGAATTCGAAGTATTTTGGAATAAATATACCAATTTTAGTTCAGCTTTAGAAGGTAGAAATATACTTCTACGTAGTATTTGTCCAGAAGTTTATGGAATGTATCTTATCAAACTTTCACTAGCTTTAATGCTTGCAAGTGCACCTGAATGGCATTCTACATCGGGTAAGATTTGACAATACCATATACACACTATGTACACACGTTAAATGTGTATCTCCGTTAGAATATGGATAATGTTTTAGATTTTTTGAGTTTAATTTAAAGTCCACATTGCAATCATTATCTGCTTTAAGTATTTCTCACCGTACATTTAAAAAGTGGGAACAATATGTCCAGTGTCAATTAAGTAGAGTTCAGTTGAAGCTTTTGTGTGTATATTACATACATTGTGAGGATAAAATGAAGTAAACAAGTGAATGTTTGATACTCAACTGTGTTATGCTTATTTTGATTTCTATATTTCCTCTAAAGTTCAGAAGCGACTACTACTACAAACAAGTACACTCAACCAATGGATACTATAGTATTTTTTTCTGAGGAAGTACATTAATTGTTCGTATCTGATTTCACAGAACCTAAGTTTATTTAAAAATAAAACTACCTAGTGGCCCCGTTTCATTGTATATTGAATATAAAACTCATACTTCTCACGAATGTGAGCTTATCTAATCCTAAATATCTTTCAAAATGAATAGTGTGTTCGTTCAGTTCGTTGTTATTCACAAAAAGGTCATAAAAATATGTCGATGGAATGGCTTTTCTAAAAAAATGCTAGTGATTGGTGTTATTTAGCATAATTGTTTTCTACGCGATAGAGTTGCTAACCCCATGCCCATCCTCCTTGTTTACCCGGTTTCGGACTATCATTAACCCTATAAGGGCTACAAGCGAAGTTATAAAAAATATTGCCCAAGATAAACTTATTTAGAACAATGCCTAAGTTCTCGAATTAAGATCGTACTTTTCAAGGAATCGTGATGCGTCTTCAGATACTAGCCTAAAATAGGTTATCACCATATTAAACAGTTGAAAATCGCAGATTATTAGCTTCTATTGATTCTACATTTAATTTAGGTGTCATTAAATGCTTATCTGTACGACGTTCAGTCATACTAGGTGATAAAAGTTGAAAACAACTGAAGTTTTCATCGATAGGTAATTTGTGAGACAAAAAATATCAGGTTCATTTGTTTATGTATTAAATATCATAGTTTCTCTAAACTGTTTTGTAATAACTGCTTTCATATTATGAATGCTATAATTTGATAATTTTTTTTCTATAGGTGAAACTACAGGTGTAGATGAACTCTCTACACATATTCGAGGTAATCCACATATTCTACTCATAGGTGATCCTGGTACCGCGAAATCGGTTCTTCTTCGTGGATGTACATCACTTTGTGATCGAGCTGTTTTAACTACTGCAACCGGTACTACAGCAGCTGGTTTAACTGCTACAGCTATACGTGATTCAACTGGTTGGACACTGGATGCTGGTGCTTTAGTATTAGCCGATGGTGGTTTGTGTGCTATAGATGAATTTACTGCACTACATGGTGTTCATCGTGCTGCTGTACACGAAGCAATGGAACAACAAACAATCAGTCTAGCTAAAGCTGGTCTTATGGCTCGATTGAATTGTCGTTGTTCTGTTTTAGCTGCAGCAAATCCATCACCGAATTCTATTCTACATGGTAATGAAGATTATGGTTTACCAACTCCATTGCTAAGTCGTTTTGATTTAATCTGGAGATTAGTTGATCCAGTTGACTCTTTAGAATGGGATCGTCGAATTGCTAACTTTATTTTGGATTTAGATCAACCAACTAGTTTTTCAACGAATCAGGAAATAACAAAAGTAATGAGTTTTATTCATGTCATCAGGAATATAAATTAAGAAGATGCTAATCAATTTGTTTGATAGATAATATACCCACTTATACTTATGTTTATTACATTTCAGTTTATGGAATCTCAACAGAGCCATGTATACCTGCAGAACGACATTTTGTTGAGATTTATTCATGTGTTATAATCCTGTTTTCTTACGGTTAATGACCCAGCTATTCCTATTGCTTAGTATTCTCGGACACCGATTCACTCGACAAGTCCCCAAATCAGAACACGGTTGAACAGGAAAAAGATTATATTCCAAATAGCAAATCAGAAGCCAGTAGGAAGCACAATAGAGAAAATGTCAGTATATTTATAGTTTTTACATGAGAAGATTCTAGAGTATTCTCCAACTATCGACTAGTGCTGATTGGATAAGAATTAGCCAATCAGAGTGCACCAAAGCAATCATGCATTGAGCATGTTTTAATCCAGCCTATGTCCCGCTAACACCTCCCCTTTGAGCAGATTCGTAGGATCTGGTGCTAGGGTCCAACTGCAACTGAGTGACTGGCTTGTGCTTTCGATTAGTCCATCGTCTAGGCAATGAAGAATTATCACTTTTTCCTTGCACAGAGACTGACATGTCTGTTCCCGGCGTTTTGATTTTTCTTAAAAATAAGTATGCATAACTTTTAATTCTCCAACATTCTCCTCCTCCGCGAAACAATGTCGGATCCTTATATCTCCAAGTTACAAATAATAGGACTTTATTTAAACGACGTTTCTCGCATTGAATGTCGGATCCACTAGAAACGACTAGATGATAATGAACGACCTTTGATTTGAGGTCAAAGTTTAATTCTTCTGAAGCATTACTTTCAAATCCATTAGGAATTTCATCAGTGGATAATGGATCATTATGGAAATTATCATCTAACAAAATTAAATGAGACTTTTGACCATAATTTGACTCAGCTGATATATTTTCCTGATTTTTATGAGAAATTTCATCAAAATAACATGCATTGTTCTGAGAACCCATGTCTGATACATTGTCATTAGAAATCGGATAAGCTGATTCAATATAAGTTTCTGTCTCACAATGATTTTGAGTAACATTCGGTATAATTGGGTTCGTTGTGT
Source organism: Schistosoma guineensis (assembly GCA_944470375.2). Lineage (NCBI taxonomy): Eukaryota > Metazoa > Platyhelminthes > Trematoda > Strigeidida > Schistosomatidae > Schistosoma > Schistosoma guineensis. Next base: position 45,430,657 of record OX103892.1, on the reverse strand, counting down.
CACTGCAGTTATTTTCTGAATACGAGTCCCCATAGCTTTCTTGGCTAATATCACGTGGACCATAAATTTGTTCTAGCTGAAAGTTATTTTCAGAGCTAGACAGGACCAGTAGTGCTTCATTCAATTCTGGACTCCGGGCTTCATCTACAGGGTCTGGCTCTTGATAATCTCGTATTGCCACAACTTTATGAGCATTCAGCACAGGATTTTCTTGCTGTGAGCCGGACACGTTACAAATATTACGTTCTGATTCAGGTATAAAGGGATTTGAACCCTCCACTAGATATGCTTCTGAAATGTCTGTTACTGCATCATAAACAGATTTCTTATTTTCTGGTCGAGTGAAAAGTGTGTTCAATAGTTGTTGTTGCAAGGCTAACAACTTCTGCTGGTGCTGTAATATTAACCGCAACTGTTCTAAAGAAATCGCCATTTTTCTTTAGTTTTTTCCCGTCGCCACTGTTATAATCTCTCTCTCTCTTCTTACGGTTAATGACCCAGCTATTCCTATTGCTTAGTATTCTCGGACACCGATTCACTCGACAAGTCCCCAAATCAGAACACGGTTGAACAGGAAAAAGATTATATTCCAAATAGCAAATCAGAAGCCAGTAGGAAGCACAATAGAGAAAATGTCAGTATATTTATAGTTTTTACATGAGAAGATTCTAGAGTATTCTCCAACTATCGACTAGTGCTGATTGGATAAGAATTAGCCAATCAGAGTGCACCAAAGCAATCATGCATTGAGCATGTTTTAATCCAGCCTATGTCCCGCTAACATCATGAAATCGTTCTAACCTTTGATTACTAATAGGTTAAACTCATACATTAAAACTTTGAGCTATAGCTAATTAGTTTAATAGTTTAACTTTTAACAACTAAATCACTGTTTTGTATTTCAATTTAGAAGTTTAAGTTGTAAATGTCATTTGTTCTTGTAGTGTAAATATCTCCGGAATTCGGTACATGGTTGATGGGTTGAAAAATATTTAAATTATCGTCTATGAAACAGAAAAGCGATTAGCTTTATCAGAACTCCATTAGTAAATTTGAAATTACAAAGATTTTCATAAAGATTAGCTTTTCATTTTAAGGTAGTGTATCTTTACATGTAAACCTTATTAGTGTTTATTAGTCTACGAATATTTTATTCATTGTTGAGTAATCAATTAAATGGGACTTGTCATTATACATCAACTTTCTTGACTATGAGAAAGAGTTTGATAACGTCGTTTGGATAACCTTATAGAACATGTTTATGGAAATTTATTTGTAATATAAATTTGGAACACTTGTAATCAGTCGAATTCACTGTTTCTAGGTCACTATTAAGTCATCAGAAATTGATATACGTGTGTTTCATGTACATTTTTCTCAATATCAGTCTATTGTTACTTACTTACTAAGTACAAATTTATGCTGGAACTCTCGATAAATGTGCTGTGCATGTAAGGAGGGAAGGCGACAATAGTATTATTAGGGACTCGAACTCACGGACTGCTGGATGGATGTCATATGTGATCACGGGGCTATTTCAGCTGTGATTTGGACTTTTATTAATTCCTCTGTTGACAGAAGGTCCCTTTATGACCAAATTTTTAACATATATTACATCGGTGACTTCTGTAACGACAAGTTCTGGCAATATGCCATTCATAGAAAAAGCAGCATTTTGTAAAAGGTTTCGTTATTTGAGCTTATTGGTGATTGCTGACGGTAATATTTTGTCTGCTTTATTTGATAGAATGGATATTACAGTGAATTGAAGTTTTTCTCTTAGTTTCTACCATAGTAGTTTCATTTTTTAAATTTACCGAGCATCTGCAATCATCATTTATTATTTGTGATGTCATTTTGGTATTTTTTTTAGTACGGGATAATGATTGACAGCTGAATTTCCCTTGGGGTCACACAGGGTATGTTCGCGATATATATTTAACATTCGCATGGAATTTAGGTGGGAACAGAAGATGCTTGAACCTATTAGTGAATGTTCATGTTCGTCTACAACTAGATACAGCATCCGACATCACACTCATTTCTAGAAAGATGTCGAAATTGATGAGTTATCCTTTCGTACCACCTACGAACATACAGCTTGTAATACATTTGGAGATATTCTAAAACTCGTCATAATGATTGAATGTATTGTTAAATTTGGAGATTATTTTTTTCTCGGGAAATTTTTATTCAACAAATAGACATAATTTAGATCTTATCTGTATTGATTGGTTTGACAAACTAAATCTCTGGAATATTCCATTAAATATGTTATGTACATTAAATGATTCCTGCATTCGCAACAACTCGCCCGTAATAAATGCAACATTTAACGCCAAAACGTTAACAGAGCGGATCTTTTTGTAAGACATTCAAATGTGTTCGCGAACACCTTGGAGCGTTGTACTATTGACAAAGCTAAATTGTATTTACAACAGGGAGCAAAGCCGGTCTTCCGTCCGAAATGACAAGTACCATACGCCTCCGTTAATAACTCTAGGAGTTATAAAAACTTAAAGTTATACAATCAGTTACTCTTTCATCATACTTACTCCTGTCACCCCTTGTGAAGGAACGTAGGCCGCCGACCAAGACAGCTATTGTTGTAGTTCAAATGGTCAATGGAACTATCCATCTATATTCTGATTACTCTACTGTACTACACAATGCCTTACAAGATCATATATATCCCTTTCCATCGCCAATTTTTTCCTGACATCGGGCAATACGCATACATGACATTAAGCAACATATAGTATCTTTAACATGAACTTACGTGATTGTTTAGAGCGATATGTAGTATGAATGCAACTGCCATGGGTTTTGGATGATGTTAAATAGCATTTCGAACTATAGAGTAAACATCAACCCATAAGTTCACACCGACTTATGTAGGTCAGACTAGTACTCTAACTTTTCGTTTCGGTATTATGTTCTAATCTATTTTATTGTTTCGACATTGCATCGTAGTTTATTTGTGTATTTGTTTGTAATTTTTTCTCTATCCTTTTTCACTACGACAAGCATCATCATCTTTGGTCTAAAAATGATTTAAAAGAGTATTTTGTATGGATTCGTGATCGTTTCACACCACAATTGTCCATGGAAGCAGCTAATCTACTTCAACGTTATTATGTCTGGCAAAGAAGTCAAATGTCGAATTTTTGTAATGATTCATTGGCCGGTGCATTCAGTAGAAGAACCTTACGTTTATTGGAAAGTCTTGTTAGATTAACCAAAGCACATGCTCGATTGATGTGTCGGAATGAGGCTACTGTTGAAGTAAGATTTATTATTATTAATACTATTATCATGTTGTAAATGAAGGGTAGCTATGAAGTACTTTTATGGATATTATTTTTTCACTCTTCTGTGAGGATTATATTAATTATTTTCGAATGGTTCTGTTGTGTTGTGTGTGTGTGTCAACTAATACGCGAAAGTAAATCCACTGTTATACATCTCATTCTACGTGAGGCTTACAGCTTACTGGTTCGAAATAACTAAGTGAAAGACTGGATAAGAATCAAAGTCTCTGAAGAAATAACTTTGAAAAATTAGTGTGTCCACAGGTCATTAATTTAAAACTCACTCTGTCTAGGTTGGCTTGGACATCTGGGAAGTATCACTTATTAGCTTTCATATAACTGAATTATAATTAAAATCTGTGAGTACATAAACCTCTACTTAGTAAGAATGTTACATATTAGTCATAGTTTTCAGAACAGTTTACATTTGTGGACTTCTATGTTAGATTCCGATATGCATAATGAATGGTAACTTTTGGGATCCGTTTATGGACCAATACTATGCGTATACTTTTTATCGTATAATTATTAAGTAACTAAACTATGCATATTCGTGTTCCTCTTATCATAAGCTTTATTTTGACTTATGAACTATTATTATACGACTTACTATTCTTGAATTATGCCCTGTCTATTAATTACTACCTCCCTTATTAACAGACACATTTGGCTAATTCCTGTAAAAATGTTGTTTCATATTTTATGGTACGGTGTGATCTGTCTGGTTGGTATATAAAGTAAGTATATTTGAAATAAACGATTCATATGGCAGAGGCTGAGATTGGTGTTCTGGACTTAACTGGCTGGGCTAGGCGGAAAGCAGGACCAATAAGAACTCTAGGCTGTTCGCTGTTTGTATATTTAAGCTTTACGATGAAACCACCCCGTCCTAACCCAGAGAATACAACACCTACAAACTACTCGGAAACTTCAACTCTTCATTGTTACAAAGAACTACATATAATAATAATAATAATAATAATAATAATAATAATAATAATAATAATAATAATAATAATAATAATAAGTATTCTTTTCAATCAGTGTATTGTAGAAGTTGGTTTTACAATTAATTTTGATAAACGTATTTTGAACGATCAGCAAAGTACCTACTCGTTGGTAAATGATTTAATGTAATACAATGTGTTCAGTTGATGGAAATTATTGACAAAGGTGATTTAAAAACACTAATTCCCTTCTAACTGAACTATTATAACTGGCAAAAAGAAAGGATTTTTTGTTTTTGGCAAAATTCAGCATGAAGAAAACAAAAAAAATGAATATGATGATCAATGTCATCAGTGAACTTATTCACTAACTGAATTCAATCCTAAGACGCTTAATTCTTATCCTATAAATCATAGATAGGTCGATAATTTCAAGCTGCGAGGGACCATGAATTAACAGTCATCGTCACCATCATTATAGATGATAAGATTCCATCAATTATGTATAAAAGAAAGACAGTGCAAGATGATTCCGTACGAATTGACTCGATTAAGGAACTTGACTTCTAACCAAAATAAGTTGTGGGTTTAAGCTCCAGTAAATCTAGTTAAAAATCGGTTAGTAATCCCAAATTCTTACTCTTTCCTTTATAATAAATATGACAAAAATAAATTTGTTGGTTGTTTTCTCATTCAATGTTTATAACCCAATAATACTCATTATGTATTGTTAGCTTTAATCTTCCCATTCATTTTTAGGAATGCAATTGATCAATCTCTTATTGGCATATATGTATACTGTACGGATTGTCTTGATATTGCCTTAAGTCACAAGCTTTATAGGCAAAGATAGATGGTGGCTATCAGTGGAATCCAGGACTCTCGTTTCGTCCTATGTAGGCATATCCAGCTGATGAGTCCCAAATAAGACGAAACGCGCGTCTTGCATCTCATTGCTAACCATCATCTATCTTTGCCTACAATATCCAATATGATTGTTATATTGTTTACCTTGATAATATTCTTTATTCATGACTTAATTTTATGCCTCTTCTTTATTCGATCCTTTTTTTAGGATGCTATTGTTGTGATCTATTTAGTTGATTGTTCTCTTTATTCCACTAGTTCTATCAATGATAAGCAATCTCATTTAAATAACAGTTCATTATCAAAATTTATTTCACCTGAATTGATTGTTTCAATGAATATACCAGAGAATGCTAGTGTTGATTATTTACAAATTGAGAAATTAGTAATGTCTACTTTAAATCATAATAATAATAATAATAATAATAATAATAATAATAATAATAATAATAATAATAATAATAATAATAATAATAATAATTGTAGTAAGAATATTGACAATGATAATGGTAATGTTTATCTAAATAGATTTAAACAAGATCATTCTAATACTTATAGAAAGGTTCAATTAGAACCTTTACTTAGTTCAACTCAACTTATAACTAATAATAATGATAGTTTGAAGAAATACACTCAAGAAGACAGTAGACAACGTCACAGTCTTCCATCTTATAAACGAACATTTCATCATGAGAATAATGATAATAATAATAATACTGCATGTTCCCGTTCATCAGTTATTCAAAATAATAATAATAATAATAATAATGATGATGATGATTTGTTAATGATTCCATCGACTAAAAGTTTCAAATGGACTCCATTAAATAATTCTATCGAGATTGATGACAATACTACTACTGATATCAGTACTATTGACAATCAAATATTCAATAATAATAATATAAACATGAATAAACCTTTATGGAATAAACATTTATCTTCTAATTCATTCAATATTTCAAATAATGATTTATCAATGTCTATGGATACATTCAATAATACAATACAGACTATTCAATATTCAATGGATAATAAAGATAAGAATAATATTGATGATAATGATGATGATGATGATATTTTCACATTTGGTTTCAATATGCTAATGACAAATAGTGAGAATATTTTAAAGAAGCAATTAAAAAGTGAAGATTTTGAAATTGATTTATAAAATGTAAATATGATCTGATCCTTCAATTGGTAATTATTATTATTATTATTGTACACATAATTTAAGTGGAATTTGTAGAAGATATTAATTACATTTATTATTAACAGAGTGAATTGATAGGTGGTTAGTGATGATAAAAAAAACAACATAAGTACTCAATTTCAAATGACCAGATTGCATATTCAAATGATCGATTCGATCAAGTAGATAGATTGACATTCGTGAATATCCGGCGCTTTAACCGGATTCCAAATCAATGGTGCATATGGGCTCCAGTATCCTGCTGGAACAAATGGCGTATGAACCAATTGTTGGTCATAGACTAACATGAGACTGAATCTCCTGACGTTGCTTCACTGCCTTGTGGATCAGACCTTCAGGTCGAAGGCTCGGGGTGTGGCACCCTAAGAAAACCACCTGTTTCGGTTTGGGCACCTGGGTAGTATCACAGCCCTCACACATATCAAATGAAATCTGTTTGGCGCATATGTATTGGTGCCTCCTTGTACCAATATCTATGTGTTGAAATAAATAAATAAGATGGATTGAATGGTAAGATCATATGACTTTCATTCAGTAGCCCATGTGTTGAAGTCCTACTCCAGCAATAGAGTCGGTGCATCCACTCTTTGTGCTCTCCCAAATTATAATCTTCTGAATTCTTCATGTCCCTTTTTGTTTTCTCTTTCCAAATTTATTTCACTGGATTATACTCTTTGAATGACATCTTCAAACCCTAATGTTTCCGATTACTGCTAATACTTTCAATACTTCTACCACTATGGGATTTGAATCGACAATTGTATCTCTGTGTTAATGTGGAATGGCTACTCGAACTGATGTACAAACGTACAAAGTTCTACGTTGTTGATTGACTGACCAGCCTTATTTATATTTATTTATTTTAACATAAGCACAAGGACGGACCGAATAGATATGCGCCACACAAGTCACTTGATTTGTGTTTGGGCTATGATACTACCCGGATGCCAAAACCGAAACAGGTGGTTTTTTAGGGGACCACACACGGAGACTTCGACCTATAGGTCTGATCCACGAGGTAGTGGAGCAACATCTGGAGATGTGGTAGTTGGTGACCAATGATTGATTCATACACCATTTTTTCCTTCAGGATACTGGAGCCCATGTGGACCATTAGTTTGGAACCAGGGTTTTCCGACTCTTCTATATGGATCCTACGTAGCCAATAATCCGGTTAAAACGCCTGACTTTCGCTTTTCGTCCTCTCAATTTCGTAAACAACAGTAATGCCGAGAGTAGGCAATGAGTAGGACTTCCCTGGCAGTGGTTGTATGCACGTGGCCATGTGAGAGCATTTGGAGAGGGAGAACTGACTCCTCACTCTCGGCCGTACCAGGGTGTTCGGGGGCTAATGGTGATAATGTCACCTAACTGCTTACACACACAACACATTTCTCGAGAGTTCCAGCACATAAATTTGTACTTGGTACGTAAGTAACAGTGCACTGATATTGAGAAGACTGTGAATGAAACACATGCGTATCAATTTCTTCTGATTTAATAGTCACCTCAAAACACAATCCTATAAGTATGTTACTTTCATATGAGACGACAAGATTTAAGAAGTTTACACTTTTGAAACCAGCTTGTATCACATTGTTTAATCACGAAAGAACTGATGTTATTTCGAGCAAACAGTTAGTGATATTAACTTTCATAAAACGAAAGTGTAAATCAAAGCTCTGTGTATAAACTTTTATTTAATATATCGAGTTACCCAGCCTATATCCTTGTTATCAATGTTTCAGTGGTGTAAGTAATATCACATTTGTATGCTTGTTCGTTCAACCTAACATGGTTTGCATGAGTGATCGTGTCCGTTCTCTTGCGAGGTTATCTTATATATAAAAAGATTTCGATCAAGATTTGTGATTTAACACCAGTATATACTTCAAAGCTACATTATTGTTCCTGTTCGGATCACGTTGATCGAAAAACACCTCAACTTCCATAGGTCCTGTTCCTCGAGCACAACTTAGGTACAGTTGTTTTGTAGGAATGATTGTAATTTAAGTTGGAATAACCTTTATTTATCTGTTAATTACATTTCTCGATAACGTTTTGAGTTCCCTTGGAAAAGTGTAGCAATCGGCTTAACTAGACAACTAAAACACTGTAGTCCACCAAATTTTCAGATTCGAGTAATAAAATTTGACTAAATTTCACCTTGATCTCAATAACTTGACAGTGATATCTCTGAATGTGGTTGACATGCGACGCAAGTTTGCATCAAAGGTTGGACATTGTGTCGAAATATTCAATATTAGGATGTAAAAGTTTATTGAACTGCACAGGAATCCTGTTTAAAATTTCGTTGAGAATACTTGTAGATTTTTAGCTCCAACGTCATGCTGAAAGTTGTTGAAAGCTGTTTAAATATTTAGTGGTCAGTTGACTGTTAGACGGTTTGTGTTTAGTCATTATAAATTACAGTGTGTCGTGACATCGCATTACTTCATTGACCACTTTTCGCTAAACTCATGGATCTAATAACAGTGTTTTCCACTGATTTTAAGTTTTCTGAAGTTATCTTTTAGATACATTTCCCTGAACATCAGTGAAACTTCTGTCAACGGGATCGTGTGAACTATTCTCAATAAATTGCAATGTAGAAATATCATCTAACAAGAGGGAAGCAAGTTTAAGTAATGATTGAGATAATGAATTGATCAATGTTAGATCACTATTAAAAATCTGGAAACGCCGGACGGCCATTTCGTCCTAGTATGTGACTTCTCAGCAGTGCGTATCTACGATCCAGCATGTGGGATCCGAATTCAGAATATTCGGTCTCACGCACGAACTCTTAAACTCTAGACCACTGAGCTGGATTCGAGTCGTGTGTGCTGGATTGTGGATGCGCGCTGCCGAAGAGTCACATACTAGAACGGAACGGCCGTCCAGTGCTTTCAGGTTTTCAATAGTGGTCTAAAATTGATCGATGTCATTCGAAACTCAACAATTTCCACAACCCTATACCAATAATTTTAAGTAACGTTTGTTGTGAGGGATTCTTATGTGGTTGACTAACAATATATTGAGTAGATTGTAAATCCTAATCAACTAAGTTGGCAGAGATAAATATATTCAACCATCGCCTATCTGAATATCAAATGTTGACTGGCGTTGGAGTAGTCTCGGGAAATGTTGCTGATATTCAAGCTAACACATAGCATCAGTTCATAACTTGATGACTATCGATCTCTGTGCTAATACAATGTATCAACTTGGATTATTGCAGATACATGCCAGATTCTACATTGATGATGACTAAAGTAACGTTTAGAAAACAAAATGTCTTCATACTAACAAGAAAATTAAAACAGAAAAATGTTTTTGAAACTATCTCTTTTAGAATTGAATAAAGAGAAAAAAGTGCTCAGTGCATCGATCATTTGATTTAAGTAGTCTGTTCTGACTTTTTTGTTTCTTTGTCGTGGGGATTCTTCAAAGAACCATACAAAATAAATGGTGTAAATAATAGATTAGGAGTTCAAAGTATGAGTTGAATTTGATTGATTTATCTCATTTCGTTTCTTAGTAAAACTATCATCTGAAATGTTGAAAAAAATTTATACATCCATTTAGAGTAATGAATTGCAAGCAATTTATTATTACTGTTCTTACTTTTCTATCATTTATCTTGATAATTTTATCTCATTATGGTGATATGATATGACAACTTGGATTAAAGTACATATATATAACAGATTTTAAGTTGCTTATGATTAACGGAATTAATTAAACTCATATTCTGTAAACTGTCTTCTCATGGTGCTGTTTAAGAAATTGAGAGGATGAAAAGCGAAAGCCAGGCGTTTTAACCGGATTGATGGCTACGTAGAATCCATTTGGAAGAGTTGAAAAACCCTGATTCCAAACCATTGGTGCACATGGTTTCCAGTATCCTGCGGGAACAAATGGTGTATGAACCAGTCGTTGGTCACCGACTACCATGGGACTGTGTCTTCTGACGTTCCACTGTGTTGCAGATTAGATCTTTAGGTCGAGGGCTCCGTGTGTGTGGCCCCCTAATAAAACCACCTGTTTCGGTTTTGGCATCCGGGCAGTATCATAGCCCAAACACAAATCAAGTGACTTATGTGGCGCATATGTACTCGCTGCCCCTTTGTACCAATATTTATATGTTCAAATAAATAAGTAGACTAAAAACTAGACTGACATTTGAACAAATCAGTAATGGATTTAGTTCGAATAAGTATGACTTATAATTCATATTAATCGTGACTGCAAATAGATAAGATTCACAAAATTGATTGAATAGCATAGTTATACGGTTACATTTCGACAATAAAATTCTTTTTACATACAGCTGTTTAGTCTGTATGCGCTAAAATATGTTATATTTGGTTTGCTTAACTGTAACTGCGGTGTGTGCTACTGATGTCGACAATTATAAGTAGTATGTATCACCAATCGAAAATGCAATGCCTGGTAGAAGTAGGTTGAGAAAATCAAAGAGAACAAGGACAGAGAGCGATTAGTATGAAACTTAAAGAACAACATAGTCTGAGACAATTAATATTTATTTTGCAAATGAAGTATCTACTGTATGGTTCTTAGATTTTACTACGATATTCTGTAATACTGTATTAAAATACATTTGGTTTTCCCCACTGGTATTCACATTCACTACAATACTACTATTTTATTTGGATGCATACGCTTTAAAGCTGTCTTTTACTGTGTTGAGGTGAAATATATGAAAACTTAGTTTGATGTGTATTTAAACAAGATTCTACAATTATCTATTACTGATTATACAATATGGCCAGATTGATAGTAACCATTTGAGAATTTCATTGTAACTGAAGGTCAGGATCAGTTTATATTTAATTACTGAATTCCAGTTGTGAGATAGTAATCATGTTGTCAAAGACAAACGCTTTTTAGTTTGAATATCCATTCTATTGAACTTAATATCACCAAGAAGTTTTGTAATTCCTTTGAATAAACAAGATGGTTGTCAACTATGTAGTCATACCTACTGTTTCAATTTAATTCATAATTCATAGTTATTACAAGGAGAATAGTTTATTAAAATCTTCCTGTGTACTTACTTACATACTCTGTACCCTTTGTGGAGGAGTATATGCCGTCCACCAGCACACTTCATCCAAACCTATCCTGAGCAATCCTTCCTAGTTGCTACTCATCCTTTTCATATCTGCTTCTGTTTCCCGACGTAGTGTTCTTTTGCTTTCCGCTTTTCCTCTTCCCTTCAGGATTCCAAGTTATCGCTTGATTCGTGATGCAGTTGGGTGATTTCCGTAATGCATGTCCTATTCACTTGCAACGTCTTTTCCTAATTTCCTCTTCAGCTGGAAGCTGGTTTGTCCTCTCCCACAGAAGGCTGCTGCTGATGGTATCCGGACAATTATTTATTATTATTATTTATTTGGACACATGAATATTGGCACAAGAGAGCGCCAATATATATGCGCCACACAGAACAATGAATATTCGAAGAGGAATACAAAGAAAGAAAAAAAAAGAAGCTAAGAAGCGCAAAAAAAGAGAGGACAATAACGAAGAGATTGGTGTAAGGTAATGTGCTAGTAAACAGGGAACGCAAAGGTACAATCGGAAGGAATCTTTCAGGTAAGGGAGACACAACCACTTTTTATGAAGAAAGTAAAAGAAGGTTACAGCAGGATCGCCACTGGCTTCTATTCTGAGCCATATCTGATAACGTCTCTAGCCACTGTGTAGCACCATCTCTCGGACCCCAACCAGGGAGTCGTGAAGGACCAACACAAGCCAGTCCTTTGCAGCTTTCTTTCATACCACGACACCATGTCATGCACTGACCACCTCTCCGTTTCTTCCAACCAGTCCCAGAGTCGACAAATAATGCACGACGTGGAATTCTCTGGGACGACATTCGTAGAACATGTCCAAGCCACCGAAGTCGGTGTTTCAAGATGGTGACACCAATTGAATTATCATCTCTGTGCCCGAACACACGATGCCGAACCTCTGCATTACTGACATGGTGTTGCCACTGAATGTCAGCAATCCTTCGGAGACAGCGATGATCGAACACAGAGAGTTGTCTAACGTCCTCAACTCGGAGAGGCCAGGTTTCACAAGCATAGAGCAAAACTGCTCTCACCGACGCGTTGTAGATCCGGCCTTTTACAGCCAGACTAACATCACGAAGGCGCCAAAGGTGGCCCAGATTGGCATAAGCCGCTCTGGCTTTCACTATTCGTGCATTGATCTCATCACTTACACCCCCACCAGCACTTATGCAGCTACCCAGATACACGAACTTCTCGACTACGTCTATCTGCTCACCATCTAGGGTGAGTACAGGATTGGAATCCTGCCCGTCTTGTAGAAGTACTTTGCACTTCGAAGGTGCAAAGCACATACCATACCTACGGACACTGATTTTCAACTGATTAAGTGCGGATTGCATGCCTTGGGCATTATCGCACAGTAAGACAATATCGTCCGCATACTCAAGGTCGAGAAGTCTTTCTCCAGGCAACAGATCCACACCACCATTACTTACATTCATCAGAGCTGTTTCCAGAATGTCATCGATGGCAAAGTTGAAGAGGAATGGTGAGATTGGGCAACCCTGCCTAACCCCACTGCTCGAATGGAACAATGGAGAGAGGTGGTTGTATGCCCTCACTCTGCCTGAGGTGTTTATATATAGGGCTTTTAGGATGTTAATAAACTTCTCAGGCACACCCTTCTTCAATAGACAATCCCAGAGAACAGTCCTATCCAACGAATCGAAGGCAGCCCTGATGTCAAGAAACACTACGATTGTTGGCCTTTGAAAAGTATGGCGGTGTTCTAACATTTGGCGGAGGGTGAAGATATGATCAATACATCCTCGACCAGAATGAAACCCAGCCTGCTCCTCGCGAGTCAATCTTTCTCGGGTTTTGAACAACCTACGAAGTATGACGGAAGCCAATAGCTTGGACGCAATCGGAAGTAGACTTATCTCCCGATAGTTGTTACAGGAACGACGTGAACCCTTTTTAAAGATAGGGACAACTATCGACTCATTCCATGACGTTGGTACACTCTCTAGTTCCCAAACCTTTGTAAACAACGTCGTCAATTCCTTAGTCAAAAAGTCACCACCATCTTTAAAAAGAGCCGGAGGTAAGTCATCTGGGCCAGGTGATTTGTAACGTTTCAAGAGTTGGAGTTCCTTGCGGACTTCCTCCTCATTTGGTGGATCAGTCGTCAACGGCCATGGAGGGCAGGACAGTCTGACCGATGTTGCCGGAGCAACAGGCCAGTTGAACTGCCGGCCAAAGGATCTTGAATATCTTGCATAGACAATTCTTTATAAATACTTGACTGTTTTGATGATGGTTGTAGTAGTTCTCCGCGTTACAGCTTCGTACAATAGAACTTACTTCACGTTGGTTGACAGACAGTTGTTTTGAGTCCCATATGTTCTTCAATTGTAGTGATGTCACCCTTGTTTTGTCAACCCTCGACTTTACGTCTGCATCTGATCCTCCTTGTTCATTGATGATGATTTCCAGGTACGTGAAACCTCTCATATTTTCTAGGGCTTCTCTATCAAGTGTGATTGGGTTGGTATTCTCCATGTTGTATTTGAGCATGTTGCTTTTTCTTTGTGTATACTGAGGCCTGATGCAGAGCCTGCTGCTACATTATTTCTCCTCATCTACATTTGTTCGTGTGTGTAGGATAAAAGGGTCAGGTCATCTGGGAAGTTCAAATCTAATTGATTCAGTGTTTTCCTTCAGATGTCGAGGTCTTCATAATCCAGTCAACCACCAGAAGAAAGAGGGAGAGTAGGCAGCCTTGTCTGACTTCGGTCCTTACTTGGAATGTATCTGTCAGCTATCCTCCATACACAATTTTGCACTTATATAGTCCATCGTATGAATTCTGAGTAATGTTAACAATCTTCTCTCAAGTACTTCATAGTATCGAAGATGTATAAAAATTACAAATACAAAAAATTCCGCCTACAGCTTTTCTACAAGTTCCTACCGGTCCCGAACGCGGGTAAAGAATGAGGGTTGGGCATAGGGTTGCTGACCTCATCCCGTAGAAAACTAACTCGCTAAAAAAAACGCTAACTCACACAAATAATATAACTAACTTACATGTTACTTCTCGAAAATGATCTTTATCAAATATTGGTAAATTATGATGTGTATCTTTCCATTTAATTAAATCAATCATATCAGTGGAATTATATTGTGCAGCTATAATCATATTTAAATAATGCGGTTCCATTAATTTCGATTTTGATATTGAATACCATAATTTTAATTGATGATAAATAATAGTTTCATTTATTTGAGCATAATTTAAACCATTTTCAGAAGCTAATTTAGCTAAATCATATTTATTTGTATTGAATATATAAAATTTAGCTAATAATTCATAGGCTTCAGATAATTTCTCTGTATTATTATGTAATAATTTTGTATATTCAATAATAGTTATGTAATTTTGTTCAGCTTCATCTAGTTTAGATAAACTTAACAAGAAAAGAAAAAAAAGAGAATAGTAGTGATAATAATGACATTTAATTTATTTCTAAGTCTGAAAGCATTGAACGGTTGTTTCGTCCTATTGTGGGACTCCTCAGCAGTGCACATCCACGATCATGCCCTACGAGATTCGAATCCAGGATCTATTAGTCTCATGTGCGAACATTTAACCTCTAGACCACTGAGCTGGTCGGCATCCAACGATGTTAATGTCTAACTTCAATTAATCCAATACTACCCAGGTTTTTCTATGGTGGTCTAGCTTCAATTGACTCATGAATTCAACTGTAAAATTACTAAAATCTCTAAAAAAAACTCTTCTGATAATAATCATCGTATGCTCACTAATGATTGAGTACAAGAGGTATTTTCTGGTGTTCTAGTGAGAAGCAGTGACCAGTGGAGTTCAACTGCTAGAGTGGATCCCCGTCAACAGTCGTCTATGTGCTGTTCGGTTAAACGGCTCCGTAAGAACTCGGAAGGATAGGGATACACGTCGTTGCCTTTTGGTCTTTTCTGCCTACGCTCCCACTGACTGCAGCTCAGATGATGTGAAAGATGAATTTTACAGAAAGCTTTCTGAACTTCTTCAGAAAGCTAAACGCTCAGACATAGTACTCATAGGGGGTGACTTTAATGCTCAGATAGGTAGCTTAAACCAAACAGAAAGGCATTTAGGTGGATATTTTAGCATTCCGGCACAGCGAACAGATAATGGTGACCGTCTGCTGTAACTGTTCTCAGACAATCGCTTATTTTTAGCAAACACAAATTTTAAGCATAAGGAGAGACATCGTCTAACATGGCGACCCCCTACACCAAACCAACGATGGACTCAAATAGACCATATTGCCATCAGTCATCGTTGGAGAGGGTCGGTACAAGATTGTCGCTCATTCTGGAGTACCTGCTTGGACTCCGACCACGCCCTAATACGGGCACGCATCTGCTTGCACCTCACTGGACGCAAAAAAGCCACAGTAAAAAGACCCATTAGAACCGAACTGAGTAGCGAGGAAACCAAAAGTAGGTTCCAAGAACAACTGAGGTCACGATTAGGTAGTTCTGAAAACGAGGTTGACCCAGTTGTTGCTTGGAAAGCCATACAAACAGCTGTGGAAACAGCAGTGACATCTATCAGTGATTTAAACCACAGGGTTACAAAGAACCAATGGATTTCTTCAAAGTCTATCACACTGATGGATTCTCGTAAACTCGTCCCATCAGGTTCCGAACATGATGAAGAGCGACAACAAATCAGATCTACGTTAACCAAAAGTCTAAGAAACGACCGTGAGCAGTGGTGGGCAATGAAAGCAAAAGAGATGGAAAAGGCGGCGACTATAGGGAACACAAGACAGCTCTACAGACTAATAAAAGAAACTGGAATTAATAAGTCAAGTGTAAGTCACACTATTTCGGAAAAAGACGACACTCTCATCTGCTCCCAGTCCAGACGTTTAGAACGATGGGCGGAACATTTCAGAGAACAGTTCAGCTGGCCTTCAGCTACTCTACAACTACCCTCCATTCCCAGACAGTGTGAATGGAACATTGAAGTAGGTCCCCCAACTCCTGCTGAAATTCAAAAGGCTATAGTTAATCTGAAACGAGGAAGGGCAGCTGGTCCAGATGGACTGGCTCCAGAGGTCTTTAAGGATGGTGGTCCAATTTTTGCGATTAGGTTGACTAAGATTTTAGCTAAGATCTGGCAATTAGACTTTATTCCATCTGACTGGTCACAATCACTTATCGTCCCAATATATAAGAGAGGGTTAAAATCATCCTGTGACAACCACAGAGGGATTAGTTTAACTAATATAATATCTAAAGTACTAACTTCGATAATTATCAGACGCTTAACTAAGACTCGTGAACTGCAAACACGAGAGAATCAAGCTGGCTTTAGACCTGATCGTGGCTGCATCGACCACATATTCACCATTCGTCAGGTTCTAGAACACAGGCATACTTATCGTCGTCCGACAATGGTGGTCTCTTTCGACTTAAAAGCAGCATTTGACTCGGTAGACCGCGAGATTCTGTGGCAGTGTCTGTCATTGAAAGGCGTACCTCAGAAATACATAAACCTTGTGAAGGCTCTTTACTCGAACACTACTAGTCGAGTCAGAGCTTATGGCGAACTGTCATCTGCTTTTGCAACCTCAAGTGGCGTCCTTCAAGGCTGTCCACTTTCTCCATTTTTGACAAATTTCATCATACACCTATTGATGGAAATAACTTTCTCGTCGACTGAATTCTCGGGTATTGATCTCCATCCAGGAGGTCCACTTATCGACTTAGAATACGCAGATGATATAGTCCTGTTTGGTGAAGACGCTGATAAAATGCAGAGTCTTTTGGTAGCACTGAGCAACAATGCCAGGATTTTTGGGATGCGTTGCTCCCCCACTAAATGCAAGTTGTTGCTTCAGGACTGGTCTGCGTCAACACCTGAACTAAGGATAGGGAGTGAAGTAGTCGAACGCGTTGACAACTTCACTTATCTTGGAAGTCTGATCAGCCCTAATGGGTTAGTGTCTGACGAAATCTCAGCACGGATTCGAAAAGCTCGCTTGGCTTTTGCCAACTTGCATCACCTTTGGCGAAGGCGAGATATCCGTCTATCAATAAAAGGACGAGTATACTGCGCGGCAGTCCATTCTGTTTTAATTTACGGCAGCGAAACATGGCCATTAAGAGTAGAAGACACTCGTAAGCTATTAGTGTTTGACCACAGATGCCTTAGAAATATTGCTGGCGTCTGTTGGTATCACCGGGTAAGTAATAGTGAGGTTAGACGCAGGGTATTAGGGAATGATGGTAAATCAGTTGATGAGGTTATGAATCTTCATCGACTGAGATGGTTGGGCCACGTGTTACGTATACCTGAACACCGACTACCACGACGTGCAATGCTATCCGGTATTGGAGATGGTTGGAAGAAAGTTAGGGGTGGCCAAACCAAAACGTGGCATCAGTGCTTGAAGTCACTAACTTGTAGTCTGAGCCATGTTGGTAGATGCAGACTACTTGGTTGGAGACTCTTGGTGACATGGCTCAGAATCGATCACAGTGGCGTCGGTGTATACACTCCCTGTCTTCACTTAGACTAAGAGATTAAAATCATTTCATATCTTTCTTTCTACGAACCATTTCTTTCTTCTTGTACTATATCTCTATATGCAATCTTTCTCTTATATATTACTACCTTTGACCTAACCACTGCTATGAATCCGGTGTTCATCTTGTTGTGCTGATGCGGTATGGCAACCTGGACCGATGCACATATGTGCCTGGTCCTACGTTGTAGCCGACTGACGACGACTGACGGAGTTCAACTGGGTCTGCTGGAGGCAGTAACTCACTGAAGACAATAGTAGACAGTGGCGCGATTTCGTGGATTGGTTGAATGCGGGTTCAGAGATCTAGAGGTTAGGCGTTCACGCGCGAGACGGGAGGTCCTGGGTTCGAGTAGTGAGTGCAGGATTAATAATGCTCAATGCTGAGTAGTCCCATACTAGGATGAAACGTTCTTTCAATACTTCCAAGTTTTCCATGGTGGTATAGCTTCAATTGATTTATGAATTCAATCATAAAATTACTTTGAAGTGTTTGAATTTTTCCATTGTTTATGTTAAAGATTTGTCTTTTTTAGTAGCTTTGCATCTTATCAGCTAGTTTTGAAATTACTATTAGATTATATGCTAGGAATTTTAAGTAGGATTGCATAATAAATACTAGTGGATATACATGATTCATATTCTGTCTTATATGGAACTATTCAACCGAATGCATTTGCAGCTTCAGTGTTGATACTCACACTGGGACTCGAACTCAGTACTTTCCACTTCGAACGGCTATTGTTTTATCTACCTTGTCCAGACAGCCAATTGCTTTTTCAGCTGGAATGTATTTTTAATTCATTTTTAAGAATTATTCCAGTCCTCGCCTTAATTATATGGGCTAAGAATATGCAATGGATTAGTCTTAAGTGGAACAAAACTGGTGTCCTGAATTCCACCACTAGCCACTATCCAACTCTGCTATGTAATGATATTTATTTAAAAACACATTATTGATGCTAAGTAATACATAGTCTAGAGGATAGCTGAACAATTAACATAACATCAGGAATCACTGGTTCCTTCAATAATACATGTACATTTTACTGACGAGTGCAAAGTAGCACGAAATCTAGTTTCAGAATTTCCTGAGGAAATGTAAGTTGTTCAATTCTGTGTGGGCTAGAACGAGGGGATATAATGGTTTTTTTGATGTGATTAAATACTAATATATACATCATCTTTTCAGTAATTACACAAACTAGGCTATTTTGGATGCTAATGATAGATATAATCGAACAAACCTTCGACCAAATTGCACTTAAACACTTACTACATTTATTTAGTCATAGCCTAGTTGTTTACCTTTATACAGGTGCTAAAAGATCACATTTATGGGACGATGACTGATATTTTCTGCTTCATAACAAAATGCTTGCATATTCAACTATGATTATAGGCATATTCGTAGCCTGTAATACGATCATCCATCAGGCGTAGCCTCATACATTTTTCTTTTCATTTACAAAATGTAAAAGGCGTATGAAATTAATGTGACTTGATTTATCATGATATCATTTGGATAGAATGGTATATGGTGGATCATACTGATAAACTTTCTTTCTACGAAATAATCCTTTTTTCCTATACCATATCCTTATATACAATCTTTCTTTTATATATTACCACCATTGAATTAACTACTTCTAAGAATTCGGTGTTCACCTTGTTGTTCTAATGTGTTATGGCAACTTGGACCGACGCACATATGTGCCTGGTCCTACGTTGTAGCTGACTGACTGATTGATAAACTCTCCAGTAGTTGAATCTGTCTATTCAATACATCACATTGGTGATCTTCACGTTTTTGATTCAAATATAACCAAGATTTAGACACACACTGACAGGCAAACATAGATATAGGGAAAAGTTATATTGAATTATTGATTCGATGCAAATGTACTAACAAAAGGTCTAGAATTTTGATATTTTTGCAAATATTACGGTAAGCTATTCGGATATTTTGAATTATGATCAATGAGATGCTTGGTAACTCATAGGTTTCATTATTTTTTCAAGCTGAAAATATCCTTTAATTAGTGGTTCACTTAAATAAGTGATTTGTAAAAGTTTGTCCGAACTAAATGAACATGACACTACTTATTGACCAGTCAATGAAAACGTTTCAGTTCTGCAGGTGTCACTGGTAGCCTGAATTTCTCAGTGGTAGCATCTTATAAAAAGAAGCTGGGTAACCCGGGTTTGAATCTAACAAAGACCATAATTTCCCTTAAGATTGTAGGGTTGCAATTTTAGTGAGTGTCAGTTAACACTAAACCTCGAACCACCGCTTACTGTTGAGTACCTTCAACCATCTAAAATCATAAGTTTGTATAGTTTGCTAGTAACTTTCATCATGGATTTATTTCTGCTGGGAAGTTATTACAGGTCACAGAGTGCACCTCAACTCTCTTGGTCTAGTCAGCCAATCATTAGTAGTGCATATGTACGATTGTACAGTCACTCGAACCCATAATCTTACGGTAAGTTTTATGTTAATCTTAGATTAATGCCAATTTTGCTCAGTTTGGAACATAAATAAAACATCATCTAATACCATCGGTTAATAATTGTCTCGTTTCTAAAATGATTAATTTCCTGAAGCTGCAGTTTCTCATTAGTGCCCTAAAAAAATTCCAGTCTGAAGTACAAGAATAGAGTTGCTTTATCGTTACCATATAAATGAATAAAAAAAAACAGAAGCTGAATTACTTTTCATTTATACTCCCCAGTAGTTTACATGCTTCAATCTTCTCCAAAATATCATTGGATCTTTCAGCTATATCGAAATATTGTTCTGCAACCTATAGAAATTTCAAAAAACTTAGTTATCCTTTTTTTATGATTATCAATAATTATGTTTACAGTTGAAATCACAAGTTGATATAAGCTAGGCCGTCATTGAGACTTGGAAGCATTGAACGACTGTTTCGTCCTAGTATGGGACTCTTCAGCAGTGCTCATCCATGAAAAATACAATCTCCACAAATCTTCGTACAAATAATTATGTATTAGGCAGTATAATTACTATGCAAGTTGATTTGTTAATGAATGAAATGGGGACAATCCTTATTCCATTTACAATATTTTAGATCAGCGTTTATTCTATTCAAATGAGATTTGACTAAAATGTATTTGTACTGTCACATTATTCAACAACAATTACAATTGTTAGTTTACTTTTTTGCACCTTGTCAGCCTCATGATATAAGTAAACACGAGTTGGTTGTGAATACAAAGTACGGCCGAGAGTGAGGAGAGTCCTCCCTCTCTCTCGAAATGCTCTCACACGGCCACGCGTATGCAGCCTCTGCCAGGGAAGTTCTACTCACTGCCTTCTCGTGGCGAGGGTGTTGTTTACGAAATTGAGAGGACGTAAAGCGAATATCCAGCGCTTTAACCGGATTCCAAACCAATGGTGCACATGGGCTCCAGTATCCTGAAGGAACGAATGGTGTATGAACCAATCGTTGGTCACCGGCTACCATGGAACTTCATCTCCTCACGACGCTCCATTGCCTTGTGGATCAGACCTTTATATCGAAGGCGCCGGATGTCGCCCCCTGATAAAACCACCTGTTTCGGTTTGGGCAACCGGGAAGTATCATAGCTCTCACACATATTGAATGAGATCTGTGTGGCGCATATGTATTTGGTGCCTCCTTGTATCAATATCTATGTGTTAAAATAAAATAAAAATACAATGTAGGTTGGTGAAATGAATAAATTGGGAACTCTATACGAATTGTTTCAGGAATTATGTAAGAATGAACTATGTGAATTCCATAATTATTATAAAAAACGATCACAGAAATATTTTACAAGTGGAAACAATCGGCAGACAAAACTGAACCTAACTTTTGTGTTTGTTAGCATAAACTAGAAACATGTGTCTTCAGATTTGGAAAAAACTGTAGTCCTTCCATGCTTGATCATTACTCATAACACTCAGCGTGACAATCATAGACGTTACCGCCGAGTTACTCAGGTTTTAATCAACCTTTTAAAACTAAAAGGTATCAATTAATTTTTAAAACTCAAGTTCCCAGTGAAAACAAGAGTAAATTCATCGATTCTACTGCAACCTATTCTAATGCATATCAGTATATATAAAACACTCATATAAAAACTATCACTCGAAAGGTAAATTGATAAACTTTCACCTGCATGTTACGTTGTATTCAAGACTCTCAGTAATTTTTTAAATGAACAAAAATTGTATCTAAATTACGACTCAACTGTTTCAACATTCTGCACTAAAAAAGACCTGACATAAAGAACATTGATCACTACCCAGTGATCAATCAATTGTGAAGACTATGAACATTCAGTTAGATACTATTATAACTGATAATGTATAGAAAATTGAAGTGATATGATTTTACATAGATTCCAACAAGTCATCAACTCACTTGGAATAAAATCTATGTATCATACTATTGCGTAATCCGTGTTCTTCTTTATGTGTGGTGTAACAACGACTAATGACTTCAACTGCATAAAATCTCATGATAGTGCATATCATGTGGAGTTACATTGATTAGTGATCACAGCACTGAAGAAACTCGACAAAAATAAGATTGATCATTGCTTATTGATCAATTAATTGTAAATATTTTAGTCTTTCAGGATGTCTCGCTTAATTCATCTCGATGTTTGGGACCTGATGGTATCCCAAACATCCTTTTTAAAAAATGTGCTGACGTTCTGTGTCATCCGTTCACAACTATATTTAACAGATCCTTCTCATCTAATCTCATACCGAAAATGTGGAGAAAGATGAAGATAATTCCTGTACCCAAGAAAGGCTTTGGTGATAAGAATGTAAAATTTAGACCTATTGCAATAACTTCACCCTTCCTCAAAACCATGGAAAAAATTATTAATACTTCCACTTCAGCCTGCGATAAAAGAGCATACTGACCCATACCAGTTTGCATACAGGCACAAAAGAAGCACTTTAGATGCTGTTGCAGTTCTGCATCACAACATAGTGTTCAACTTAGAAAAGGGTAAGAAGTATGTTCGATGTGCTTTTCTGGACTATACTTCAGCTTTTGACTCTATACCAAGACAACGTTTACTTAACAAGTTAATCAGCGTCAACGCTGACAGCTGGATAACCAACTGGCTATGTTCCTACTTCTCTGGAAGGGAACAGTACACTATGTTTGGAGGAAAGAGTTCAGAGTCTCTACTGTCTCATGAAGGTGTACCACAAGGAGCTGTTCTTTCACCTCTTCTATTCTCCTTTTTTCTGCATGATCTGCCATCTTCCACAGAAAACACTTTTGTGAAGTATGCGGATGATCTCACTGTATGTATGCCTATCTCTTCCTCTTTACATCCCATAGAAATGAATGAGTTTTTGTCTCATATTGATTGTTGGTCTGTTGGTAATGGTCTCACACTTAATCCGTCTAAATGTCAAGCTGTTAACTTTAGCATGGGACATGAACGGAATCTAAACACCATTTTGAGACCCCATAGTGCTTGTACCATCGGAGACTCTTTGATAAACTCAGTGTTGAAGGTCAATTATCTTGGTGTCAACTTTTCCTCTGATCTGTCTTGATCTTCCCACGTTTTATAGTTATCGAAGATTTTCCGTCTGACCTACTACATAAAGAGATTGCATGCTCTTGGAATTACTCGTCATTTACTCTTACAATTTGTCAATTCTTGTATATTACCTATTATTCTTTACTGTTCTCCATTATTCTTTAGCGGGCTTTTGAGAAAAGACTTTGCTGTATTGCGAAGAGTGCTGAAGGCAGTTAGCAAGGTGTGTGGTGAATCTTTCGAGGTCATAATTAATATGGTTGTGGATCATGCAAACTCCTGGCAGGTGTCATTTTATCAGATACTAGCCATCCTCTTCACTCTTATCTTTCTCCTTGTATATCTTCTGGTAGAACGAGACGTAATTACATTAAAATCCATGCACGCAAGGAAAAGTATAAAAGTTCTATAATACCTTACCCAGCAAATATACTTTGTGACGAACAGGTTGTTAGAGTTAACCTAGCCAATAACCTGCATTCTTAACTTGACTTTAATTCTAAATGTTGTACTGTTTTTATTCAGATTTTTTTCTAAAACTTTTTTTGTCTTTGTTTTCTGTGTAAGAAACTTGTTGAAATACCCTGTGCTGAGAATTCTATATTGTACCGAAATATAATATTGAATAAAGCCATTAATAATAATAATAATAATCAATTATCCTCTAAACAATTCAGTGGTTATGTCTCCAACTGTCTAGTTGGGTGATGTGAGTTCGAATCTCACAAAGAATATCAGTTTCTTAGTTATTTTAGGTACCTACTACAATAGAACCTCGATGTAGTGTCCGGGTGACTACCTCCAACCACCTAAAAACAATGATTATAGTGCGTAGATTGATAAGAATACATTTAATTATCGAAATTGAAGTGAACAAAATAAGTTTAGTACCAAGATACTTTAGAAATCATGATTGATATAAACAAATTAAAACTTGTTAATCATAAGAGAAATGATCATATTTTTATTTTAAATTCATACTTTATGAGCCATTTCATATTCTTCATGGACCTGATATACTTGACTAATTTGTTTATTACATAATCCTATAAGTTTTTGATTTTCCGCTAAAAGCAGAAAAAAGAATGAATGGAACATGTCAATTGTTGTAATTTTGTGGAGATTTGTAATTATACATTTTGTAGTTGAGGTTATAAGTCAATTGAAACTAGACCATTATGGAAAATCTGAAAGGATTGGATGGCCGTTTCGTTCTATTATAGGACATGTCATCCAGATCACTGAGCTGGCATCTAACGGTGTTAAATTCTAACCTCAACCAGTTCACGAAATTGAGAGATACATCCACTATTGTTTTTAGTAAGTTACTATCTCGCGAAACTCCCCCTTAATTCTTCTAGAGTTACTGCCGGTTCCAAGCCCGGGTAAAGGAGGAGGGTTGGGCATGGGGTTAGCGACCCCATCCTGTAGAAAACCAACTCGCTAAAAAACGCTAACCAGAAAAAATAATTCAAACCATTTTAACTCTGCCCTGGGAGTTAGAACGTCTTCATTTAGAAGAAATATGACACCTCATGGTGAAAGCCGAGTTCCTTCGGAAGCCACGAGGCCGATGCCCCTTCTAACAACCACAGCAACAACTTTTATATGTACATGGAACGTCCGGACAATATGGAAGACCAGTCAACTAACAACGGAAATGAGGAGATACAACTTGGCAGTACTGGAAATCAGCGAAACCCATTGGATCCAAGCTGGACAACAAAGGCTCAATATGGGAGAGATGCTGCTATACTCCAGTTACGAAAAGGAAAATGCTCCACAAACTCAGGGAGTTGCTCTAATGCTGTCCAAAGTAACACGAAATGCACTTGTAGGATGGGAATCTCACGGATCCAGAATCATCAAATCATCATCCGAAACAAAGAAGGGGATCGTAATGAATATTATCCAATGTTATGCACCCACCAATGATAGCAACGACGACATTAAAAATCAATTCTACGAGCGGCTGCAATCAATGGTAGAGAAGTGCCCAAAAAACGACCTCACCATTCTGATGGGAGATCTAAACGCCAAAGTCGGAATAGACAACACTGGATATGAAGATATCATGGGACGACATCGATTGACTGGGAGAGAGAAACCAAAATGGGGAAAGATTTGCAAATCTATGTGCATTCAACAAATCCGTCATAGGCGGTACAACATTTCCGCACAAACGTATACACAAAGCTACATGGATCTCACCGGACCACACCACAGAGAACCAGATAGATCATATTTGCATCAATAAGGAATTCCGAAGGACAATGGAAGATGTGAGAACCAGGAGAGGAGGTGACATAGCTTCAGATCATCACCTAGTTGTGGCTGGAAAGGATTTTCCAGGACAGGGTTGGATGGAGAATGCTGGTGAGCGGCCTGTGCTCCTTCACGAGGAGTAACAGGCGTAAGTAAGTAAGTAAGTACTATCTTGTGAGGCGTGATCGTGGATGCGCACTGTTGAGGAGTCCCACAGTAGGACGATACAGCCGTTCAGTACTTCCAGGTTTTCCATGGTGGTTAAGCTTTAATTGACTCATGATCTTAACTAATAAAATCACTATGATATCCAAAAAACCTCTTCTGATATACATTTTCTTTTGAAAATTAATAAGATGATTTTATATTACTAAAGTGAAAATCGCTATTCGGATGTTTGATAGAAAGTATCATTGAGTTCATTATTTCGACACTCAAGTGCTCAACTAGATAAATAGAGCGTCTAATTCAGCAAGCTCTCCACCGTATCTCTAAATACCATTCGATCTGATTCGATTTTAGTATTTTTCTTTTTTCTCTCGCTTAAATAGTTTTCATATTTTAAATTATGAAGTTGTCTTAGCTAGACCACTATTTAAAACCAGAAAGTAATGAGCAGTTTTGTCCTAGTATGGGACTCCTAAAAGTACGAATCTATGATACCACTAGAGATATGTGCACAAACGCCTTAACTCCTAGACCACTGAGTCGATATTTAATGGTGGACATGTCTAACTTCAACCAACTTAAGTAGATATTTATCAATCTCTCATTTCCTGATGTTGATAAATGACTCATATCCCACATAGTAGATTTGCACTGGTAACAGCTTCTCACTAGAACTCTGAAGGTTGCATCTTAAAACTAGTCACCAGAGAGTGAAACAAAAGTGTTCTTGGTTGAAAACAAACACCACATCTATTCAATGAAATTTAATTACCAATAACGAACAGGTACATATGCGTTCATTCATATTTTGCACTGTGAATACCTTGAGGTTAGATATTAAAACCGTTGGATGCCGGTTCAGTAGTTCTAGGGGTTAAGCGTTCGCGCTCGAGACTGAAGGCCCTGGGTAGGAATCCCGCGAACAGGATCGTGAGTGCGCACTGCCGAAAAGTCGCAGAATAGAACAAAATGGCCATCCAGTGCTTCACAGGTTTTCCATGGTAGTCTAACTTCAATTGACTCATGCTCTCAACTGTTAAAAGTTACTACTATAATATCCACAAAAGCCCCTCCTAAAGCACTATTGAAGATTTCTTCTCTAAAAGAATCAATCAATTTAATCTATGATGAAATATGCCGTTAAAGTTCTTTAAAAAAAATTTTATTCAATTGGTTTGCATTCAGTCAATCAGCAGCAATGTAGAACTTCGTACGTACGTACATCAGTTCGAGTTACCATACCACATTAGCACAAAGATACAATTGTCGATTCAAATCCCATAGTGGTAGAGGTATTGAAAGTATTAGCAGTAGTCGGAAACATTAGCGTTTGAAGATGTCACTCAAGGAGTATAATCCAGTGAAATAAATTTGGAAAGAGAAAACAGAAAGGGACATGAAGAACTCAGAAGACTATAATTTGGGAAAACACAAAGAGTGGATGCACCTGCGCCATCACAAACGATTTTGTCATTCAAGGTCTCTAACCATCGGTTGCTATCGTCTATACCTACCAACATGGCTCAGTCCACATTTCAATGACTTCATGGATTTGTGCCATGTTTTTCTCTGGCTGCCCCTAGCTTTCTTCCAACCTACAGTATCCTATATTGTAAAACATCGCACGTCGGGGAAGTCGGTGATTGGGCATACGTAACACGTGTCCCAGCCATCTCAACTGATGAAGTCCCAATACTTCGTTGATTGGTTTGAAATCCTTACCTAGTACCCGTTTCCTAACAACTGCGTTACTTACTCGATGGTCTCAGGATATACAACCAATGTTTCGAAGACACTTATGATCAAATACTAGTAACCTACGAATATCCTCTACTCTTACCGGCCATGTTTCACTGACATAAAGTAGGACGGAACGAATTGCTGCACAGTAAACCCGTCCTTTGGTTGATAGACGTATATCTCACCGACGCCCATACACTCGTTCATTAAAAGAATAATAAAACTTACATTTTTCAGCATATTTCAATGCTTCATTTAAATTTAACAATAATTCATCCATTTGATATTCTTTATTTGGTTGATAAATTGTTAAAATGATTCGACAGATTTGTTCATAACATACAATATACAATGGTATATTGATTTGTTGTTTGTCAAATGGATTTATAGATGGTTGTAAAATATTTTTATGTTTTTCTAATTTTTTTTGTAATTGTTTATATAGTTCTAATGATTGGGGGTATTTTCCTGAAGGTAAGTGAGGGCAAGGAGAATTTTGTTTAATTGTGTTTTTTTAAAAAGAAAAAAAAAGAAACAAAGTTTAGGGTGTAATAACAAGTTTGTAATGTTTATTAGAAGATCAAATCTGTTCTAATGTGTGAAATTTGTGAATTTTAAGGGGTATTTATTGAAAATCTGGGAGTTTATTACTTACTTACTTACAGGTGTTACCCCTCGTGGAGAAGCATATGCCACGCACTAGCATTCTCTGTCCAATACTGTATTGGGCAATTTTTTCCAGTTGTTATTCATTCTTTTCATATCTGTTTCGATTTTTCGACGTAGTGTGTTCTTCGGCGTTCCTCTTTCCCGCTTCCATTCAGGGTTCCGAGTTAGGGCTTACCTCGTGATGCAGTTTGATGATTTGCGTAAATTGTGTCCGATCCACTCCTAGTGTCCTTCTAATTTCCTCTTCAGCTGGAAGCTGGTTTATCCTCTCATACAGTAGGCTGTTGCTGATGATATGCGGCCAATAGATATTGAGTATCTTGCGTAGACAGTTGTTTATACATACTTGTACTGTTTTGATTATGGTTGTAATTGTTCTCCACGTTTCAGCTTCGTACAGTACGACCGTTTTGACGTTCGTATCAAAGATTCCGACTTTGACATTGGTTGAATATAAGTTTATTATTATTTAGTAATTGAACACAGCAATACTGCAACTGTTTTTATCATATATACACAGTAGTGAAGACAAAGTTTAGTCTTTTGAGAGTTAGTGTTTAACTTACATATTGTTATATATAATGTATTGTTGTAAATTAAGTCAATATATATGTTATGTTTTAATATATAGAATATATAACGGCCGCACAACACTGGCTGAATTAGAAAAGATTTACCTATTTTAATACTGCCAGTTCCGTTTCTTACATAATTAACGGCGACCAGCATATAATTCACCACTACTAACATGGGAATGTGATGAATTGTAGGAAAACTTGACATTCTTAGTAGAACAAGTGGAGCAAAACGTAATAATACTATTTTGTATAAATTTGTAAGGGGTTGTACATTCTCATTGTTGGCGTTAAGGACTACAAATGACTAGCCTTTATTGACCACAATATAGGTATCAAGTCGAGTTTTCTTAGAAAATGTGGTTTGTAGCTATCAGTAGAATTCATTAAACTGGTCTTTCAAAATTAGTTCTGTCTATGTACATTTTTATTTACTAACTCACTTACCAGGTAGAAGTATTTATTTATTTATTATTTATTTTAACACATAGATATTGATATAAGGAGGCGCCAAATACATATGCGTCACACAAATCTCATTCGATATGTGTGAGGGCTGTGATACTGCCCGGGTGCCCTAACCAAAGCAGGTGGTTTTCTTAGGGGACCACACCCGGAGCCTTCAACCTAAAGGTCTGATCCACAAGGCAGTGGAGCATCGTAAGGAGATGCAGTCCCATGGTAGCCTGCGACCAACGATTGGTTCATACACCATTTGTTCTTTCAGAATACTGGAGCCCATGTGCACCATTGGTTTGGAATCAGGGTTTTCCAACTCCCCTAGGTGGATCCTCCATGTCCACCAACCCGGTTAAAGCGTCGGACATTCTCTTTTCGTCCTCTCAATCTCGTCAACAACACCCCCGCCACGAGGAGGCAGTGAGTATAACTTCCCTGGCAGAGGCTATATACGCGTGGCCATGTGAGAGCATTTCGAGAAGGAGAGAGGACTCTTCCCACTCTCGGCCGTACCAGCGCATTTGCGGGCTCGTATTCTTGGGTCGAGATGCACTCTCTATGTGATGACTAGTAATAATACACGATATCCCAAACCGAATAAGACTTAGCAGGGTTCTGACCTGAAGCTTATTGGCTGGAAATCAAATGTCTTAATCATAGAACAATCTATCGACAATTCAAAATACGCGTTTTATCCCATCTAAAATAAGTCAGCTAGATGCTCCAACATTCCAGTGTTGATCTTCACATGAAGACAAACTCAATACCTTCTGCTGCCGAATCCAAATAGCTATGAATCTGTTCAACAATTATGAAACTATTGGTAAACATTTGCATTTTCTTTTTAGGGAGTCTGAAAACTACAATTGATCAATTTCTGTAGACTAATGAGCTCTAGCCTAATACCTTAGAAGTGAATTTTAGTAAAGTTCGTTTGTTGCCAGCATTAGTATCCACATTGACTATTGAACATAACGTTAAAATATTTAAAGATGATGTAAGAAAAACCGCTAAATAGTTGAATGTCTAATATTTTAATCTAAAAATACAAATTTAAGTTTCTTCATTTTGTGTCAAACGTTTACAATAGTAAATTCCTAATTATTCATTGTTTGCATTTAGATTACTATATTAGACAATCGTAAAGTAATTAACAGATATGAAGGTTGAAGTTTATGATTTTATCTATTTACTGACTGATTATTTATTTATCCAACTTTTCATATTCAGAATGAGAGATTTTGAAAATTGTAGTAATTTAATAGCTGAATTCACTGGTCGATTTAAGCTAAACCGCCCTGAAAGTCTAGGATGGCTGATTCGTTCTACTATGGGACAACTCAGCAATGAGCATCTACAGTCCTTCACGAGAGATTCTTGCCTAGGACCTTCGGTCTCGAACACGAACGCTTAGTTTCTAGACCAGTGAACCGGCATCCAACGGTGTTAATGCCTAACTTCAACCAATCCACGATATTGCGCGACCGTCCACTATTGTTTTCAGTGAGTAACTGACTGACAACAGACACAGTTTGACTTCATTGGTCACATTTACTCACTAGAACTTCAAGAAGTTAGATATTAACATCATTGAATGCCAGCTCAGTGATCCAGGGGTTGAGCATTCACGCGCAACATCGGAGGTCCTGAGTTCGAATCCCGTGTGCGGAATCGTGTATACGCACTACTGAGAAGTCCTACACTAGGATGAAACGGTCGTTTAGTGCTTCCAGGTTATTAATCTATCAATATATATATATATATATATATACTTTACCTGTTTCAAATAAATATGTAGCATTATGATAGATTGCTTCAAATAACCGCTTTTTAAGTGTTTGTTTTATTTCTGTTAAGTTATCCAATCGTGTTTTATCAATATTATTCATTTGTAATTTAGTTGTTATCATATTCTTTATAGCAAGATAACCTTTATTTACAATTTTTAAACATTTTTGTAAATAAATATCTAATAACCAATGATCATTGATATTTGATTGAAATAATCCTGCCAAGTATAAATTCTCTTTATATACTTCTTCAATTTGATTAGAATGATTAAAATTCTCTGCATTCATTAAATGTGTCATCATTTCACAAAGTAATTGATGTCGTTCAGTCAATGGTTGAATAGTCCAATATGGTGATGAAATCCCTGCATTAATACGTCGTTTCTCTTCATAATCAATTAAATTGAATAGTTCTGAATATGTTTTATGATAACCATTTTGTAGAATATTAAGTAATAGATTTTCATGAAATTTTAAACGATACCTTGAATGAAAAATTAATAGACAAATTTATGAGTGGAAAATAAGTTTTTATTAGGTTTTACGGTTGCATATACAAGTTAATAATCTAAAACAAGGACGGCATTTCGGATGAAATCAAATCAAATACAACTCCGCCTGGAGCCTCTCTTGAGCTACTGCCGGTCCTAAGCCCGGATAAGGAAGGGGGGTTGGGCATGAGGTTAGCGACCCCATTCTGTAGAGAACTAACTCGCAAAAAAATGCTGATCGAAGAGGTAGAACAAACATGAATTTAGAATTATTTGCGAAACAAGTTAAAATTATTGACGTTGAAACAACTGAAACGGACATTAACTTCAATAGATTTATCGATTGATTGATACCAACTTTACAAAGAAATATATTAATCTAAACTAAATTTTCATTGAGATCACAAACAAACCCAAGTTCGAGAACTATATGGAACCATAAGGCACTGAACAGCGCTATCGTCCTGGGAACGAACTTCCCGAAAATTCAAATCGATAACGGAATCAGGAACCGGACCCAGGTTCGACAGGTCTTGTTCACGAACTGCCAGCCGCTATACCACTGATATAGTGGCGTACATCTCTGACTTTAACTAGTTTATAATATCGCCCAGCCATCTTTAAATGATATTGTACGGTAACTATCTCAAACACTACCTTTGAACTCCACTGGTTTCGGCTTCCCATCATAACTCCAAGACGACTCGCGAAACTAGTCAATAGTGAGCATTTTATGATTGTTATTTTAAGGAGATGGAACGGTTGTTTAGTGCTTTCTTGTTTTCAATGATCTTCCAACATAGGTTGGCTGGTGATCTCAATAACTTTCAACAATCTTCACTTCTATACTGATAATTTAACACTGATACATGAGCTATTAAAAAGTATCCAATATCAGGGAGTTTCAGACTAAAATAAGACAATTACACAGTTCTTAATGAGATTTTAATAATTTCAAGGTTGTATTACTGGTTGCCTCAGTGAGAGGAAGCAATATGTGACGGCAAAAAATACTCTAGGTTCTTACAAATCTGCGTATAGTTGAGTTTCTAACGGAAAATCTTAGACTCTCCTTTTTCATAACTCATGTAAATAATTAACACAAAATGGAAACATCATCTGGTCTATCTTTTTTTATCTGATTCACAATTAAAGAAATGTCCATACTCGACGTTATTAGTTATAAGAACTTAAGAGTCGCAGTAGGTAATAACGCTTGACTCACCTGTAACTGTAAGATGAGCGCTTCCAAAAACTTACGGATCTTATCCATAGTTTAGCAAGTATTTCTGGACATGAGCGATGATATATACAAAATATAATATTTGACGCATTTGAGAATATATTTAAAATATGGGATTTACGTACTAAGGCCTCGTTCCAAACCAAAAGGATGTATGCTAGAATGGTTCGACTGGAGATAGACTAAACTGTTGTAAGGTTTTTCTCACTTTTGTATGAAAACAGACTGAAACGCTTAAACTAAATCGCCTTATTTTAGCATAGTTCAAGAGATAATTTGAAACCAGTTTATTATTTACTCAGCAGCGATCTTGCTATTACTGTGTTTCTAAATATTTATTCTATCTGCAGCCAATCATCTGACAGTACATTCTAATAAAGTTGTGTAGGATATGGTTTACGTGCAGATAAATTACCTAAATAAGTCCCTAGAAAGTCTCAAATAGAGGATTAGAGTGACTATATTTTGAACAGATAACTATATTTTGTCGAGGATTATAATGCGCATTTCCGAAGTATAAGTCAATAAAATTAGTTTTAAAACAGAATAACACATAGGTTATTGCCCTTCATTAATCACACAATGCAAAATTGATTGTTTTAATTGCTCACTCACACGGAATTTTCTTACCAGTTTATGTCTGATCTTGTGAGTTGTGGGAGAATGCAAGGATCTATGTTGTTGTTTTGCAAGCTTTCTGTGACCTGTTTTCGATCCATAAGCTGTATGCAATGAGTATTTTCGCTTTCCTTGTTATTGATGTGTTCACTTGAAAGATCATGTGAAGCTTTATTACTAAAACCTGTGTCAGAATGAATAAATTTCTAACCTATCGGAGGTCATTTGAAATATCACCACTTGTGATTTGTAGTTACGGAATATATTGGAACGACCAAACAAGAGTCACCAAAATTAACATTAAGATGACTGAAGTAGTATATGATCCTCTCAGTGTAAAGTCCCTGTGATTGTGTGATCAGATTTCATCCTTTATTTCAACGGATGATCATATATCTTTTTTCAGTGCTTCAAACTTTAACGTAATCTGTTTTGGACAGATACAAACTCCTCCAGAGATATAGAAAGTCAGAAATGATCTGAAAGTTTTGATAACTTATGGTCCGAAGTCTTACACTAGATCTGAGTAAAAGTGCCATTTGAGCAAACATTGCACATGTTACGTTGAAACTCATTTCTAGCCAGTATAAGAGTAGAATATTCAGCCTAGTTCCTAATAGCGTTATCAGGCTTTCTTTGGAGTATGGAGATATAGTTTTCTTTTTTTACTTCAAAATGATGAGAATATTGTGGAGCGTATCCTAAGGTCAACCATAAAATCAATCCTAGTGGTCAAATCCAAGCGTTGAAGTAAGAGCTTTAAATAACTGGATCTTTATAAAGTATAGTATCAAAGACTCATGGACGATCTCTAGCTGTACCAAAAGTCCCTAAAGACGTCTATACATAATCTTAAACACTCATTCGATCTCAGTTTCAACACAAGTCCTGGGGACGATAACCAGGTATTTGAGGTATAACATGGCAAGCTGTACTTTAAGCTTTCTTTGAAATCGTCGCGGATAGATAGGTCCTAAAATTTATGAAGATTACTAACGTTAATGATCTGTTTCAGATGACTGAAGGTCTACTCAAGTATTTTTGGAATGGTGTGAACAACAGCTATCTTCGAAGTCTCACCTCGCATTCAGCATCTAACATGGATTACCCTTTCATCGCATCAAAGTACCATGGATGCTCTAGAGACCGTATAACACAAAGAACGTTATTACAGAAATAAATTGGCAGAATTGGATAAGGGGGGGAGATTGCGACCACTACGTCATGTCCCAGTCCCTGGCGTACGATTAATTGATGTGCATTCGTTGTCCTTGAACTTGACAAGAATTGGTGAACTCACAGACATAACCCAACTGCCGGATGATTTGCCTGGGGCCCAGTGACACTTCACTGACCCTACAGTGCTACCTCCGCTAGATTTAACGACCGTTTTAATCGATATCAACATTCTAGGGGTATTTGCGCGACGGAGGTTGCCAGACAATTATTGAGGCTCCTCCGACTACTGAGGGGCTAAATGACAAATGTTAAGGAGGGGGCTACAGCTAATCGCAAAATACCGACTAATAATAAATCTTTGATTGTTAGATATGTCGATGTGCTCAAACGTATATTAATACAACAATAGTAGTATGATAAGCGTGTTATCAATGGATGCTAATGTTTGTACCGCAATTGATGTGGAATTTTAATCTATTTCGTCGTCTATTGTTCATAAGTGTCGAACCCCACTTATGTCTACACTTCGCAGATTCATTGAAAGTACACAAGTATGACCGCAAAAATTAGTCGTGATTTTGTCTCACGATGTTACTGATCAATTTGTACTCAGAGTTTGAAAAACTGATGATTACTTTTACAGATTGTAAGGGTCGTAGACTACGGATCGGTGGTGAAAATAGCACGATGAAGTTGTCTCTACAAGGTGATAAGCGGTGCGTGCTGTATATAAGTTTAATAATTGAGTCGAGAAGTATTAAAGAGAACATTAGAAACCAAGTGTTACTCTAAAATTATGTCAGTGATATCGAAGCAAAAACTCTGGTTTGCACGAGATTCACTTAACTACCTAAAGTGATGATTCGCGCAAATAATTGTGTCTTCAGACCACCAACTGAACTGGACAGGTTTTAATTCGTCGAGCATCTGAACAGCCAAATGATGTTCTGAAAGCATCTGTTAGATAACAGCCACAAGGAAATAACATTTCAAAAGATACAGAAAGCACGACGTCGAAGTTGAATAAATAGAGTAGTTCGGATGTGTCATAATGTCACATTGAAATCACATAATTCGTACACATACTGACAGTTGCACTGGACATTCTGTTGAATATTATTAATGTAACAGTTGAAGGCGTAAGATTTGAGAAATGGGAAATGACTTTGAATAGAGTTCGCTCTGTGACCTGATCCACAAGAGCACATGAACTTTGGAATACACATCGATTTAGCTCAATTCGGTGTTTTATCTTTGACTCATCCACGAATAATTGGATAGCTAGAAAATACAATGCGAAGCCTAGCCATTTAAGCTATCTGAATTAAACACAACGACGTCCCAGAAATGTATTAGTTAGACTAGGTACATGAAACGGAGGGAGACCACTGGCACACGTGCCTGTTCTTGGCAAGAAATTGATTGATTAACGTCAGTTATTTTTAGATTTGGTGAGGATCGGTAAATTGTCCATTATTCTGCCACCCATTTAGAGTAGAATTTGGTTAGGAACGAGTGCCGCCACACAGTTTCTATAAGAGGTGTATTTGATTCATATTATCAGTTTGTTAATCTCAGGAAAACGGGTTGAATGAGTATATATACACCGTATAGGCGAACTAATCAGAAGAATACGGCAAAGTATACTGTGTTTTAAGGATCATATTGGAAATTCGTTTCCACTTGTTCTGTTTTTGCTACTTTTTTGTGATGGATGGGTACGTGTCATAAGGACGTCAGATTACAATATAATACTGGCC
Source organism: Schistosoma guineensis (assembly GCA_944470375.2). Taxonomy (NCBI): domain Eukaryota; kingdom Metazoa; phylum Platyhelminthes; class Trematoda; order Strigeidida; family Schistosomatidae; genus Schistosoma; species Schistosoma guineensis. The sequence continues at coordinate 45,394,144 of OX103892.1, read as the reverse complement.
TCACCATTTAGCCATTTTTGTAGTTCAGTATTCCACAACCACGGGAGTTTGAGTGACTACAAGCTGGATGTTATTCGTACTGATGCTGGCCTCCCGAGTCCACTTGAATTTTAAGTTTCTAAATATAGTGAAAATAACCATAATTTATTCTCAGATATCAATAAGTTACACGAGGTACGTCAATTTACAGGCAAGATCAAGTTGTTGTTAATGCCACAGAATTTACCGCAATTAAGTATTGGGCTAAGTTGATATGTTACAAGATGCAATGGTCATCTGTTGCAACGAGCAACAGGAGATTAAAAAATAAATGCAAGTAAAATTCAGAGCTGTGTATAACAGAACGTGAGGCGGAAAACGTTTAATCGTTCGGTTAAAACGTCAAATTTGACCGGTTATTTTGCGCTCCTTGATAGGATTTCTGGATAACAAAGTTAACTGGCATATACGTAACAGAGGCGGTGGTATTGACTATAATCACTCGATACTCAAGGATGAGCGAAAGACAGCATAATATTCACACTCAAAAGTTAACACAGATAGAAGGTCAGTAATTCTAAACGCAGGGATAGTAGATCGGTTTAGCTTGGCTTGGTCATGCAGGCGTGGTTACTTTATATAATCTCCTGCTTTTTGTGCCGAATGTATTACTTTCGTCCCAGTGCGAACGTGTTCTTCAGAAGTTCTAGACTTCATACTACTTGCCGTCATATAGGACGAGTCAGTACAGACTATGATGTGACTTCCGCATAAAATTTTGTAGATTGAGCAGTCACATCATGAAAAATATACGACTTTCCAATTAGGTCTACCATTAAAACAGTAAAGATTAATAAACTAATCTCGAAGTAGACCATAATTCCACAGAGGGTTAAAAAGAAGGACGACAGGCAAAACAGACAATACCCATGGCTAGTAGAGTTCAGACCTTAGTGAATAAATAACACGTAGAAATTTATATTTGATTAGACTTTGCAATTAATTATGACTTTCATAGCATCATTCTAAATCATTATTACACAAAACTTTATACTAATATAAGGATTTACTCTGAGTCCTAACACATAAATTTACATGTATACACCCGAGTGCACTAAAAAATTAAAATCAATGTTTTACCAAAGAGGTAGATATTCATTACACTCCTAATATTGTGGTTCAACAGCCCCCGAATGCCCTGGTACGGCCGAGAGTGGGAGGAGTCCGCTCTCCCCCTCGAAATGCTCTCACATGGCCACGCGTATATAGCCTCTGCCAGGGAAGTCCTACTCACTGCCTTCTCGTGGCAAGAGTGTTGTTTACGAAAAGCGAATGTCCGGCGCTTTAACAGGATTCCAAACCATTGGTGCACATGGGCTGCAGTATCCTGCGGGAACAAATGGCGTGTGAACTAATTGTTGGTCACAGGCTAACATGAGACTGAATTTCCTGACGTTGCTTCACTGCCTTGTGGATCAGACCTTCAGGTCGGAGGCTCGGGGTGTGGCACCCTAAGAAAACTACCTGGTTCGGTCTGGGCCACCGGGTAGTATCACAGCCCTCACACATATCGAATGAGATTTGTGTGGCGCATATGTATTGTGGTTGATCCCTTTCAAGAATTGTTCACTTCTTTTCTCTCTCACGTTTTTCTTCCTCAAAAATACTACTCTTAAGCACCAGAAGCTTGTAATTAAGACAATATCTTGCGGAACACTTCACTAAGTTAACTTTTTCATATTCGTTTCATTTTCACCAAGCATATATGCCTCATGCATCTTGATATTTAATTACCCTTTGCACTTAATTGAGACTCATCACTCCAAACTATTACTGCACAAACACTTATTCCATCGTCAAATCTTACCAAAAATAACGGTTTGTTTTCGGTTTCGTGGTGTACTTTGAATTCATGGAAAGTTGCCGTGGTGTCTGTTAGGGAACACTTGCCGTCTTTTTTTCCTCCTATTAGAACATAACACATCTAGATGGGTTTTATTACGGAGCTCGTGAATTTTGTCTAGATAATGAGACCTACGAAACACGATTTGTTAAATTATACATAGCGGGTTTATCCAGGCCTCTTTGAATTCGATATTCTCTTTGCTTTCCGCTCAAGTGGGGCATTCGGTATATTATTTGCTCGTGCTTCGATTTTTCTGTCAATAGATTGAGAATAATGTAACCATCCTAGGCTCAGGACGGTCGATTCAAAGTTGATTTACACATAAAATTTGGTAGTTATGACATTTAACAGACTCCCAAACATAAAATTAGCTCGTTGGAAAAAATATAACTTCCACGGATCTACTTGAACACTCCTCAACAGAACATAAGACTGCTTCTAAAATGAATTTACCACAAGATTTTGCAACAGTCAATTTCACTGTTTATAAATTACCCCATCTCGAATAACATCTCCATATATTCTCTCAATCTTAGTGAACTAATAGGAAAACTAGCGTTTGAAAATTGCAGTAAATTGCGTACGATGAAGGCTTTAGATGTTAGACTGGAGAACAGTGAGCGTATCTAACATGGTCACTCCAAAGTTAATTAGTTATATTGATGATGCCATTGAAATGTACAGTATTTAGACTACTTATTTATCAGTCTTATAGACTTTATACACGGGAAACATATAACCTATTTCGACAACGTCGAAAGTCACCTTTGAAAGATATAAGAGCCGAATAGCAGAACATATTTAAGAACGGCCTCTCTCAGTACATCAGCCGACTCACATATAAAATCCAAGATACTTGGGTCCTTACCCTTGACATAGGTCAAGTGTATATAAAGTCACTTGTAGTAAACTTACAGCTAGGAACAATTAAAATATTTCCAGGTGACAAGTGACTGAACTATTAATGAGAAAATACAAAATTCATGCACTTTAAAAATCATGTAAAATGGAACACATTGTTAAGCTTTTTTGGTTCATTTAGTTAAAAAATGTTGAATGTGCAGAGATATATGTCGTTTATGTTTCACCCAATTTCCTTCCTAAAGAAGTCAGGGCTATATAGCCATTGACAACTTTGCTCTTTGTAGCCTCTTCTTATGGCGTGATTCAAGTTTAATGCCTATTTGGACAGTAGGCTGATGCAACGCAGTACACATAATATAACCTAACTATTCGGGTGAAGATGCCACAGGTATTCTGAGCTTGACAACGCTTTGATGAGTAACACCTGATATGAAGCGCACCAATCAAGAGAAATCAAAAGAGAGAAGCGAGGAGGTTCGAAGATATATTTGATAGGCTATCAGTATATCGAGGACCGTATGATCTAGTCTGGCTAGCTATTGCAGGGTTTGTTGAGCACGGCGTTCCCACTCGTGATCTGGTGCGGATGCATGACCGAGAGCCTTCAGCTAGGTGAGTCCATTAACGCTAATGTTATCAGCATCCAATGTCGAAAACTTACAGAGCTATTCATTTTGGGGATTTATTTACCGCTACGCGGGTACCCAGATATGATCTGGCGGGAGTACATGACCAAATACTCTCGGGTATTTAGTAAAGCTGATTAGGTCAGCATAACTGTCGGAAACTTATATAGCTATCTGTTTGCCACTAAAATCCTAAACAGTAATTATTAAGTTGACAAGATTTTACCAGATCGTCACAGAATCAATTTACAACGCCTTACTCCATTCATATCTCAAAAATGCTTTTGATTTTTCCAGTACACTGCGTGTTCGAATCACGTCGGGCTCACCAAATAATTGTGGTGGACCAGTCAATGTATAAACTTGAAAAGTACCAACAAAGTTGTGAAATATCAATAGTAATATTATTATATACCAGTTAACTGTTACAAATACAATAAAAAATGAGACTATACTTAAGTTCACTAAATTGATGCAAATTCAGCTTTAGTCTGGTACAGTAAATCCACAATTATAAATGCTTGGTAATTCCAATCGTGTTGACGAACTCTCTAGTAGTGTAATCTAAAGTAAGATATGGTATATTCCTACTCACAGTCTATAAATGTAAGTAATATCTGATTTAGATTTCAGTTAACTCAATCACGAACGAAAATAGAACGAGAAATGTGTGAGAAGCAGTGTATTTGTTAGCCAACAACAGTATGTCACGCTATGTCAGTACCACAACGGAGTGTTCAAGGTCATTCACTTAAACAACACGTACAGTCATTCAATGACGAATGTACATACAGCGAGAAATTGACAAAATAAATGCCAATAATATTAAAAACTATTTACAAAATAGGCTTGTCAGGCCTATCTCCACAACACAACAATGTACAAAATGATTTTAGAAATTATGTTTACCGAAAAACCTTATCAAAGATTAAATTACTGCAAATAAATCGTTAAATGCCAATTTAAAATAGGTGACTTTCAATTTATCGGCTAAATATCACTAACCGAGAACTATTTGTTTTAGCCACTTACTTTGATAACACTCAACTATGACACTCTTTTAAAATGAAGGAACCCGCGGAAAGTCAGTATCACAGAGCAAGACTTTGTCATTTAAAATTGTGGCCGAATTTTAGTGGATATGGCTTCAGTCTGAGAACAGACTCTTTCAAACATGAACACAAAGTTGAAAACGTTGAACCTCTTTCACCCAGTGAATCAGGAGGTCTACTCAATGAAGATATAATTTTAATGGTGAATAACAAAACTGTAGGCAAGTAGAAATGCAGAATTATTGTTTATCAAGTAGATCGTCTCTCACACACGGATGTCGTGAAGGTTATCAAAGAACGACCCGACGTCGAATTGCTGGTTGCGCAACCGAAGGACTTGACATATTTTCGAAAATTCCCTGATGTAATCAGTGCTGCAATTAAGAATCCCATACGGTGTGAAACTTCGGAAGAGGTAATTTACACTTTTTAAACTTTAATACACGTCTAAACCTTTGCATTTTGATTGAGCTCGTATAGTTGTGATATAAAATAAAAGGGATCTAAACTTCAGTCTTCAGTAATAAGCATAGTAGGCTGGTGAACCTGTGTTGATCCTGACAGATTGCTTTCCAGTGAAGGTTCAGTTTCTCCTTGAAAATATTCACTGATGAAGCTGATACCACTTGTTCGGGTAAGGCGTTCCAATCATTGACTACTCGATGAGAAAAACGGGACCCCACTTTAAGTTTATTAGATTGCGGTTTATGAACCTTCTTTCTATGACCTCGAAGATTATTAGTGTTGGAGGAAGCAAAAAGATAAGACATGTTAACACCCAAATCATAATTAAGGGTACGAAATGTCAGTATAAGGTCACCTCGTGTTCTACGATACGACAAGGGGAAAAGATTTAGGCATTTTAAACGCTCATCGTAAGGGAGTTTAGAAAGACCCTTCACTAATTTCGTACCCACACACTGGATACGCTCAAGTGAGTTAGTATCGTTTACCAGACATGGGCTAGCTGCTTAAATACAGTACTCTAAATGTGGTCTTACATAGGTGGGATATAAAATTCGAAACGTTTCCTCGTCAAAAGATTTGAACGCTCGGCGAAGTGACCATAACGCACGAAAACGTTTGACAGTGGCTGCTTTGTAATGCGTAGTTGTTTTTAAATCATGACTTATTATTACTTCTAAGTCTTTATGCTCTTTAACTCTTGGAAGAGGTTTACCCTCAAAAGTATAACGGTAACTATTACCGTGACCGATGTGCATTAGCACACTCTTCCTAGCATTGATTTCTAAGCCCCAACCTCAAGTCTATCTAACTAAATCGTCTAAGTCAGCTTAGAGATCCAGAGGATCAGTTCCATTTTTTATTGTTCTCCAGATTTTTACGTCATCCTCAAACAATAATGTAGACGACCTGAGCAACAGCGGTAACTTATTAATGTAGAGAAGGAAGAGCAGAGGGCCTATAGTGGTGCCTTGGGGTACACGACTTTTGACTGGCTTCACATTGACCTGGACCCTCTGTCTGCGGTCATATAAGAAGTTTCCCATCCACTTCTGTGCAGTATCTATTATTCCTAAGCTCGTGAGCTTCTGCATAAGACCTAATTGTGAAACCTTGTCAAATGCTTTGCTAAAATCTATGAATATCACATCGACAGACAGACCGTTATCTAGGGTTGTTGTCCAATCCTCCCTCGCAATAAGTAAGTTAGTCAAGCATGAACGCTTGTTGCGAAATTCATGTTGCTCAGGAGCTAACAGATTGTGTGAATCTATGTGCCTTAGAAACCTAACCCGAATTATCTTCTCAAGTAACTTAACGACAATGCTAGTTAGACTGACAGGCCGGTAGTTAGATACTATCTGCCTCTGACCGTCCTTAAATATAGGACTGACTAGAGCGTCTTTCCAATCTCTAGGGAGTTGAGCGAGTGAAAGGGACATATTAAAGAACGTCGCAAGCGGTTTGGAAATAATGTCCGCAAGAGATGACAGCAACCGTGGATGTAACCCGTCAGGGCCCGGTATCTTACCAGGTTTGAGGTTAGTTATCAACGGAAGAACAGTTTCCTCAGTCACCTGTACATATTCGATGGCTGATATCTCGGTATGAGTGGGACAAGTATTTGTTACAATAAACGTAGAGTAGACTTCGCTAAAATAGCTTGAAAAGGTCTCAGCTTTTGCCCGATCTGATTCAGCTAGTCAATCTGAATTTTCGTGTAACAGTAACGGGGAAATACCATCACTACTTTTCATTCGCCGTTTAACATACGAAAACAGTTGTTTTGGAAAAGTATGGCTATCATATAATAACTGTCGTTTGTAAGTAGTACGGGATTTGGCTATGGTTTCCTTACAAACATTCCGGAAGTTTTGGTACTCACACTTAAATGGTGCATGACCTTTTAACAAGGACAAGTCCCAGAAGTGTTTCCCACGCTTTGACAGCTTCCGGGTTTGTTTATTAATCCATGGAGGGCAATGCGATAGCTTACATGCTGACCATGGGATAAACGGCGACGTTACGGACTCAAATGTAGCTTTAAACTTATTCCATTCGTCTTCGATCGATCCACCCGCATCGACCGATCAATCAGTCGAGATAGCACAGTTTCTGATTGCCGGAACATTAGCTCGCTAGAAATTGGGACGGGGTGGAGCAGATACAAATTATATACCATTTGTCCTAAACTTAAAGTGAAGTACAACGTGATCACTGTTCACTAGTGGGGAAGGTGCTGAACATCCTCACAGTGGTGGGTTAGGGCGATGTCCGTTGGTGACAGATCATGTTTCAAGTCAATTTGTGTCGGTTTTGCGATACCTTATACAAGTGCACAGTGAATAACGGTTGACAAAAGGTCGCTATCGAAACCACTACCTGGAGCTGTAAGCTCTATCCAGTTGATATGCGGTGCACTGAAGTCCCCAATGACGAGACAACATTCTGCCATACTCCAAGAACAGATGTGTCTTAAGATAAAGTCGTCAGCAAGACAACACGAACTACGGCATGTTCCACCTATAGTCACTAACCCATCTCTGGATTTAATCTTACAACATGCTACCTCACATGTACCACTAACATGAGCCTCCGATATGATTGATTGTATACGAAAGTGATCCCTAACGTAAAATATTATACCTCCCCTTTTGCGACTTGAAACTCTATCACTTCTAATACAGATATAGCCTGCAATGAACGGAGAACAGTCTATATCTACTGTGAACCAACTTTCTGTAACAACAATTATATCGGGACTTAATTCATCCACCATCAGACTTAACTCGGACGTTTTATTTCTAAGACTACGGGTGTTCGTGTAGCACACACTTAAGATGTCTTGGTAATCAATCGTTCTATCCATACAGGCCTCGGAAGCATTGGCTTTCAAGACCTGACTACTCGAAAACCTTTAATGGTAAGGTCATTTTCGCCATTTAATTTGCGAGTTCTCAACTACGTAAGAGCATTCTTCCACTTGGTTCTATCCTCAAGCGGCCGATCTGGTTGGATACGAATATTTGAATCACGAGTTTTATGTGCGTTTTTCAATAATGTCTCTTTCTTCAAAATTCCCGAGAACCAGCTTCAAGATCCTTCTTGGTTGGGTCTCGCCCCCAACCCATTTAGCGAGTCGTATTACTTTCGTGATATTTACCCCTGAAACCTCTTCAGGTAGTACATGTCTTACCACGGATTCCACCAATTGCAGATCATGTGCATGGCTCTTAGCAGGGTCATTGTCTTTCGACTCCTCTAAATTGCAAATAATTAAACTAGGAAGGGGTTTGGCTTCTTTAGAAACCGTGTTCACAGCTTTCTATCATGACGTTAGATCCTGTGTATTAACTACTGGTATCTTACGATTAGTTTTTATTGTAACGGAGTCACAGGAGTCGAGCTAGTGACTCATAACAATGTTTGACGAGGCTATACGTTGGGACTTTGGCGGAGTGGTCTGAGAGTCCATCAAGGACTTATCAAGTAAACGGTCATTAGTTTTAGCTATCTTTCGTACTCTTCTGTGTTTGCGCGTCATCCATTTTCCATCAGTCGTAGCATCTACATTAGAACTACTCGAGACATTAATTATTTTGTCTGGATCATTAGTCGTTGTTGTAAAAACATGGGCATCGATATCAGATGAGGTGTTACTCATTGATTGTTTCGGGGTAGAAGGTTTAATTGCGGGTTTCACAGTTAGATGCTTGGCTTGCACCGTGACAGCACTTACGACACTGATGCAATCTTCGCAATCAGTACCAATGTTACCAGTACAGCCCTCGTCGACCTCCTTATTAGCCAACACTAGGAGGCTAATTGCTTCTTGGATGAGTGATGTTTTGCTCGAGCAGCAAAAAATACAAAGCCAATGAGAGTTCGGATTTTAGCACCTTTTTTATGCAGTGGGGCTTAATCGGGTGGACATCTTATGGAACAGCCTATTACATTCATCACATTGCATCCCTTCCTCCACGAGGAATAAGCAATATGGTTGTCCACATTTATGAGCAGAGCTTGCAATCTTGAAAATCAACTACAATCGTGACACAAACAGGATATGTAAAACAATTCTCAAACCCTAACTAAATAAATCAAGTAAAAGTCGATCAAATGTGCTTTGGTGCAATAAATACACAAAAGCGAAATCGAAACACTCAATACAATAACACTTTAACTGGAGTAGATTCAATTAAAGTGTAAACAGTAGTTTTGATTCGTAATTTACCATCAAAACAGTTAATTAACTCAACGAGAAACGATACCAGTGCTTTTTTAGATAGCGCGCCTTGACGACATTTAGTTTTTATCCAGTAAACGTTTCTCTGTGATTGTTTGTAGAGGCACGTCACTTGAATAGTGCATATACTGAACTTCAGTTTAACTTTCGTTTTACTCTAGCAAATCTATCCCACGAAATGTGGTATACATTAGTGATAGTTGAATAAATAAGGGTTGTAAATACTTTGAGTACTCCACAGTTTATTGAATTATGAAATATTCTTTTAAGAAGTCATCACATTAGTATCTTGATATTTCATTTGATTGACCCATTGTTCAATATTTTATTTAGGACTTAAATAAACTTACTAATGCTGAAAAACACTTAGTCAAAGCAGATTCAGATACGATGAATGAAATTTATCAACGTAAACGTTCTCTCTTAAAGGCAAATGAATTAACGAGTCGTCTACAACGCCATGGTTGTTTTGGTGACGGCACTGTTGAAAATGGAGTTAGGACATGTGTAAACTATGGTTATGCAAATGGTGTGGAGCACTAAACGTAGTTCCAACCGAATATAATACTGAAAACAAGTAAGTAATCCGACATGTGGTTGTTTTAATTGCTGTTCTGAAAGACATATTAACTGTTTTATCTGCTCGGTTAATGTATTGTTAGTTATCATCTACCAAATAACTTCACAAATGATAAGCCACGTCTGGTGTGAGTGCTACAATCAGGGATTCTACATTTAATAAAACGGGTTGGACTAACAGATAACGACACTATGGACCAATAGAATGCTATGGTTTAACAGCCTCCAGCTTCCCGTCAATTTATTCGCTTGCCATCTTCTATTAAACTTCAAGGTAGCTGGTGGTTAGGTATGCTTAACATGTTTTCTAAACTCTATAAACGTTCATCAACCTATCAACCATTTTGATACTTTCCCGTTGTATAATTCTTTTAATCTCAACGTTACTAACTTGGTAGCACTTTTACGGGACTAGTGAAAAATATTCGCAAAATTTAGATGTCTTTCTTTTTAATGCGTTACAACGAAACTTGTATATCAAGAATAAGTTCATCATGGAGAGAATTCTCAGCCCCAAAGGATGGTTTTAGTGTGATATTTTGAGCCAGATCCTTGAGTGTTAAACCGTTCATCATTATTTTCAGAATTAACTTTAGCCCTTACTTCCATTTAAATTAGATGGTAATGATGCCATTCAGACTAACGTAAGTCAGTCAGCTCACAGAACTCAAAGGATTTATTTACTCGAGTATAGCACACAGATAGTTTTGGATATCAGCCAGCCATAATAACCATCTAATGAAATCAAAGTGATGTAAGGTTCAAAAGTGTAGTTAAGTAATAATGACAGATTCATTTATGAAGCAGTAAATTAGTTACAGGTGAACTCTATTACCGGTAATTAAGCTAATATTTTGATCAGGTACTCATATTTGAGCAACCAAACACTATCATCACCCCAAATATATTTTATTTCAAAGCTGTGTTATTTGCTAGGATCAAAGAGGGTTGTAAATTAGTATGAAAAATGAGAATTAGGATTTAGAGTTAGATTTCAAGGTTTGGAATGAGTAGTTTTCTGGGTTCTAACTATGTATGTATATACTGAGATAGATAATTGTTATATCTAAGTTCAATTTAAGGTTTGTTATCGTAACCGGTAGTTATATCATAAACCATATTTGTAATTGTTTGCAATATACTTGAATTAAAACTATTCACATGCTCTATTCAGTAATATGGTCTGGATTTTATTATGTGAAAGGAAGTTACTTAATGCAATGCTTAACGTAACTGAAATTAAATGTAAATAAAGGAATTAATTGTATTACTCGTTCTTGTCAAACGGACTATTCAGTATTGTATATGTAGCTTGGTATTACCATCTATTAGTGTGATGCTGACTAAAATAAATAAAAATACATAAGCTTAACACATTTTCCTGATGAGAATCATTCGAAACTTTATCTAATGCATCATAACTTTATGATCTCTTGACATTCTAATGTTACATAGAAATGTTATGGTTATAAACAAAAGACTTGATACACACCTTTTCTGGCGAATTCTAGATGGATATATTCAAAACTAGGTGAAAAGTCATAGTAAACAGGAGAATATGAAAAAATTTAGTATTGAATAAACTAATACAGATTTATGCCTATGTACACAATAAAAATATTGATCTTATCGAGTAGGGGAGATAAGAACGTACATGACTAGTCATTATTACTAAGCGAAAAAGTCAATCGAATAAGAAAAAATGCCAGTGAATCAGTAACAAGTTATGATTTTTGTTATTAGCGAAGTTACTTTAATATGCCAACATCTATGGAAGCAACTAGAGGTTTAGAAACCAGTCCTTTTGTACATATAAATGTAGTTGGAAACAGTTTACAGAAATGGCTTTTACAAAAAGGAATGGGATTTAGTAACTAACAGAATATGGAGAGGAAAAACATTCATATAAAGAAACAATTTCAAAATCAAGAATAAACGGTGAGTGTACTGAAAACAAGCCGGTGTTGTGAAAAAAGGTTTATGAAACTGATGTGTGGGTGATAATGATAATGATTGGTTGTTTGCTCAGTCAGATTTGTAGATAGTCTGATAAGCGTTAGATGAGCTATATATTCTCCGATCCTTATGACTATGATTGATTATTGTTAGATTGTGTCGTATTATTGTTGGTTTTTGGTGTGGAAATATATTTACATTCTATTCAGATTAATCACGTGTTCTTGATCTGAGTTGTGTTGAAGTCCTGTAGAATAGGCTTACTTACTTACGCCTGTTACTCCTCGTGGAGCAGCACTCTCTATCCAACCCTGTCCTGGGCAATCTTTTCTAGCTCTATCCAGTTGTTATTCATCCTTTTCATATCTGATTCTATTTCCCGACGTAATGTGTTCTTTGGTCTTCCTCTTTTCCGCTTCCCTTCAGGATTTCAAGTTAGCACTTGCCTCGAGATGCAGTATGGTGATTTCCAGAATGTATATCCTATGCATTTCCATCGTCTTTTCCTCATGTCACCTTCAGCTGGAAGCTGGTTTGTTCTCACTCACAGAAGGCTGTTACTAATGGTATCTGGTCAATAGATGTTGAGTATCTTACGTAGAAAACTTCATACATATATTTGTACTCTCTTGATGATAGTCGTGTTAATTCTTCAAGTTTCAGCTCCATACAGTATGACTGTCTTGACATTCGTATTGAAGATTGTGACTTTGATATTGGTTGACAGACAGTTTTTTTGAGTTCCGGATTTTCTTCATTCGTAGGAATGCTGTCATTGCTTTGCCGATTCTCGCCTTTACGTCTGCATCTGATCCTCCTTGTTCATCGATGATCCTTCCCAGGTATATGAAGGTTTCTACATCTTCCAGAGTTTCACCATCAAGTGTGATTGAGTTGGTATTCTTGTAGAATAGACACTGTTGGAGAATCTAGTGTAGACATTCATCTAGCTTAATTTAGTGTCTCATCCGTGTTAATGAAGAAACTTCGACGTTATAACAGAAACTAAAGATTAATTCTGTTTAATCATTGTTATTTTTTAACTAATAACTAACTTTCACATAAGTACGTTTAATGTAGATAAAAATGTCATATACAGATAGTTAGTAGGTAATTTTCGAAGTTGATTACTTTTAAATAGAAATTGTAAGATTAATTTTCATAAAAATACCGATATGTCAAGTAGGTGGTTGTTGAGATATAAAGAATTCTATACAGCTGGTATTCTTCCGGTTTAAGAATTCCTAAAAATTATGTACGTATTTTCTTATCTGGTGTTAGTTTGGGCCGAAAGAAAGCTATAAGTGGTCAAACAACGTAGTGACATAAGTCTGTTATATCATTTACTACTAGTCTAAGTTATATTGGTAGAATCACATTACCCAATTGGGATCCACAAGATATAATTTGGGTGGTATATCTGAAAATCAACCGCAACAGTTTAGATTCAGTCACTTGTTGTATTCTTGTAAATCTTACTTTTTCAATTATTCTATATGTTTTAATCTGCAAATATTTTCTATCTTGTATGATTGTGCTGTTTATATTTAATATTTGTAATAATCAACATTGTTACTACTTTTACTACCATGGAAATTGTCTTACGCTGACGAGGTGCAACAACATGAGAAGATAAGTAATTTTTCTAATAGTTTAATGTTTCTTTTGACTGACCAACTAACTTACTATAACTTCATTTACAAATAATCATGTGAAGACATTTCTTTCCTGTGACATGTCAGAATTTCTTATCGGTTAATAATGAAGGTTACTTTCCTTCAAAAAACCTTCGACTTTGTCGCGGACGATTCGAAAACTAATGAAAAAATTACTGGAATCCTTTAGTAATTGATTAGAATAAATGATAATGAAAAATTCAGTATAGTGAAAATCCACATGTTAACATTTAGTAAAAAGAGCGAATAAAGCGAACTCATAGCAGAGCACCGTCCGTGTCGGTTGAGCAAAGGATAGATAGCAATGGTTAAAAGTTCTATTCCTGCTAAGTTTGTGGACACAAGTCATCAAGTTAACTTGAATAAAACTTTTAAGGTTATCTACTATATTCCATCAAATTTACCACATGGTTTACGAGTTCGTCTATTGCATATCACTGAAGCCATCGGAGTCCATATTCATAAACCAAACCTTTACATCCGAAAGAGATTTGTACGATCATTCTCACCGATTTGTCCATCGGTATAGGAGTGAATTTGTAGCTGAACTTTTTTGTAACCCTTTCCTTCAAAAATATTTGAACTATTTTCTAATTTCTTCCACGTTTATACTATTACATATTCTCAACAATCGTCTCTAGATTCTTACATAACTACAATGATACTGACCTTTCATCAAAATATTCTGTTAGTCCCTACTTTTTATATATTATTCATATATATCAGTCAGTCAGATACAACATAGGACCAGGGACATATATACATCAGTCCAAAATGCCATACCTCATTAGCACAACAAGATGAACACCGAATTCATAGAAGTAGTTGATTCAGTTGTGGTCATAATATATAAAAGAAAAATTGCATATAAGGGCATAGTACAGGAAGAAAGAATCAGTTCTTAGAAAGAAAGGTATAAAGAGATTTTAATCTCATGGTTTAAAGGAAGACAAAGAGTGTATACACCTACGTTATTGTGGTCGATTTTGAGCCATGTCACTCAGAGTCTCCAACTATTGGTTACGATAGTCACACGGACCTTATCCAAGTAATCTTCATCTACCTACATGGTTCAGACTAGAAGTCAGTGACTTCAAGTACTGATGCCACGTTTTTGTTTTGCCACCCCTAACTTTCTTCCAACCATCCCCTACACTAGTCAGCATTGCGCGCCGTGGTTTAGTAAAGTATAATATAGTATAGTATAGTATAGAGCCGTGATGAGAAACTAACTGAAAAGAAATTTCTTCGCTCTTTTCGTTATTTCAAATAAAAATTTCGCCTAATATAATATATTTCAATGATAAGTTCTCGTTGTTATTCCATCTCTTAATTGATTTTACAGATACATCATCTTGATTTATGAAGAAAATAGTCACGAATGGCACCAAATTCAAACGCACACACACATACATATAAATCTATTGGAGATAGTTTATATATATATATATATACTACTGTTTACTACTAATTAATTTTCTTAGTATACATGTTTGATATTACATTTCAATTACATATCAACATAGATATCTTATATATATCTTCTTGGAAATTTAGTTAATTCCAAGTACTATCCAATTCTGTTGTAATTTCAGTTATATATTCACTTCAACTGGTTCCTTATTATCATTACATTAGATGTATACAAATGCCCAAATCACAAAAAAAAGAAAGAAAACAACTATCTTATATGTTTACATCTATATAGTACACAAAGTACATTCTCATGCAGAGATATATATACATATCAATAGTATTGAAAGAAGTAATATATTGAAGATTTTCTATGATTTTTATTCATTTAATATTAAGTATTTTGTTTTAAATTAGTGTCAGAATGTATTTTTCACTACTGTTGGTACTTTTGCTGTACACAAATTGCATTACATGATCATAATATTTGTGTTCTTGAATGCTAATCGATTAATCTAAACAATCAAAGATAGAATATTTTCCATCATTTACTTTCTAAGTGTCATTTATTTATTTGATTACAAAATTTTGGCACAAGGGGGCACAGAATACATATACGCCATAAAAGTCACTTGATTTGTGTGTGCGCTATCATACCGCTCGAATGTCTAAACCGAAGCACGTGGTTTTCTTGGGGGGCCACATACGGAGCCTTTGACCTAGAGGTCTGATGCACGAGGTAGTGGAGCAACGTCTGGAGATGAAGTCTCATGGTAGCCAGTGATCAATGATTGATTCATACACCATTTGTTCCTTTAGGATACTGAAGCCCATGTGCACCATTAGTCTGGAATCAGGGTTTGCCAACTTTCCCAGGTGGACTCTCCATGTCCACCAATTCGGCTACAGCACCTGACATTCTCTTTTCGTCCTCTCAATTTCGTAAACAACACGCCCTGCATGAGAAGGCAGTGAATAGGACTTCCATGGTAGTGGCTGTAAACGCACGAATATTTAAGAGCATTTGTAGAGGGGGAGCTGACTCTCTCCACTCTCGGCCGTATCAGGGGATTTGTGAGCTTCTAAGTGTCAACTCGAAATATAATAATTTGCCAGGGCAGAACTCGTATTTCCTAACTACCATCCACTATCATCAAGAAGCCTTTTTTCCCGATAACAAGTGATCTAATTTAGTCCCCGAAAACGTAAGAATTAGAAATCAAGATAACCTTTATTTAGACAAATAAGTACTTGTCACTCACTTATGTGTGACAACTGGATGTCGGAATGTTCCCGGAGCCCCTTTGGGGCTACCGCTGGTCCCGAGCCCGGATAAAGGAGGGGGGTTTAGCATGGGGTTAGCAACCCCATCCCATAGAAAACTAACTCGCAAAAAAGACGCTAACGAGAAAAAATATTCAAACCACTTAAACTCTGGCTTGGGAGTTAGAAGGTCTTCATTTAGAAGAATTATGATGCCTCATTGTGAAAGCCGAGTTTCTCCGGAAGCCACGAGGCCGATGCCTTTCCTGACAACCAGAGCAACCATTTATTTAGGTATATGGAATGCTCGTACAATGTGGGGGAGTCTTCCAAATTGCTGCAGAAATGAGGAGATACAACCTAGAGGTGTTTAGAATCAGTGAAACACAATGGACGAAAGTCGGACAACAACGACTAGCTTCAAGGGAGTTGCTGTTATACTCCGGCCATGAAAAAGAAAATGCTCCACATACACAAGGAGTTGCATTGATGCTGTCCAAACAAGCACAAAATGCACTTATAGGATGGGAATCTCATGGACCAAGTATCAGCAAAGCCTCCTTCAAAACAAAGAAAGTGGGTATTTCGATGGACGTCATCCAATGCTATGCGCCTACCAACGACTACAATGAAGACGCTAAAGATCAATTCTACGATAGGCTGCAGTCAATCGTAGAGAAGTGCTCAACAAAGGACTTGAACATTCTGATGGGAGATTTCAGTGGCAAGGTTAGAATGGACAACACCGGATATGAAGACATCATGGGACGACATGGACTGGGAGAAAGGAACAAAAATGGTGAAAGATTTGCAAACCTATGTGCCTTCCATAAACTGGTCATAGGCGGCACTATAATCCCATACAAACGCATACAAAAAACCACATGGACTTCACCGGATCACTCTACACAAAACCAAATCGACCATATCTGCATCAACAAAAAGTTCAGGAGGACGATGGAGGATGTGAGACGCACGAGAAGAGCTGATTTAGCCTCAGATCATCGCTTGCTGGTCGCCAAGATGAAATTGAAACTCAAGAAGCACTGGACAGCGGGGCGGACAATATCACAAAAGTTCAATACGGCCTTTCTTCAGGATACTGACAAACTCAACAAATTCAAGATAGTCCTCAGCAATAGGTCCCAGGCCTTTCATGATCTACTCAATGGAGAAGGAACTACTATGGAAAGCAGCTGGAAGGGAATCAAAGAGGCAATCACTTCAATATGTCATGAGGACTTGGGTCACAAGAAGCACTATCACAAGGAATGGATCACTGTTGATACACTGGATAAGATTTTAGAAAGAAGGAACAAGAAGGCAGCAATCAATACCAGCCCAACAAGAGCAGAATAAACCAAGGCACAAGCTGAGTACACAGAAGTAAACAAGCAGGTGAAGAGGAGCATCAGAACCGACAAACGTAAATATGTGGAAGATCTAGCGATGACGGCGGAAAAGGCTGCAAGAGAAGGAAACAGAGAACTGTATGACACAACAAAGGAACGCCGCAAACCAGAACGACCAGTGAAACGCAAGGAAGGCGAGGCAATCACCAGCATTGAAGAGCAACGAAACAGGTGTATAGAATACTTCAAGGAACTCTTGAATCGACCAGCCCCAATGAACCCACTCAATATCGAAGCAGCACCCACGGACCTGCCAATCGATGTTGGCCCACCAACAATTGAAGAAATCAGCATGGCCATCAGACAAGTCAAGAGTGACAAAACAACAGGACCAGACAACATTCCAGCAGTGGCACCAAAAGCAGATGTAGCAGTAATTGTTAAGATACTCCACAGTTTCTTCAATAAGATTTGGGATGAAGAACAAGTACCAACAACTGGAAAAAAGGACACCTGATCAAGATACCAAAGAAAGGCGATCTCAGCAAGTGTGATAACTACAAGGGCATCACTCTTCTCTCAATACCGGGAAAAGTCTTCAACAGGGTATTGTTAAACACAATGAAGGACTGCGTAGACGCCCAACTTTGAGACCAACAGGCTGGATTTCGAAAGGATAGATCGTGTGTAGACCAAATCACAACTCTACGGATCATTGTAGAACAATCAGTTGAATGGAATTCATCACTCTACATCAACTTCATTGACTACGAGAAAGAATTTAACAGCGTGGACAGAACAACACTATGGAAGCTCCTTCGACACTGCGGCGTGCTTCAGAAGATATTCAATATCATACAGAATTCCTATGATGGATTAAACTGCAAAATCTTGCATGGAGGACAATTGACAGACTCTGTCGAGGTAAAGACCGGTGTCAGGCAAGGTTGCTTACTCTCACCCTTTCTCTTTCTCCTTGCGATCGACTGGATCATGAAGATGTCCACATCTAGGGGGAAGCACGGGTTACAGCGGGCGTTTAGGAAGCGGTTGGAGGGTCTAGACTTCGCAGATGATCTGGCCCTTCTATCCCAAACGCAACAACAAATGCAGTAGAAGACGACCAGTGTAACAGCAACCTCAGCAACAGTAGGTCTCATCATACACAAAGGAAAAGCAAGAATCTCCAATACAACACAGCATGTAACAAACGAATCATACTTGACGGAGAAGCTGTGGAATATGTGAAGATCTTTACATATCTGGGCAGCGTCTTTGATGAACATGGTGGATCTTATGCAGATATGAAGGCGTGGATCGGCAAAGCAAGGTCAGCATATTTACAATAGAAGAACATCTGGAACTCAAAACAACTGTCTATCAATCAACATCAAGGTCAGAATTTTTAATACAAATGTCAAAACAGTTCTACTGTATGAGGCGGAAACCTAGAGAACTACGAAATCCATCATCCAGAAGATACACGTGTTTACTAACAGTCGTTCACGCAAAATACTTCGGATCCGTTGTCCAGACACTATAAACAACAACCTACGATGGGAAGGAACAAACCAGATTCCAGAGGGGGAAAAATTGATGGAAGTGGATAGGACACACATTGAGGAAAGCATCCATCTGCGTCACAAGGCAAGCCCTCACTTGGAATCCTTAAGGCCAAAGGAAAAGAGGAAGACCAAAGAACATATTACGCCGGGAAATGGAGATATTTTGGTGGCCCGTTCGCATGCTAAGCGAGCGAGAGCCATAACAAAGCAATTTTGACACGTATGGAAGATGGCTGGGAAGTTAACTCCATACGTGTCAAAATTGCTTTGTTATGGCTCTCGCTCGCTTAGCATGCGAACGGGCCACCAAATTGCTGATGAGTGAATTCGAATTTAAATGCGTAGGATGATAATAGGAAAGTCGTGAAATGATATCTGCATCGACGGGTGATATTCGTTGCTGTACTGCAATTGATAATAATCATAAAATTTGAAGTCAGTGAACGTTGTCGTCTGCGTTATGACAGATGCATCGAGTTATCGTTGAATATGTATTAGTAGAATGACCAGAGGAACAGAATAGTGACTGAGTAGACGAGGTACATAGAGTCGTATCCCTTTTTGGTCATGAAGCCTAGAATGGTTTGTGTGGTTTGAGGGAGATGCGCTCGATCTCGTTTGTTACAAAACCGTACCAAGGCATGACAAAAATACCAATACATATGATTAGCGATGGCGACTTATGAGACTGACTTGGATGTGACGAACAAGAGTGTATCTTTGAGAGACTAGCTCTAAACTCTATGTTCTGATATACCGTGCGATGGGTATAGAATAGTAGTTGCAGTACTCGAATAGCGTCTTGGAGTGATAAGTGATGCAGCATGTAGTTATGCACGTGGAAGAATAGATAAAATGAGCGTAATGGTTACTAGTTAGCTAGTTAGATGCATCCACAGACATAATAGGAGGCGATTTCGAAATGAAAAATGTATGTTGTGATAACATAAATTGCGGACCTCGACTAAGTGAATGAATGTAATATTAGATCAAAATGACATGAAAAAAACTGGAACGAACTCACTTAAAGCAGGAAAATTTCACGTTTTTGAATAGAAATATTCCAATGAGTTTTAGATGTCATTACGTAGAGTGGAATTTTCATAAAATGATAATTTGTTCAGTGAGTGATATGATTGCGAAAATGTCATAAGTTAATGACAGCACGAACAAGATTAATAATTCCACATTCGGTCATGATATTGATAATAATGTAATAATAAGCATATAATGATAATTTGAATCGTAATGGAACAATCCGAAAAATGTATCAATGAGGATAATTGACATGAGGACAAAGTATCGATAAGATAATACGACTTGAGCATGTCCATGTCATGTTGCACAGGCTGTGCTGATTGCGTCGGATTGGAGATTGCGCTGGCTTCGCTGAATTTGGTCGTCGAACGTATAGAGTGCAGAAGTTCCTTCATCGACGTAGCTTGCTGCGTTGCGTTCGTCGTCGGCGGCTTACCAATGAGGTACGGTTTGGTAACACGAAAGTAATTTGCGATACATCAACAGGCCGACCGCGACCATTTATCCCGAAAACGTTGCGACACAAAATATTCGAAAGCATGCACAACATGTCGCACCCAGGAATAAAAGCCACGATAAAGGTGATTAGTGAACTATTCGTATGGACAAACATAAATCACGATGTACGTAATTGGACACAAGCATGCATGAAGTGCCAAAAAGTTAAGGTACATCGTCATACTAGCTCTGCAGTAGGTCCGTTTTCGCACCTAGACACTAGATTTGAACATTTATATGCTCTAAAAAAGAGTCAGATACTCGGGCCACTAAAAATGGTGAGCCCTCCAACGAATATTGTCGATCTAAATGGAGTCAGATCAAACGAGCCACTTCATTGGTAGTAGACGAGATACACTACAATATACATGAGAAAAATGAACAAGAATTGGATGGGACTAGAAAAGAAGGCCGAGGACAGAGTGTGTTGTAGAATGCTGGTCAGCGGTGATAGTGTCTAACATCAACCAATACGCGAAATTGCGCGACCAACTTCCATTGTACATTAACAATCTCCACAACCCCTATACTGATAATTAACATGTGCTCACTAGTGACTAGCTTCGTGAGGGAATTCTCGGAGTTCTAGTGAGAAGCCGTGACTAGTAGAAATAATCCGTGTCGGGTAGAGATGGTCGCGCAATTTCTTGAATTTGTTGAAATTAGACATTAACATTGTTGGATGCCGGCTCAGTGGTCTAGTTGGTTAAGCGCCTGGCGCGAGACCGATAGGTCCTGGGTTCGAATCTCGCGGGAAGTGGGATCGTGGATGCGCACTGCTGAGGAGTCCCATACTAGGACGAAACGGCCGTCCAGTGCTTTCAGGTTTCCAACGGTGGTCTAACATCAATTGATTCATGATCTCAATCAGAAATAAAATGAATTCGTTTATTATTCCGTACCAATCTTTGTTCTTGCTCTCTTTAAACCGGTTCTGTAATTAGGATTTTAAATATCACAGGTTGTAAGCAGCTGACGAGACCCGAACGAAATAAAATGAATTCATGCTATTCTGTTAGAATCTTTGTTTTTTTCTCTTTTCAAAATGATAAAGGGAACTATGTGTATGACATGTGCAATCATTGAACTGTTAGCTAATTTTGAATTCCTTTTAGGCAAAACATTAAGAATGCTGCTAGGATATGCATTTAAAAAAAACACATGCTTTATACAGTCAGTAATGAACTGATTACCCACAGCCTTCTGTAGGACAAACTAGCTTCCAGATGAAAAGGAAATTAGAAAAAGACGTTGTAAGGGGATAGGACATAAATTACGGAAATCACCAGACTGCATCACGAGGCAAGCTCTAATTTAGAATCCTGAATGAAAGTGGAAAAGAGGAAGGTCGAAGAATACATTCCGTCAGGAAATGAAAGCAGATATGAAAAGGATGAATAACAAGTGAAAAGGATTGCTCAGGACAGGGTTGAAAAGAGAGTGCTGGTGAGCGGCTTATGCTGCTCCACGAGGAGTAACGGGCGTATGTAAGTAAGTACTATTGAAAGTAATGACGATCGTGAAAAGTGCGGAAGTATTTGTATCATCATTTAGTTGAGATGTAAAGAATTAATATTAAAAGGATAATGTTTGTGTAATAAATAACGATAGTGAACCATAAAAATAACTGATTTTGGATATTTAGGTTAAATTTCAATATGTTATATCTAGAGCTAATCCATTGGGGTTTTCCTGCCTGGGTTCGAATCCCATCCCTGTCGCCAGTTGTTATATCTACAGCTTATTTTCTCGATATGCCGTGTATAACATAAACGTTAGAACCTTTCTAATTAGCAAATGATTGTTGAAAATAGTTGACATTTTTTAATATTCTTATTAATCAGTTCAAGCACAGTAACGCTTGACGAAGTTCAGAGATTGTAAAGAAAACATTAGTCCCGCTAAATGTTCTATGTGAACTGAATAATTAATGGTTAAATAGTGCCAAGTAGACAATAAAATTACATCTATCATATTTTGTATTTTAAAGCCATGAGAATGAAACATTTATTTAAATGCAGAAATGAATGGTAACTAGCAGTGAAATTCAGGACTCGTGTTTCATCTCATTCAAGAATCGTCAGCTGGATGTTTCTGAATCGTAGAGTTGATGTTCAATTCGCCAATCTCATAGCGAACCACACATGATGCATACATGTCAAGAAGAGACAGAACACTGGCAATCCTAAACACTAATAGGAAGATTCAAACAACCAATATATGTAATCAGAAGCTGAGAACGTTTAATCTTTTGATGTGAACTATTCCTATTCACTCTGTTATCTTTTATTTAGTCACAGCAACATAAGAGTTCGTTTTTACTTCAGTTTACATAATCCTTAGTACTATTAGTTTGTTGATTATTCCCAATAAATATGTTGTCATTATACTAACCTAACAATGCTCTGAACCGATCATGGAAAAATGATAAGTCAGAGATGATGGAGGTGCACGTTATTAATTAAAATTTACATTAGGTTCCTTAGGAAATAGATGTGCTCAACTGGTTAAAAATTTGACTTAGTTTTCTAAGGAGCAAATATATATTTATGCATATATTCTTTCAAGTTAACGAATGGACTGAGAGAAAGGATAAAGAATGGTGACAGATTTGTAAATTTATGTGCCTTTAACAAAACAGTTATAGATAGGTCTCACCGAAATACACTACAGAGTACTAAATCGATCGTACTTGTATCAAATCACCACCGGATTGTGGTCAAGATGAAACCGAAATCAAAGACACACTGAACAACTGGGAGAATAGCATTACAAAGGTTCTATACAGACTTTCTTTTAACGTACTCACAAACTCAACCGATTCAAGATAACTCTAAACAAAAGGTTCCAAGCCTTAAAGGATCTACTGAAAGAAGAAGAAACTACTATGGAGAACAATTGGGAAGGAATCAAAGAGA
The DNA here is from genome assembly GCA_944470375.2 of Schistosoma guineensis. Classification (NCBI taxonomy): domain Eukaryota; kingdom Metazoa; phylum Platyhelminthes; class Trematoda; order Strigeidida; family Schistosomatidae; genus Schistosoma; species Schistosoma guineensis. Next base: position 45,370,748 of record OX103892.1, on the reverse strand, counting down.
CAATCACTTCAAAATGTCAGGACGTTCCAGGCCGTAAGAATCTTCATCATAAGAAGTGGGTCTCAATGGAAACCCTGGACAAGATTTAAGAAAGTAAGAACAAGAAACCAGCGATTAACAAAAGCCGAACAAGAACAGAGAAAGCCAAATTTCAGGCCGAATGCACAGATGCGAACGAGCAGTTGAAAAAAGAGGATTAAATCCGAAACGCAGAAATTCATAAAGGACCTGGCAACGACGGTGAAAAAAGCTGGAAGAGAAGGAAATATGAGACAATTATACGAGACAACAAAGGGATTGGTAGGAAAATATAGTAAACCTTAGAGACCAATTAAAAACAAAGAAGGCCTGAAAATCACTGAGATTCAAGGACAGGGGAACAGATGGTTGGAACATTTTGAGGAACTATTAAATAGATCAGCTCCACTGAGTCCACCGGATATCGAAGCAGCAGCCACTGCTATTCCTATGGATTTTACTGCATCAACGATCTAAGATTTTCAGAAAAGTGATATAAAGACCACAGAATATAACACAGTCAACATCAAAGAGAACACACCTGATGGAGAAGCTCTGGAAGAGGTAGAATGTTTTACGTATCTGCGCAGCACCAACGCTGAACAAGGAAGATCAAATGTATGTGTAAAAGCAAAGATCGGCAAAGTAAGTACAGCATTCCGACAGTTGAAGAACACGTGGAACTCATAACAACTGTCAACCAACCTTGATGTCAGAGTCTTCAATAAGAATATCAAGACAGTTCAATGTATGAATCTGAAACTTGGAGAGCCACTACAGCCGTCATTAAAACAGTACAAGTATTTGTAAACAATTGTCTACAGAAGATGCTCATTTCCTTTTAGCCGGAGACCATCAGCAACAACCGCTTATAACAGAGAATAAACCAGCTTCCAGATGAAGAGAACATTAGAGAGAGACTTTGGAATTGAATAGGCTATAATTTACGGAAATCACCCATCTGCGTCTTGAGGTAAGCCTTAACTTGGAATCTTGATGGGGAAAAGAAAAAGAAACAGACCAAAAATTATTGCATCGAGAATCAGAGTCAGATATCGAAGGAATGAATATCAACTGGAAAGATTGATCAGGACAAAGTTGGCTGGAGAACCTTAGTTGGTGGCTTATGCGTCCGTGAGGGGTCATAGAAGAAAATAACTAAGTTCACTCATAGTTTACTCATTCACCTAGCTGACTGGGCTCGCTTATGGCAAACGTATATTCAAGTATCAGACACAGTTGACTGCCCAATGCCACATTTTATCGTCCAATCCTAAACACTTCTTCTACAGTTTTGGAAAAATGTCAATAAAATGTAGTAATCTTTATTAGTTGAATTCATAAGTGGATTAAAGCTAGAACACTATGGAAAACATCAAAGTACTGGACATCCATTTCATCCGAGTATGGGACTCTCCACGCCTAATTTTAACTAATCTACGAAATTGTGCCACCGTCTTGATGAAATGTCCATCCTGTGCTTCCAGGTTTTTCATGATGTTCTAGCTTTAATTGACTCATGAATCCAACTATTATATTGCTAAGATCTCTCGAATATTCCCTTCTGGTAGTAATATTTCCTTTGATCAATTCAAACTTCCTTGTAAATCTACACTAATTTATACATTTTACATTCAGATATATACATCACAATAACTCTCATGTACTTTTGATCGAATTCAATACAACCTTGCAATTATTGGATAGTTATGTTAATTAGAAAAGGTATATTTTACACATTTACATTGAAAATAACTTTTTTTTTAAAACATGTACATGCTTAAGTGAAGTGAACTGATGAATGAAGGATGGTAACTAACTAACTAACTAACAAAACGTTTTCTTCTCTTTCTATCTTCTTTATTCTATATTCATTTGATTCAAATTTAGCCTATTTACTTGGAATATAAAACAGTTCACAACTTATCAATTAGCATTTCATACTTTACACCAAATTAAATAACTATCGAAAACTAAGGAGTATTGGCAACTTATCCGTCCTACTATGATACTGATTACTTACAACGTTGTAAATCTTCATCGACTGAGATGGTTAGGTCATTTGTTACGTATGGCTAACACATCGATTATCACGACGCGCAATACTGACTAGTGTTGGAAGAAAGTTAGGGGCACCCAAACAAAAACGTGGCATCGATGTTTGAAGTCACTAACCTCTTGTCTGAGCCATGTTAGTGGATGAAGATTACTTAAGTGAGGTCCACGTGACTATCGTAACTAATGGTTGATGACTCTTAGTGACATGACTCCGGATCGACCCTAATGGCGTAGGTGCGTACACTCTATCTTTCCTTAAACCGTGATATTAAAATCGCTTTATACCTTTCTTTCTTCGAATTAATTATTGCTTCTTGTATTATATCTTCATGTGCAATCTTTCTTTTATAAATTATTACCATTGAAGTAAATACTTTTATGAATTTGATGTTAATCTTGTTGTGCTAATGAGGTATGGCAACTTGGACTGATGCATTTATGTGCCTGGTCCTATGTTGTAGCTGATTGACTGACTTATGAGAACCAGCTGCCTTACCGAGGATTAAACGCAGGATATTCAGGCCACTTTTTTAATCCCTAACTTTTATACGACTGATTCAGTGTTTATTAGTGGTTATTTGGAATTTCGCTCAGTTCGGAATGTTAGACAACTAAATTCTAATAACATCAGTGTGTGAATTCCTTAAATCTGATACTTTTGAGCTTCACTGGTCATGGCTACCCATTAGAGCTTCATGAATAGCATTCTTCAAACTAGTTGCTGATGATCACATGACTCAAATTACTATGAACTCGGTTATGTAGATATTAGATTTTAGACGCTTGTTGTGAAAGAAACAGATACTGAGTTAGATTTTCATTTGGTTGGCCAATCCGTACTGTTTGAAAATTGCATCCTAGGATAAGACAGATGTCGAAAATTCTTAATTTTCAGTAGTTATCTAATTAAGATCAGTCAGTGGTATAAATTATGAATAGTCCACATTCTCATAAACCCACCTATATTCTGATAAACAAACATTTTCAGACATTTTTATGTTCATTCAGTGGGTATGAACTTGATATTGGAATGTAATTCTGTAAAGCTATTCAAAAACACCCGGAGTGAACATGTCAATGTAACACAGGCCGATATCCTTGTTGAAAATGCGAATACCATACAATTTACATCTTAGATTGACAGGATGAATGAAAAATACGCTGTAATAGGCTGCATTCACTTGATTACAAATCAAAGAATAATTAGAATCCATGATATCATGCTTATTGAACTGTGAAAATTTTAGAAATAACCATGATAAAATATTTCAGTGTTATTAATCTCATATGTTTATTAATCTGATTTCTAATGTTCATTCAAAACGTCATGGAAATAAACACTGATTAATGTTTATACAAAACTCCGCCTGGAGTCCCTCTGGGGGCTACTGCCGGTCCCAAGCCCGGATAAAGGAGGAGGGTTGGGCACGGGGTTAGCGACCTCATCCCGTAGAACATTAACTCGCTAAAAGAAACGCTAACCAGAAAAAATGTTTATACAACCATCCCTTTCACATTTTCATAGCTTTCTTTTATCTTCTCCAGAAGATATTACGGATATTTTCGGAGGAAAAGATAAGAATTACTGATTCGAATCCCTTTAAGATTCACTATTTATAAAAGACAAGGTTTAACTATGAGTTAAAAAGTTAGAAATTGTTTGGTAGATCATTTATGCCTACCAAAATACCACTATGGAGCGGAAGTGGGAGAAAGGAGCTGGTTACACATTTTTCTGATCTTTTACAAAGTTCGATATGAGATTTTCACTGAAATGATGGGTTAGTTTTAGGGTCTTACGCTCAATACATCTTCTCTGTAGAATAAGATGGATTCATTAATTCATACTGAAATGTCGAGAAATCACCATTATTCGACAAGAAAATGATAAACAATGACTGACTTCTGAACTAATGGTTCAGTTGTGGAGCATTCATTGTTTTTCTGAATAATATAATCAGCACAAACTTCAGATAGTAGTACAGCGTTCGAATTTCTCCACAGACAACTCACAGTTTCGCATTTCGACCTCGATCTTGACTGGTTTTTGTTGACTTATAACCTGTCGCTGCCGTCCTCCTTATTTTCATTATATCTCCCTCCGATTTGATTCTTGGCCTTACATTTGTCCTTGGTTATTCCAACTAGTTGATAGATAACCAATCGACATCAAGGTCGACAGAACAAGCTATAAATAAAATGTGAAGAAATTCTAACCCTTCACTTTTATCTGAAGTTTTTGCTGATGATGTTGTTCAGAAGAACAATGAAAGAACCACAACTAAACCATCCAGTTCAAAAAACAATACTCCATTTAAATCTTCCAAACGAGGTAAAGATTGTCCCAACTACCTCAGTAAATAACCTCATTGAGAATTGTTTTCCACAATTTCAGCTAGTCTATGATGTAAGAGAATGCTAGTTACAACTCTGTTTAATTGTAGCTTCAGAAAAAGAATTCACGTACTAGACATTTTCATTTGTTATTTTAAAGGTTTGTTGAGAACTGCGTTCGTTGAAAGCAGCAGAATTTGTTACTGTCAATTCCTACTATTCATATCAATTTAATCAACCATTATCAGTGGTTTGAATAGAAAATTCATTCATTAACCGGAAAAAAACTCTTCATCAGAAAAAGAGCAGTGACCAGTGGAGCCAACTCATGTCGGATAGAGACAGGTATCTATCTCAGTACAATGGAAGATGGTAGCGCAATTTCATGGATTGGTTGAAATTAGACATTAACATCGTTGGAGTCCGATAAGATGGTCTAGAGATTAAGCGTTCACGCGCGAGACTCAAGGTCCTGCGTTCGAATCGCACGAGCCAGGATCTTAGATGCCCACTGCTGAGGAGGCCCCCAATAGGATGAAACGATCGTCAAATGCTTCCAAGTTTTCAATGTTGGTCTAACATCAATCAATTTATGATCTCAATCAAAAACACTAATAATCTCCACAACTCATCTTGTTGCACATCTTTTCATTTTACTTGTACATTAATCAATTCATTGATTATATTTTTGTTACTTTCAATAATTTATGCAGAATTCAATCAAGCACATATCACATACACATTTGTACTACTGAAATATGCAAATCAGTTTTATTTAAGAAAAAAATGGAGTCAATAATCGAATAACACGAACTTACTTGGTTACTTAGTAAAACGAAATGAGTTAAACTGTTTCATTCACTTGGTATTATTGTTTACTTGTATCTTCCTATTGTTGTTTAGGGCTGTAATTGATTAGTCTCTTATGGATGGTATATGTGCATCGTGTGTCACAATTGATCGATCACTGGGTGGTGATCAATGTCATGCTTGTCTAGTATTTATTAGTGCAGATCGAATGCTATCGATCATGTTGCAATATGGCCACCAGTCGAGATGACTCGACACTGAGGGTACTATGTATTGAGATTGGATGGTGGTTGGAGGTAGTCAACATGTTGTAACGGGTGAGGACTGCAGGGTTAAGATACGCAGCGTTTATTTATCGATCGCGATCTGTGACACGGAAAACACGTAAGGACGACCTAGTGCCCTGATTGGCCCTGCCTCGCTGTCTGTCCCCAGCCAGTTGAGTCAAGAACAAAAGTCACAGCCTCGGAGTTATGAATCATTATATTTCAAACATACACTATTTATATACCAAGCAAACAAACCACATCGTACCACAAAGTAGAAAATAACATTGTACAATATTGGCCAACAGGAAAATAACACGTTAAATAAATATCGACCAATGGGAAATGTACATTTAAGGTCCAAGGACACCACTGGACTTAACATGATAATTATTGGTCTATTTTTCCCGACTATCCTAACACCTCCCCTTTTTCGAAAGATCCGGAGTTCATATCTGCGTTTTAAAATTTTCTGCGTCCGTCCTCCGCCGCGAAATAACGTTGGGTCCTCATATACCCAAGCAACAATCAGTCTGATCCTATTTAAAGCATATTTCGCGCATTGAGTAGAGGGTTCACTAAAACTGACTAGATGAGGATTAGCGACACCAGACATGAGGTCATTAAGGTTTGATTCTTGTGCAACATATTCTTCAGACCTCTTCAAAACTCCATCAGTGGGTAATAGGTCACCAATATAAACAGCATCTTTGAAATTCGTATTGGATTTCTGACCATTATTTGATGCACGGGAAACATTTTCTGGCACGAGGGGTTCTTCTTGTAAGTTGGATACCTCACATGTTTCAGGCACAGTGGGATTTGAACCCACAACAGGGCATGCTTCTGAATTGGGCACTTCTGGATCGCTGGACGGATTATGAGCGACTGCCTCATTTGCACTACTGATCATAAGGGATTCATAGAGGCTTTTGTTTTCATCTTCATATGTCCTGCAGTCATTCTCGAGTTCAGTATGCAGGTGAGAAATTAATTCGTCAACCTCTTTCACATCTCCGAAACACGGGAGATTTAGCAGTCGCGTGCGCATATAGTCCAAAACTTTCAACTGGCTCTCTCTGTAACGATCTAGTAGTATCTGCAATTGATCTGAGGGGATAGTCATTTTCTGAATCAGCAGAGTAATGAGAAATACTGTAATCAATTAACAACCAATGACTCCCAAGGACGCTGACGACCAATCTGAATGCTGATTGGCCAAAATAAATAGGATGAATCTCGTCCAATTACAGGGTTCAAAATTTTCTCTACCCCGTCGCCAATTGTTGTAACGCGAAGTGTGACTGCAGGTTTAAATACGCAGCGTTATATCGATCGCTTCTGTGACAGTGAACACGTAAACATGTAAGGATGACCTAGTGCCCTGATTGGCCCTGCCTCGCTGTCAGGAAACCCTGGACCCAGTGGTAACGTCTCTGACTGTGAAGCTGGGTGACACGAGATCGGGTCCGCCAGGGAGCACCAGTTCCATTAAGATTACAGGTACACCTTGCTGACGAGTGCCAAGTAGCACGAAACCCGGGTCCAGGGTTTCCTGTCGACTACCTCCAACCACCATCTAATCTCAGTGTATCGTGTGTAGATTTGCCTTGATATTGTCTTAAGTCACAAGCATTATAAACAGTGAGGATAGTGGTTAGTATTCAAATATAGTGATGTCCATTCTGTCCTATTTGAAAATAGTCAGTTGGATTTAGTTACATCCTAAATTTGATGTTCACTACAAACTCGAAACCAGCCTCGTTCGCTTGAAATGGTATCGCTCTATCCACTTAGCTACCGAGAGCTAAGATTTATTCCTGGTGTTACATGTTGAAATGATTATATCATGCAAAAAAACACAGCATTTATGTTACGCAGGTGAGAAGACTAAGAACGGGAAGAAAGCTGTTATTGTAAACCAGATAAACTCATGCGAAAGCTATTGGTGTATATATCCTTTAGAAATGTAAGCTAAGACCTTGATTAAGTGTATCACAGGTTTCATCCAAAAGTGTACCATATTTCTAATATTTTATTTGGTTCTCAGCCTTCAGATAGCAAATGAACACAAACATGCGATATATCTGGATTCACGAGGTTTATCTTTAAAATTTTACTATCTCTATGGAAAACAATAAAGATTAAAGTTGCACTGTGGTGTATGCTACTTATGTTTTCAGATATAAGTAGTGTGTAACACAAGTCAATAGTGCAATGTTTGGGAGCAGAAGATCGAGAAGAATAAAATCAAGAGAAGAGGGAAGGAAACTAAATGCAATCAGGATAAAAACAGGAATGAATGAGCAATGGAACTTGTGTGTGATTTTGCATTGTTAAATAAATTAGTCTTCCCCACCTACATCTGCTGCTCAGGCACGGATTGGCAAAACAAGAACAGCATATTTACAATTGAGGAACATATGGAACTCAAAACAGCTGTCAACCAACACCAAAGTCAGAATTTTCAATACAAATGTCAAAACAGTTCTACTGTATGCGGGAAGCATTGGAGGTGGATAGGACACACATTGAAGAATGCACCCATCTGCGTCACAAGGCAAGCCCTCACTTGGAATCTTCAAGGTTAAAGGAAAAGAGGAAGATCAAACAACTGACTACGCCAAGAAGTGGAGACAGACATGATATGAATGAACAAGAATTGGATATAATTGGAAAGTAAGGCACAGAACAGAGTATGTTGAAGAATGCTGGTCAGCGGCCTATACTGCATTGGGAGTAACAGGCATAAGTAAGTTCCCACCTAAATCTTCGTTCACTACGGTACAACCGATATTTATTGAGCCAAGTTTTCTCACTAATCTATTTCAGAAAAAATTGTTTAGTGATTCGAATTATTCTTCTTGGGTATATGTTAGGATAATGAAAACTCCGTCTACTTATTTGTACAGTTTAAAGGAACCTGTTTAGAGATAAAACGTACATTAAACTGTCATAAGCCATATTAGTTAATGTCTAAATGTTATTAATAAATCCCTAAGCAAGAAATCATGAAAGACTATTTTAAAAATTATATATGAAATACATTTGAGATACTTATTGTCCTTTGATCTGATATCATCAGGAACAACTTACTATGACAGGGAATGAACCAGCTTCCAGATGAAGCGAAAATTAGGGAGAGAATTTGGAATTGAATAGATTATAATTTACGGAAATCACCCATCTGCGTCTTGAGGTAAGCCTTAACTTGGAATGCTGAATGGAAGCGAAAAAGAGGCAGACCAAAAATATTACACCAGGAATATGAGGTAAATATCGAAGGAATGAATATCAACTGAAAACAACTGGAAAGGAGTGTCCTGGACAGAGGTGAATGGAGAAGGCTGGTGATCGGCCTATGCTATTTCATAAGGGGTAAGAGGTATAAATAAGTAAGTAAGTTGTCTAGACTTTTGAATATCAAAATGATGACAGAAATCCTCATTGTAAATTAACAAACGAATTAGTTTTTTTCAAATGACATAAATGTGTTCTCAATTGACATGGTAACATTTGAACAAACTTCTCAACGGATCAACTTTAAACGTTTCAAACGAAATCAATTAAACTTTCTGTCATCAGCATCAATATCCATTCACACAATTGATAGTGGAGAAGATTTCTAGCTCAGGTGGATGATTTTGATGGAGTTTTTTTATTTCTGAGCTACCAAACCATTCAGCTCAGAGCACAAAACTCCATCAAATACACAATCGATAGTTTGCACAAATTTTCATCTTGTCAACATGTCAATCAAGACATTAAAAGTTTAAATAAATGAAAAGTTATCTTTAAATGACTGAAATAGTTTACAATGATTTATGATTATAACTTTGCTTGGAGCCCCTTCTACGGTTATTGCCGATCCCAAATCTAAATAAAGGATGACGATTGGGCACAGGGTTAGCGAACCCATCCCGTAAGAAATTGACTTGCTAAAAAAAACGATAACCAAATTTATGATTATCAAGTTGATTCAAGATAAATTTATATGAATGTCATTAAGAATGAAGTGTGCATTGTGTGTCTACAAATTCATGCATAATTTATATAAAGGAGAGTAAAATACAGGTACACCTTGCTGACGAGTGCCAAGTAGCACGAAACCCGGGTCCAGGGTTTCCTGTCGACTATCTCCAACTACCATCTAATCTGGATAAATATTTCACTTTGCATTAATCACATACTTATTCCAGTTACTCCACGTAGAGGAGCATAGGCCTCTCATCAGTACTCTCCATCCAACTCTGTCCTGGGCAATTCTTTCCAACTCTTTACAGTTGTTATTCATCCTTTTCATACCTCGTTCTATTTCCCGACGTAATATGTTCTTTGGTCTTCCTTTTTTTTTCACTTCCCTTCAGTATTTCAAGTTAGGACTTGCCTCGTGATGCAGTATGGTGATTTCCATAATGTATATCCTATGCATTTCTACCGTCTTTTCCTAATGTCTCCTTTAGCTGGAAGCTGGTTTGTTCTCACCTACAGAAGGCTGTTATTGATGGTATCTGGCCAATAGATGTTGAGTATCTTACGTAGAGAACTTCATATATATATTTGTACTCTCTTGATGATAGTCGTGGTAATTCTCCAAGTTTCAGCTCCATACAGCAGAACTGATTTGACGTTCGTCTTGAAGATTGTGACTTTGATATTGGTTGACAGACGGTTGTTTTGAGTTCCGGATGTTCTTGAATTGTAGGAATGCTGTCCTCGCTTTGCCAATCCTTGCCTTTACGTCTGCATCTGATCCTCCTTGTTCATCGATGATGCTCCCAAGGTATATGAAGGTTTCTACATCTTCCAGGGTTCCTACATCAAATGTGAGTGGATCGGTGTTCTGCGTGTTGTATTTGGGAACCTTGGTTTTCCCCTTGTGTATATTGAGGCCTACTGATGCAGAGACTGCTGTTACATTGGCTGTCTTAATCTGTATCTGTTCGCGTGTATGGGATAGGAGCACTAGTTCATCTGCGAACTCCAAATCGTCTAATTGGTTTCTGAGCTTTGCATAGTTCAGTTAATTTTCAAGAGCGACCCATTTGAATATTTGGGTTACCTGTTCCTTCCATCTAGATATTTAAACAAGTTATTTTTTTACTTGTTTGTTGCATAACCTCTTCATTTCCAGCCAAACATGTTGATGAGGCCTAGTAGGCCCTTCTGGAGAGAAACAGGCCACATCGAAGCACGGCACAACCACCGGGGCTAGAATAGCCGTTTTTACAACCAGTTGGAATTTTTTGCCCCATGAGGGGCAACCCAGTACATTATGTGCACCACTTTTGCTGCTTTTTTGTCTCTTTTCCACTCAAGAGTAATTGTGCTGCGTTTCTTTGCAAAGTTCGTAACTGATTTGAGGGTAGCAGTCGAGTAGTGATTAGCCTGATCTCTACCACTAGGGTTACAGCTGACGTTAGTTCATGAGTCCTTCGTCCCACCATCCAGGAGGCAAGATGCGGACGTGTGGGTCGAATTTTGTCTCCCACCCTATTCATGTACGTTTGTGAAATGTTTATGACCTTTTGCTGTACAAGTTAATAAAAACGTACAATTGGAGACATCATGATAGCTAACAATATGCATTGAAATGAATGAATATTGTCCAGATGTTGATTCCTGAACTGCTAATTTCTAGCTGGTGATCGCTCAATATTTGTCATCAGGATCGACCAAGAAATAAGAAACGGAAACTTTCTGAAATACTTTTTGCTGAGAATTCTATATTGTACCAAATATAGAATATTGAATAAAGCCATCAAAATACTATGAAGCTATTTTTCTGAATTATCCGGTATTGCATATACTATGTTGAGATTTTATTTGATTCAGAAGGAAACCCTGGATCTAGGTTTTCTTCTAATTGGAGCTCATCAATAAGAAGAGCTTCGTAGTATAGGACTTCTCAGTAGTGCTCATTGATGATCCCGCTGGTGGAATTCGAACCCAAAACTCTCCATCTCTTGTGTGTGTGCGATCAGTTTAGTTGAAAACATTCTCTTCTTTTATAATATCTAATTCATGATCAGACTATTATATTCAATATATTCTCTTTAATAAATATGTACTTTTAACAATAATCATCACATGTTTGTACTTTAGATAAATGAATTCATCATAATAATAATGCACAAATACACTTATTTATAGTATCTTATATATCTATGTCTATAATGATCGCTTAATCTTATTTCCACTAAACTCATTATTGAAATTAAACTTGTGTTTATTTAATGTTGGTGTTATATCCCGATAAGAATAATGAATGGTAACGTTTGGGATCCATTTATCGACCAATACTATGCTTATACTTTAATCGTGTAATTGTTATGTAACTAAACTATTCATATTCATGTCATTGTTATTATGAGTTTTATTTTGACCCATAAACTATTATTATACGTCTTATCATTCATGAGTTATGGCCTGTCTATCAATTACTATCTCCCTTATTCACAGCCACTTTTGGCCAAATATTGTATAAATGTTGTTTCCTATTTTATTGGTACATTGTGGTTTGTTTGATTGGTATGTAAACCGAGTATGTTTGAAATAAATGATTCATATTGCAGAGGCTGAAACTTGTGTTCTGGACTTAACTGGCTGGGCTAGGCGGAAAGCAGGACCAATCAGGACTCTAGACTGCTCGCATGGGTTTTACTCGTTATTGGTCCGATAGATAATTCACTGCTCTCTAATAGGCGTTGTCGTTGCGTTATACAATAAACAGAGCACGCAGATTCACAAGTTATAGCAGTTCGATATTTATCTACTCAGAGGAAGTGTGTTTCATAAAGTTACGAAACATCGCCAGAAATATAAATTTTTCTATTCATAAGGATAATAACAAGAAATGCATATGTATTATTAACTGTTTACTTAATGCTGAATCGATTTAAAACTATCAAGTCTAACCTTTATATTGATACTTATAAACAAAGAAAAATTTACAATTTATAAGCAAAGATGAATGGTGGGTAGTAGTGGAATACAGAACGTGCGTCCTGTTCTATTTGGAACTCGTCAGCTGGATGTAAGTGTATCACAGAGTTGATGTTCAGTCTAGGACTCGAGCCCAGTACCGTTAGTTTCAAACACCATCACATTATCCACTTAGCTAGTGAGCCTTGATAACCAATTACTTGTGTACGTAGATCCAGCTGATGAGTCCTAAACAGAATGAAATGCGCGTCCTGGATTCTACTATTAGCCACCATCCATCTTCACTTATAACGCTCTTGATTTAAGACGATATTGATGCAATCAACATTGGATGCACAAATGTCAATAAGATACTGATCAATTATAGTCCTAGACATCATTAGGAAGATTCAAGCAGACCATACCAAGTACATTTTCACTTTATGTATTTTAATTTTGATATTATGAAATTGTTAAATACGAACAATAGAAGATACTTATCATTCAAAACATTGAATCTAGCGTTAACAAATACATTAAATGCTTCATATACAACAACCCTGTTGATGATGGCAAGTGTACTCGAAGAAGAAGGCATAAAACAGGAACTATTCTGTATAATGAAGAGTTCATGATGTAAGTGCATTGAATACATTTTGAGAAACGGATAATAATAGGTGTCAGTTGCAATTCAGTACTATATTATAACAATATTGAGATATATTTTATATTGTTTATTTGAATCTTATTGATGTTTAGGAATACGACTGATCAGTCTCTTCTTGGTATATGTGCATCGTGTAAGAATTGCTTTAAATCGCAAATATTATAAGCACAAACTAGTGGCTATCTGGACTCAGTAACAAAGTGAATAACGTGAAGATCAATTCTGGAATGTTGGTAAATCCAATTGACGAGTCCCGATTATGATGGAATGCGCGTCCTGTATTCCACTACTAACCACTATCATCTCTGTTTATAATGCTTATGACTTAAGGCAATATTGTGACAATCTACACTGAATGTATACATGAAAATAAGTGACTGTCCAATTGAAGTCCTAAACAGTAAATATGATAGTTTATAAAAGTAATTTTTATTAACATCAAACTGTATAGCCTATAATATCAATAATGATAATATTGGTTAGATCCAAACCTAAAAGATACAAATACTTTTTAAGTGATTAGTTTAGCATCTTCGTTGATTTTTATAATGAATCGAATAAATCTAGAGGTCATGTAGTCAACCGTTAAAACGTAGATCATGAAATTAGGAAAAGACAATGGAAGTGGATAGGACATACATTGAGGAAATCATCAAGCGGCATCACGAGGTAAGTGCTAACTTGGAATCCTCAAGGGAAATAGAAGAGAGGGAGACCGAAGAGCACATTGAGTCGAGAATCGTAAGCAGATATGAAAAGGATGAATAACAACTGGAAAAAACTAGAAAGCATTGCCCAGGACAGAGTTTGAAGGAGTAGGTTGGTGGACGATATATGAACCCCCACGAGAAGTAACAGGTGTAAATACGTAAGTCTATGAATGCTTAACATTGTTAATTCGGATTAATAATATTGTAGTATGCTACCTATGTTAACAGACATAATAGAGAGATCAGGAATGCAAATAGTGAGTTATTGTAATCACAACAAGATTGAAAGTATCATGAAATATGTAAAGGAAAACTTCTATCTGAAGTTTGTGCTGATGATGTCATTCAGAAGAACAATGAAAGCTCCACGACCAAATTGTTTCTGCTAGGTTTAAAGCAGTTCCGAGTTCACTTAGTCTGTGAACGGAACAAAGATTTGTGGCCAAAGATCAATAAACTAGCTATTCTGTTGCATCCCAGATCCTCTAACTATAAAGAGAAGTCGAAGTTCGAACAGGGAAGTATATTCCACAAAAAAAGCCAGAAGCATGAGCGATAACAACAGACACAAATCAAAACGTATATATATATACCGCACAAAACCGTTCTTGGGATGGGTTACAAAATAGTATACTAAGAGACATAACGGACCAATAGCATTTAAGATTTTCCTAAGTGGGAAATACGACATGAAGATGACAAGAGCGCTTTTGGAGCGAAAACAAACAAATTCAAATGTTCTAAATAAAATTACAAAATTAGGTCCATATCCAAGTGAATTTAAGGGATCTGACGTCCCCAACACTTATTTATTTACTAATGCCTGTTACTCCTAATGGCTCGTGACTTCCGAAGGAACTCGACTTTCATTATGAGGCGTCATAACTCTTCTAAATGAAGACCTTCTGACTCCTAGAGCAGAGTTTAAATGGCTCGAGTAATTTTTTCTAGTTAGCGTTGTTTTAGCGAGTTAGTCTTCTACGGGATATGGTCGCTAAGCCTATGCTCAACCCTCCTCCTTTATCCGGGCTTGGGACCGGCAGTAGCTCCCCGGAGGGACTTCAAGCGGAGTTGTCCCCAACACATAGACCGACAAATCATACTCGGAATCTTTTGAGAATGGATGCTCACTATAGTTTTCGAATTCATATCATTCAACTATTCGAGCTATCTACTTGAAGTTTGTGTTAATGTTAAAGTTTCACAACTAAACAATTCAGCTCATCAACAAAGGACAACTATACTTTATGAAATGGATTGCATGTATAAGTTCTGAATAAATGAATTTATAATTTACTTCCAAAATGATACAGATTTGTTTGTTGGTTGGTTGATGTTTTGCACATGGATTCTAAAATATTTTTTTAATTTTTATTCAATCAATATGTTTACACTTATGTATCTTATATGGAACTGATTGAACAAATATAATTTATTTATTATTACTCATTTGTTTCATTTCTCTCCCCTTCTCTCCCTCCCTACCTCCCTCCCTCCCTCCCTCCTTCCTTCCTTCCCTCCCTCTCTTTCTCTCTCTCACTCTCTCGGTCATAGTTACTATTGATTATTGAAGTCATATCCTCAAGAGAAACTATATCATTTTGTTATAAAGAATGTAATTGCACAATTGTCTATACATAACTAAGTGAATTGGAAACTTAAAACCTGAATTGCTACATTACACTCCTATATACATATATTGGCTTGAGATGAGAGTATAATTCAATGTATATCCAATTAAATCTGTCATCTCAATATAAAACTATTGGTTCCTGTTATGTAATTGTATTTGTAGTCGCTTAGAGAAAACTGAAAAAAAGGCCAACATCATTTAAACAGATTATTATTAAGATGTATTTTTTGTGTGTTTTATATATTTGGTTTTTAAAGTGAATTAAAACAAGGGTATATTATCAGAAAGGTGTTTTTTTTGGTGAAGATTGTAAAGCAAGACCATCCTGGAGAACCTTGAAGCATTGAACGACCGTTTTGTTCTAGTGTGAGATTCTCAACTAGTCCACATCCACGATTTAAACCCAGAAGGTCTGAGTCCTCCATGCGGAGACGTAGATGCATATTGTTGAAGAATCTCATTCTTGGACGAAACAGTCATCCGGTGCTTTTAGGTTTCCAATGGTAGTTGAACATTGATTCATTCATGATATCAACAATCTCCATAACCCTATACTGATAATTAAGAATTCATTAAAAATGTTTATGACGTCAATTCACGAAAGCAACTGACAGTATTTGTAATTCTAACTAACTTATTTACTGATAGCTAAGGATATTTGAACTGGGTTAATGTCACTTTTAATTCAAGAAGAAAGTTGAAGTTCCATGTATGACAGTATGATCAGGATGTGTCAATGGTTAAGCACATAAATCGATTATTCACACACTCCCAACACAACTATTAGTTTCTTGGTAGAAACTTTCCCAGTAATTGAGATCATGAATCGATTTATGTTGGGCCACCATAGAAAACCTGTGAGCACTGAACGGTCGTTTTTATCGTAGTATGGGACTCCTCAGCATTGCATATCCACGATCCCGCTTATGGATTCGAACCAGGGGCCTTCGGTCCCGCACGCGAATGCTTAACCCCTAGACTACTGAGTCGGCATCCACCGGCGATATTGCATAACTTCAACTAATCCAAGAAATTTCACCAACATCCACCATTATCTTTAGCGAGTTACTATCTCACAACAGACCTGGTTGAACTTCACTGGATACGGTTTGTCATTAGAACTGCAGGAAATACCTCTTCATGTCAGTTACTAGTGAGCATATGATGATTATTATCAGAAAGGGGTTTGATGAAGATCGTGGTAATTTAATAGTTGAATGTTGCTCATTAACACAATATTGGATGGATTATTGAAATTGTGTATATAATAGTGAAGCATATTGAATATAAGCTTTCGGAAGATGTGAAATAATGTCCTATTCTAAACTATGATTATCATTTGTTGAATTAAACTTATAATGATTTCGATTAAGTGGATTTTGATCAGTGAAAGGGATAATTCATCCCACTATAAATCATATTAAATTTACATAAGGCAGTAGCTCCATGAACTCGGTAGCTCAGTAGATAACGCATTAAGAGCTAATAATGAAAGTCTTTTGGTTCAAATTATCATTATCATCAAAGATTCTGAACTCTAGACTTAATAATCTTACTTAATTACGCCTGCTACCCCGCGTAAAGGAGCAGACACCGGTCACCAATACTTTCCATCGAACCCTGTACTAGGCAATCCTTTCCAACTTTTTCCAGTTATTATTCATCCTTTTCAAACCTGCTTCGATTTTACGGACGTCATTTGCTCTTTAACTTTACACTTTTCCACTTCCCTTCAGGATTCCAAGTTAGCACTTGCCTCGAGATGCAGTTGGATTATTTGTGTAATGTATGTCCTATGCATTTCCATCGTCTTTTCCTAATTTCGCCTTCAGCTGGAAGCTTGTTTGTTCTCTCTCACAGAACGCTGCTGCTGATGGTATCTGGCCAACGGATATTGAATGTCTTACGTAGACAGCTATTTATAAATACTTGTACTGTTTCGATGATGGTTATAGTAGTTTTCCAAGTTTCAGCTCCGTACAGTAGAACTGGTTTGACGTTCGTATTGTAGATTGTGACTTTGATATTGGTTGACAGACAGTTGTTTTGAGTTCTTAAATAGAATAAAACGCTTGTCCTCAGTTACACTGATAGCCACGATCCAGTTATTCTACTGGTTGTTCGTGACTTTGTAACGATGATCAATAAAGATAGTGTTTTTTTCTTTATTTTACATGTTTAACTATGTTCTGAATTGTAAAATGCTTATGATTACCATTTCTTGCAGAGGGCGATGCTAATGTTCTCTGTATCGTTCCAATTTTAGTATATGCACCGCCGAAGCGCAAGAATGACACGTAAAATCGTGAAGCGTTTTGATTATTAAAATTAAGTGGTCAGCAAAAATAAGAAAAGAGCCATTGATACTGATTTGTATTAATTCCCAATTGATGACAAGGTTTATCTACAATTATACGAGAACTCATAATCCTTAAAAGGTTCAAAATCTTGTCATTCAGTATAACAGCTAGAGGGGTTACTAGTAATCAACTATCGACTCCCTGTATGAAGAAAAATATTTACAATGGTTGATTTTTCACCGATTGAAATCATGAGTCAATAGAAGCCAGACCACCACGGGAAGCCTGGGAGCACTGGATGGCCGTCCCCTCCTAGTACGGGACTCCTCAGCAGCGCGCACCCGTAACCCCGCACCCCGCGAGATTCGAACCCAGGACCTATCAGTATCGCGCGTCAGCGCTTAACCACTAGGCCAATGAGCCGGACGTCATCAAATGTTTTTAATGTCCAACTTCAACCAATCCACGAAGTTGCGCCACCGTACACCATTGTCTCCAGTGTGTTAATATTTCACAACAGACCTGGTTGACCTCCACTGGTAATGGCTTCTCACTGGAACTCCAGGAAATGCCTCTTGAAGTCAGTCACTAGTGAGCAGATGCTTATTAACAAAAGGGGTCTTGTGGAGATTTTAGAAATGTCACTAGTTGAGATCATAAGTCAATTGAACCTAGATCACCATGGAAAACCTGGAGGTCCTGGATGCGCACTGCTGGGGAATCCTATACTAGAACGAAACGACCGTCCAGTGCTTCCAGGTTTTCCATGGTGATCTAGCTTCAACTGACTCATGATTTCACTCAGTGAAATTTCTAAAATCTCCACAAAACACCTTCTGATAATAGCTGGTTTTATTGATAAGGGTTAACAATATCCGGTTTCTGACCTTTAGCATAGAATTTTGTATCATTATTGTTAACATATTTTTGAATCATCAGTGTATTGCCACGATACAGTCATCAAAATGTACGTTTTAGAATAAATAGACTGTGATATTTCAGTTAAAAAAATGTAGCAGACTTATCCTGAAGTTGATTGCTTTTAGTGTTCTAGATGCTAGTAATCACTGATAAAACATAACTTCATTCAACAAAGTATTTACTGAAAGTCATATTACCATAATCGTATATACAGGTAAGAGGTTAGCGTGATCTATCATAATCGAACGATGCTGATCTGTAATGTTTTACCCATAAAACAAACACTAATGATCGAAGTAGACTATAATAGATAATGGAAACATCATATTCGACCTTAGATAAAAGTAGAAAAGAGTGAAACTATCTTGAAAATAAATAACTGTCTAATGGACAGGCAAAGTTGTACAGGAAAATTCATTACGATTATAGGTAAAATGTTCAGAATCAATATCGAACACCTATTTAGTTAACTATTTTGACCCAATATTGCGTAGCTACAAGCCTATTCATCTTAAACCATCTCATATCAATTTCATCTATTAAAATGAGAATAACTAAGGTAAAAATGAAATTCTCTATTCTACATACATGAAAGTGAATGTATTTTTGTAGTTAAGTATACATGCTTGAAATCAAGTTTTATGAAAAACAAACTAATCAATCATCGAAAATCGGTATATCATTAAAAGTTATTGAATTATAAGTTTCATGGTTACAACGTCCCCCTTCCCATGTACAAACACACCAACCCACCCACACACACACACACACCCACATCCTCCCTCTCTATTTGATAGTTAAATACATATTCATACAACTATGAATCGTTTACATTCAAAATTTCAATTCAATTAGTATCTTGTCGAAGTACCATTTCCCTCTGAATATTAGTTGAATTAAATTTTGATGAAGATGGTGTTTTAAATGTGATCGGAATTACTTTTTGTCCATGTTCATTTGTATATTTTTCAAATTTTCTTATGGAACTTGATACTGGACGTATATTTTCTGGTGAATTTTCATTATTATCAGTATTATTTTTCAACAGTTGTGTATTATCATTATTTAATTCATGTAAAGAATAATCTCTTTGAAATGTTTCTGATGGATAACCAGAAGCTGAACGTAAATTATTCATATCTGAATTAGGAAAATAAAATTGTATTAAGCGTTCTTGTTCTTCAGCAAATTCATGTTCAGCAAACTGTAAAAATGAAACATTTTTGTCATTAAAAATTTATACTACTTATTACTAAAATTAAGTAGGTTAAAATATTCAACAAAATATATGTGATAGTGAATAAAATAACATGACAGATAACATGACAACAGTACACGTCATTGATTTATAACTTGTTACAGTGTATGTCCGTTATTTTCTTCCTAACGGTCAATTATATTGATTTTTTTCTATTTTCCCATATTAATCGAGGTGCATTGACTATGATCCTTTCACTAAATCATTCGATGAACTGGTACGATAACTGTTTTCAATCTTTAATAGTTCGTGACTGTTTTAACAGCTTAAAGTACTTCGTTTAGCATAAGATAACCATGAAACAAAGTTGATGATAATGATTCATCACTTTCATACGAACATACTTCTACGCTTGATATTCCTCGGTAGCAAGCAAAATTACGAAATTTAAGTTTATATGTCTTGGTAAAAATGTTTCCAAAGAAAATTGATTTAAACAGTTCATGACTGTATTCCCCATGAGATCAAGGAGAATAACGGTTTAATTAGACGAAGGTGTGGCTTTTTTACCTGTGGTTTTTGTTCACCTAACTTTCCCACTAAAATAACCGAATATGGATGGAAACATGATTGTGTATGTAATATTTATAGATCCCATTACAGCTTTAATTAAGTTTTCACAGTTAGGAATCGAAGTAAAACAAAGACATTTTGGAATCCTTTGTTAAGTTAGGTGTCAGATTAAAGATGTTACTACTCATAGGGAGAGACATGTGAGAGTAACCGGTACTTTATCGTCATGTGAATCTGTAGGGAGTGGAGTTCCCGAAGAGACATTTCTAACCCGTCTCAATAATTACTTTATGTAACTTGTTATGCTGGGGGTGGTAAAGCCGATTGTCTTATTGTTTACTAGCAGTAATGAAGTATGGATACCCATATACACTGATGATAATAAAAAAGGATTACAGGAAGGTTTACATTCTTTGATTGATTGATTAAATATATGACTGTTGGAAGTACCAAGTGTAATAACATCAGTTAGTATTTGTGACGAACATCATCACAACACCGTTTGTGGAATACCTCTACGATTAAGTCATTCAACATGAAGATTTACGAGTCAAAATAAGTAGTCACGGCGAGACTCTAATTTATGGACGAGCTAATCAGAAGCGTTTGAGGGATTCAAGGTCACGGAGCCGATTTCAGTACCTGATGCTCACGTACGATCGGTTTACAGAGGGTTTTAGAGAAGACGTGATTTTTGAGCGACTTCAACAAATGGGACTGCTACTTCATCTTATATGTATGCAACTTCAACTTGAAATATGCGATCGGAATATTAAGTCCTTTTTTTCAAATGTAAATCACACATCTTAGGAAGAGTTAACCCTATAGGAACTGAAATAGATGGATGTTAGCTAGCAGTGAAATCCAGGACGCGCGTTTCGTTCTGTTTGGTATATGTCAGCTGAAGTTACCTGTATCCCAGATTTGATGTTCACTCTGGGACTCAAATCCAATGGTTGTGTTAGTTTCCCAAGCTCCAGCTTTGTACAATCCAAATGTCTTGACATCAGTATTAAGGATTCTGAATTTGATGTTGGTTGACAATCGTTTTGAGTTCCATATGTTTTTTTAATTGTAGGGTTGCGGCCCTCGCTTTGCAAATCCTCGCCTTTAAGTCTGCATCTGATCCTCCTTGTTCACCGATGATACTTCCCAGGTACATGAAAGATTCCACATCTTCCAGAGTTTCTCCATCAATTGTGATTGGGTTGGTGTACACTGTGTTGTACTTGAGGATCTTGATTTTTCATTTGTGTATGTTGAGGCCTACTGATGCAGAGGCTGCTACTCCTATGATTGTTTTAATCTGCATTCGTTTGTGAGAATATGATAGAAGAGCTAGGTCATATGTGAAGTTCAAATCTTCTAACCGATTCCAAGCTATCCATTGTATTCTGTGCTTACTTTCAGGACTAGACAAGCATGACATTGATCACCACCCAGTGATCAATCAATTGTGATTTCATTGTTTTTTTTGTTTCCATATCAATCAGTCTTTGTTCTCATTCATTTCTCTTTGATCTTCTTCACCTTCCTCCACCAGATATTTCACTTTCGACTGATTATACCGACTACTTATATCTGTCGAAATCAGTAGTACACACTACAATATTATAATAAGAAATAATATGCTTGAGAAGTTGTAATCACATTTGTTGACGATTCTTGATATTAGACTAATAAATAAGTCAACTTAAATGAGAAATGGTTTCTGACAAGACCATAATTTATGGACAAACCAATCAGGTATAAGATAACACGTTACAAATTTTGGTGCAAAATTCACTCATCCATTTGCCTAAATAGATTCATGGTATTATAAGCGATGTTAATTTGTGATCAAAACTCCAAATCTAGTTCCTAACTCTAATCATCAACTGTAAATCATAATTCTAATTCCTTACACTGGATTGTAACCCTCATTTGGTCCTGGTTATTAGTTGGACACTCTCAAGGTCATTTTAGCGTCAATCAAAGTTCATCCATAAATTATAGTCTCACATTCTTTCTGAATTCTTCTATTCTGATTAAAGGCTATCATAGATAATGGTGTCCAGCTTAGCATAACGTTATAACGCTTAGTTTTCCATGTCTACACGAATGGGACGTTAATTTACGATTATCTACAATCAATCCCCTCTCAGTATTTATTCTACAGGATTTCAAAACAACTCAGATCAAGAATACGTGATTAATCTGACTAGAACGTAAATATATATTTTTCACATCAAAAACCGACAACAATCCAACACAGTCCCGCAACAATCAATCAATAGTAATAAGGATAGCAGAATAATATAACTCATCCAACGCTTGTCAGACTATCTACAAGTTTGACTATGCAAACAACCATTCATTATCATTCTTGCTCATGTATCATACAGAGTGACATTGTTACGTTTGTCTTACATTGTTCCTACTCGTTCCCTTTCCATTCTTTTGTATGTTGTCTTATACTACTTATTTACATTCAGTAAGCAGTTGTATTCCGAACAATTTTTACACTTACGTTGTGACGCAAGTTATAGTGTAATATTCTGAAATTTTCACATGTACTTACAACGTTTATTGTACTTATCATTGTAGTTATGATTATAATTACTGTACCTTAATCACTGTAGCGGTTATCCACAGTCTTTTGCATTTGTTTAAACGCAACAGTTTCCATATTGTTTTGCTCTTGGTTCGGGTTTCGGTTGTTCGTAAACAGTTATCAAATTTAGTCACAGCTGTTAGCTGTCTTTTGTACTATCGTACGTTATCATTATTCTTTATGTTACTGTTACAGGAAGCCTTTCTATTTTCATACTTGAAGGACGCGTTTAAACGCCCCAGACACCTCGCAAGTTGAGGTTTGTAACTAAAATTTGTGTATTATTCACTAAAGAATCGCTATTGTAGACAAATCGTTGTTTTGGAACTTCGATTTTGTGCGTATCTCAATCGGGTGAGCTAGACGCTTTGATAGATCTAACAGACATAAAGAAATAAAATAACTTAATCTATCTTGATAACTTACTTTTTGAGTAGCTTCCAATGTAACTGATAAATAAGCAATACGATTATCATAATCCATTTGACATCGTTTTAAAGCAGCATTTTCACTAGTTATCAATAATTTTAATTGTTCTAATTGCGCTTTCAATAAATTCTCTGTTACCGATTGTTCTTGTTCTAATATACTTGTCCATAAATCATTTTGACGATTTGTTATAATATTTAAAACCGTTTTAGATAGTGATTCATATGCCTTTTGAAAGGAATGAATAAGAGAATTTATGATGATGATGTAACCATTGTAATATTGAAATATGGAAATATGAATAGTATGGGATAAAATTATTTTTTCTGGTTAGTGTTTTCGTTAGCGAGTTAGTTTTCTACGGGATGTGGTCTCTAATCCCCTACCTAACCCTCCTCCTTTATCCGGGCTTGGGACCGGCAGTAGCCTCAGAGGGGCTCCAGGCAGAAGTCAAACATCGACGGAGTTTTCTTCTCTGAAGTTTTGTCATGAAATTTTCATCGTTCTTCTGAATGACATCATCAGCACAAACTTCAGATAGAAGTGAAGTGTTAGAATTTCTCCATATGCGTTTCATAGCTTGCTCTGTACATCTTGACGTTGATTGGTTCTTATTGACCTTCACTTCTGTCTGAATTTTGTGCTGATGATGTCGTTCAGAAGAACGATGAAAGCTCCACAACCAAACCATCCATCTCAGTGAACAAAACCATATCAAAATCATCCACCTGAGCTACAAATCTTCTCCACCAGAACTTGAATTTAATACACATGTATCAATGAGGCCAAACATTTTTCTTAATATGGTTTTAACTACTTATAATTTAAAAGTAGCCAGAGTTTTAGAAAATAATTGTTTTGCAAAAATCTCTGGAAGAGCCTATGATCTGATGAGACCACTCATATTGTTTTAGACCAGAATTCTGATTAGTGTTAGACACTTTTCCAAACAAGTGGCTAAAGTTTTCAGTCTATAAGTAACGTGAAATCACTAATGTTTAGTACTCAAATTGCTCGGTACAAAGGTAATCCAGAGAGTGAAGAGATACACAAATTAAGCGTGTGTCGTAGGAATATTTTATTGTTTACTTTTAGTAATCCAATAATTCATGGTCATGACTAATGAGATTTTCGAGTTAATTTATACCTTTTGAGCTTGTCATCTTACTGCTTCCAAGTAACGAGGAACCTAATGACCGTTTTCAACTGTAAACCAATATCTATGGTGTGAATGAGCTTTAAATGTTAAAGAGCATCAAGGTATATGAGTCAGCATATATTATTATGCAAAAGAATACCCGTTTGAATTCAGTATATGCTGTCAAAATGCAGATTTCAGTTGGCTGTTGATTGTATTCGCCAACCGTTGTGTACTCATGACTCTATCACTGACTCAGTGGTCCTTGGGTTTCGACGGTTGCTCAAATAAAATGAGTCCGTTATGTCCATTACAAAATTCGACCATCTCTAAATATCCCCCATATGTAGCAGTAGTAGTAGTAGTATTGTGGTATATGCTACTTATGTCGAGAGAAATAAATAGTATGTAACACCCATGAAAAGTGCGTTGCACGATACCACAAGGCTAAGAGGATCGAGTTGAAAAAACAGAAAGGGAAATACAAAGGAATTGTGAATTGGAAGAATCATACACAATGTGAAAGATAACTGATGGAAGATTTGCAAATGAAGTATTTATTGTATGTTTCACATATTTTACAAAAATGTTCTGTTACTTCTAATAAAGCATAAACCGCCGACCAGCATTCTCCAACCCACTCTGTCCTGGGCCTTCTTTTCTAGTTCCATCCAATTATTGTTCATTCTTCTCACGTCTGTCTCTATTTCTCGGTGTAATGTGTTCTTTGGTCTTTCACTCCTCCTTTGGCTTTGAAGATTCAAAGTGAGGGCTTGTCTTGTGACGTAGTTGTGTGCTTCCCTCAATGTGTGTCCTATTCACTTCCAGCTCTTCTTCCTGATTTCTTCCTCCGCTGGGATCTGATTTGTTCTTTCCCACAGTTGGTTGTTGCTAATAGTGTCCGGCCACATTTATGGACCATAAGTAACTGAAATTCACTCTACTGGTAATTTGTGTTCATTAGGTATTTTTTTGCTGGTCTAATTCGAAAATGAATGATCTCTGTCCCATATTGCTAAAGAATTTTATATTAGGGCGAATCATCTTCTATATGATCTTGGACTTCTACGGATTCGTCATAATGAAATCAATCTTGAACGGAAGAAGTATAGACGTACCACATCTTTAGAAATAAGATTAGTTAACTTTAAAAAGTAACTGATCATCCACTGAGTATTGTTTACTTGAATCTTTCCATTGATGTTTAGGACTGCAAATGATCGATCTCTTATTGGCATATGTGTATCCTGTACGGATTGTCTTGATATTACCTGAGTTAACAAGTATTCTAAGCAAAGATGGATAGTGGCTAGTAGTGAAATCCAGGATGCACGTTTCGGCCTATATGAGACTCGTCAACTGGATTTACCTGCATCTCAGGGTTAATGTTCACTCTGTGACTCCAATCCAGTACCATTCGCTTGAAACACCATCACGTTATCCACTTAGCTACTCAGTCCTGAAGTGAACATCAACTTTGGTATGGAGGTACATCCGGCCAACGAGTCTCAAATAGGACAAAGCACACATCCTAGATTACACTGCTATCCACTATCCATCTTCGTTTAGGTAACTGATTACGTTTAACTGCCAAAAACTTTTCAACCATTATACACGGAATACAAAATCATATATTCTCCCCCCTCCCGAGAACAGAGTTAGTTACAAATTACTGATTGATGGTCAATGCTTCATAAGGGCGAGGGAGGTGAAAGAGTAACTGGCTTACGTAAATCATCATCAACAACAAAATCACTTGATATCAAAAGGCTTAAACAAACAAACAAACAAACTTACACTTATCGTTGAATGAATACTTTGTGTTGATTTAGCTCTATTTATTATATCATTTTGTTGATGTAAATCAGTTGGTATTTCAACAATTCTTGTTTTTACAGAATTTGAATTGGATTGTTTGAATTTTTCATTTAGATCATTTGATTGTTGTGATTCTTTACAACAACTACTATTACTACTACTGTTACCACCATCACCACCACCACCACGACCACCACCACCACGACCACCATTACTACTATTACTACTCCCATTTATAGAAGTTATTGAACTTGGTGAATATAATGGTATTAAACGATTTTTTTGTATCCCTATCATATCTTCCGATGAATAATCTTCCTGAATAAAATATGGTGATTCCATTAATTGTTCAATGAATAATCTTGATTTATAAGTAGTTTTATTAGTAGTATTGTTAGTAGTAGTAGTATTATTAGTAGTATATGTTTGTTCTGATTTATTCAAAGATTCATCTTTTCTTTTTAAATTATCCTCTAATAATTGTATCATTTGTTTTTGACCTTTAATAGATTGTTTTAATAATTTACATGCTGTTTGACGTTCAATAATTTGTGATTCAGTTAATTTTTTCAATGTTTCATGACTTATTTGATTACGTTGTGTTAATTCATTAGAATGAATATTACATAACCATTTCTTTTGTATATCATAATAAGTTTTAATATGTAATCTAGTCATATTACATAATGACATAATACGACGTTGTTTTAATTCACCAAGATTTAGTAGATAAGCTAAATTATTTTAAAAAAAGAAATAAAGGAATTTATTGATTAAATGAATCAATGTATATATATGTGATGTAACTTTGCCTAGAGTCCCTCCGGGGGCTACTACCGGTCCCAAGCCCGGATAAAGGAAGAGGGTTGGGCATAGGGTTAGCGATCCTATCCCTTAGATGGCTTACTGGCTAAAAAAAACGCTAACCAGAAAAAATTACTCAAACCATTTAAACTCTGCCATGGGAGTCAGAAGGTCTTCATTTAAAAGAGTTATGACGCCTCACGAGTTCATTCGGAAGTCACGAGGCCGATGCCCTTTCTGACAACCATGGAATGCTTGTACAATGTGGGAGAATATGAAAGTCTTCCAAATTGCTGCTGCAGATGTAATATGATAGATGATTTAAATAAAATGAGGGTGAATCGAGGATTTGTAAACAGTTGTCTACGTAAGACATTCAATATCCGTTGATCAGTTATCATTATCAATAATCTATTGTATGAGAAAACAAACCAACTTCTATCTGATGGCGAAATTAGGAGGAAAAAAAACGTTGGAAGTAGATAGAACACACATTGGAGAAATCATTAGACAAGTGCTAACTCGGATTTCTGAAGGGAAACAGAGAAGACGGAGACTAAAGAATGTAATGCTCCGAGAATTAGAAATAGACTGAAAAGAACTGCGCAAGACAGGGTTGAATGGAGTGTACTGGTGGGTGGTCTATGCTCCTCCACGACGGGTAACAGACATAAGCAAGTTAGTAAACATCATCTTTGTTGCAAAATTTTATCTTGTAAACAATTCAATAAGTCCCCACATAAAAATAGTGAAAATCTTTGTGTAGGATCATTTATAAAAGTATTCATACAGTCCTCCCCCCAGTTTTTTCTAAAGAATTCTCAAAGAAAATGATTATGTGTGCATTAGTATTTAGTGACCTACCTTTATCAACAGAACGCCATTGGTTTAATGGGAACAATTATTATTATAACCGATTGTACGAGTGATTGTTTTACTGTACTTGTTCGCTTAACTGTACTGAAGACATACATTCTTCCGTTGATTGTGACGTTGTACGAATTTGGTTACGCTCAGTAATCACACTAGTAACCTGGTACGATCTCGGTATCCTTTCGATACAAGGAGATCGCCAACGAATACATCTGGATCACAGCTATCAACTATCTTCTTATATTTGGCTTATGGTGGGTCTTATCGGTTAACTGGCACGTAGTCTTCCTGTAGTGGTGGTCATAGTCAACCGCGACTCGACTCCACACTACATGTATACCTTTCTATAATAAAAATTATTGATTTTAAGATATAAAAACTAATTGTAATTCATTACACTTTCATGAACCTAATGAGACATATAAACAATGTAGAGCAGTATTACACTTCAATTTTTTTTAAAAATTGCAATTTTATTTTCATCTTGGGAGGTATTATGAATCAATAAGAACCGAAATGGATATAAATGAATATTGATAGTTATATTGTGGTGTGAGCTACTCACATCCACATAAGTAGTGCATAACAATAGTCAGGAATAGAGTGTACTGTATGGTTCTCAGATTTTAGTGGGATATTCTGTAATTTCATGTTCAAATACAATCGATTGTCCCCCACTCGTGTTCTTGTTCTACAAACTTACGAATAATTTGTTTCTTAGAATTTTATACTACTTAAATTCATATTAGTAGCTGTGTTGCAAATACAGTTGCATATTCATCGAAGTGTACTGATTTATTTCAACCTGTTTTAACATTAGGTTCACCATAATCATATTTAAAATGGTTGAAATCAGTAGATAGGTGACTTTACACTTGAAGTTTATGTTGATTTACATTCGTTAGTGTAGTTTGACTTCAATCACTAGGAAATGTGTTGTTCCGTTGAGATATACAACTTTGTTTTCTAATTGTATCACAATAGGGGATATTAGCACTAAATTGGAATTATTTAAACTTGTTATGAATCAGCATCAACCAGTGGGTGTTACACTTCTATCTTTATTACAATTAGTAGTTAATTAGTAGTATTTATCTACAAGACAGAATAGGATTATGATCAGAAACTTAAGTTTCATCACATACAATAGAAATGTATATCAGCAAGTTTACATTCAACCATTTATATGTTTACAAATTTTAAGAAATCCATTTTCAAAAGGGGGTTTTGTGGAGAATTTAGTGATTTCATGACTGAATTCATGAGTCAATTAAAGCTAGGCCACCATGGAAAACCTTAAAGCACTGGACGTCTGGGTTTGTTGTATGATAGTGACTCACTCAAGACAATGGTGGATGTATCGCTCAATTTCGTGGATTAGTTAATGTTAGACATTAGCACCGTTGGATGCCGGCCAGCTCAGTGGTCTAGTGGTTAAGTGCTCGCGTACTTGACTGATAAGTCGTGACTTCGAATCTCGCTAGACGGGATCATGAATGCGTACTGTTGAGGAGTTCCACAATAAGACGAAACGACCTTCCAATGCTTCCACGTTTTCCATAGTAGTCTAGCTTCGATTGACTCATGAATTCAATTATAAAATTCATTTTTTACAATTTTTTTTCGTGGAGTTTTGTTCTCTGAGCTGGATAATTTGGTTGTAGAGCTTTCAACTTCTACCTGAAGTTTGTACTGATGAAAGCTCCACGACTAAACCATCCAGCTCACAGAACAAAACGCCATCAAAATCATCCACCTAAGCTACAAATCTCTTCCACTATCCCATTTTCTTTAGTAAATATCACTTGTAAGTTATCAAATGATTGTTTTCATAACTAATTTCATTGTTTAAGGCTTAGTGTTAAAATTTATAAAAACTATTTTCTTAATGAAATCAATTAGTTGTGAGGATGTGATCATTATTACTTTGTGAAGATGATCTATTTCATTGTTTAATCATAGTTTTGGTCGTAAAGTAGATACAATTTTACTTGAAATATGAAGAAAACCAAACAGCTACTATTCTAAATTATTAACATGTTATTGTATTGTGGTGCGTGCTACTTGTATCGATATAAGTAGTATATAACGTGAGTTAACAGAACGTAATGTCTGGCAGCAGAAGATGGAGAAGATCAAGAAAGAAAGAGCGAGAACACAATGAAATTTGTAAGAAATCGCATGAACAATGAAATGTGAGACAATGGATTGAGGTTTGCAACAGCAACAGTCCGGTTTGATATGATGGAATAATATTTTGCAAATTAACAATTTACTATATGGTTTTTCTATTTTACCAAGTAATTCTGTGATTTATGCTAAATACCAATTTGGTTGGCCTCATCCGTGTTCTCCTTCACTACAGTATTATTATCGGAATGGGTTTTGGAGAGATTTTAGAAATTTCAATAGTTGAAATCATGAGTTAATTGAAGCTAGACCATCATGAAAAACCTGGGAGCACTGGACAGCCGTTTCGTTCTATTGTGGGTCTCCTCGCCAGTGTGCATGCACGACCCCGCACACCGCGAGATTCAAACCTAGGACCTATCAGTTGCGCGCGAGCGCTAAACCAACTAGACCACGGAGCTGGCATCCAATGGTGTTAATGTCTAACTTTAACCAATCCATAGAGTTGCGCCACCGTACACCATTGTCATCAGTGAGTTGTTATCT
Organism: Schistosoma guineensis; assembly: GCA_944470375.2. Classification (NCBI taxonomy): domain Eukaryota; kingdom Metazoa; phylum Platyhelminthes; class Trematoda; order Strigeidida; family Schistosomatidae; genus Schistosoma; species Schistosoma guineensis. Next base: position 45,340,005 of record OX103892.1, on the reverse strand, counting down.
CACAACAGACCTGGTTAAACTCCCATACTAGAACGAACCGGCCGTCCAGTGCTTCCAGGTTTTCAATGATGATCTAGCTTCAATTGACTCAATTGATTTCAACCATTGAAATGTTATTCTGTTGTTTAAAGTGAACAGTACTGGGTTCTTGTTCCACAGTGAACATTAATATTAAAATGTAGATATATCCAGTTGATGAGTCTTAAATATGATGAAACATACATGTTGAATTCCATTATTAACCATTATCGATCTTTACTTATCAGTAACAATATCATAGATAGAAATAAGAAAGAAATTTAGAAAAAAAATCTGAAAAATTTTCATTGATTATGAAAAACCAAAAAAAAACGAAAAACAAAATTTATTCAACCAAAATGAGATGCATTTAGTTGCCATAACCTTGAGTCAAATGAATATTAACTCGACAAATATACATATGTATATGTATATATATGTCAATGAAAGCAATACCCATTTCATAATCATTTATCACATAGATATGTGGATGCCTACATGAATAAAATGTTGTTTTAATATAATCCATTTTAATACAATGATCTGATGATTCTAAATAGAGAATAGAAAATCTAAATGAAAAAGTACATACACAACCAGCCCCCCCCCACACACACACATACACACATACACACTTAAAGGTAACAAGTTATTCTTCGTCGTTGTTGTTGTTGTCGTTCTTTTTACTTTATTTACTTGTAATAACACAAGTAGACTGATCTGTAATTAAGACTTAAATCATGTTTTACTACAATTGGATTCATTGAAGTAAATTGATTAAATAAAAAATGTAATCACTTCTACCTTAGATACAATTTACACATAAAACTATCTATATAGATACAGGAATATAGATATTTATGATAAATGTTTCTGTCTTTTTGTTTTGTTTTACATAACCGTGACGACAAAAAAACTTATGAAAATTAAGATGCCTACAGATTACCTACAAACAGACACAAAAACATGCACACACACACATGTACACCCGCACGGATGCACATACATACATACATACATAGAAACAAACATGATTAGCATATTGTATGATCAAATAAATTGTGATTATTAATCTTTTCTATCAATAAAGGTGTAAAGGTGTTACTGAAATTTAGAAAAATTAAAAAAAATATGAAGAGAGGAAAACAGTTTTTTTTGGTTTGTTAAGTTTGCTTTATCTGATTTTTATCACTGAAAACCATACTCTGAGCTTATTTATTAGGTGTATAAATAGACTTTCTATGTATTTGTAAGTGATCTAACTCTTTCTCCCTATCTCTCTCTCTATATACGTATCCCGACCGAAGCTGCTACCTTGACGCGGTGGTCGGACTTGCCTATCGTGATGACCCAACCGAGCTATATTGGCTGGAACATATGTTCCTGTAGGTTCTACCATGCCAGGCAGGTCGATTGGAAAACGGTAAGACTAAAAGCAGCAACTCAAGGTCTGAGGGTGAAGTCGTACTGCTGACTGTACAGAGGTGTGACAGCAGTAAGGTATTTCCCTCAGACAACCAGCATCTGCAGCGATGCTGCCTTCCCACAAGAAGGGGTGGGGTTAGAAAAGGTTGACCCTAAAAACGTCACACCTCACCTTACCTCACGGATTTCCATCTCCGGCGGTAGGGCCCTTTGAAGAACGGAGCTAACACATTAAAAACCTTCCACGAAAAGGCCGTGCGCAACCAGCCTCAAGCAGTTGTCCCTTGGGCTCTGCGGTCACGCTCCCAGGTCGTCAAGACCAACACTAATTCAATTTCCTTTTCAGGTTCCTCAAGAAATACCCTTCCACGGTGTGAGCAGCCGGGAAGTGACACCAGCACACGAGACAAAGTTGGCCACATTCAAATCCTTCCTACACCTCCTTATATCTCTCTTATCCTCCCGACTAACCCTCCTCACGTCTCTTTATCACCTCGCACCGCACTGACTGACTGACTGACTGCACCGCTAGGGCAAACGATTCGAGTACGTGGAACGCCATTCTTGGTCTCCTGAAACCACGCTCTAAACTACACGTAGGAGCTTTTAACGTACGAACACTTTGCCAAATAGGACAGCAGGCTTCCTTAGCTAAAACTTTAGAATCTCGCGCCATCGATGTGTGCTGCGTCTCCGAAACGCGCATACAGGATCCAAGTAGCGTCATTCATTTGAACTCACCATGCCAAAATAAAGAACCGACTCGATTCACACTTCGTGTATCTGGAAGCCCTGATTCTGCTTCCCGTGGCCTCGCCGGCGTAGGTATAGCATTGAGTCCTAGGGCAGAACTAGCTCTCTTAGAGTGGATCCCAGTAGACAGTCGTTTGTGCGCTGTCCGACTGAACGGAACAGTAAGAATCCGGAAAGATAGGGACACTCGTCGTTGCCTCTTCGTCGTCTCTGCCTATTCTCCCACTGACTGCAGCGCAGATGATGTAAAAGATGAATTTTACAAAAAGCTCTCCGACCTTCTCCGAAAAGCTAGGCGCTCTGATGTAGTAATAGTGGCCGGTGACTTTAATGCTCAAGTAGGTAAACTAAGCGATAGGGACAGACACCTAGGTGGATCTTATGGTGTCGTGGCTCAAAGAACAGATGATGGCGACCGTCTGTTGCAGCTATGCTCAGGTAACCGCCTGTTCCTTGCAAATACTAACTTTAAGCATAAGGAAAAACATCTTTTAACATGGCGACCCCCTAATTCGTCCCAACGTTGGACGCATATAGATCACATTGCTATCAGCCACCGATGGAGGGGCTCGATAGAAGACTGCCGCTCATTCTGGAGCATATGCTTAGATTCAGATCATGCTCTAGTACGAGCGCGTATCTGTCTGCGTCTTACTGGACGTAGGAAAGACGCTGGAAGGAAACCTCTTAGGGGCCTACTTAATGATAGTCAAGCTAAGAATCAGTTAGGCTGCCATATAGGTGATGCCCACCCCGAGGCAGCATGGAATGATATCCGAAAAGCTGTGGAAACAGCAGTGATATCTGCTAGTACGGTAACCCGTAAGGTTAGGGAGCAACACTGGATCTCAGCAGCATCTATCGCACTGATAGATGCTCGGAAACTCATTCCACCTGGCTCTGAACATAATGAAAAGCGGAGTCAACCTAAGCGCAAGCTCACATAAAGTCTACGCAATGATCGTGAACAGTGGTGGGTAGCGAAAGCAAGAGGGATGGAAAAGGCAGAGGCAATAGGTAATAGCAGACAATTGTTCAGACTTGTTAAGGAAACCGGTATTAGGAAACCGACTGCTAGCGAAACACTACCAGAGAAAGATGGACATATTATACATTCTCAAACCAGGAGATTGGATCGACGGGCAGAACACTTTAGGGATCAGTTCAACTGGCCTTCAGCCACACTTCGGTTACCCACGATCTCCAGTCAACCTGAATGGCAAGTTAATGTGGGTCCACCGTCTCTTTACGAAGTTGAAAAAGCCATAGGAAATTTGAAGCGAGGGAGAGCAGCAGGCCCTGACAGGTTTACTCCTGAGATTTTTAAGGATGGTGGTCCAGTATTAGCAATGAGATTAACTGAGGTCTTAGGTAGGATTTGGGAACTGGACGTAATCCCATCTGACTGGTCTCAATCACTGATTGTGCCAGTCTATAAGAAAGGACAAAAGTCCTCTTGTGACAATCACAGAGGAATCAGTTTGATTAATATAGTGTCTAAAATATTAGCTTCAATAATACTTCGACGCCTAATCAAAGGTCGTGAAGAGAAGATTAGAGAAAATCAGGCTGGTTTTCGACCTGGACGTGGTTGTATAGATCAGATATTTACACTACGTCAGGTTCTAGAACACAGACACACGTTCAGACGTCCCACAATCGTAGTATTTCTCGACCTTAAAGCAGCATTCGACTCTGTTGATCGTAAGGTTCTATGGCAGTGTTTGTCACTGAAAGGAGTACCAAAGAAGTACATTAACCTTATAAAGGCTCTCTACTCGAACACAACTGGTAGAGTGAGAGCTTATGGCGAACTGTCATCAGAATTGATTACCTCAAGTGGTGTTCGTCAGGGCTGCCCACTCTCTCCATTCTTGTTCAACTTTGTCGTCGACGTACTTTTAGAGATAACACTTTCCTCGTCTAAATTTCCAGGGGTTGAACTTCTACCAGGAGGTTCACTTGTTGACTTATAATATGCTGATGACGTAGTTTTATTTGGTGAAGACGTTGACAAAATGCAGTCTTCTGACCACTCTAAGCAACAATGCAAGCATGTTCGGGATGCGATTCTCCCCCTCGAAATGTAAAATGTTGCTTCAAGATTGGGTTGCATTGACACCCGAACTAATGATAGGGAGTGAAATAATTGAGCGTGTCGATCGCTTCACTTATCTTGGAAGTCTCATCAGCCCTTGTGGTCTGGTGTGTGACGAAATCTCAGCACGGATACAGAAGGCTCAACTAGCTCTTGCCAACTTGCATCATTTATGGTGTAGGCGAGATATCCGTCTATCAACCAAAGGACGGGTTTACTGCGTAGCAGTTCGTTCCGTCCTACTTTATGGCAGTGAAACATGGCCGGTAAGAGTAGAGGATATCCGTAGGTTACTAGTATTTGATCATAGGTGTCTTCGAAACATTGCTCGTATATCCTGGGACTATCGAGTAAGTAATGCAGTTGTTAGGAAACAGGAACTAGGTAAGGATGGCAAATCAATTGATGACGTAGTGAAACTTCATCAGTTGAGATGGCTGGGACACGTGTTACGTATGCCCAACGACCGACTGCCTCGATGTGCGATGTTCAGTGGTATAGGAGTAGGTTGGAAGAAAGCTAGGGGCGGCCAGACCAAAACATGGCACAAGTCCATGAAGTCACTGACAAGTAGACTGAGTTATATTGGTAGGTGTAGACTACTTGGTTGGGGACCGCGAGATGATAGCAACCGATGGTTAGAGACCCTGAATGACATGGCTCAAAATCGTTTGCAATGGCTCAGGTGCATCCACTCTTTGTGTTCTCCCAAATTCTAATCTTCTGAATTCTTCATGTCCCCTTTTTGCTCTTTCCAAATTTATTTCACTGGATTATGCGCTTTAAATAACTTCCCCAAACCCTAATCTTCCCGATTACTGCTTATACTCTTGCTACCTCTACCACTATGGGATTTGAATTGAGCACTGCATCTCTGTGCTAATGTGGTGTTGCAACTCGAACTGATGTACGTACGTACAAAGTTCTACGTTGTTACTGACTGACTGACTGACTGACCGACTGACTAACAGACTGACTGACTGACTGACTGACTGACCGACTGACTGACTGACTGACTGAATGACGTATCTATCTATCTATCTATCTACACATCTATCTATCTATCTATCTATCTATCTATCTATCTATCTATCTATCTATCTATCTATCTATCTATCTATCTATCTATCTATCTATCTATCTATCTATCTATCTATCTATCTATCTATCTATCTATCTATCTATCTATCTATCTATCTATCTATCTATCTATCTATCTATCTATCTATCTATCTATCTATCTATCTATCTATCTATCTATCTATCTATCTATCTATCTATCTATCTATCTATCTATCTATCTATCTATCTATCTATCTATCTATCTATCTATCTATCTATCTATCTATCTATCTATCTATCTATCTATCTATCTATCTATCTATCTATCTATCTATCTATCTATCTATCTATCTATCTATCTATCTATCTATCTATCTATCTATCTATCTATCTATCCTATCTTTGAATTACTATTATTATTAGTTTCACCATTCATTGGTAACCTATAAATTATGCGTAATTATTTATTGATAGAGTGCAGTTATCAAGCCTACAGAATATAAGGTGCAAACACTTATTTCCATCTATCTATCTATCTATCTATCTATCTATCTATCTATCTATCTATCTATCTATCTATCTATCTATCTATCTATCTATCTATCTATCTATCTATCTATCTATCTATCTATCTATCTATCTATCTATCTATCTATCTATCTATCTATCTATCTATCTATCTATCTATCTATCTATCTATCTATCTATCTATCTATCTATCTATCTATCTATCTATCTATCTATCTATCTATCTATCTATCTATCTATCTATAGAATATTGTAAATCAGTACCAATTAAATGACATAAATTTTATATCAAGTTGATCTGGTTATTCTAAAGTTCAATTTTTTTATTGCTTCAATAATCTAAATTCAAGTGTTTTACATAATTGCTCTTAAAAAAATTATGAAATTACAATGATTATACCTTTTTTTATTTATCTATCTCATTAATTATTCAAATTTATCAAGCTAGGATTCATCAAATTATTAATTTTGATTAATAGCTGAGGAGACCCAAAATAGGACGAAACGGCTTTCCAGTGCTTACAGGTTTTCCATGGTGGTCTAGCTTAAACTAACTCATGATGTTAACTGTTAATTTTGATGTAGCTTTTGAAGATCCTAATAATTTCGGTAATAATATTGTAAAGTAGTAATTCGAATTGGCTTTAAGTTTCTTAATTAAAACCGTTACTTCCCCATGAGTATAATGAATGGTAACTGTTGGGATCTACTTGTGGATCAATACCATACATATAATTTTATTACATAATTAGTAAGTAGCTAAACTATGCATATTCATGTTTCTCTTATTATGAGCTTTATTTTGATCTATGAACTATTATTATACGATTTACCATTCTTCAGTTATGCCCCGTCTATTAATTACAGTCTCCCTTATTCATAGCCACATTTGGCTTGATCTTGTACACGTGTGTATTTTCTATTTTATGATGCGATGTGGTCTGCCTGGTTGGTATATAAACCCAGTATGCTTGAAATATAAAAAATCATATTACAGAAGCTGAGACTGATGTTCTCGACTCAACAGGCAGGGCTAGGCAGGATGAAGAACCGATAAGGAATCTAAATTGCTCGTATGGATTTATGCGTCATTGGTCCGTTCGATAAATCACTGTTCTCTAATTGGCGGTATCATTACGTCCTACATTAATAGGAGACAGGGCATAAGTTATAACAGAAACAAAGCAAGTAGATGAAATTAGCACGATGGAAATTGGGATTGTCAGAATACTTTTGATAACAATCATAATTGTTAAGATTAAACAACATTGAAAGTACAGTTGAAGAGAGGAGGATGAAAAGACATGAGAAGAATAGGGTTATTGCATCTATACCATTTGTGTTATGTTATCTAATGCCTCTAATGACTGATAGAGGTTATCAACTGAAATCTAACCAGATAGCTTGTATCTGCCCATATGACTCTAGATCATAGTTTCATGGACTGGCACTAAGATCATGTATCGAGGTACATATTTTAAATATTACTTTAGATAAAGCTTCATTACCTTCTCAAACAATCTGTAATATTTATCAAGCAATCTATGTTGAAACTCAACAAAACTCACTCGACTGATCTATAATATGCAAACAATTCCAACCAAATATTTGCATACCAAGATTGTTTTATGGTTTGAAAGGCCATATTGACAGGGATATCGTAACACAGAACCTACTGTTATGTAGTATACACGTCGTTTGGTTGGTAGATGCACATTTCGCCTGAGTGACAAGCGATGCAAGTTAGTAAAAAAAAGTTCTAATTCCATACAGAGATTTCATCTGACACTAAATTACTGGTATTAACAAGAATTCCAAAGTAACTAAGGCAACCATCTGCTTCATTTACATCATTAGTGTGAGCGTCATCACAAATCAAAAGTAAAGAAATTCTTCACATTCAGAAAGTATTAAACGTATAGTTAACTTAGAATAGAGCCTTACTATTCCACTATGCCGCTAGCTTCACTATTTAGAATATATTTTAAGATTTCCACATGGATGTAGAATAGGTCATCTAATGATTAAAGGTACTCTATTTCAAACCAGTAGGCTACAAACTCAAATCCGCTCCTACAAGAATGCACTTACTTACGGTTAATTAAAAATGAATATCAAACAAACCCCATTGTACAAGGAAGTGCCTATCAGGACTCAGTAAGTAAGTGGTAACTGACAAATTGTAAACAAGATGAGAAACATCTCATCCTGAATTCCATTCATGGCCTCTCATTTTACTCGCATTTTAATATCATCACTGCAAAGATTACTCAAATGATCTTGTAAAGAGAAACACATTAAATATCTTTTTCTTCAAACTACTTTATAAACTATCCTTTACATCCAATCACGTGATTCAATATGCAGAAACTTCACATTATGACATCCGTAATTCCTTGGCACTAGTGAAACAAACTTATTCTTAATCATCTCTTTATATGAATTACTTTAGCTGTAAATTTTCTAGACTCTGGAATAACCTACCACAATCTATCCGTACGAGAAAATCACTCTCATTATTTGTTCGCTGTATCGATGCATACTGCTCCTCTGAAAATGTATTGAATGTTCTAGCCACCTGTAAGTGTATCTCATTCCACAAGTGATATTATGGGAACTTTAAATGTTTAGTCATTTTTATCAGTGCATTCCCTAAGTAAAACCACCTACTCGCTATCACTTTATTAACATAACACCGTCCCCAGCAAGTTTAACTAATATGAATAACATCAACAGTATATCACCGGGGCACATGACACACATTTAGGTAGACCTGATTGATATATTTTGGTAATTACTGCTATGTTGTTCCGTGCTCTTTCTGTTTTCGTTTTAATTTCTCTAGTTGTAGATGATTATCATTGATTCTATCTGGCACTCCGTTCATAAATCAACAGGCTGTCCATTTAAGAAATATTACAAGTTCCCGGCTGATGCATTGGATCACTGTAATACATGTGCTAGCTAGCCAATTACTGAACTAGTATACTTAAAACTTTCTTCTATCACATGTTTGTTCTATACATCTAATGTTAATATTTATATCAAATTGATCATGCCCCTGTAAACTGACGTGAATTCTGTAATTATTATTTCTCAGAATATATAAATTATTATTATACAGAATAGCATGCTACTACGTAAATGCTACAATTCTGATTATGGGCTGTATACCAGTAGTGGTTGAAGTGGATGAGAAAATCATTATGCAAAGTCAATCAGCTCTCAATCCCGATATGTCATCTTGGATGAAGTAGGACAATGTTGGAAGAAAAATAGGGATAGCTAACCCAACAAGTAGTACCAGTTCACAAAGTCATTGATTGTTGAACTGAACAGTGTTGGTAAATTTAAACCACCTGGTTTGTGTCTTCACCAAAATCATAACGAAGACCATTGATGCGGTTCAAAATTGTTCATAGTAAGGAAGATACCTTTACTCTGTCTTTCAGCAAATTAGTTACTCAGCAGGATATAAATTGGATTAAAGCACGTTTCATACAAAGTTATGTAAGAGCGCACTGATTGGTTATTTCTTATCTTGGTGGAGTTTTGTTCTCTGAGCTGGATGGTTTGGTCGTTGAGCTTTCATCGTTCTTCTGAACGACATCATCAGCACAAACTTCAGATAGAAGTGAAGTGTTCGAATTTCTCCATATGTGTTTCACAGCTTGTTCTGTGCACCTCGATGTTGATTGGTTCTTGTTGACCATAAATTTATCATTGTTTACTTCTTTGTTTTGGTTGTGTCTCCCATTGGTTTGATTTTTGTCCCTATATTTATACATGATTTTCCTGATTGGTTGATAAATTGGATCGATATCAATGTGCTTGTTGATAGCTGATTGACCTGAGTGCCAGGCTTCTAGAAATTCTCTGATGTTTTTCGAGTTTCTTCTGTCTAAGATTTCTACATTTTCTCAATCGAATGAATGTCCGTAGTTATCCACGTGTATTGATATAAGTGAAGAGATATCATGGCGTTTGACTGCTAATTGATGTTCATGTAGGCGTAGGTGGAGGGGGGGTCCGCTTTGTCCGATGTAGTGTTTGTCGCAGTTGGTACAATTTATTTTGTAGATGATGTTTGATTTGTTTTCCTTTGTTATTTCATCTTTTGATTTGCATAAGATTGATTGTAGTGATTTTGTCGGTTTGTGTGCCACACCTATCCCGAAGGTTTTCAGCAGTCTCGTTGTGGTTTCTGATATTCCTTGTATGTACGGTAGGGTGATCCTTTTGTTGATTTTTGTGCCTGACTTGGGTTCTGATGCTGTGTGCCGTTGGTGCTTTTTGATGAAGTTGATTGGGTAGCCGTTATTTTGAAATATGTCCTTCAGGTATTTCTCTTCATTTTTTCGTGCTGCCAGTGTGCTGCAGTGTGTCCTCGCCCTCTTGAACAACTCCAGCTCAGAGAACAAAACTCCACCAAAATCATCCACCTGAGCTACAAATCTTCTCCACTATTTCTTATCTAGTCAGAGCGCAAGTGGACACTTGGAGAAGACTCTAGAATATTCTCATGTAAAAACTATGAATATACTAACGTTTTCCCTGTTGTGATTACTACTTCAATCCAACCATTTTATTATGAATATAATGACGTTCCTGTTCAACCATGTTCTGATTTAGGGAGTTGTCAAGTGATGTAGTGTCTATGACTACTACTAACCAATAAAAGTATCTGGATCGTAATCAGAGAAATGACAAGACAATTTCATTCCACATATTAAAAAAAGAAACTATTACTATTCAATAACATACCTCTTCTTAATTCTTGTCTTTCCATTAAACATTTCCATTCGAATTCAGCTATTCTATTTTTATCATTCATTGAATAATAATCAAAACGTTCTTCTAATTCATGAATATTATATTCTATTCCATGGAAACTTCTTTTGGAATTCAGTATATGTTCACTTTGACTTAAATGTTTATTTAAACCACCAATATATCGATTATTATTATTATTATTACTTCTTATTTCATTTTTGTTTACATAATTCGACAATGGTGATATGGATGATGTAACCGGTGGTAATTGTGGTGAACTATTTGAATGATCAATAAATGATTGATTATCAGTAGTATGATGATCATTATTAGTAGTAGTATTATTATTATATTGAAACGTTTGTAAATTATTCAAAGAGATTGATGATGTTGGTAAATCATCGAGATTTGTTAAATGGTTAACACTTTGTGATTTCCCATCATAGATTTTCTTTAAATTCTTCTTCTTCTTCTCTGAACGCTAAAAATAATAATGAATCAATGAATGTAGTGATTGTTTTGATTTTGAATACACTTATATCAATCAATGTATTATATACATGTATATAAGAGTTCAATATTGGTCCCTAATACGAAGCTATCCTCCTGAAGATACAAGAGTTTATTAACAGTTGTCTATACAAAATACTTTGAATCCGTTGATCATACACTAGCATCAGCAACAAACTACTGTGGGAGAGAACAAATCAGATTCCAGTGGAGGAAGAAATCAGGTAGAAGCACTGGAAGTGAATAGGTTACACATTGAAGAAAACACTGAATTGCGTGACAAGGTAAGCCCTCACATATAATCCTCATGGTCAAAGGAGGTGAAGAGGAAGACGAAGGAACACATTATGTCGAGAAATAGAGATAGACATGAGAAGAATGAACAACAATTGGATGGGATTTGAAAAGAAGACCGAGATCAGAGTGGGCTGGAGAATGCTGGTCGATTGAGGGTAAAAGTCATAAATAAGTAAGTTTCAGTCCATGAAACAATAGTAAATATCGTTAAAATAAACCATGATTATGAATACTGAAAGTTTACCATAAGTGAGAGTTTTATGGAAAGATCCTAATGATTCGATTCTGTGTTTGGATCATAAATACACATTGTTAGATTGTTCGAAATCGAGAAAAAAGAGATGTTAAATCGCTTTTATTGATATCAGTTCGTAACACTGATTACCAATAAAACTATACAAAAGTCTTAGAACGATTCCCTAATTGTTTAATCCTTAAAACATGTAACATCTAACTCATTGGATCTTTGTGAGCAAACATTTTATCATCATAATTAAATGAAATACGGCGAGACTATAATTTATGGACGAACCTATCATGTATAAGATAACAAGTCCATTCAACCATTTGGCTAAATAGAGTTTTGACATTACAGCTGATGACAATTCGTGATGAAAACCCGAAATCTAATTCCTCACCTTAACCATTAACTGTAAATCATAATTCTAATTCCTCACACTGTTTTATTACCTTCATTTGATCCTAGTTCTTAGGTGAACATTCACAAGGTCAGTTTAGCGTCACTCAAAGATCATCCATAAATTATAATCTCACCTGGGATACCACACTTCATTCCTCCCATCTTCAAGTAAACGACTACAAACATTATTGTATGGAAGACAGACAATAAGCATATTACAGATTCTAGATGACTAGTTTTTTATTTTTTTTAATATTCATATAAGTGTATCAAACTTATCATTGAAAAGAAATGTATACTATGATGATGAGATAGTGGAGAAAATTTGTAGCTCAGGTGGATAATTTTGGTGAAGTTTTGTTCTCTGAGCTGGATGGTTTGGTCGTGGAGCTTTCATCGTTCTTCTGAACGATATTATCAACACAAACTTCTTCCACGACCAAACCATCCAGCTCAGAGAACGAAACTCCATCATACTACGATGAACTTCCTATAATAATTATTATTGAATTTCACGAACAAATGTATAGTAATCTGAAGAATTCATCCAGACTTATTAATGAATTATATAACAGAAGCTAGAGAATAAACACTTCAGAATACGGAAGGATCTTAGCAATTTATAATATGTAAAACAATATGGAGAAGAAAGATACCTAACTTCAATAGACTTCCCATAATGCTTTGAACAATAATACTGAAATATATAAGACAGGATAAGGTTAGTGTAAGTTCAGCTTTGAAAAAAAACTCTATTGGACAAACGTCATAACAGAGTACTGATTAATTAATGATGATATGTGTGAATGATTGTAATTATTACAATTTTACCACTGTATCGATAAAATCAGTCTTGTTATGTTTATCAGATTATATTATAAAGTATCAAAAGGGGTTTTGTGGAGATTGTAGTAATTTAAAAAGTTGAGATCATGAGTTAATTGAAGCTATACCATCATCATGGATAACTTGGAAGCACTGGACGGCCGTTTTTTAGTGTGGGACTCCTTGTGGGGTTCGAACCCAGGACCTGCCAGTTTCGCTCGCGAGCGCTTAACCACTAGACAACTGAGTTGGTCGGTATCCAGCGGTGATGATTTCAACTATTGAAAATACTATAACATCTACAAAAACCCCTTCTGGTATTAATCAACATATGCTCGCTAGTGACGGGCTTCAAGATGTATATTCTGGAGTTCTAGTGATAAGCAGTGACCAGTGGAGTTCAGCCGGCTCTGTTATGATATAGTAACTGACTGAGGACAATGGTGGATGTGTCGCTCAATTTCATGGATTAGTTGAAGTTACACATTAACACCGTTGGATGCCGGCCTGCTCAGTAGTCTATTGGTTGAGCGCTCATGCGCGAGACCGACAGTTCCTGGGTTCGAATCCCGCGGGCGTGATTGTGGATGAGCACTGCTGGGGAGTCTCACTATATTGCAATGGTTTATTTAAAACATGTAATTATTTTGAAAAGAGCAAGAACAAAAGATTCTAGCAGAATAGCATGATTTCATTTTATTTCGTCTGGGTCTCGTCAGCTGCTTACAACCTGTGATATTTAAAATCATAATTACATATTGGGTTTAAATTACTTATATCAAAGAGTTTGATCGGAAGTTATATTGAAGGCATATTCGTATAGTATAGAAACAGTGTAAATATAATTAATAGACTGAATGTTGTAAATATATACCTTATATGAAAGAACATTCTAAAACATTGATTGTGACAACAGTTCAAACGGCTAGAAACAAGTGATTACATAATGAATAAACATTGATAGAAATAAGATGAGTTGAGTTTAGTTGATAAAATATGATTATTAATTTAGAAGATAGTTGAAATAATACCCAATGATGTTATTATATATGTAGGAAAGATTTTAAAGAAAAAAAAACTTTCCAGATGCGCCAAAGGAATATTTGTCACCAAGCCAAGGAAAGATTAATACCCAACTCTTTTTGAACACATAAGTCGGATTTTTGACGTCTGTTAGAAAAGACTTCTGTAAACTTCAAAAGACTGGAGTTTGGCTGCTTACTGATCACCTTAGGTGATTGCACTATTTAGAGTCTTTCTTCCACTTGTTCTAAGACATTTTCAAACATGTTCAAAAAATCTATGTTATGTTCTCTTTTTTGTTTGGCCATTGTAGCTGCTTTGGCAAATAAACCTAAATTTATGAATACAGTTGGCGGTAACATGAAAGGGGTGCTTTTCAACCTTTGATTGAGTTATTGAACATGTTGTTTTACAGAGAATTAAAAGTTTGGCCGCCTGGTAAATTCTGGCTAGAGCAGTGTTCAGTCTCCTGTTGACTATATGTGCGACATCACCACATTTGAAGTTAAGATTTATAGATACTGGCTTTTTATTGACCGTAATTATTTCCGTCTTGTCTTCTTTGGGCTTATTATATATGTCAATAAATTTTTGTGGGTAAAAGTTATCTTTTAGGCATTTTTCCACGTTCATTAATTCTTCTTCCTGTTTGTCGGTGGTACATATCCTTTCTATCCTATAAAACAGTGTTTTAACCAATGCCTTCTTGTAAATGATTGAATAGCAGCAATTATCCAACAAAGTTCTTTACCATATACTTTCATTTGAAAATGTAACATCATAATCAGCTACCACCCTTGAAATGAATAGATTTCTCATGATTTCAGAAACTAATTACTCGATCAAATTGAATGAAGAATGCTGGTGGTTGGCCTATCTTCTTCCATGAGGAGTAACAGACGTCAACAAGTAATTGTTGACAGAATGAAAATAATCCTAAAACTTTCACGTCTGATTGATTTATTCAACATAAAATTGTACAAGAAACTTACTCAAAAGGTTATCTCCAATTGTATTCATCTATATTACCAATTTATCTGATATCATATATTTCGGAAGAGAAACAAAGAGTTATACCTAAGAAAATTAGATGCTGAATATTCCTAGACGGTTTAACAGTGCTATAAGTAGTCATATTGTTTATTTCAGTAATATATTAAGTTCAATTACATTTATATTAACCAATAAGCATAAATTTTTTGATTGAAATCATGAGTCAATTGAAGCTGGACAACCATGGAAAACCTGGAAGCACTGGACGGCTGTTTTGTCCTAGCATGTAACTCCTCAGTAGTGCGCATCGACGATCCCGCACCACACGAGATTCGAACCCAGGACCTATCAGTCTGGTGCCAGGCGCTTAACCAACCACAACACCTAAACTGATAATTACCATGTACTCACTAGTGACTAGCTTCGTGAGAAAATTCCTGGAGTTCTGGTGAGAAGCCGTGACCAGTGGAAATAATCCGTGTCGGCTAGAAACAGATATCTACCTCAGTACAATGGAAGGTGGTCGCGCAATTTCGTGGATTGGTTGAGGTTAGACATTAACACCATTGGGTACCGGCCCAGTGGTCTAGTTTGTTAAGCGCCTGGCGCGAGACCGATAGGTCCTGGGTTTGAATCTCGTGGGAGACGGGGTCATGGAAGCGTGCTGCTGAGGAGTCCCATGCTAGGACGAAATGGCCGTCCAGTGCTCCTAGATGTTCCATGGTGGTTTAGCTTCAATTGATTCATGATTTCAATCAAAAACTTAATAATCTCCACAACACCTAAACTGATAATAAGCATAAAATAAGGTGACCATTAAATTTTACAAAAGCATCAAGGTTTCATTAGTTTAACCAGAAACTAATTGACTTGAGATTGTCTTTTTATTGATTGAATATTCCTATTTAAGTTTTCTTGTTCACGTTTCTATTGTACATGTTAACCATTACAAGTACTATTCATACATTTCTTATATCATTTAATTTCAACAAAATAATAATCAGAGGACATTTGGCCTCCTGTCACATTAGTTTTCATAATCATCATCTTGAATCATTATCATTGATGCTACTATTGTTAATAATATGGTTATTAGTATTACCATATTACTGTTAATTATGGTTATATCATTACTATTTCCACAGTTGTTATGAATGATCTGTCTTAAAAAACTTTTTTAATGTAAGAATAACAACAGAGAATGTAGCCATGGAGTGAACTGAATCCAGTTTACCTTACCTTACAAGCAAATTTACTGTTATTATCTTACAGCTTATCATTTCCCTAAGTTGTGTTATTTCTATATCTCATACATAAGACATAAATGGTAAACTCTTATCACCCTTCAATTCACTTTTATGCTTATCTCTCTCTCTCTGTTTCTCTTGTTACCGTCTAAACTTGAAAACTTATCTTTCTCAGTCTACATGAATTTCTTATTGTATTTTATAAGCAACATTTCGGTCGCTATAGTTTTAGCTAGAAAAAGTTTCTTGGTGATCAGTTTATTGTATAAGATTCATCACAAACTAATCTCATTGTAATAACATTCAAAATCAGGGGGACAGAGTAGTTGTTTCATCTTAGTGTGTAACTCCTCAATGTCGCTTACCTCACATCCTAACAGAGGTTAAACCCATAATCTTCATATTTCATAGTAAATGCTGAATCATTCAAACTCCTAGGTTGATACTCAATCAAATTGTGACACAATGAGACGACCGTTCAATAATGTGACAGTTAAGTGTTTCAATGCCAAATGTCTAAACTCTACTAATTAAGATTTGGAGAGGTGGTTTACTAGTCAAAGCGTTCAACTTTCAGTCACTGAATTACAGGTCCCAGCCTCTTTCCACCTACTTTGATTTGAATAACTATTTAGTACCAATACCATTCACAAATTAAATATGGCTCATATTCAAATATTTGATGAGTAATTAAACTATCAGTCATGACTTCTCACTAGGACTTCAAGTAATCTTGAAGTAGATCATTAAAAAACTGACTGTCGTAGTTATAATTAAAGGGGTTTTGTAGAGATCAATTCAATTTAGAGATTGCATTCATTACAGATTATATTCATTTAACTTGTCTCACTCAAACCGACATAACATTTCACCTAATGTTCATTTTATTCACATGATTGTTTGTAATAATATTGATTGTAATTTGACCCTTAGCAACAAGTTTTTTTAACCTCTTTTCTTAAATACAAATTGGAGTTGATTTATGAAACATTTTAGGTGTATCCTCAATTTTAAGTATTTCAGTGCAAAAATGATTGTGAAGTGTAATGATGAAGTTGGAGGAAACAATTTTTCCAATCAAACATACGTTTGATAGTTCTCCACTTAGAACAATTCAGAAAGTTATATACATTAGTTATATCAGTTTTTTTTTTAAATTTAATTTGGCTTTAGAAGATTACTACTTCGTGAACTTTAAACATGCACTTCTGTGGAATCCTATATTAAGACGAAATGGTCGTCAAGTACTTCCAGGTTGATCTAGCTTAGATTGACTCATGAATTCAATTATTAAAATCTCCATAAACTCCATTCTGATCATAATTTGTTTGAATTTATTGTATTCTTGGATTTCCTTGCGTGTATTCTATTTTTATCAGTTTAGGGTTATGGGGATTGTTGGGTTTTATTGAAATCATAAAGCACTGAACAGCTGTTTTATCCTAGTACAAGAGTTTTCAGAAGTGAGCAGCCATTACTCCTCACACAGGAATCGAATTCAGGACATTGAGTCTCGCCCAAAAACGCCTAACTTCTAGATCAATAAACTAGTATCTTTCAAAAATAAAACTGTCAAGATTTATCTTAGTGCTTAAATGATCTGCTTTATATGAATTTAACTACTGGACATTTATATTGAAAATGTGCATTGGTTTATTCTATCTGTTAACTGGTAATTAATTAACTTTATTCGGCTTTTGAACAAAATGTTAATAATAATAATAGTCTACTTTCATGGAAATCATCATCAACTTTCACGCCTAACTTTTAACTTTTAAACAAATAATAGATAGTGAGACTATAATTTATGGACAAAGCAATTGAGTATAAGATAACAGATATTGGATTCGGGAGCGAATATTACTCACCCATAGAGTTTTGGCATTATAGTTAATGTCAGCTTGTGATAAAAACTCGAAATCTAATTCACAACCTTAACCAACAATTGTATTTCATAATTCTATTTCCTCACAATTGTTTATAATCCTCATTTGGTCTGTAGCGGTAAATAAATCCCCAAAATAAATAGCTCTGTAAGTTTTCGACACTTGATGCTGACCACATTAGTTTTAATGGACTCACCTAGCTGAAGGCGCTCGGTCGTGCATCCGCACCAGATCACGAGTGGGAACGCCGTGCTCAACAACCCCTGCAGTCGCTAGCCAGATTAGATTAGACGATTCTCGATAAATTGATAACCTATCAAATATATCTTCGAACCTCCTCGCATCTGTCTTTTGATTTCACTTGATGGGTGCGCTTCATATTAGAAAGTGTTACTGGTTAAAGCGTTGTCAAACCACAAATACCTGTGGCATCTTCAGGTCTTAGTTATTAGGTGAGCACTCTCAAAGTCAGTTTAGCGTCACTCAAAGGTCATCCATAGATTATAGTCTCATCCAATAGTTTAGCAGTGTTTGGGTATATTTCAGTTTTTTGGGGTCATTTTTTAAATCATTACAGTCAATAAAATCATATAAGCTAGAAGAAGTAGTTTTCATATGTAAGTATATAGACAATAATTTACTAAGTAGGAATAATAACACCCTATAGAAACTAGAAAGAGAAATCAAAAAGAAGTAGCTTTATGTTATTTAATGTTCATCAATTGGAAAAAAAGTATAGTTTTTAGGAGATACTGAACTATTCTATGAGAAATAGAATTTAACACTGTCTATAACGGAACACATTCGAACATTTATTAAAAGCTTATGAGTACAAGAGAAGTTATTTGGTGATTATACAATCTTCATAGATTATATCACGGATTGATCGTAGTTAGATAATCAATGAAAATCGGGAATGGACTGAAAACTTATGATGTTCTACTAGAGAACTTCTTAGTAGTGTATATCCAAAAACATACCATGATGGGTTGAACTCAGGTCTGTTATTCTAAAGTATGAATACTTAACTTTTAGGTCACTGAACTTGTAACCAATCGTTTAGTTGTCTAAATTCCATCGGTTCGCGATACTGTGCAACAGTTTTATTTTCACTGTGGTGGATAAATATCTTACACTTCACTGGGCTAAACTCTTCCTTTACACTAACCCTTAATTAAAAGCATTCTTATACAGCTTTATTCATATAATATAATACAGCTCACCTATAAAAAAAATAAGTCACTTAACTATGAATGAGTTACCACATTCGGTAGACAATAATGTCCTATTCATGAACTAATAAAGTTTTATAGATTCTCCAGTACTATATCTTAGCATTTTAATTATAAAGTTCAATGAGAAATACATTGAAATAAACAGAAGTGTTTTTGACCAGCTATTAGTCATTTATATATACCGTTTAGTGTTTCATAAAAGTGGTAATTTGGAAAATAATAAAAATAAAAGAGAATAGTTGATTGTTTAAACTTAATTTAAATAGATCAGAAAGCTTTGAATAACCTTGATGGTCATAATAACTTTCGGGATATTGGCTGATTAATGTTTTATATAAAATAATATTAAGATTTTACGATGAAATTTAACATTTATATCGGTCATAAAATGCACACTAATTGCCATAATCGGATATGTACACGAGTATATATCCGAAATAATTTACATGATGTTTTGAAACTAAGAATAGTGTAACATAAATTACAAGACTATCTTTCAGAGATAATGGGATACTGTTAGTTGTTCAAGTGTATTTGCTACACAAAATCTATGGGTCTATCTACAAATTGAATTATCTAAAAATATGATAAAATCCTAATGTGGACTTAGTGAATGATAAATCCAAAGGAAATTGTCTTGTATGTACTTAATATAACATTTGAACGATTGCAAATATATGGAGAAAGTCAATTAAATTTCATATATTATACTCCGTGAAGGAAAAACCCCGAACGTCATTTTAACAAAATAAAAAAACAGGAATATGAAACTTATTAGACGAATATTTAGCTGACTTACCAGTTCACATTCTAGCTGCCGTCTGAATTTTCTTTTATTTTTCTCAGCCTTTGACTGAAGATCGCTCAACTGTTTCTTATGAGATTTAACCAATTCTCTGTAATTCCTGTGAAAGTTTTCATTTAAATCCTGAACACCATGTAACAAAAAATATACGGAATTACTTTTTCTTCATTCTTATAATCTTGTAATATATTCTGCCTCCTTTCCTTACATAACTTTTGAAAATTTCGAATGTCTCGAGTTATTTCCTTTTCGTATAGCATTATCCGTTAGCAATGAGACAATTCATAATTGTGCGATAATCAACTGCTATTATGTAGACTTAAAAAAGAAACTTTACAGTACGAAATGAATTAATAGTGACTGAATTACATTTATTTGACTGTCAGATATTGTTTGTTTTGTTTTACTGAATCACGCTAATTTATTTCAAGGTCAGTTTACATTCAAATTGGAATTTCTTGTGGCCCTTTGTTGCCGCATATGTATGTAGAATAATTGCCACAGTTTCATATAATTGAAGCATTCCAATTTACAAGTATGTATTGGATTCATTCTAGCTAACTATCATGTATCATTTTCTGTTCTGGGGCGTTCTCATTTCGTAATCTATTGAATTTCCTAGCGAAATAGCGTTTCAAAAATTATAAGACCGTCCTTGTTTACCTTTCCATCCTTTTACGTCCTCATACTTCTGATGCCAAAGTTCTTTTAAGGTTCTGGTATAGTCATGCTGATTGAAGGGGAATTTCATGTTTCTTATCCATCGATTTACAGGACAGTGTATATAAATATGTAGGGAATGATCTTATCCTTAGTGCAGTCGCTTGTTTTTGCATGTACTTTCACTCTATACCGGTTCTTGGTTTTGGTCGTTCTTATGCTCCCATTATGGCAACTGGTCAGTATCATTAGTCTTTGAAAATGCGGGTCTTACTTTCACCATCTCTAGTTAAGGTATTTGCGTCTCCAAGTACACCTGAAACTAGCATTCATAGGTTTCATACGCCGATTTAGTGTCTTGAAGTGTGCGCTACAGGGTTTTAATGTATTCTAAAAGCTTAGGTGATGGTTGTGAGCAGTCGTAGTTATTAAAACGAAAAGAGATGGAAGACTTATCAGTGATGGGTTACTGTAAACAACTGTCCAGACTCATCAGTAAGACAAGTATTAGAAATCTGACCGTTAGTGAGACTAATTTTAAATAAATATATCACTATTCACTCAGTCCAGGAGATGAAACATATAGGTAGAGCAATCTAAGCGGCTGTTCAATTGTAAATCCACCTGATTTGCCTCGATCTCTGACGATCTAAGTTCGTAAAAACCACTGAAAAATCAGTTCAATCAATAGTGTGTAAAATACTGGCCTCTATGATAACCCGTCGATTGGTTAGAGCTTGTGAAGAGCAAATTCAGGGACACCAAGCTAGTTTCAGAACTGAACGTGAATGTATAAACTAGATGTCCACTCTTCGTCAAGTTTTAGGGCATTGCCATACTTCTGGCTTACGACTATAATTGTACTCCTTAATCTTAAGACAATGTTCAACTCGGTTGATCACGAGGTTATGTGACTAGATCTGTTATTAAATGGGATACCGAGGTACATCAACCTTGTACAAGCTCTCTGCTTGAACACTAATAATCAATTCAAAACTTATGGTGTTCTCTTTTCGGAATTTTCAATCTCAGGTTGTGTTCGCCAGGACTGCCCACTTTCCCTATTTTTATTTAACTTCGTCATAAACATTCTTTTAGAGATGACGCTCTCATCGTCTAACTTTCAAAGGTTGGACTACCGAGATATTTTCTACTAGACCTAAAATACGCAGATGGCGTATTTATGTTTGGTGGAGATGCTGAAAAAAAAACCCAGTCTTTTGACCACTTAAAACAACAATGCAAGCATGGTTGGGATGCATTTCTCCCTCTCAATGTAAAATGTTGCTTCAGAATTGCCCTTCATCGACGTCTAAATTAATAACAAGAGTGGTTGAATGCTCCAACCATCTTACTCATATCAGTATTCTCAGCCTTGATAAACTGGTTTTGATTGTACCCGGTTGACCTTTACCAATCTGGGTCATTTGTGATGTAAGCCAGATATCCTTCCGCCAACAAACGGACGAGTTAACTGGGTAGCAGTTCGCTCGTTATTTGTTGAGTGTGAAGCATACCCGTTGGAAATAAAGGATATTCGTAAGTTACTAGTATTCAGTCATCGAATGAGCAATGCTGGAGTTAGGCATAGGGTACTTGGTAAATGTGCTAAGTCGACCGATAGGACTGTAATTTTTTGTTGATTGAAATGGTTGGGGTATATATTACTTGTGTCCAACCACCACGTATCTCACTGATGGATGTTGACTAGTAAACAGAAAGGCTGGAACGGACTTTGTGCAGTTTTTTCCCTCTTTTACTAGACCCTATCTTCTTTGCTACTACTGATACTTTTTCTACCTCTATTCACTCGGGATTTGTCTTGATTGTTTTTCCTCACTGTGCTAATGAGATGTGACTATTCGAGGTGGCGCATAAGCATCAGGCTCTGCGTTGCATATGACAAGCTGACTCAATCTTCGGCTCAATAGCTGAAAGTTAAGTGCTTCACTCACCACCACTATCTGCTCATAAGTAGCACAATAACAATGAGGCCAGTAGTAGTAATTTTTTGTGAGGGCTGTGATACTGCCAGGGCACCCAAGCGGAAGTAGGTGTTTTTCTTAGGGTCCAACTCCCCGAGCCATTGACCTGAAGGTCTAATCCACGAGGCAGTGGATCAACTTTAAAAGATTCACTCCAATGGTAGTTGTTGACCAACAATAGATTCGTAAGTCATTTGCTCCTTCGCGATTATGGAGTCCATGTGCACCATTTGCTTCAGGACTGGTCTGCGTCAACACCCTAACTAAGGATAGGGAGTGAAGTTGTCGAACGCGTTGACAACTTCACTTATCTTGGAAGTCTGATCAGCCCTAATGGGTTGGTGTTTGACGAAATCTCAGCACGTATTCAAAAATCTCGTTTGCCTTTTTGGCAACTTACGTCACCTACGGAGAAGGCGAGATATACGTCTATCAATTAAGGGACGAGTATACTGCACAGCAGTTCGTTCTGTTCTACTTTACGGCTGCGGAACGTGGCCATTAAGAGTAGAAGACATTCATAAGCTACTAGTATTTGACCACAGATGCCTTGAAAATATTGCTGGCGTCTGCTGGGATCACCGGGTAAGTAATAGTGAGGTTAGACGCAGGGTATTAGGGAATGATGGTGAATCAGTCGATGAGGTTGTGAATCTTCATCGACTGAGATGGTTGAGCCACGTGTTATGTATGCCTGAACACTGATTACCACGACACGCGATGCTGATTAGTATTGGGGACGGTCAGAAGAAAGTTAGGGGCGGCCAATTCAAAACGTAGCATCAGTGCTGGAAGTCACTGACTTGTAGTCTTAGCCATGTTGGTAGATGCAAACTATTTGGTTGGGGTCCGCGTGACTATCGTAACCAATGGTTGGAGACTCTGGATGACATGGGTCATAATCGATCACAATGGCTTAGGTCTATACACGCTTTGTCTTCCCTTAAACCGTGAGATTAAAATTGCTTTATATCTTTCTACGAACTAATTCTTTCTTCCTGTACTATATCTCTATATGCAATCTTTCTTTTATATATTACCACCTCTGAATTAACTACTTTTATGAATCTGGTGTCCATCTTGTTGGGTTAATGAGGTATGACAACTTGGACCGACGCATATATGTGCCTGGTCCTACGCTGTAGCTGATTTGTTTCTAATCAGGGTTTTCCGACTCCTCTAGATGGATCCTCTATATCCATTAACCCGGTGAAGGCAAAAGAAATTTGTTTTTCATCCTCTAAATTTCGTGAAGAACACGCCCGCCGCGAGAAGACAGTGAATAAGGCTTCCTTGTCATTGGTTGTATATGCGCGGCCGTGTGAGAGCATTTTGAGAGGGAGAGCTAACTTTGTTCACTCTTGGCTGTACCAGGGCACTTGGAGGCATTTATAGCTCTTTCTAGCTGATTTTACGAATTTGCGTTTCATAAATAGAATAAATTCTCCTGTTGAGTTTGTTCTCTGTTGTTATTCATATATTTCTCTTTATCATATTCAGATTAGTTAATAATGTTAATGTTCAATCTTCTTTTGTTATAGATCTATGATGAATTCAGTTCAAGTCAGTTCCCAATCATATGCATTGAAATGGGAAGATTTTTCCTCTCTTGAAAACTCCTATTCTAAGAAACACTGTTTACACTCATGTAATAGTTCATCACCTGGTCTACGACAAACTCAATTAAATTTCTCACCAAATCACCAAACGAAACTGTCTAAACAATTTGAAAATGTTACAGATGGTATGGAACTTGATAACGCTAATCGGATTACTAATCAAAATGCTTCTTTGAAATCAAATGAACATAATTCATATCCTCAAACTTCCATTAAACTTGAACCACCGTCAATCTCAACCGCTGAGTCTTCGAACAAATCTCCAAAGTCCATCATTACTAGCCCTACGCGAGTAATGAAACAGGCTATCATAACTGAAACAGGGATTTCACCGGCGGAAAATGTATTCAAAAAACCGATCAGAAAGAAGAAAGCTGGCACTAATAAAAAGTGGGTGTTTTTTACATCTCATATTTTTAAGTATATGATTACTACTAAATTATGTTATCTGTGAAGTAAATGACGTTCAGATTGAGTGCATAGCACAACAGTCTCCACTGCTCTATTAATAAGGAACATTAGGAAAATTGCAAATACTTGATTATAACCATGAATTAGACTAATGTTCAGCATTCATTTTTCGATGGAAGTTGTAAGTTGGCTTATGTGACCACAAACTTTCGTCATCCAAAGTGATTGGGAAGCGTTTTATTCAGCCCTATCTCACCACCTTCTTTGATGTATAATCTTTAGTTGGGGAAGTGTTTACGTTGATATAAAAGGGATCATATGTAAGTTGTGAGTTGAAACAATCGTGATTAATTTGAGAGATATGTCTATAGCTTAATTCTACGTTTTCATTTATTAGTAGCTAATAGAAAAATTATTCACTATGTCCGAAATCAACTCCACTTATTTCAGTTTGGGTAACAGGGTAGTGTCACTACCCCTTCACATAAACAATATGACTCAAATCTAAACGCGTATGCATGTTGCGTGTGAGACAATTACTCACCAATAGTATTTAAAAGTAGTTACTCAACACTGCGAGTTTATTGAAGTTACACGTGTAAATCATCGGTTGCCTGTTTAGTGCTCTAAAGGTTGGGTACTGGTCACGAGGAATGAAGACTCTGCGTTTGATTCCCGGTAGGGTCATGTATGGACCTTGCTGAGGAGTCTTATATCAAAACCAAACAACTGTCCACTCTTTACTGTTTTTCAACGGTAGTCTAACCGGAGTCGGCCTCGAATGTAAACCGTTAAACATAAACATGTGCTTAATAAACAAGTTATTAGTAAAAGCGTGTCTGGTTACTCAGTTAAGTAATCCTCGCACAATTAAAGTTATCTCATCCTACCAACGATTATCATTATTACTTTTTGTACTAGGATTTCTAAAATGTCACATATATCGCATTTTATTTATCAAAGTTTCTCGGTTTAACTATCATGGCTTAGGGGGGTTATACTGGCTTTGGCTGACTAATATCAGTCCCTCGTTTTTACAAAACTTTTGGAATCTTTTGGTAAAACTTATACTTTTCATCATCTCTACGTAATGAAGAACTGTATGTTATATATAGTGCAAGTGTAGGGCATTCCCACGTTACCTCACATCACGTCAGTGAAACGGAAGAAAATTAATGAGACGAGAAGTATTATAAAATAATGGAAACATGAAGATAAAAATTGTAGTTCAAAACGGAATCAATACTATTGATAGATAGAAATTCGGAATTGTTGGAGAGTGAATACGGCTATCATTGTGACCGATTTCCCATCATGTCATCCACTTTCTTCACTCATGAATTACAAGTATTCCATGGACTTCAACCAGGAAATTATAATTATCCAGTTAGTGATAATCTAGATCCATTGACCTAATGAGACAATAGAAAAGCTATACTCTAATCACTGTTGTTCGTCGATCTGAGTTCATAAAATATTTCGTTTAGTGATGATGTGTGATTATTTTATTATAAAAGTGCGTGAGTACATCTATCCAATTAACAAACATAGTTAATCATTTTAAACAAATCGAAGACAAAAATATTTCAATGGTTGAGATTATAAGTCAATTGAAGCTAGACCACGATCGAAATCTCGGAAGCACTTGTCGGTCGTTTCGTCCTATTGTGTGACATCTAAGCAGTACGCATCCATGATCCCGCCTTGCGAGATTCAAACCCTGGACCCATGAGTCTCGCACGTGAACGCTTACTATGATATCCACAAAAACCCCTTCTGATACAAAAATATTTCTTTGAATATTGATGCGATTGAACAAAAAGATAGTTTATAACTTCCAGTAGTATGTTAACTTAAGTAGCTTGAATGTAATACACACTTTTTTTAAAAATTTAACCTTGAAGGTAACTAAGTCTACCCATATTCTTAGAAAGTATTTGGAAAATGTAATGAAACATATTTTTACTACTTTTTATTTATTCAGTAGTCTTAATCAGTTAGTATCATTATGTAATTGATCATCATTTTCAATATTATTCATATAATTTGTTGTCCTTAATATTAGATCACAAGTGAAACGTTCTCGTAGCGTAGATTCACCTCAGATCAATACTACCACTAATAATGATATAAATCAAAATGATTCTGTCAAATTATCAACTTCTAATTCTTGTCAGACAAGAACAACAACAACAACCACACGCGTTTGTAAATCAACAACGGTCAGTCCAAAAAAGAATTTACACGTAGCAAGTGATGTGTATGCTGCTACACAGAATAAACAAAACAAATGTAAAACACAATTACAAACACAACTTACATCATATGGAATTAGAAAAACCGCTCGACAATATGCTAAAGAAATTGAGGTAATATATTTCACTATTAAAACTTCCTTTTCTTTAGTATGATATTCAATGGTGGTTGCTTCATTTTTAGGCTGAGTGAATTCGGGTAGATATACTAATTAACTGTCTAAACCGTTCTATCAAATAGAGACCGGTCGCAGCTTGTAACCTCGATGATTGAGTGGAACCATTAAAGGGACTCCAACTAGAAAATTCTTATACCATCTGATACAACTTGAATCAATAGTCACTGACTTGATTTGCTTGCCCCAGCCTTTTTCCAAACTATCTCGAAGCTGGTTACTATTATTCATCAGCTTAAAGAGTAGTACAAACCCCAGTCGCCTTAGTCTATGAGGGTTTAATTGATTTACCTTTTTACACACTATCCTACACCTCAACATCAGAGCTATTAACTTGGCAGTTCCACCATGTATGAGCAGCCATTTGAATCCACCTATGATTAAGCAGTCGCAATGTTATTGTGTCTTCTGCCTTTATAGGACATAATTCAAAGCCCGAAATTAATACGGAGATATTTACTCGCCTATCGATAGATAGACAATTCTCAAGTGACTCTGTTGGCTTTTTACATCGTTATTAGTTTTGACCAGTTGCGGACTGAAGAATTTGTCGTTAATGTTATAATCCAAATGGAAGTTCATATCCAACTCATTTTATTTATTTATTTAAACACATAAACATTGGTACAAAGAGGCACCAAATAGATATGCACCATACAAATCTCATTTGATATGCGTGAGGGCTGTGATACTGCCCGGGTGCCCTAACCAAAGCAGGTGATTTTCTTAGGGGACGACACCCCGAGCCTTTGTCCTAAAGGTTTGACCCACAAGGCAGTGGAGCATCATGAAGAGATGCATTCCCATGGTAGCCGGTGACCAACGATTGGTTCATACGCCATTTGTTCCTTCGGGATCATGAAGTCCATGTGCCCCATTGGTTTGGAATCCGGTTAAAGCGCCGGACATTCGCTTTTCATCCTCTCATTTTTGTAACCAACACCCCCGCCACAAGAAGGCAGTGAGTAGGACTTCCCTGACAGAGGCTGTATACGCGTGGCCATGTGAGAGCACTTCGAGAGGGAGGGTGGGCCCACCTCACTCTCGGCCACACTAGGGCATTTGGGGGCATAAATGTAATGTCAGGAGTGGGATTCGAATTCACGCTCACAGTATCCAACTCATAGAATGAAATATCTAAGTAGAGCTTCAACTTATTGTTTAAGAAAAACTGAAATAATTTCATGAACTTTCAAATTTCTTTATTCTTATTTGTTTTTCATTTTTAGCGTGAACGTGAAAACAATTTTTTAAATGCTTTAAAAAACAATATTGAAAGTGGTATGAAAGTAAGTGTGTAATAAATTATGTTGTTGTTTAGCTCTCTTTCTCTCTATGTACGTGTCAGTTAGTCATAATGAACTCAGAGTATGGGACAAATATATGTTAGTCCTATTTTCGTATATCATTTTATCACAACGAGATTAAATAAACTTGGTAAATCTAAATGATTATAACCCTAATTGTAATGAGAAAGACTAAAGACCGGCTACTATGGGACTGCATCTCCTTACGATGCTCCACTGCCTTGTGAATCAGACCTTCAGGTCCCCTAAGAAAACCACCTGCTTCGGTTAGGGCACCCATGCAGTATCACAGCCCTCACACATATCAAATGAGATCTGTGTGGCGCATATGTATCTGGCGCCTCATTGTACCAATATCTATGTGTTAAAATAAAATAAATAAAAAACATAGAATATAGTTTGATAAGATGTGATGAAAAGGTATTTTTTGAAAGAACACTGGAATTTGAAATATTGAGGGAAAATTAAATGTTAATAAATCTGGACCATTATGACCTATTCTAAGCGTTCTTACTCAACCATTCCAAACAATGATAGTGATTATCACATGAACCTCAACCAAGTAGCTTTCATCTATCAATATGGCTCAGTTCAACTATTGATGACTTCATAGATTAATGTTCAGTTTTGTTTTCGTCGCCTTTCTGACTTCCTTCTGATACACTCTTAGCTCAGCCGTAATTGCATGTATGTGTGTTTGTGTCTGATTAACACCAATTGATTTCAATATATATAACTAGATAACTATTTCAATTACTTTTTTTTACGGTAGTGTTTCTATTTAAATCACTGCAAGCTTTTGTTGTGCGGGACGGTTAGGTAATGCTTTCTTTTGAACAAATAAATGTCGGATCGATAATGAACATAGAAACGTTCAAGAAAATGTCATAAACAGTTTCATTCATATCCTGTAATCTGATAGATGTTAAGAATATATCCAATCACCTAGCAACAGTATATACGGCATGCAATATTCATTTATTTAGACTAGTGGTTACATTACAGTTTTCGTTACCATTTTGATAAATCAGTATACCAACTTAAACTACTTTTGTGGCCCGGGATTTGACTCCACTTGGATTGTATGAATGATCGTTATTGTGAAATATACATTCTGATTATTCTCGTATATAATTATCGACTTAGATCACGTTAGTGAATAACGGAATTAAATAAGTCAAATACGAGAAGGGATGTTTTGAATTCGTATATTTTGTACACATTGATCTGGATAGACGATCAGAGAGACGAAGCGAAGAGAAGAGAGCGAAGCGAAATGACGCGTAGTGGAGAATGGACGTCAGCTAACTCGGCTTAATCAAGAGTTAATCGACATTTATAGTCACGCAAAAATAAGTTATACACGTGATGAATATGGTAAGAAGTTTACCCATAGATATGCTCATGTAAAAGCAGTAAAGGTTGATAAGCGAATAATTAACAAGGTTGACATGTGACTCAAGAAAAATGAATAAATTAGCCTGTCGAGAAGCTAGAATTTACTTATTTATTTTAACACATAGATATTGGTACAAGGAGGCACCAAATACATATGCTCCATACAAATCTCATTTGATATGTGTAAGGGCTGTGCCCAATCTGAAGCAGGTGGTTTTCTTGGGGGGGGACACCCAGAGCCTTCGACCTGAAGGTCTGATCCACATGGCAGTGGAGCAACGTAAAATGATGCAGTCCAATGGTAACCGATGACTAACGATTGGTTCATACGCCATTTGTTCCTTCAGGATACTGGAGACCATGTGCACCATTAGTTTGGAATAAGGGTTTTACAACTCCCCTAGGTGGGCTCTCCATGTCCACCAACCCGGTTAAAGCTCCGGACGTTTGCTTTTCGTCCTCTCATTTTCGTAAACAACACCCCCGCCACGAGGAGGCAGTGAGTAGGACTTCTCTGGAAGAGGCTATATATGCGTAGCCATGTGAGAGCATTTCGAGAGGGAGAGCGGACTCTCCTCACTCTCGGCCATACCAGGGCATTTAGGGGCAGAAGCTAGAATAAATTATTTGGGCTTAACATAGTAACGACATTAAACTACTTGTAAGTAGTTCAGATAGAATTTTTCACTGATTTTGTTTATCATAAATGGCAGCTGTTTTTCTTTTTATTTAGTATTCTGTCTATTCTGAAATTTCCATTAGATTATACAAACTGAAGAAAAAGGTCGTGGAATAATTGCTACACGAACATTTTATGAAGGTGAATTTGTTGTGGAATATGCTGGAGATTTAATCTCAGAAAAATTAGCTAAACAACGTGAAGCTGTATATAAACAAAATCCAGCAATTGGTTCTTATATGTTCTTTTTTGTACATGCGTAAGTTCTCGTTTTGCTATATTGTACAATAGATTTATTGTATTTAAACCTCGACTTTCAAATTAATTGATATGGTGGTGAAAATTTGTAACTTAAGTGGAGTTTTTTTTCTGTGAGCTAGATGCTTTGGTCGTGAAGCTTTCATTGTTCTTCTCAACAATATCAGCACTAACTTCAGATAGAAGTGAAATGCTCGCATTTCCATTCCTTTCTTCCTTGGTCTTGATTGTTTATTGTTGACCTATAACACCTGTCTTTGCCGTACTCTTTATTTTTATTGTATCTCCGATTTGATTCTTGACCCTACGTCTGCATATATATATATATATATATATATATATATATATATATATATATATGGAGAGAGAGAAAAGGAATGCAGTTTCTCCACTGTGACCTACTCATAGCCATGTCAACTATAACATCGCTCAACCACCGACTGCCCCGACGTGCGATGTTTTATGATGTAGGAGTAGGTTGGGCTGTGTTCTCCCAAATTCTAATCTCCTGATTCCTCCTTGTCTCGTTTTTTCTCTTCCCAAATTTATTTCACTAAATTATACTTCTTGAATAACATCTTCAAACCCTAATGTTTCCGATTATTGCTTATACTCTTACTACCTCTACCACTACGGTATTTGAATGGACAACCGCATCTCTGTGCTAATGTGGTATGGTAACTCGAACTGGTGTACGTACGTACGAAGTTCTACGTTGTTACTGATTGACTGACTGATAACATCTCTAGTTACATCGAAAATTTCGGAATTTCTAGTCGTCGCCTTCACGTTAGCTGCTCAATCTATAATTAAAAATCTTGAGTAATATGGCTTGAAATCAGTTGTACATGTCCATATTGCATTGATGCTTTTAGAACTATGTACTTAAAGTTTAATTGGTTTACTATTATCATATACTAGTTTGGATCGATGCATTTATGTGTCAAATTCTGCATTGCTCACGATCGATTGATTGACTGAACCAAATTTGTGTTGTTTAGTACCTAATACTGACTCAAATTATTATTAATTATGAGTACATCAATTTCAGAGATCTAAATTAACCGCTTCATTCTCGTTTTAGAAGTAATCACTGCACATTTTGACAAATGATTGATCTTTAAAAATACAAAAATGTTATTATTATTATTATTAGACTCTTGCTGCACTAGTAAACACAACACAATACTCTTCAACATAATCTTTACCATTTTCCAAACTGTTATCTAACCCAGCCCTCAAACTATTGGCAAATCCGAAAAAGAAACATAGTTAGAAACACAAACCTCGCTTCAAACTACGATAATCTATTGAAAAAAGTTTGAGTATTTTTTTTCTAAAATTATTACCATATGCTCACTAATGACTAGCTTTGTGAGGGGATTTCCGGGGTTCTAATGAGAAGCCCTGACTAGTGGAGCTAATCCATGTCAGGTAGAGACAGGTATCTACCTCAGTACGACGGGAGATAGTCGCGCAATTTTGTGGGTTGGTTGAAGTTAGGCATTAACATCGTTCTATGCCGGTTCAGTGGTTTAGAGTTTAAGCGTCTGCTCGCTAGGTCGACGGCCCTGGGTTCGAGTCCCGCGATCGGGATTGTGGGTGCGCACTGTAGAAGAGTCTCATAATAGGACGGAACGGCCATCTAGTACTTCCAGGTCTTCAGTAATGATCTAACGTCAATCGGTTCATGATCTCAATCAAAATTCTTAGTGTTTCTTTTATAATTTGCCATTTAGAATACATATATATTATTATATTTCTCCAACACAAAGTATATTAAATCATTTATTGTTTCAGAGGTCAACGGTATTGTGTAGATGCAACAGAAGAGACCTCACGACTTGGTCGACTGATTAATCATAGTAGATTAAAACCGAATTGTATTGTTAAAGTAATTCCAATTGATGGTGTTCCTCGACTTGCACTATTCGCACGTAAATCAATTTCTCCTGGTAAGTTGTTTTTATTTTATGTTTTCAGTGGTAGTCTAACATTGATCGGTTTAATGTAATTTAACATTCTATACAACTTCATACTGATAATGTTGTATTGCCTAATCTTTCAGGTTTACAATGTAAATATTGGACAACTTGATTTGACATCATAATGCAATTTCTTTAAGGGTTTATTGATTTGATAGTAATAATTAAAAGGATTAAAATCCAGGTTGTTTAGTCAGTTAGTTGGTCGCTATCCCGAAGAATCAAACCTACACCATACAGTTGTATGACATTTCTACTGTGTTATTCAAATCACGACTGATCTACCTTAGGAGTGTCTAGTCTCTTGTGATGGTCGAATTATGTCGATCTCAGATCGCAGGTCTGAACCTTGCATTGGAAAAAATCAAAATCTCAGTAGTTACCAATGTCGTTTCCACTTTAGTCCTGATCGAATTCTATCCATCCAATGTGTCCACCAGCTCAAGTTACTTGACGTCAGCTGTGATGTCGTCGATTGGTAACTCTGGAGATAGGTTTCTTGCTATTTGGCACTAGTTAGCAAGGTACGCTTGTAACCAGCCCCCAAATGCCCTGGTACGGCCGGGGATAGAGAGAATCAGCTCTTCCTCTCGAAATGCTCACACATGACCACGCATATACAGCCACCGACAGGGAAGTTCTACTCACTGCTTTCTCGCGGCGGGCTTGTTCTTTACGAACTTAAGAGAACGAAAAGTGAATGTCCGGCGTTTTAACTGGTTTGGTGGATATAGAGGACCTAGGGGAGTTGGAAAACCCTGATCCCAAACCATTGATGCACATGGGCTCCAAGATCCTGAGGGAAAAATTGACGTATGAACCTTTTACTGATCATCGGTATCATGGTATTGCATCTCTTTACTTTCCTCCACTGCCTTGTGAATCAGATCTTTAGGTCGAGGGCTCGGTGGTGTGGCCCCCTAAGAAGACCACCTGCTTCAGTTTTGGCACCCGGGCGGTATCACAGCCCATAAACAAATCAGGTGACTTGTATGGTGCATATGTATTTGATGCTCCTATGTACCAATATTTATGTGTTCAAATAAATAATCTGGAGGGAACTACTACTCTCTGGTGATATCGGTCTCGTGTCATCTGGTTTCATGA
Organism: Schistosoma guineensis; assembly: GCA_944470375.2. NCBI lineage: Eukaryota > Metazoa > Platyhelminthes > Trematoda > Strigeidida > Schistosomatidae > Schistosoma > Schistosoma guineensis. The sequence continues at coordinate 45,306,047 of OX103892.1, read as the reverse complement.
TCAGAGATGTTATTGCTTAGCTATTTGGGCCGCAACTGATGGAAATTCAGGCACACATCGACTACTCCTGACCACTTTAAACTTGTCAACAGTCGATTAACAGTTATATATAATGCTAAGTTCTATTGATGGTGTGCTCTTAATTGATATTTTAATTATTCACTACACAATCTTGTATGATGGGCGTAGAATAAATTGGACTGTAGACCTTAACAAGTTCTTATGTTAATTACCATTGAGTCGGTTAAAATGTGATCAAATTTATATATACATTATGAAACCTCAAGGTATATAGTCGTGGTTTCATTCTAGTACATGAAACCTGTACTTTCATACACATAGTTCCCCTTATTACCTTGAAGAGAGCAGGAACGAAGATTAATGAAGGCATTTTGCTTAATATTTCGTAATGCCCTTATGTGGTCTTTGGGTGAAACGAGATATTGGTTTGCGATATCAACTAGTTTATATTTAAACCAGCCTATCTTCTCTTCACTAACTGGGTGCAACTCTTTAATTTGATCAGATAAATTTTCAAATTAAATTTCTGTGTCGATTCTGTCGGTATGTATTTCAGGGATATGAAATTTAAGTTCAAGCGACAAATCTTTTGTTTCTGTGTTTTAACTTCACTGTTGATAGGTTACAGAGAAAATTTTCGGAATTTTCCGGAAAACCAAACCATAAGTGTTCCTTTGACAAAGTTACTTGGAAATTCTTGCATATTTTGCTTTGCAAACCTTGGATAAAGTTGACAAATTTTATGCCACATATGATACTTAGGTCGTTGACTAATTCATCGAAGACATTAGTTTCTACCCTCAAACGTTCAACCAGTAACTTTGTTGATTCTATGTGAGATTTCGTGATGCGCCGAAGATTTTTAAACGAAGGCGGAAGTTTACATGAGCGTAAAGATTTTAAGCATTGACGTGAGAAACGGCATGACTTGAGACATTCATTGAAAAATTTAAGTCGAGTCATTTCTCTCGATATTCTTCAGTGTATTGTCACCAGGCGATTCAGTGACTTGAATGACTGTGCAGGGAGACGCATTTTGAGGAATTTCGTACACATAGTTGCATCAATTTTCATTCTTGCTCTCTTTCAAACCTATACTTAATAAATGAGTTACAAGATAGGTTTCTCGATTGACGTATCAATGTACGTTGGTTCAGTGATGAACAATTGTTATTCAAAGATGGATAGTGGCTAGCAGTGGAACCCAGCACGTGCATTTCATCCTATTTGAGACTTCTCAGCTGGATATACCTACATCCCAGAGTTAATGTTCACCCCGGGACTCGAACCCAGTACTGATCAATTACAGTCCTAAATAACAATGGAAAGATACAGGTAAAACAACATCAAGTGAATTGTTATTCCATTTTAAATAAAATCATCCTTGTTATTGTTTATTTATTTCTTCATTTATTGTCTAGGTGAAGAACTACTCTATGATTATGGTGATCGTGATAAAGAAACTTTACAACTTCATCCATGGTTGAAAACATAAACAATTCACCCCCTTGTTTTCTTTATTGATCAAATACATGTCGGTAACTACGATGATAATGGTAATTCATTTGTTACTACGGTCGTTGTTGTTGCTATCGTTATCGATTGTGGTTAGAAATTTTTGAAAATTATTTCTTATATTGAGATTTTCTTCTTAAGAGATCGCTATGTTCTCTTTCTATTTCATATTTTCCTCATTGATACTATTCATAATGCTTTTTTTTCCAGAAGATTATTGAATACATTTAGTCATAAACGTACGTACGTAATCGAAAAATTATCTTTACAAGTGTAGTCTGATAAAATGAAGTATTTCTCGCTTTCTTCATTCTCTTTTTCTTATTCTGAGGTTTGGCAACTTTGACTGATGCATTTATGTGTCTGGTCCTACGTTGTAACTGACTGACTTTTTCTTCTTCTTCTTCATGGTTTCTTTCAGTTTTGTCAGTTTCTCCTTGGATTCTTTTGTTTGCAGACAAACTTTAAAAAAAAACAGACAGATTAGAGATGTCATTACTTTGTCTATTCTTTTATACGGGTTTATATATGTGTGTATGTGTTTGTCTGTGTTCAGTTCAATTCTGCCATCTTTTTCTTTTAGCTTCCTCATATTTTACACTTTACCTTATGTGTATACCTTTTGTATACATTTATATATATACTTGTCTACTTATTTCATTATTATTAGTAGTATCCTGATTAATGTCAATGTTATGTAAGTATTAGTAACTTTGTATTCATAATAATTACATCTCTGTATGTATATGTATGCACATATATATGTAGCGATTTGTCTGTTTCCATTTTACTGTACTGTATGTTCAAAACTCCAGATACAATAACATTGGAATGAATTCATTCAAACTTGTTATCTTTGACATGGAAAAGAAACACCTAGCTTACAACCGACTATATCAGACTAATATTCGACCTCTACTTCCATATAATACAAAGATATCATGAAATATTTTATAAGAAGAAACCGACAGGTTAGCGTATTTTTAGCGAGTTAGTTTTCTACGGGATGGAGTCGCTGACCCCATGCCTAACCCTTCTCATTTACCCGGGCTTGGGACCGGCAGTAACTCTAGAAGAGCTACAGGCGGAATTAAGAAACCACCAGAGTAGAATAATTCAAGCATATAGCATTTCTATATAAATATATCTTTAACTACATTGAAAATATGATAAGACATAGTATACACTGACAAAGTGAATATGTAATATTTTCTTGAAGAAAGCAATACACCAACATGGAATGGATTTTTTATTAAACTAAGAATGATTGCTTCAGTGAAGAGTTATCTTTACGGAGGAAACATGTACATAGGAAGGAGCAATCGTGATTTGCAGTTAAGGGTGGGTGAACATATACCAAAATGGTTGCAGAAACAGATGAGTTTCAATGGTCAAATAAGATCACATGATAGACTCACATCATCCTCTATTGCGAAACATTTGATTGAGACTGGTCAGAAGGTTGACATCAAGTCAGCATTTGTAGTGTTATACAAAAGCCTTCCAGGACATATACTGAGGTTTATTGAAACATTGGCTATACGGAAACTGAATACATTCTTACTTATGTTCCAAAATGATTAATAATGGTCTTGAGTGTTGTTAGAGGTATGAAGGCGGTTATCACTTCCCGGTTGCCCACACCGTGGAAGGGATCTTCTGGAAGTACCTAAAAAGGAAATTGGGTTAGAAGTGGTCTTAGTGATCTGAGAGCGTGACTGCAGTGTCAAGGGAAAACTCCTTGAGATCAGTTACACACGACCATTTTGTGTTAGCTCCGTTCTTGTTGAGACCTTATCGCTGGAGACGGCGATTCTTTTGATGACAATTCTAGTTCCCGTTACTGAGATTATAGACATCTCACTAAAATTTCAGTTTTTCTGAATACATTTTAAGTTGTGTTATGCTTTATGTCCACTAGTATAACATGAAGCAGTAGCTCAGCGGTCAAACCACGAAACGGTAGGTTTGAATCTAAATTCACATACTATGGTTCTGAAAACTAGATAGTGTCACCAGCCCTCATATATAGAGCGTGACTGAGAGGAAAGTACGCGAATATGAACCTCGTAAACAGAACATGAATGAATTGTCAGCATAACATATAACTATATTGTCTTTCGATTACATTCTTATATATATATATATATATATATATATATATATATATATATATATATATATATATACTTCACTAGATAGTTTTCAAATGTTTTTCGGCTCAGTGTTCATCTCAGTTCAAATTGTCATACTATATTAGGACAGCGGGATAAAATTATCTAAACAAATGTTAGAGATTCAGAGATGTTAGGAGTCAGTCAGTCAGCTACAACGTAAGACCAGGCATATATATGCATCGGTCCAAGTTGTCATACCTCATTAACACATCAAGATGGACACCGGATTCATAAAAGTAGTTAATTCAGAGGTGGTAATATATGAAAGAAAGATTGCAATAAGGATATAGTATAGGAAGAAAGAAGTAGTTCGTAGAAAGAAATATATGAAGCGATTTTAATCTCTTAGTTTAAGAGAAGTCAGAGAGTATATACACCGACCCCATCTTGATCGATTCTGAGCCATGTCACCAAGAGTCTCCAACCATTGGTTACGATAGTCACGCGGACCCCAACCAAGTAGTCTGCATCTACCAACATGGCTAAGACTAAAAGTTAGTGACTTCAAGCACTGATGCCCCGTTTTGGTTTTGCCGCCCCTAACTTTTTTTAACCATCTCCAACACTGGTTAGCATTGCACGTCGGATGGTAGGAGTATCAGCATGAGTACAAAACTTTAGGTCTAAACAATACGATTCAAGAATAAAAAATGAATTCTGGGAATAAAAGTGTGGATCATAAGGGAAAACAAAGAATGAGTGCATCTACCCCATTGCGAACAATTTAAACTGTCTCATCCAACGTATCAACCTAGTGATCGCGCTGACTATAACCTGTTAATCTGAACCTACTAACATGACTAAGACCAGCAGATAATAACTTCATGAACTGATACCACTTTTTAATTTGTTCACCGTTAGATTTCTTCCAAACAACCTCTATTCTAACAAACATGAATTAAAATAGAATTAACTTGTGGATGATATTTTTTTATTGTTCGACAACCATTTTACTTATACCACAATCGATGTAAGCTTCTGATAACCATGTGCACTTTCTGAACTCTTTCTAGTATGTGCACAAGATTCTTTGCTGTTATTTTCCTTTCCATCCATCTATGTGTAAACTGGAAAAAGCAGGCTGTTTAATGTGTCACTCCTCCTGAAGTCCCTCTTAGGGCTACTGCCGGTCCCAAGCCTGGATAAAGGAGGAGGGTTGGGCATGGGGTTAGCGACCTCATCCCGTAGAAAACTAACTCGCTAAAAAACCGCTAACCAGAAATTATTCACTGTAAATCACATTGTACTCGTTTTCGAGCATATAGTCATTCACTTCCATACAAGTTTCTATACATATTTGTGTGCTAGTCAGTATGTACTTGTTTGCTTATTACTTATCAACCATTGTGTGAATCTATATGAGATTGTACAGTGATTCTTGTATTCCATAATCCATAGAAAGATCATTCTATCTTCGTTCATACTCTTGTTTGGTTTTTCCCTTCATATGAATACCAGTAATATGTGTCCTAAACACTGGTATTTCAACTTTTGGTGTATCGTTTTTATAAAACGTGTTAAGTCGGAAAAACTAATGAGAAACAACGTTACATTATTGTCATTATTTGAAGCCACAATAGAGGTCAAAATGGTTTAATCGGCCACTAACCCAACAGGTCTGATGAAAATGAATATTTTCGTCATAGATTTTGTATAATTCTCAGTCGTAAGTCAACACCTATCAACTCAATAATTATCAGAAAGGGGTTTTGTCGATATTACAATGATTCAATATATGAGCTAGACGATCATGGAAAACCTGGAAGCACTGGATGGCCGTCTCGTCCTACTATGGGATTCCTCAGCAGTGCTCATCCACGATCCTACCCGCGGGATCCGAACCCATGACCTATCAGTTTCACACACGAACGCTTAACCTCTAGACCACTGAGCTGGCTGGCATCCAGCCTGTCTAACTTTAAGCAATCCACGAATTTGGGCCACCGTCCACCATTGTCATCAGTGATTTACTACCTCACAACAGAGCCGATTGAACTTCACTGGTCACTACTTCTCACTAGAACTCCAGGAAATACCTCTTGAAGCCAATCACTAGTGAACATATGATGACTATTATCAGAAAGGGGTTTTATGGATATTTTTAGTAATTTAATCGTTGAGTTCATGAGTCAACTGACTAGAGAAAACCAGGCTGGTTTTCGACCTGGATGTGGGTGTATAGAACAGATGTTCACATTACGTCAGGTTCTAGAACACAGACACACGTTCAGACGTCCCACAATCGTAGTATTTCTCGACCTTAAAGCAGCATTCGACTCTGTTGATCGTAAGGTTCTATGGCAGTGTTTTTCATTGAAAGGAGTACCAAAGAAGTACATTAACCTTGTAAAGGCTCTCTACTCGAACACAACTGGTCAAGTGAGAGCTTATGGCGAACTGTCATCAGAATTGATTACCTCAAGTGGTGTTCGTCAGGGCTGGCCATTCTCTCCATTCTTGTTCAACTTTGTCGTCGACGTGCTTTTAGAGATAACACTCTCCTCATCTAAATTTCCAAGGGTTGAACTTCTACCGGGAGATTCACTTGTTGACTTGGAATATGCCGATGACATAGTTCTATTTGGTGAACATGCTGACGAAATGCAGAGTCTTCTGACCACTCTAAGCAACAATGCAAGCATGGTCGGGATGCGATTCTCCCCCTCGAAATGTAAAATGTTGCTTCAAGATTGGGTTGCATTGACACCCGAACTAATGATAGGGAGTGAAGTAGTTGAGTGTGTCGATCGCTTCACTTATCTTGGAAGTCTCATCAGCCCTTGTGATCTGGTATGTGACGAAATCTCAGCACGGATACAGAAGGCTCGACTAGCTTTTACCAACTTGCGTCATTCATGGCTTAGGCTATATATCCGTCTATCAACCAAAGGACGTGTTTACTGTGCAGCAGTTAATTCCATCCTACTTTATGGCTGTGAGACATGGCCGGTAAGAGTGGAGGATATTCGTAGGCTACTAGTATTTGATCATAGATGTCTTCGAAACATTGCTTGTTTATCCTGGGACCATCTAGTAAGTAACGCAGTTGTTAGGAAACGAGTACTAGTTAAGGATGGCAAATCAATTGATGAAGTAGTGAAACTTCATCAGTTGAGATGGCTGGGACACGTGTTACGTATGCCCAACGACCGACTACCTCGATGTGCGATGTTCAGTGGTATAGGAGTAGGTTGGAAGAATGCTAGAGGCGGCCAGAACAATACATGGCACAAGTCCATGAAGTCACTGACAAGTAGACTGAGTTATATTGGTAGGTGTAGACTACTTGGTTGGGGACCGCGAGATGATAGCAACCGATGGTTAGAGACCCTGAATGACATGGCTCAAAATCGTTTTCAATGGCGCAGGTGCATCCACTCTTTGTGTTCTCCCAAATTTTGATCTCCTTATTCCTCCTTGTCTCTTTTTTTCTCTTTCCAAATTTATTTCACTGTTTTATACTCCTTGAATGACGTCTTCAAACCCTAATGTTTCCGATTATTGCTTATACGTTTACTACCTCTATCAATACCGGATTTGAATTGACAATTGTATCCCTGTGCTAATGTGGTATGACAACTCGAACTGATGTACGTACGTATGACTGACTGATTCAATAATTGTGCATATATTACTCTACTATTTAATTCGTATTGTTTATAATTTATTTACTTGTTCAACGGCTTTATTCCTAAAGAGAGAACCATTTATATACTTGTTATGATTTATTATTTCCAATAAGATGTATTTTAACAATAAAAATTATTCAATTCAAATCGACAACTCGTGTAATATTTTGTAGAATGATATATATTACTCAAAAGTAATAATAGTAGTAAGTATATATATGTCATTACTTAAATTTCATGTATAATATATTAAATCTACTGTTTTTGACCATCATTCTGAGCAAGTAATCGATATAAATGTTCATCACTCAAACATCCCTGAATAAATTCTTCTTTTGTCAATACACTATCTGAATTAATATCCATTTTAGTGAAAATTGTTCTTGTACGTTCTGCTGGTGTTTTACTATTCTCTTCGTCAATATCACCAACCATTAAGTGAATAGCCTGGAGAAAAATTTATTGTCGAGAAATGAAAATGAGAATGTTAGAAAATTAAATTGATAAATTAGAGATGGATACTTTTTGAATAGTGATGTTTTCTATTGATGAGTCTTCCTTTGCATAGCGTCTAGGATTACTGCCGGTCCCATGCTTGGATGAGGTAAGAGGATTGGGCGTAGGATTAGTAACTCTCAAACTTCATAAAAAATCTCGTTGCAAATAAGCTGGCCAGATCGAACACACTGATGGGTCGATTACAGTAAACTCCAGTTTTTCAAGATGTATGGTACCTAAAAACTGAACTGTATGTCAGATGAAACTGTTGAGCTAGCTATTCCGAGTAATGAACTATTCACCTAGCCAAGATTACTGTTCATATCTCTATGTCTGATCCAATGCAGGTATATATATATATATATATATATATATATATATATATATATAACTACGTTTTTTGCCTCTTTTGATGTTCTTTTATTTTCCCATCCCTTAGTTCAGTTAGGCGTTTGGAACGTGCTTATTCTCTGAAATGTACCACAGTCCATAACATCTAAAACGATCAAAATCTGAAAACTGTTTTGGTTGATTTACTAAATTAACACCACAGTACCAATATATCAGTTTTATATGGTATTTGATTGAGTATTTATTCATTAACGGATCTTCCTACATTATCTGTCTTCTTTCATTAATTATGTGCTGATCAGTGAATTGAATTTGTACATAACCAGGTTACACAGCGGATCAGATCACTTGAATCAGTGTAATTTACAATGATAATGTTAAATATATTTAGAATTAGGGTTGGATTTCTGAGGAAATCACAACTCCCCCCTTCATATATACCACAAAGAAAATATAAATATACATAGAATAAATAAACGAAACGGAATTTTCAAAAGAGAAAAGCATTCTTTTACATTAATGAATAATATGTGTGAATATTTGGGTAGCATCATCGATGAACACAGTGGATCTAATGAAGATGTGAAGGAGCGGATCGGTAAAGCAAGAACAGCATATCTAAAATTGAAGAACATCTGGAACTTAAAACAACTGTCAACCAACACCAACGTCAGAATTTTCAGTATAAATGTCAACACAGTTCAACTGTATGGGGTGGAAACGTGGAAAACTACAAAAGCCATCATCCAGAAGATAAAAGTGCTTATTGACAGTTGTCTACGCAAAATACCTCAGGTCCATTAGCCGGACGCTATCAACAACAACCTACTGTGGGAGAGAACAAACCAGATTCCAGAGGAGGAAGAAATTAGGAAGAAGCACTGGAGGTGGATAGGACGCACATTGAGGAAAGCACCCAACTGCGTCACAAGACAAGCCCTCACATGGAATCCTCAAGCCCGAAGGAAAAGAGGAAGATCAAAGTACAGATAACGTTAAGAAGTGGAGACATTTGATAAGAATGAACAACAATTGGATGGAACTAGAAAGGAAGTCCCGCGACAGAGTGTGTTGAAGAATACTGGACGTCGGCCTATGTCCCATTGGGAGTAACAGGCGTAAGTAAGTAAATAAGTATGCGTGCACATTCAAAGTTACAGGCTTTTAATTTAGTCATGTTTTACAGATGTTTTGTGACATGGCTTTTGTATTTTTCTTTGTGTGCATAAATTTTAATGAACCTGATTCTTCGATAAATAACTGTCTCACACCCGACACGGTTGTACTTCACTGGTCACGGATTTTCACTAGAACTCCGAGAATTACATCTCGAAACTAATCACTAATGAATACATATTAATTATCAGTATAGGTTTGTATAGATTATTGTTATTTGAACACATAAATATTGGTACAAAGGAGCACCGAATGCATATGCACCACAAAATTCATATGATTTGTGTCTGTGGTCTGTGATACTACCAAGTTGCGCAGACTAAAGCAGGTTAGATGGTTAAATTTTAATTGAGATCATAAACTGATCCATGTTAGATCACCATTGAAAAACTGAGAGTTCTAGACAGCCATTACATTTTAGTATGAGACTAATTCCTACCAAGATAAGATTTGATCATTTATCCTTCGCCGAACTATCTATTCCACTTGACCCATTTATTCAAATAACTAACCTTAATTCTGTTCATTTCTCTCACTATTCAAAGGAAAAAAATCTACAGTTGAGATCATGAGTCAATTGAAGCTAGACCACCATGGAAAACCTGGAAGCATTGGACGGCCAACTCGTCCTATTGGGAGACCCCTCAGCAGTGCGCACCCACGACCCCACCTCGTGGGATTCGAGCCCAGGACCTACCAGTCTCGCAGCAGGCGCTTAGCCAACTAGACTACTGAGCTGGCCGACATCCAACAGTGTTAATGCCTAACTTCAACTAATCCACGAAATTGGGCGACACATCCACCATTGTTATCAGTGAGTTACTGTAGGCCGTCCAATGCTTCCAGGTTTTCCATGGTGGTCCAGCTTCAATTGACTCATGATCTCAACTGTTGAAATTACTACAATCTCCACAAAATCCCTTCTGAAAAAAAACCTACTTACATAATCAAATTTCAACTTGCTTCCTTCACATTACGAATTACACAGTTTGTTTTTGTTTGTTAGGTTTTTTGTTTTGTTTTGTACCTGATTGCATGTATATAAATATGCTAAATGACTAAAAATGACATAATATTGACGTAATCAGATCAATTTTGACTTTGATTTAATCAAAAATTGTTCCCTTTTTTGTATTTTTTTTTCAATTATACAATTTGAACTTGTGGTAATTAGATTCGGTTATTTGTTTATTTGTTACTATGATAATAGTTTATATTACATCATGAAATGTCAGAAATTCAATTTGCCACTCATTGGGATATCAAGATAGGTATATATATATATGATTAGTTTATTATTAAGAATTTGGGTTAGTTTCTATCTTAGATATTGAGATTTTATCAGTAATCGGGTTGTGGAGATTATTAAATTTTTGATTAAGATCATGAATTGATTGATGTTAAATCACTATTGAAAACCTGGAAGCACTGGATCGCCATTTCGATCCCACTGGGTTTGAATCCCGCGAGCGAGATCGTGGATACGCACTGTCATGGTGGAGTCCCACTATAGGATAAAAATGGCCATCCAGTGTTTCCAGGTTTTCAATTGAGATTTTAACTGAGTAGATGTATGTCAAAGTCTATTACATCAATTTGTTTGGTTGTCAGGGGGAAATTATTAAAACTTTATTCAATCAAGCAAAATAATGAGATAACAAATGATAAAACTATCTTGACTGCTTATTTAGATATCTGGGTTACTTGTTTCTACCATCTACATATTTCAAAAAAGATTTTCTATTTTCTTATTTGTTTTAACACATCATTATGCCTATTAGTTGGATAACCTATTCAGGTAAGCTTATGAAAAGTTTACGATCTTTCACTGTACATGTTACAAAAGAGCCCAATCACAGACATCATGATCACTGGCATTATGCATTGAAAAGAATCAATATTATTCAACTATCGATTCCTGAACTGTTAACATCTAACTGACGATCATTTAATATTTATCGTCAATATCGATCAAGAAATAAGAAGAGGAAACTTTCTGTTGTGCTAAGAATTCTATGAGTCGATTAAAGCTAGTGGTTAAGTGCTCGCGCACGAAGTCAGTAGGTCCTGGGTTCGAACCCCGCGTGGTGCGGGATCGTGAATGAGCACCGCTGAGGAGTCCCATACTAGGACGAAACGGCTGTCCAGTGCTTCCAGGTTTTCCATGGTGGTTTAGCTTCAATCAACTCATGATTTCAACCTGTGAAATTTCTAAAGCTCTCCACAAAACCCATTCTGATAAGAATTCTATATTGTACCAAAAATACAATAGGGAATAAAGCCAATAATAATAATAATATTTTACTTAGGGAGATAGCACATACTACTCATCGGATTAAACTTATTTAATTCTTAGGGATTTTTGTTCAAATCCTTATTTACTAATAACTTAGAAATTTGTGGAAACCAACTATGCCTTAAAGAGTCATTTTCTTTAATAGTTATCTCTCTTCCTATCAGTTTGTTTGTTAACCTGTAGTTATGAATACCAGCAGGAGGTTTTTGGATATTATAGTAATTTTAATAGATGAGATCATGAATCAATTGAAGCTAGACTGCCATGAATAACCTGAAACTACCAGGTAACCATTTCGTCCTAGTGTAGGACTCATCAGTAGTGCGCATAATTGATTTTACTAACCTATGTTTATCCAATACTACTAGCTTTTCAATAGTTGAACTCATTAGTCAATTGTAGCTAGACCACTATGAAAAACCTAAAACCATTAGATGACCGTTTCGTCCTATTATTAGACTCTTCATCAGTGCACTTTGTCAAATTAATGGTAGTCATAAGTAATATCAGTGAATAGTACAAAAGATAATCATCATTAACCTGATTACCTATATAAATATAAATAAATAAATAATGGTAATAGCCTACTTTAATAATTTGTGTCATTTCATATTCTTCAATTGTTCCATTTCTATCAATATCATATAATTGAAAAGCCAATTCAAGTTTCTCCTCTGGACTACCTGATTGAGTAATACTAATAGCCTGTATTGTATTGTTTTTGTTTTTGAATAGAAAAACACAAGCAAACAAACAAACAAAATGATTTATACTATTGATAAGATAATTAAGTAATATATAATGAATCTAGATACAATCATATATTCTCATAACAATTATAGATGTTTATCTTTATATCTATGGTTGAATTGATTCATATAAATCTCTTTTGTACTAAAATATAATAAGGAATTCTTAATAGACATTCAATCAATAAATGATTCTTGTTTTAACAAAGTGGTTTTGTAGAGATTGGTTAAATTTGTAAATGGGATTAGACCTCCTGTAGGACTGAGGTGTATTCACATTTGACAGATCACAGGGTGGTGATCAATGTCGTGTGTGCCAAGTATTTCGCAATGTCGAGTCACGTAGACTAGTGGCTACATTTCGACTTGGTTGATAGCATTCGATCTTCACTTAGAGCGACTTGACACACATGACATTGATCGCCACCCAGTGATCAATCAAATGTGAATACATCTCAGTCCTACAGGAGGTTGGTCGCGTCCCGGATAGCCCAGTGGTAACGTCTCTGACTGTGAAGCTGAGTGACATGGGATCGGATCCGTCAGGGAGCACCAGTTCCCTCAGTATTACCGGCACACATTGCTGACGAATGCCAAAGAGCACGAAACCCGGGTCCAGGATTTCCTGTTGACTACCTCCAATTACCATTCTACTATAATTTATGGGCGTCATTTGAGCAACACCAAAGTGACCTTGAGAGTGTCTACCTAATAACTAAAACCAAATTAGGATTATAAACCAATGTGAGGAATTAGAATTATGATTTACAGTTGATGGTTAAGTTTAGGAATTAGATTTGGTGTTTTCATCACGAATTGACACAAACTATAATACCAAAACCCTATTTAGCCGAATGGATAAGTAAATTTCGTGTTGAAATCCGAAACCTGTTATCTTGTATCTGATTGATTCTTCCATAAACTAAGGTCTCACTGTAGATGGTATTTGTTAAAGGTTGATATGAGTTTAGATACTAATGAAATCCACTGAATACAGTTTATATGTTTTGATCAAGTGTTGGACTGCCTAGCACTGTTCACCTACTACCTTCCATCATGATTAGTTTGTTCTATAAATAATATGTACATGCTTTGTTTATTCGCTCCCACACATATATATATTATGAGCAAGGCGAATAATATAAAAATAATGGTTCTTTTACATCAACTGCGAACTATAACTAATTATAAATGCTGTAACTACTCTAATGTAAACAAAAGCTTATTCCATATTATATGAAAGCTTTTACACCTCATTATGATGAGGTTATCTTTATTTATTACCATAATTAATGTTGTGTTTGTGCTATAACTGTGACGGCAGATTAGAGGACAGCGAATTATCGATCGGACCAAAGACGCTCAAACACGTAAGAACGGCCTAGGGTTCTGATTAGTCGCGCTTCCCTGTCTAGCCTAGCCAGTTGAGTCCAGTACGCAAGTCTCAGCCTCGGAGATATGAATCATTATATTTCAAACATACTCTGTTTATATACCAACCAAGCAGACTACATCGTACCATAAAATAGGAAATAACATTGTACAATACTGACCAGTAGGAAAACGACAGGTGAAGTAAATATTGACCAATAAGAAAACAACACCATTTCAAGTCCAAGGATAGCGTTAGACTTAACAGAATAATCTTTGGGATATTTTCCTGAATATCCCAACAGTTTATGATACTTGACTTGAATAAAAACTAAGCTAGTTATTGCTTCTTTAATTGGAAACTAAACGTTTGTCCGTGACGATTTCTTGTTACAAGCCGCATAACAACACTTTGCTACTAACCACAAATAAAGTAATATAGATATCAGAAAGGGGTTTTGTGGATATTATAGTACTTTAATTGTTGGATTCATGGGTAATCTGGAAGCACTGGACTGCCGTTTCGTCCTATTGCGGGACTCCTCAACAGTGCGTATCCATGAACCCAGGACTTATCAGTCTCGCGCGCGAACGTTTAACCTCTAGACCACTGAGCTGGCCGACATCCACGGTGTTAAGGTATAACTTCAACATATCCACGAAGTTTTACCACCATCCACCATTTTCCTCAGTGATTTACCATCTCACAACACAGCCGTTTGAACTCCACTGATCATTGCTTCCCACTAGAACTCCAATGCTTCCAGGTTTCCCATGGTGGTCTAGCTCCAACTGACTCATGGATTCAACAATTAAATTGATATATATATATCAGTTAAAAACAAACTATTTACTAAAAGTGCCTCCAAATGCCCTGATGCGGTCGAGAGTTGTGGGAGTCGGCTCCCCCTCTCGAAATGCTCGCTCATGGCCACGCGTATATAGCCTCTGCCAGGGATGTCCTACTCACTACCTCCTCGCGGCGAGGGTGTTGTTTACGAAAATGAGAGGACAAAAAGCGAATGTCTGGCGCCTTAACCTGGCCGGTGGACACGGTGAGTCCATCTAGGGAAGTTGGAAAATTCTGATTCCAAACCAATGGTGCATATGGTCTCCAGTATTCTGAAGGAACAAATGGTGTATGAACCAATCGTTGGTCATCGGTTACCATTTGACTGCATCTCCTGGCGTTGCTCCACTGCCTTGTGGATCAGACTTTCAGGTCGAAGGCTCCGGGTGTGTCCCCCTAAGAAAACCACCTGCTTCGGATTGGGCATCCGGGCAGTATCACAGCCCTCACACTAATCAAATGAGATTTGTGTAGCGCATATGTATCTGGTGCTCCCATGTATCCATATTTATATGTTCAAATAAATAAATAATTTACTAAAAACTGAAATACACTTCACAAATCCATTTCATAAAAGATGAAGTTTAGGATAATTGATTGTCTTTTGTTTTTATATATGAAGTTAAATGTTGATTGTAATCATTGGTTTCATTGATATATGTCTACATTAGATGTACTTTAATATATAAATCTTTTATATCCCTATCATTAAGTGTTAGCCATATTGAATTTTCTGTCATTGCATGTTTTTAGAGAAGTACTGAATAAGATGGCGCCCAACTATATTTGAACATGTTATCATGTTTGTTTGTTTTTCTAGTTCAATGTTAACACTATAAAATCAATACAATTACATTCATATTTTGATGGGAAAATTTGTACCATATATAGAATTGATGATTAGGATTTCTACTCAAAAACTTCCTAGATGATTTATAGGTGAGATTTTTAATTTATAGATAACATTTGTGTGAAGCCAAACTAATCTTGAAAGTGTCCACCTGATAACTAAGACTAAAAGAGGGTTATAATTTACAGTTGATGATCAAGGTTAAATAATTAGATTTAGGGTTTTCATCATGAACTGACATTGTTCGCTGCATCGATGCATACTGCTCCTCTGAAAATGCATTGAATGTTCTAACACCTGTAAGTGTAACTCATTTCACAAGTGATACTTTAGGAACCTTAAATGTTTAGCCATTTTTATTAGTGAATTCCCTTAGTAAAACCACTTACTTACTGTCACTTTATGGTAACATCGTCCCCAGAAAGTTTAACTAATTTGAATAACATCAACAGTATATCACCGGGTCACATGACACATGCATTTAGGTAGACCTGATTGACAGATTTTGATAATCACTGCTTTGTTGTTCTGTGCTCTCTGTTTTCGTTTTAATTTATCTAGTTGTAGATAATTAACATTATTTCGATCTGGCACACGAATTGACCTTAATTACACTGTTCATAAATCAACAGGCTGTCCATTTAAGAAAAATTAAAAGTTGCCGGCTGATGCATTGGATCACTGTAATACATGTACTACCTAAACAATCACTGAACTAGTATACTTAAAACTTTCTTCTACCACATGTTTGTTCTGTATATCTAATGTTACTATTGATATCCAATTGATCATGCCCCTGTAAACTGGTGTGAATTCTGTAATTGTTATCTTCAGAATATAAATTATTATTATTATTATGCCAAAACTCTATGGATGAGGGAATTTCGCGCCAAAATGCAAGATCTATTATCTTATACCTGATTGGCTCGTTCATAAATGGTAGTTTAACCGATTTATGATATACATTTGAACAGGTAACTTAATAGCTACAGAACGAAGCTCAAACATTGAACTTCTAGAATGAATTAGATATCTTTTAAAAAAAACACAACTTTTGAAATCTCAAAGAACGGCTTGTTTTTCTTCTTAGCTTTCTGGTTGTTATTTAATTCGTGGAAGAGCAAATTCTATATTATCAGAATGAGTTTTATGGAGATTTTAGGAAATTTCACAGGTTCAAATCATGAGTCAATTGAAGCTAGACCACCATGGGAAACCTGGAAGCACTGGACGGCCGTTTTGTCCTAGTATGGGACTACCCAGCAGTGTGCATCCACGAACCCCCTCCGCGGGACTCCAACCCAGGACCCACTGGCTTCGTGCGCGAGCACTTAACCATTAGACCACTGAGCCGGCATCCAACGGTGTTAATGTTTAACTTCAACCAATCCACGAAGTTGCGCCACCGTACACCATTGTCTTCAGTGAGCTGATATCTCACAACAGACCTGGCTGAACTCCAGGAGGTTCTCCTGAAGTCAGTCACGAGTGAACAGTTGATTATTATCAGAATGAGTTTTGTGGAGATTTTAGGAAATTTCACAGGTTGAAATCATGGATGCGCACTGTTGAGGAGTCCCATACTAGGACGAAACGGCCGTCCAGTGCTTCCAGGTTTTCCATGGTGGTCTAGCTTCAATTTACTCATGATTTCAACCTGTGAAATTCTATATTGCTTGGTGTGTAAGCGAGAATGATAATGATCGGTTGTCTGCTTAATCAGACATGTAGATAGTCTGACAGGTGTGTCAGATGAGTTATATATTCCCTTATCGTTATTATCATTATTACTCACTTATTATTGATTGTTCATTGTTGTTGGATTGTGTCGGGTTGTTGGTGTGAAAATATATTTACATTATTCTTCGTTAATTTTAAGTAGTTATTAAATATGTCAGGACGGTCTACGGGTGAACTCGAGGAAGCTGTAAGAAGCTGAGAAAGAGCTGAAGATATTCTATCTAATCATCTTTTGAAAGAATATTCTAGAATTTCTACGTGCAGCTTCCCGATTGGACAATGCTAATAACCCCCTGTGTGAGGATTGGATAGATATAATGATGATTTCGTATTTACTAAAAACTATAAATACTTGACAGTTTTGTACTATAATTGATACTGTCTAGAATAACATTCCTTTCACTTATCTTCTGTTTTCTCATTTGTGACTTGGAAGGGTTCTAGCGTTCAAGTGTTCAAATTATACGCGTCATATCAAAATATAAGCTCTAGATATAACAAAATAACTCCCTTAGTGAGTTAATATACATTGAAATCTTGACATGAGTTTAGAAGGGTTTCTTGGTTTTTACTGATTCCTGCTATTTTTAGTACAAACTAGTTGTATGAATACCAGCCAGGGGAGTATGTAGATAATATATTGGGTAGACTATTGAAACTATTAATTGTACTCATTTAGTAACATACCATAGAATCTTTTTTACAATCAGTGATACTACTACTTGTTATATCTTAGCCCGACTGTTGTTGCTACCTTGACGTGGTGGTCGGGCTTGCCTATCGTGATGAACCAATCGAGCTATACTGGCTAAAACAAACGTTCCTGAAGATTCTACCATGTCAGACAGGTCGGTTGAAGAGCGGTAAGACTAAAAGCAACAAACCCAAGGTCTGAAGGCGAAGTCGTACTGCTGATTGTATAGAGGTGTGACGGCAGTAAGGTGTTTCCTTCAGACAACCAAGCATAGCAGCGATGCTGCCTTTCCACAAGAAGGGGTGAGGTTGGAAAAGGTCGACCCTATAAATGCACATCTCGCCACATCCCACAGATATCCGTCTCCGGCGGTTAGGTCTCAACAAGTACAGAGCTAACACAAAATCAGTTACAAAAAGGTCGTATGTGACCGATCTCAAGCAGTTGTCCCTTGGACACTTCGGTCACGCTCTCAGATCACTAAGACTGACTGACTGATTAGATCTCAGCGAAGATTAAATTACGAGTAACTTCTGAGATCTTTTAATGGACTAATATTATCTATATATTCCTATTGTATAACTGTTTAGTAACTAGATTATGTATATTTATATTTCTTTTATTATAAGCTTCATTTTGACCAACAGGCTATTTCGATGATACGATTTACTATTCTTAAGTTATACACAGTTTAGTAATTACAGTCTCCCACATTTACAGCCATTTTCTGACTTGATCTTGTATAAATGTTATTTCCTATTTTATGGTATGATGTAGTCTGTTTGGCTGGTATATAAACCAAGAATGTATGAAATAAATGATTCGAATAATGGAAGCTAATACTGGTGTTCTCAACTCAACTAGACGGGCTAGGCAAGCAAAGGACTAATAAGGACGCTAGGCTGGTCAGACCGATCGAGCCTCGTTAGTTTGGCACAGCACAGAAGTGAATAAGTCGTAATTCGATTGGTGAAAAAAATTACGAGATAACTAGACAAACTTAAAGTTACAACACTATTCTAATATGCCTGTTGATCATTTCAACTTCACTGATAGTTTGTAACATTTTTGGCCAATGTACATGTTTTCTGATTTCCTATAATGTTTACGACTGACTAATTGACTAATCTAATTCACCTAGTCAATATACAGATTTTAACAATAATAAACACTTGAAGATGGTTGTTGCATTAAAATGATATAAGTTTGTAAAATCGTTGAAAGTCATTAAGTACAAGACACTTGCTTCTTTTTTTTTGATGGAGATTTGTTCTCTGAGCTGGATGGTTTGATTGTGGAACTTTCATCGTTCTTCTGAACTACATCATCAGTATAAACTTCACGTAGAAGTGAATTATTCGAATTTCTCCACATATGATTCACAGCTTGTTTCGTACACCTCTACCTGAATTCTGTGTTGATGATATAGTTCAGAAGAATGATAAAAAGCTCCATGACGAAACCATCCAGTTCAGTGACGAAAAAAATTTCATCAAAATCATTCATCTAAGCTACAAATCTTCTCCATTTGCTTCTTTTTACTTTAATATTCAGATATTAGAATCCAATTTATTAATCTACTTACTGTTAAAAATTCATTGAAATCAATACTTCCACTAGCATCTTGATCAAATGTACGAAATAAATGTTCATAGAATAATCTAGCTTTACCATCTGGAAAAAATTGTGTATACATACTAAGAAATGTTGAACGATTCAATAGACCTGAAGGACAATCTTTCTGTAAAAATAAATTGAAAAAGAAATAATAATTTAATATATAATTAGAGAGAGAGACAAAATGTGTTCCGGAAGTGAACATCAACTCTGGGATTCAGGTACATCTAGCTGAAGAGTCCCGAATAGGATGAAACATACATCCTGGATTCCATTGCTAGTCATTATCTATCTTTGCTTATAATGCTTGTGATTTAAGGCAATAAGCACAGTATGCACATATATCAATAAGAGACTGATCAATTGTAGTCATAAAGATCAATGAAAAGATTCATGTAAAACAATACAAAGTGAATTTAAACTTCGCCCCATTGCACAAACAGGTGGTTATAAGGACTTAGTGGCTAAGTAGACAGTGTGATGGCGTTTGAAGCGAACAGTACTGGGCTAGAGTCCTAGATTGGACATCAACTCTGGGATTCAGGTACATCCAGCTAGTGAGTTCCGAATAGGATGAAACGCGCATCCTGTATTCCACTGCTAGTCATTATCCATCTTTGCTTATAATGCTTGTGATTTAAGGAAATATCGAGGCAAGCACATGAATCATATGGATTTATTGTTAATTTACTGTAATTTCTAGGGTAGACAAAATACTATTTGATGAATTTTACACTAAAAATGTACAAATAAATTTATCAACTATACACTTTTCATATGTCTGGTGAGGATAACTGATTGTCACTAAGTTAATTAGTAACCAAGCTAAAATTACTACTGACATGTATTTCTCTGGTTTGGTTTGTATTACTTACGTCTCCATCCAACTCTATCCTGGACAATTCTTTCCAGTTGTTATTTATTCTTTTCATGTCTGCTTCCAATTTTTTGATTCAGGGTGGTTCTGTGCCTTCCACTTCTCCGATTCCAAGATAGGGCTTGCCTCATGATGCAGTTTAATGATTTCCTCAATGTATGTCTTATCCACTTGCAACGTCTTTTCATAATTTCCTCTTCAGCTGGAAGTTAGTTTGTTCTCTACCATAGTAGGCTGTTGCTGATGGTATCCGATCAACGGACATTGAGTATCTTGTGTAGATAATTGTTTATAAATACTTTTACGTTTTTGATGATGGTTGCGGTAGTTCAGTAAATTTCAGCACCATACAGTAGAACTGTCTGGACGTTTGTATAAAAAAATTCTGAATTTTCAGTTGATTGATAGTTGTTTGGAGTCCCATATGTTCGTCAACTGTAAGAATGTGGCCCTTAATTTGCCAGTCTCTGACTTCACATCTATATCAAATCCTCCTTGTTCATCGATGATGCTTCCCAGGAACGCGAACATTCCCACCTCTTCCAGAGCTTCTCTGTAAAGTATGATTGTTTTGGTGTCCTCTGTGTTGTATTCGAGTATTTTTCTTTTTCCCTTATGTATGTTGAAACCTACTGATGCAGAGGTTTCTCGTACACTGGTTGTCTTCAGCTGCATTTATTGGCGTGTATAAGACAGAAGAGCTAGGTCATCTGCGAAGTTCAAATCGTCTAGTTGCATCCAAACTGTCCATTGCATTCCGTGCTTCTCGTCAGATTTGGAGGTCTTCATAATAAAGTTGGTTACCAGAAGAAATAGGAAGGACGATGTACTCAATTCTGATAGATATACTTTAGATATGTGATTGATGGCGATGTCACCGCATAGTTTTGACTAAACCCTTGAGTTTGAATCACATTTAGAAACTATCAAAGCAGCTGATTAAAAGTTAGGTAAAGTTTTGTTCTCTGAGCTAGATGGCTTGATTGTGAAGAGTAAGCAGACTTACCTGACTCCGGTTCTCACTTGGAATGTGTCTGTCAACTTTCATGCATGCACGACTCTGTAGTGTAGTCCGTCGCATGAATTCATGATGACGCTGACAATTTTCTCAGGCACTCCATAATGTCAAAGAAGGTTCCATGACGTTCTCTTATCCACGCTGTCAAATGCCTTCTCATAATGAATGAAGTTGATTTATAGTGACGAGTTTCATTCATTCATATATATATATATATATATATATATATAACTTTCCTGTAGCTGGTTGGATAAGAGTTAACAAGAATAAGATGTCAACTGAATTGAAGTGAAGACCATAAGAACATATCCAAACTTTGATCAATATTTGAATATAGTCATTAGCTAAGTATTTGTTCAAGGAGATCATTTATCAAACGACTTTAAATCAAACTCATTTCTATTTATCAATAAGGCGATTTGTGAAGATTATAGTATTTTCACAGTTGAAATCACGATTCGATCTATGCTAGACCACCACTGAAAAGCTGGAAGCACTACAAGACTGTTTCATTCTAGTATGGGACTCCTGGTGCTTTCAACTATGAAATTTTCACAAATCACCATATTATTAAGAATCATGTTCTCAATATTAACTAGCTTCAAGATGGAACTCCGAGAGTTCTAATTAGAAGCCATGACTAGCGTAACCCAATCCGTGTCGGTTATAAGACCCTTCAATATCGTTGGATACCAGCTCAATGACTTAAAGATTAATCATTTGCGCACGAAGCTCCGAAGCTCCCTAGTTCAAATCCCGCTTGCAGAATCATCGATTCCTACTGCTGAGTAATCTCAAACTATGACGAAATAGTCGTTCAGTTCTTCCAAGTCTTTAATAATGGTCTACCTTAGATCAACTGTTGATTTTCAATGAAATTATTTATAATATTCACTAAGTATTTGCTATTCAATACTTTTGGCTTTTTTTCTTTTCGATTCCATAAACATTTGAATTCATGTGTCCAGAGTTATTTGGCATTGTCGATTATTAATAATTCAATAAAGTCTGATCGTAAGAATTGAAAAAACAACAACAACAACATACCAATGGTAATAAAAATCTCTAATGTAAACTAATATTTTAATATAGAATACTAAAGTAATAAAATGAATAGGAATGTTGAATGAAACCCCTAGATACAAAACACTTAATGAATATTGTGAATATTAGATTATTACGTCATAATAGGAAACTATTTATCCCAACTAATATTATAACATAATGAAGAATTATAAACAAATAAGTGAATGTTTCAGTATGAAATAAAAAACAAACAATAAAGATCACTTAATTGTATCATAATAAAATGTTCAAATAATTAGTAATGTAAAGCAATTAGTTCATATTATAAATACATAGATAGATAGATAGATGTAAGGAGAGATAGATAGATAGATAGATAGATAGATAGATAGATAGATAGATAGATAGATAGATAGATAGATAGATAGATAGATAGATAGATAGATAGATAGATGTGTGGATAGATAGATAGATAGATAGATTGATAGATAGATAGATAGATAGATAGATAGATAGATAGATAGATAGATAGATAGATAGATAGATAGATAGATAGATAGATAGATAGATAGATAGATAGATAGATAGATAGATAGATAGATAGATAGATAGATAGATAGCTCCCCAAATGCCCTGGTACGGCCGAGACTGGGGAGAGTCCGCTCTCCCTCTCGAAATGCTCGCACATGGCCGCGCATATATAGCCTCTGTCAGGGAAGTCCTACTTACTGCCTTCTCGTGGTGGGGGTGTTGTTTACGAAAATGAGAGGACGAAAAGCGAATGTCCGGCGCTTTGACCAGATTCCAAACCAATGGTACACATGGGCTCCAGTACCCTGCGGGAACAAATGGCGTATGAACCAATTGTTGGTCACCGACTTCCATGGGACTTCATCTCCTTACGATTCTCTACTGCCTTGTGGATCAGACCTTCAGGTCAAAGGCTCGGGGTGTTGCTTCCTAAGAAAACCACCTGTTTCGGTTTGGGCACCCGGGCAGTATCCCAGCCCTCACACATATCGAATGAGATATGTGTGTCGCATATCTATTCGGTGCCTCCTTGTACCAATATCTATGTGTTAAAATAAATAATAGATAGATAGATAGATAGATAGATAGATAGATAAATGGGTTGGTAGGTAGGTAAAATTCAGAGGCATTGAATGAAGGATAGTTAGAGTTTGAAATGCCATAAAATGTTAGATAGAGTAGAATTTTGGTTCACTGTGCATCTCATTACCGGTAGCATTTTATTCTAATTCTATAAAATTAAAAAATCAATTAATTTAGAGTCTAGTAGAAGCACCTACTAATCAACTACATGATACTCTCTATACCCTGTATTGTGGAAAATAACTCTTTAAAACAATATATATATATATATATTTTAACTTCTCAAATGAATCATTATTAACTATTCTCTTCTATTGATACATTCAAAGTTGTATTTGATTAGTCTCTCTTCGTTTATGATTACCTTCTATGGGATAGATATGTATGTGAATATTGCATGTAGTTATAAGTTGACGAGTGTTAATTAGGACGAAATTCACCCCTTTGACTTCATTGCTAGAATATGAATTGGAATTAGTCTCATATTATGGAGTGATATCAATTGAATTACCATTGAATAGATCAGAGATTTATATTCATCTTAATTTCAAGATGACAATTTCCATAGCTCTATATGACTAGTTGTAAATAACAAGCTCAATCATATTAGAAGTACATCAGTCTTCGTTTATGATGTCCAGTAATATATAACGGGCTATCTATAATGGGACATAAAAAGTCATTACCTTCTGACTTAATGGTCTTGAGGTTCCAAGAAATGTCAAAGTTTGTTTAATAATCCTCAGCTTAGATTGGTGCATGCGTAAGTCAGATCCTACACTAATAATGACTGAATGAGTATTAAAGAGTAATCCATCAATAATGTAAGCATTTTATAAAATTGTTCAGTAAGTTTTTATGGAGTTTTAATGTCGTGGATGGGTACTATTGAGGAGCCCAACAGTGGGACAGTGATTACTATTTTACACTAGTTATCTATCCCAGATTATTCCGTAATATGAACTACGAAACATAAGAGTTAACTTTAAGTGAACCATAAAAAAGGTGAATTGATTGTTATAGGGAGATTTTCTTTTTTTTGTCCTACAGGAACAGATAATACGCCTCTGAACTAAGGAATACTTCAAGTCTATTGAATTGTTTTCATCTATTTGATTACCGAATCTTTATACGGGTGCTTTCATAGATTACATACATCAAGTTTAACATAATCTTGTGAGAAAGATTAGTGCTACTTAGAATGAATAAGATTAGGATTTAAACGTAAGAAATAGTGGATTATCTTCCTGAATTCATTCATAAAGTATTTAATACTAGTCTGTTGAAGTTTTTTTATAAGTGTAAGTAATCGATACTCATCAGTGTGGTTGGCTTAAAATCCTGAAAGTACTGGGTTCCAGTCCCACATACGAAACCGTGGATGAGCACTGCTGAGGAGTCACATTCTATGACGAAATGGCCATCGCGTGCTTCCACGTTTCCAATGGTGGTCTAACATTGATCCATTCATGATACCAATCTAATATCTATTATTTGAGTAAATTGTATTGTAATTCAACTACATTATGATAAGTAATGGTCAAATCATTCACTAAATCATTATCTCTAATTAGTACTTCCAAGAAGTACATCGAAATATCTGATGTATAACTGATTTCCTTTCAAACAGCCGGATACCATCAACAACAGCCTACAGTGGAAGAGAACAAACCAGCTTTTAATTGAAGAGGAAATTAGAAAAAGACTTTGGAAGTGAACAGGACACAAATTGAAGGAATTATCAAACTGTATTACGAGGCAAGCGCTAACTTGGAATCCTGAAGGGAAATTGAAGAGAAGAAGGCCAATGAACACACTTCGTCAAGAATTGTTGGCAGACATGAGAAGGATGAATAGCAAATGGAAACGACTATCCAGGACAGAATTAGATAGAGAATCCTGGTGAGCGGCCTAAGCTCCCCCATGAGGGGCAACAGGCGTAAGTAAGTAAATGATTTCCTTTTAAACAGTTACAAATGCATTTTACTAATGAATGGAAGTTACTTATTCATTATTATTAATCGAAATAATATGGAAAATCTTCTCAATCAACTTCTATCCTTTACTTCTACTATCTACCTAGGCAATGCATTAAGTCTATGAACAAAATGAAAAACATGTCAATATATTCTTAATTGTAATTATCAGTTGTCTAAATTTCAAAATATTTTCATCAGTAGAACATTTCATCAGTAGAACAGCTCATCAGTAGAACAGTTCATCGGTAGAGCAGTTCATCAGTAGGACAGTTCATCAGTAAAACAGTTCATCAGTAGAGCAGTTCATCAGTAGGACAGTTCGTCGGTAGAACAGCCCATCTGTAGAACACTTCATCAGTAGAACAACTCATCGGTAGAACAGTTCATCACTTTCCTTCAACATTTATTATAATTAACCATTAAAATCTGAAGATTCTTATTTAAATGATGAAATCAATTCACTATAGAATACAAATAAATAAGGAAAGGAATTGAGAAAAAATATCTATCTGGACAGAATATTTTGTGATTGTCAGTCATCATTAACACAGAGCCTGAGATGAATGTTTATTAGCTTAGATAGTCATGTGGTGTATGCTACTGATGTCGATAGATATAAGTGGTATGTATCATCAATCAAAAGTGTGTTGTCTGGTTACAGAAGGTTAAGAAGATCGACGAAAAGAGAATGAGAACAAAGAATGATTGATGTGGAGACAACAAAGCATGAGATGATTGATTGGCATTTTTCAGAATGAACAGTCAAGTTTGAGGTAGTTGATTAACAGTTTGCAAATGAATTAATTACTGTATGATTCTCAGATTCTACTAACTGATTCTGTAATTTTGTATTCATAATACGTTCGATTGTCTCCACTACATCCATACCACATAAGAATGAAGAAGTAAAATTTACAAGTTTAACTGAAGAAAGGTCTACATCACTGTAATATCAGTTATACTGAGATCATGGTTCGAATTGAAGGTATAAATGAAGAAATATTTAAACTCCAGATCTAGAGGTAAATGACATATGAATATATCTGAGCTACTGAACCAGTTTCTGAGTCAAGTTACTTATTTTCTTCAAATACTGGTTATGATTAATCATGACGATTCTGAGCACATAGTCTGTCTCCACCAATAAATTTGATTTCAACAGTCATGAATGCAACATCTTGGTTAGATTGAGTTTAGCTCCATTTCAACTTATTTCTCTTTGAGCATGCGTCATATGTCGGGATAGGAGGTGGCTGAACATATGCAATTCACAATATAGTTACCACAGTTAAGGATGATTCAGAAACTTCATCGTTCAACTTATCATTTTCTCCTAATAATCTACGTTTATCCTCAGTAATGCTGACCTAGTTATTCTAGGATACACGAGGATTTCCTCAAAAATACCGATAATCAAACAATGGTATCCCACGTATGTACTCTTATAGGCTTTGAATTGAATCTATGACTAACTTCAATTACATTATATTTGTATTGTTGGTAGATGAAGACTAGTTGGTTGGAGTCCGTGTGACTATCGTAACCAATGGTTGGAGATTCTTGGTGACATAGTTCAGAATCGATCACTCTTTGTCTTTTCTTAAATTTTCTTTCTACAAACTAATTCTTTCTTTCTGTACTATATCCTTATATGCAATCAAACGACGATCAAGAACCTAATAAAATTTTGATAGATGCTGATTATTCTAGTGGTCGTCTATCTACTAATCAGATTTTCAAGAAATTCAGTGAAAATGTTTCAGAGGAACCAAACTTTTATGACCTCATATCAAGCATCGTTGATCCTCACCATTTAATCACTTTTAGTAAATTCTCTGTTCCATGTGACAAATATGTTTGGAATAAAGTCAAATTAAATGTAGCTTGAGAATATGAGGATCCAACACTGTTTCATAGGGGAGGATAAACCCGGATAATTTAAAGTCGGGATCTTCCAAAAGGGGGGTGTGTTATATCCCGATAAAAATAATGAATGGTAACTTTTGGGATCCATTTATGGACTAATACTATGCGCATATTTCTTATCGTATAATTGTTATGTAACTAAACTATTCATATTCATCTCCCTGTTATTATGAGTTTTATTTTGACCCACAAACTATTATTATACGTCTTACCATTCATGAGTTATGGCCTGTCTATCAATTACTATCTCCCTTATTCACAGCCACTTTTGGCCAAATATTGTACAAATGTTGTTTCCTATTTTATTGGTTCAGTGTGGTCTGTTTGATTGGTATATAAACCGAGTATGTTTGAACTAAATGATTCATATTGCAGAAGCTGAAACTTGTGTTCTGGACTCAACTGGTTGGGCTAGACAAGAAGCAAGACTAATCAGGAGTCTAGGTTGCTCGCACTTGTTTCATGCGTAACTGGTTCGGTCGATAATTCGCTGCTCTCTGATTGGTGGTATCTTTGTGTTACCTAATATACAGGGCACACAGGTTCACAAATTATAACATATTACACCATTGAGTTAACTACTTCTATGAATTCGGTGTTCATCTCTATTGTGCTAATGAGCTATAGCAACTTGGACCGATACATATACGTGCCTGTTCCTACATGGTAACTGATTGACTGAGTGATTTTACACTAATAATAGTATAAAACATCTGATAGATAGATACATAGATACATAGATAGATACAGATATATAAAATGAATGAAATAAACAACTTACAATGAATCCTTTATACCATTTTTTAATTTGTCCTTCAGTAAAATGTGTTTTAGCTGAAAGTTTCTTTAATTCTGTTTTATTAATTCGTTTATTTGAATGAATACCACCCATTTGTTTATTATTATGGTTTAATATATATAAAAGTATGATATAATACTTTCCCAAAAATAATCACTTTCTTCTTTGTTTTCTTTCTTTTTTTCTTGTTTTTGTTTTCTCCTTTTTTTTGTTTTCTTCGTTGTTTTTTTTGGGGGGGGGTTAATTTCTTTAAATCAATTTATAATCGTTTCCTATTGAATAAAATTGTCTAATAATCCATTGAAACATTGATCATCAGAGATAATACACTTTGGATACCATCACTACGATGACAACAATAACAACAACTACTAAGACTATGACTACTAATACGAATTCTACTACTATCACTACTACTGTTATCACAAATGTTATAATAAGTAAGTAGTATATTTAATTGTAATGATCAAATTAAAAAGATTTTCTCTTCTATGAATTTTGGTTTTTTATTTCGCAAATACTTCTGGATAGGTTAGAATACAAGGTCAATTGTGCACATATATATATACAGTATTTATATTCGTTCATGACTATTCTATAACCAATATGAGTGAGACATAAGGGATTTATGTATCCTGATAGGTTATTTTCCTATTTTAGACGCCAGGTCAGTTGTATAATGTACAATATACATATGATTGAATTCAATATTTTCAAGCCTACGCTATATATATATAAGTTGTACCTACTAATCAATTTTATTATCTTACCGTAAATGTGTCAGTAGTGCCAATGTGTGGGTGGTCATCTTCACACGGGCATTCATGTGACCTTGAAGTTAATTCAAGGTTAAAATATCCCTTCCTGAATTATTAGTATTATTGAACCCATATATTTGTTATGTTTATAGACAGGAGTTATTATTCATTTATATATATATATATATATATATATATATATATATATATATATATATATATATAACTTAATTGCATTTAAAGTGAATGATATTGGATTCGAATCCTAAAGTGAACATCAACTCTGAGATGCAGTTACATTCAGTTGATGGGTTTTTAATTGGGACGAAACACGCATCTTGGATTCCACTTCTAGCCACTATTCATCTTTGATTATAAGACTAAAAATATTTCTTAAGAAATTTAAATCCAGTTGGTAGAATAACAATTTATTAGTATAGTTGAAGAGAGTTTTGTGGAGATCCATTTAATTCATAAACCTTTTTGTGATGAATGACTCCCCAACTAAAGAATAAATTACCTGGTTATACCACTTTTATGTGTATCTGCAAATTCAGCTGCTCCTATGGAAAAAAGCTATATTGGGTGCACTGCCAGACAACTGAACCAGAGTTAGTGAACACTTCTCTTCGTGGTTAGGAACAGGTAACGTCAAGACAATACGCAGCTCGGTCCTATCACACTTGATCGATAGCAGTCATGTAGTAGACAGAAATAAGTCATTTAAAGTTGGTTATCTTATTCCTACTAGTTTTCCCTATAGTGTTCGATCTCGTCTCTTACACATTGCAGAAGCTATAGGAGTTCGAGCCAACAATCTATGTCTTTGTGTTCAGAAGGAATTTGTAACACCCTTATCTCTCCCTTAACCTTAATAAATGGTTTTATTTATTATTATTTTCCATACTCTTAGTTTATTTCTCTCCACCTCCTCCCACTCTTTTCTTTCCTCAAATATACGCTTCATGGTCCAGGTATCTGAACACTTCTTATTACGTAATCTTATAATGAGTGTTATTCCATTGTCTATATTTCTCTAATCAATGACCTATTTCCTGTTATGTAATATTGATTCAAGCCTTTATTATTCTTATCAGAACTCGTACAGTTGTCATTACACAATCAATTTGTACTTTTCACTTAATATGTAATCTATTCCACTGTTATCATCATTGAATCATAAACTGCCTTGGTTGGTTTAATTCATTTCGTAGGTGCATATATAAATACATTGCTGTATATTAGAGCAAAACCTGATAAAGATCCAATATTTTTAGGCAAAAACAATAACATAGGGTGTTAAGAATAATTCTTTCATGAAACATTGATTAGTTTACCATGGTTTCATCATTTTACTCGATGAACAAATTAGCATTTGACATATGCTCACTAGTGACTAACTTCATGAGGTATTTCCTAGAGTTCTAGTGGGAAGTAGTGACCAGTGGAGTTCAAACGGGTTTGTTGTGAGATAGTAGCTCACTGAACACAATGATGGGTGTACCACTCAATGTCGTGGATTAGTTGAAATTAGACATTAACACCACTGGATACCGGCTCAGTAGTCTAGAGGTTAGGCGTTCGTGGGTGAGACCGATAGGTCCTGTGTTCGAGTCTCACAGGGGGGAGGATCGTGGACGCACACTGCTGAGGAGTCCCACAAGAGGACGAAACGACCGTCCAGTACTTCAAGGTTTTCCATGGTGGTCTAGCCTCAATTGACTCATGATCTCAACTATTAAGAAAATGTTTTGTTTTATAGCAATCATTGTTATGGTTTAGCCCTTTGTGCCAATGAAAATCATAAGTTAAGCATTTTTGAAAATGTTTAGCCATTGCTTACTAACTATAAGATAATCAAACGTAACACACTGACTATCAAAATTTGAAGGTCATGAGTTCGATGCCAGTCAACTACGTAGATTAGCACTGTTAAATAGTTACGTGCTAAGATAATGTGGTTGTTGATTTTTATTGATTTTGAATGATATTACTGAGAGTTGAGTTTAACCGTTTGATTTGAAACATTTTGATAATTAATAACAGGGAAATCTGAAAACATTTATTTTCTGTGACCTATGATCAATATTAAGAATATTAGGGTTCATTTGTAAATTGTATTGTGCACAAACTGACCACTAGAAAACAGTAGCATTGATCAGATGTTATGTCCTAATGTTAAACTCTTCAGTAGTCCGCATCAACGATCCCACCAACAAAATAACCTAGGACCTTTAGGTTTAACAATGAACGATTTAGAACAACTAGATTGAAATTCAACACCCTATAACTATAATTTCAATCATTTTGTGATATGGCACGATGTTTACCCAATATTACTGGTGATAATTGTTTCACTACCAAAGTGTATGGACTCCATCGATTACAAATGATCACTAGAATTCTAAGAACATCTTTAAGTTAGTCACTAGTGAGCTGTAAACCATAGTTTACTTGTAAAGATTTTGCTTAAATTCATCTAATTCCCATGAATGTTAGATTAATCTAAAAAGTGAAAAGACTCATACAGTACGGCCTTGATAAACAAAGATTTACACATCCTTTTGTTTTGATTCATTTAGATATTTAAACGTGATTGAACTATTTAACAACTGAATTTCCCATGTGATAGAAAATTCCACAGTTCAATATACCGTAGAAGTGAAATGAAGAAATTCCATCATCACAGTTCTCATAGACTAAGGAAAATGTAGATGACTTCATAGACATAGGTGATAAACGTGATGTGAACCGTTTGTTCAAAGAACTCAATACAAGTCAAAACCATACATATGAAGAAGTGATGAATAATCAACTTCCTTTTCAAGACATACTGACTAGTAGGAGACGATGGTTCTCTATATAAAAAGCCAACATAAACGGGGCAGTATCTTAAATTCCGTAGTCATTATCCAATATATTACAAATATGGATTAATAAAGGGTTTATTCTGTAGGTTAGTTGTATTTGTACTAGTGATACCATTGAAGGAGATATGAAGCTCTTAACTGAAACAGTAATAATCACTGATGTTTATGGACCATTGGAAAGGTAGCGATACGATGAAACCTATGTGTATGGCACCCGAAAAACATTTCTACATCACCTCATCATTTAGAGGTGACTCAAACAGACTTAAATTAGCTATTACTATTACATTCTGGCCAGCTCAACTCGTGGTTATCGAAAAGTGGATGTCTATGTGTCACCAAAAACCCAAACAAAGCGTGTGTCATATCTCATTAGGTCTATCAATTTACATGTATGTGTGAAAACACGTACATAGAGAGGAGTAATCGTGAGCTACCAGTAAGGCTGGCTGAAAAAATATCCAAATGGCTACAAAGACAAATTAATCTCAATGGTCAAATAAGACCACAGGGGAGACAAACATGTTCATACATTACGAAACATTTGGTTGAGACTGGTTATACGGTTTTGGTCAGGATTGCCTAGGAAAGAGTTCTATGGAGAATGCTGGTGGGTGGCCTATCCCCCCCCACGAGGGGTAACAGACGTAAGTAAGTAAGGTCATAAAGTTGACTTCAAGTCAGCCTTTTTAGTTTTGTACGAATGTTTTCAAAGGCGTATATTAAAGCTTATTGAAGTCTTAGATATAGAGAAGCCGAAACCCCATTGTGTGATCAAAAACAATTTGTTCCTGCTGTTAACCTACCCTGGTACTACTGACTTGTTAACTAGAGCAGTTTTTACATTACTTTTGTGTACTTTATTATTTATGTCTCCTCTTACCTTATAGTATGTCTAGTTGACCTTTTATTTTGCATATATAATATCTTAACAAGTATGTATGGTCAGATTGTTCGAAACGTATTGCGCAAATATATCACATAATTCCTGTAACCTTTGTCATCTCATTGCATTATCAAAGGAACTGCTCGAAATGTAGTCAACCTTTAATGTAAGTTTTACCATAAAGATGTTGGTTTTATAACTAAATGATAATTTAATTCACTTGATATTGTTTTACTTGAATCTTCCCAAACAGGATGAAACGCGCGTCCTGGATTCAATTTCAGTCCTAAAACATCAATGGGAAGATTCAAGTAAAACAATATCAAGTGAATTAAACTTCACCCCATTGCACAAGCAAGTGGCTATCAGGTCTCAGTAGCTAAGTGGATAACGTGATAGCGTTTGAAGCGAACGGTACTGAGTTCGAGTCCCAGAGTGGACATCAACTCAGGTGCAGGTCCATCCGGCCCACGAGTCCCAAACAGGACGAAACGCGAGTCCTGGATTCCACTGCTAGCCACTATCCATCTTTGCTTATAAATGATAATTTTTCTTAAACGCGATTGTAGAAAGCTACGTATGCACATATGGTTGACCATCTAAGATACCTGCTAATTTGTAATTTGCTCAAAAGTGATTCAGATACATGTGTCATTCTTGTTGATGAAATCGATTTAAGTTTCATAATTGTCCTGTCAATGTTCTGACATTCAGTTTGACCATCTCCCGGTTAGAGACGTAGCTATTGACTCTACGATGTTTTACAACTGTGAGATTTTAACATCTTTGCAACTTGTTAGCATTAATTCAAATAAACGAATATGTAATTAATAGCAGTTGTTTATTAGTAGCCGACTAGTCCTACAAGTGAGTTGAACGCTTGTGATTCCGAAAAAACATTTAAAAGGGAGCATAGAGAAATGGGATGGGTTGAAGGAAGTTTGTAAAACGAAACTTGAGGAATTTAATTGTAATAACTGTGACACGGTTTGGAACTCCACAGAGAACATCTGCTCCTCTCAGGTTGTAGTAACGACTCGAGAACCAGTATTAACTAGTACGAAACATGGGTTGCCTTCCTACTGATTCTTCATAATGTCGAACCATTGAAACTAGTGAACATGCTGCAACTTGGGTGATGTAAGTCGATCGACATTAAAGATTATTCATTTATTTAAACACATAAACATTGGTACAAGCGGGCACCAAATACATATGCGCTAGACATCACCGTTCAGGGCAGGAATACTGCTCGGTTGTTGAAACCGAAGCAGGTAGTTTTCCTAGGTGGGCACTTCCATAGTCTTTGACTTACGGGTCTAATCCAAAAGGTATTGGAGCAACGTAAGGACATAGTCCCATGATTGCCAGTGACCAACAATAGGTTCATACGCCACCTGTCCCCACAAGATCCTGGAGTACATGTATACCATTGGTTTGGAACTAGGGTTTCTCAACTCTCCTAGGTGGATCCTCAATATTCACCGATTCAAGCGGCAATCATTCGCTTTTCGTCCTCTCAATTACGTAAACAATACCCACGTCGCGAAAAGGCAAAGAGAGGCTGTATACGCATGTGGGCATTTCGAGAGGAGGATCGGACTCCCCTCGCTCTCGACTGTACCAGGGCGTCTGAGGGCAAGACGAAGGTTACATGTGACTATTTACAGTTAGTCCGCTCTTATATATTGACCAACCGACCAGAAAAAATTTCATTCCTACCAGAACTCATACCTTGGAAATTTATGTGATCATCGAAATTCAGAACTGGTTAGTGTGATTGTCCTTTTGAATAATGATCCAGCGATTATCGGCTTACAAATAATTTTAATAGTTGAGTTCATGAGTTAGTTGAAACTAGACCACAATGGAAAACCTGGATGGCCGTTTCGTCCTATTGTGGGACTCCTCAGCAGTGCACACCCACGGCCCCGCCTCGTGAGATTCGAACACAAGACCTATCGGTCTCACACAACCTCTAGACCACTGTGCCGGCATCCAGTGGTGTTAATGTCTAACTTCAACTAATAAAGGAAATTGAGCGACACATCCACCATTAACTTCAGTTAGTTATCTCACAAAAGACTCGGTTGTAGCAGTGACCAGTGAAATAAATGTCAGGTTTTTCGCAACATTTTTTATCATGGCTTAAACACCATCCATATAATCTCAAAAGTCTAAAGTACTAACAGTACGGTGCTTAAGCAACCAGGGCCGATATTGTCAAGCTTGAACTAAGAATCCGGAGCTCTACACCGTCTAGAACTAGCTTCAAGCTGTTGCAGCAAAGAAAATATCGGGTAAATCGTAGCTATGAATTATTTTACTGGGACTATTACATTTTCTTCCATTGTGTAATTGTTAAATAACTGGATTTTCAGACTCCAAATGTTCTAGTTTTATTGGACTTATGGACGAAAGTTATACGTTTTAATATTCCTTAATTATCTGGGTCTTGTTCTGTTATATCCCTGAGTCGTTCATAAACTGTGATTTACGATTTAATGAGTTCTGGAAACTTAGGTGTATAAATCCACGAATTTTTGAATTACGATCTCTGCATGGCTAAATAGTAATAGGATTTGTCGGATTTCTCGGCTAAAACAGGAATGTGTCCTGCGCTGATAGTAGTTACGATCTATATCAATCACAGACCGAGGTTAATTGATTTCGGTTAGAGTGCATCATTATTCAATAGGCGGAAATGAAAGAGCTATGACGTCATGGTAAAAAAATTTCTCAACAATGTATTACACCACCAAGATCCAACAAAAGTGACACCTTTTACCGATGATGATTAGAAACTCAATAATTCATATTTCCAATTTGAACCAATTCTCAGTGTAACTAAATGATAATCACTTTAATGATTAATTTCGTAGTTTGATGCAACTATTTCAACATATACAAACTTCATTTACTTATCATTCCTTCATAATCATTAATTTAAGCTGTAATGAAAATTTACTCTTCAGTCATTTGGAATTGTAACTAGCATCTACCAACCCATCACCAGAAAAAAACATAAGGAATATGAATAAGAACAGTTAACTTTTAGACCATTACTACTGTAACAGTAGTGACGTTACTGACGCGAGTCTGTATTTGTTATTGCAAGGCAACAAAGAGTAAACGTACTGGGAGGAGAACAAGCCCTATGTAAGCTGGACCTGCAGAACGATGAATATAACTATTTCATAATATGTTTTCTCTTTTTGTACTTGAACTGTATCTTTCAATTTTCAAATATATATCTATTTGTGCCAGTGCGCCGCGTTCTTACTTCAAAGGTATTTACCAGTCCTAAATGTTATATTGTTCTTTCAGATCTCTCCTACTTCCACCAAGTAAACGCTAATATTACGTGCTACACTACCACTAACCCAGTATCAGTTCGTGATCTTAATAAAGATCGATTGTTCAAGAGAAAAATTGAACACACTAAAGTTGTTTAATAATTAAAATATGAGAGGCTCCCTAATGCCCTGGTACGGCCAAGAGTGGGAAGAGTCAGCTCTCCCTCTCCAAATGCTCGCTCATGACCACGTGCATACAACCACTAACAGGGAAGTCCTATTCACTGCCTTCTCACAGCATTACTGTTGTTTAAGAACTTCAGAGGATGAAAACCGAATATCCGGCAACTTTAACCAGGTTGGTGGACACGGAGAGTCCACCTAGGAGAGTTGGAAAACCCTGATTCCCAACCAATGGTGCACATTAGCTCTAAGATCCTGAAGGAACAAATGGCGTATTGGTCACTGGTTACCATGGGCCTGCATCTCCTAACATAGCTCCACTGCCTTACGGATCAGACCTTTAAATCGAAGTCACCGGCTGTGACCCCCTAAGAAAACTACCTGTTTCGGTTCAGGTACCCGGGTAGTATCCCAACCCTCACATAAATCGAATGATTTATGCAGCGCATATCTATTTGGTGACTTCTTGTTGTATCAATGTTTAAAGAAATAAACAATATGAGAGAAAGAGAGAGAGACAAAGAAAAAAATAAATACAATATATATTTTTATACAAAACAAAACAGAAAAAAAAACAATATACGAGTGAATAAATTCATATTTATATAAACATAAACATTTTACTTCACCAAAGAGAAAAAAACGACAAAAAAAAGGAGAATAATGAATACCGAAAATCTTAAAAAGATACTACACAATCATCATTCATTCTCTTTTTGTGTATCGTTTTTTTTTGGTGTTTTTTTTTCTTTTCCGGGAGAAAATCATCAACATCATGGTACTTTCATATCATTGATTTGTTGATTTATTCACAAGTAAGATTATGATTATGATTATCATTATTATTATAAATAATGAAAATGATTAGGATGTGTATATAAAAATGAATTTAAATTACTTAATGTACAAAGACCGCTTAATGTGTGATGGATAGAGATTTCCACACTATTTTCAAATACACTATAAAACGAGAACAAGAACAACAACAACAACAATAACAGGATGTAAGTGGAAACAAGAAAACAAAAGTTAACTATATTCAAAAGATAAACTGCTGTTTATGACGACTTTATTAGGTTAGATATTAGAATACGACCACCAATGAATGAGAATCAAGTTCAAGTGTGTTCCGTTTTAATGTAAGTAACCGGGAGAAACCGGTAAGAATCTATAAAACATTTAGTAGTGTTTCAAGTAATTTTTAATTATACTTATCCTTAATGGACAGGAAATTCTATTCTACTAACAATTTTTGTTGTCTTTTAAAGGTAGATTAAAAGAATAGGTTAATTGTAGTATTATGGTGTGGGTTACTTATATCCACATAAGTAGTATAATATAACGGTGGTCAGGCATAGAATGTATTTCAGCGGAACGGAACGTAATTGGTATGAAAAGGCATGAACAATGAAATCTGAGACAATGGGTTGATATTTTGCAAATTAGCTAGTTACTATATGGTTCCCCGATTTTATTAAGATGCTCTGTAATTTCGTGTCAAATGCATTCCTATTGTCCCCACTCGTGTTCTTATTCACTACAGTATATAACTGGATATGGTGAAATCATCAAATGAGTAACACTGAAGTAAAATGTAGGTAAGTCAGTTGATTGATTGACTGAGGTGGTTTCAACATATGTCTACGATGAGAAACCACTGTCTACCACGGTGTGCAATCAAGTAATCCGTTGAAGAGAGGCTAAAGAAACCGTTCACGGACTTATGCATGATAACCGAATAAGACGGATAATTTGCGCAAAATATATTTATTACACTAAGAAGTTGAACGCAGTTGAGAGGAAACATTGGTTAACTAGGATTTAGTGATAGTTGGGATATATCAGAAAGCCATACCTGCAATTTTGAGGGAACTGTTGCTCCCTGATGGATGCAAACCCCGGTCACTAATTTTCATAGTCTCACACATCACAGTTATTCGGGCTGTGACGGTTTCTTGTAAGATTAGATTATTTAGACTTGTTCTATAGAATTAGATCAGAACTAAAGACTAAACAAACATGACAGCACTCCGTTGTCAATCAATATAAATATTCATTGTTTGTTTTACGAATATTTAAAACTTACTGAACATTACTAGAATGAATACTTGATTTTAATTCATGTAAAGATTCTTGTATACTAGAACAATCATATGTAGATTCTTCATGTTCACTTAATGAACGAATTTGTACAAGTAAACTGACAAGTTTTGTAATCAGATCAACTGTTTTCAAATTTCGGAATTTTTGAGCCTGTAAACAAAAGAAAGTAAGTTTGAAAAACATTGATTTCAATTCATGAAACAGACAGATGAATTGAATTGAAGAATGCACAGGAGTGGGATACAACATACACACTTTCTCCTATTTGAAACTCGTCAGCTGGATGAACCTACAACCATCTAGTGTCAATGTTTACATCGAACCCAGTACCTTTCACTTCTAGCGCCCAACGCATTATTCACTGAGCTTGTGCAACAAGGGTTGACTTTTTATTCATTTGCAAGGGTTGTTTGGATCTCGTAGTTCATGTTAAGCACTGCAACTAATTTATCGCTTTTTGGCATATGTGCATTCTGTGTAGATTTCTTATTACTTAATGGTGGTATCGATGCAATTCGCACAAAATGCACATCTGTCAAAAAGAGATAAATCAGTTACTGTTCTTAACATGAACGGGAAGATTTAAACAACACTTATAAATGAACATAAGAACTATTCCGTAAATCAACGAAAATGTTGAAAAAACTAATCTCTACCCTAATGAATGCGGTTGATCTGACTTTAGAAGTACCATTTAAAAGTCTGCCATCAAAAAAGCCTATGATTAAAGAGAACTTTCAACACATTAAAAATCTCCAGTAGTAAGATTTTATGAATTACCCTTACTTTTCTACTATTCCTTTCTCTCTCTTACACCCTTGCAGGATAGACTCTAATTTGATCAATAACTTAGAAATCATAAAGTAGTGGATAATTTTATTTATGATCAGGAAGCTTTTAATACCCAAATCTTATTACAAATTGGCATGTACGTTTTTCAGATTCAGGCTTTACAAAGACGGCTACTAATATAACATTTTTGACAAGTTACTCCAACAGTTTAACAATCAGTAACACTTCAGGTCCTACAAGAATATAGTAATTAAAACACGATAACTAAACAGATATCAGTAAACGAAAAGAAACTGGATAAAACGCCTGAAAGCCGATTGATTCAAGTTAATTACAGTGCACAGAGTTGTATTAAAGTGGTCAAACAACTAAACTTCTAACCATTGGGTTGTACAGACGGATTGTGGCTAGCAGCCAGATCCAGAATGTGAAGTTTCATCCTAATTTCTGAATTCGTCAGGTACGCGTGCCTAGATCTCAGGAATGTTCACAATCCATTTATTTAATGAAAGCTTGTGAATAGAAGGATGCGGAAACAAGAAAAATCATGATTTAGCCTAGATATCTCAGAGCTTGTCAAATATTAGTTTATTTATTTATTTATTTGAACACATAAATATTGGTACAATAGATATGCGCCACACAAAACAATGAGAATTTAAAGAGAAGGAAAAAGAAAAAAGGTAAGGAGTGTAAAAAAGAGAACAATAACGAAGAGACTGGTGTAAGGTGGTGTAATAATAATAATAATAATAATAATAATAATAATAATAATAATAATAATAATGGGGGAACGGAAAGCTACAATTAGAAGAAATCATTCAGTTAAGGAAGATACAACCACTTTTTATGGAGAAAGTAAAAGAAGTTACAGCAGGATCGCCACTGGCTTCTATTCTGAGCCATATCTGATTACGTCTCTAGCCACTCCCGGACCCCAACCAAGGAGTCGTGAAGGACCAACAGAAGCCAGTCCTTTGCAGCTTTCTTTCATGCCACGACACCATGTCATGCACTGACCACCTCTCCGCTTCTTCCAACCAGTCCCAGAGTCGGCAAATAATGCACGACGTGGAATTCTCTAGAACGATATTCGTAGAACATATCCAAGCCACTGAAGTCGGTGTTTCAAGATGGTGATACCAATTGCATTATCATCTCTGTGCCCGAACACACGATGCCGAACCTCTGCATTACTAACATGGTGTTGCCACTGGATGTCAGCAATCCTTCGGAGACGACGATGATTGAACACAGAGAGTCGTCTAACATCCTCAACTCGGAGAGACCAGATTTCACAAGGATAGAGCAAAACTGCTCTCACTGACGCGTTGTAGATCCAACCTTTTACGGTCAGACTAACATCACGAAGGCGCCAAAGATGGCCCAGATTGGCATAAGCCGCTCTGGCTTTCAAACATTAGTAATAATACTAATACAAGCTATAGGTTGCCCACTCCAAACGTGTTCTACCATATAAAAACTCTGAGGCTGAAAGTTCATTGTATGGATTCATAATTAATTGCTGAATGAATCGAAAATTAATATAAAGCATAATACTGTCAAACTGTTCTACTAATAACTATTTAACATCACCAGTTTAAACTATCAAGTTTCCAATAATCTCAACTAAAGAGTATCTGAAGCTTGATTTTTACAGATACTTCGAATTCTCTCTATAAATACCGACGTACTTTTTATCGTCAATCTATAAAAGGAATAAACATCTCCTGAATTCCTGACTGTTGCGAGTTAGTTCAAAAGATTACCGCGGATGAGAGGCGAAAAGTACCGACTTCTATGGTGTTTTGTGTCATTATTGAGCATAGTTGGTGTAACCAAGTAAATTGTTGGGATATTTAGGAAAATATCCCAAAGATTATTCTGTCAAGTCTAATGCTATCCTCGGACTTGAGATGGTATTATTTTCTTATTGGTCAGTATTTATTTCAGGTGTCGTTTTCCTACTGGTCGATATTGTACAAAATCTTGTTTTCTATTTTATGGTACGATGTGGTCTGCTTGATTGGTATATAAACAGAGTACGTTTGAAATATAATGATTCATATCTCCGAGGCTGAGACTTGCGTACTGGACTCAACTGGCTAGGCTAGACAGGGAAGTGGGACCAATCAGAACCCTAGGCCGTTCTTACGTGTTTGCGCGTCTTTGGTTCGATCGATAATTCGCTGTCCTCTAATCTGCTGCCGTCACAGTTATAGCATAAATACTTAACAGTAAGACACTCTATTATTTAGTAACCGTCTTTCATCTATGGATTATGAAATTCTGATAGCATAAGAGAACGTTTTGATGTGATAAAAATTTTCTATAAATCTATTAATGAGATAATTTGGAAAAAAAGAAACATTAACTTAATTAACTAACCTGCATACTCTTTATTCGTGTAACGATTTCGTAGGCATCTTCATCACAACGCTGTTTGAAATCAGCTGCTTGTTCTAACGGTGCTACGCCATGTTCTTGAGCAATCTGTAAATAGGAACATGAATAAATTTTTGGGAATACACTGTGTTGCCCAGATTGATCATAGTGAGAACTACTATGATGATCTTATTAGAGTAGTAACAATATATACAATATGTCATTAATCTAGTATACAATGAAAGGTTAAAATGTGAGTTGGTTTCACGTAGTACCCTGGTAATTAAAGTTCGTTTATCTGCTGAGAATTAATGAAATTACTTGACTGTTTAAATCGAACGAAGTAGGTGATACTGAATCTACATCCACCTCGTTAGTTTATTATTTGTTACAATGATACACTATTATGTAACTGAAAACATTTTCAGAACTGCACATAGGGATGGTCGATCAAAGGTGAATGCAATTAGCAAACGAAATAAACTAAAAAATATGTTGGTGAATTCATTCGCATTCATTTCGTTGTACAGGCCAGTGTCAACTTTAATATTCGGTTCAACAAAACTCATTAGTAAGCAATCTCAATGATCCTGAAACAACGTATAAACTATTTCACGTTTTTTTTAAAAAACAATATTCAATAAGTTAGCCATTCAGATATGATGTTGTTATTCCAAAAGATATTACAAGTATATTCATGTAGTCAGCCAGAGTCAAAGACAGTAAGAATGCGGATCCGTTAAAGTTGCTTAAACCCACATTATAACACCACAATAGAAAATCAAGAAGACAAGTGGCAGGGGGAAGATACAACGGTAAACTAAACATGGAAAGTATTGTTCAGGAAAAATGGGTGAGAATCAAGATTTTGCGCCATGCCATACAACATCTGAGGCTATAGATTATGGTGAGCGGAGCTGACAACAACAACAAACTTGCACCTGCTGACATATCTCAGATCAAAAGTCAATTACTTCATGAATTAATATTATGTTTTGGTCCGGACGTCATTTAGCTTTTTTCTCCAACATATTTCATTCTATCCCTGCATTTTATCAGCGTCTTCACCAAACAGAACTATGTCATCTGCGTATTCTACGTCGATAAGTGGACCTCCTGGAAAGAGGTTATTTCCAGCAGTAGGTCTAGGATGAAGTTAAACAAAAATGGAGAAAGTGGACAGCCTTGACGGACACCACTTGAGGTTGCAAAAGCAGATGACAATTCGCCATAAGCTCTGGCTCGACTAGTAGTGTCCGAGTAAAGGGCCTTCACAAGGTTTTTGTACTTCTGAGGTACGCCTTTCAATGACAGACACTGCCACAGAATCTCGCGGCCTACAGATTCAAATGCTGCTTTTAAGTCAAAAAGACCACCATTGTCGAACGCCGATAAGTATGCCTATGTTCTAGAACCTGACGAATGGTGAATATGTGGTCGATGAAGCCACGACCAGGTCTGAAGCCAGCTTGATTCTCTCATGTTTGTAGTTCACGAGTCTTGGTTAGGCGTCTGACAATTATCGAGGCTAGTATTTTAGATACTATATTAGTTAAACTAATCCCTCTATGGTTGTCACAGGATGATTTTAACCCTCTCTTATATATTGGGACGATAAGTGATTGTGACCAGTCAGATGGAATAACATCTAATTCCCAGATCTTAGCTAAAATATTAGTCAACCTAATCGCTAAAATTGGACCACCATCCTTAAAGACCTCTAGAGCCAATCCATCTGGACCAGCTGCCCTTCCTCGTTTCAGATTAACTATAGCCTTTTGAACTTCAGCTAGAGTTAGGGGAGCTACTTCAATGTTCCATTCACAATGTCTGGGAATGGAGGGTAGTTGTAGAGTAGCTGAAGGCCAACTAAACTGTTCTCTAAAATGTTCTGCCCATCGTTCTAAACGTCTGGACTGGGAGCAGATGGGAGTGTCGTCTTTTTCACAGATCTCACTTACACTTGACAACAACAGCAACCTATTAACGAAATACAAACATTTACATACGTATTATATTGGCATTTGATTAGTCACTGAATACTATATATAACAAATAATGGGGGTACAACTGGATTTTACACGAATTATGCAATCAAATGTTATATTGAGTAGATATCACAATAAATGAATAAAGACGAATGATGGATATCATACTAGATGAACACCACACAAATGCGTTACTGGATATTGCGTGGTAGAAGTTGGTGAAAGCAAGATCAGGTTTACATCTGTCCCGAGTATTTGTTAATTATCAGGCTTTAAGTGTTGGGTGGCCAAGCCAAAACGTGGCATCAGTGCTTGAAGCCACTAACTCCTAGTCTGAACCATATTGGTAAATGCAGACTACTTGGTTCGGGTCCGCGTGACTATCGTAACCAATGGTTGGAGACTCTGGGTGACATCACTCAGAATCGATTACAATGTCTTAAGTGTATACACTCTTTGTCTTTCCTTGAGATTAAAATTGCTTTATATCTTTCTTTTTACGAACTAATTCTTTCTTCCTGTATGTAAACTTTCTTTTATATATTACCACCCCTGAATTAACTACTTCTATGAATTTGGTGTTCATCTTCTTGTGGCTAATGAGGTATGGCAACTTGGGCCGATGAATATATGTACCTGGTCCTGCATTGTGAATGACTGATTTAGAGTTGCTTACACACTCCAAGTATTAATTTATAATAAAAAAAGGTACACCTTATAAAATGTATGAAACAATAACTTACTTCATTTGCATATTGTAATACATGTACTAAATATTGGTTTAATTCTTTATTTAAACGTTCTAAATGCATAACCAAAGTGAGATATGTATGTTGAAATTCTAACGATAATTCAGCTTTATTAGATATCTATAATATATATATATATATGAACTATTGAAAGAAAGAAATTCACTACAAACTTTTCGTTCTGCTTCATCATTTAAATCTTGTAATTCATCAACACATCGTTTCTTAACTTCTAGAATTTTAGATAATTTTGTCTACAAGAGAAAAAAACATTTTTCATTAGGAAAATACATAAAAGTGTAATTTAAACTGAATGTAATTCATTTACAGGTTTATATTAATGGCTTGAAGAGATTGACCAAAATAAAAATGGATAAACATGAAGATGGACAGTATTATTATTCACGTTAATAAGAACCAACTAACAAGGAATATTGAAGTTAGGTGTCGATATATGATTGTATTAGCTAAGGTGATTGAGGCATATGCTAAA
Organism: Schistosoma guineensis; assembly: GCA_944470375.2. Lineage (NCBI taxonomy): Eukaryota > Metazoa > Platyhelminthes > Trematoda > Strigeidida > Schistosomatidae > Schistosoma > Schistosoma guineensis. Next base: position 45,261,272 of record OX103892.1, on the reverse strand, counting down.
GATGATTAATCATCAACTTAACTCAATTAGAGGTGTCGTAGGTTTTAGAAAGCCATGAACTGACATTAATAAATGTCACTAGTGTGTAAGATTAGTGACTTTTAGCCAAAGACTGTAGAAAAGCCCAAAACGACAAAAAATGTCCCACCGACTGCTCCGACGTGCGATGTTTCGTGGTGTAGGGGTAGATTGAATGAAAGCTAGAGGCGGCCAGAACAAAACATGGCACAAATCCATGAAGTCACTGACAAATGGACTGAGACATGTTTGTAGATGTACACTACCTGATTGGGATCCGTGAGACGATAGCAACCGATGGTTAGAGACCTTGAATGAAATGGCTCAAAGTCGTTTGCAATGGCGCAGATGCATCCATTCTTCGTGTTCTCCCAAATAATAATCTTCTCAATTATTTATGTCCCTTTTTTCCTTTTTCCATATTTATTTCACTGGATTATACTCCTTGAATAACATCTCCAAACCCTAATCTTTCCGATTACCGCTTATACTTGTACTACCTCTATCACTGCAGGATTTGAATTGACAATTGTATTTCTGTGCTAATGTGCTAGCTTGAACTGATGTACGTACATACGAAGTTCTACGTTGTTGCTGACTGACTGAAGCATCAGAGAGCTAAAGTTTGCTGACAACTTCAATATGAATGTAACCCTAGGGGAAAAATAACTCATGGTTACTGATAGGATGAGTGAAAATTGATCCTAACTGTTAAAAATTCATTGGAGATTTCCTGTAATCACTTATGAAATTTATCCATGTATATAAGCGTTTCACATCATTTGGGAAAAATCCCTATTTTTTGGTTAAATTTTAGGTGCTTCAGTAAGTAATTTGACCTCGTGAGCAGCAGCCATAAATCAACATTTCACTCATTCGAACAATCCAAAAGTTTGTTTAAGCCAAAGTTACGTACCACATTTTATCTTATGAAGAATCATTGTCTAGGAAAAAATCTACTTACCACCATGACTAAAAATTTCATTGGATACCCTCCATATATATCGGCCTCATTGAGAAGTAAGCGACCACCTGAAGATTCATTCAAAGATAGTGCAGCACTGCCCATTGATGCAGCAACGTCACCGCTGCTAATTGCAGGGAGTTTTAACGGGGTTGACAAGAGATTATTATTATTAGTGGTAGAGGTGGTGGTCATGAAGTTTGGAGTTCTCGTCGACGGACTACCACCAATAGTTCCACCACTAGCTGCAGCTGCAGCTTCCGACTGACATAAAGGGCAGTCATGAACAGCTAAATCACCGGACCCACCACCACCTTGTCCTATTCCATGTCCGAATTTATGGTGATGCATATGATGACGTTTGCCCTATAAAAAAACAGTTGTGTTGAAATGTCGTTAGACACCAGACTACTCAAACTTAAAGGAGTAACAGTTATCTACTGATATGAACTCTTACTTCAGATCAAATTTCGATAGCTTCGATCAAAAATTCACAAAAATACATAGTAAAATAAATGTTTAGGAGTTATTAATCAAAAAGTTAATGTTTGGTTTATATCCCGTATACAACTACTGTCAGGGAAGTCCTGTTCACTGCCTTCTCGTAGCACTACTGTTGTTTACGAAATTGGGGGGACGAAAAGCGAATGCCTGGCACTTCAACCGGATTGGTGGACACGGAAGGTCCATCTAGGGTAGTTGGAAGACCTTGGTTCCAAACGAATGGTGCATATGGGCTTCAGGATCCTGAGGGAACAAATGGCGTATGAACCTACTGTTGGTCACCGGTTACCGTGGGACTGCATCTCCTGACATTGCTCCACTGCCTTTTGGATCAGGTGTGGCCCCTTAAGGAAACCACTTGCTTCGGTCCGGGCACCCGGGCAATATTATACCCCACATACAAATCGAGTGACTTGTGTGGCGCATATGTATTCGGTGCCCCTTTGTAACAACGCTTACGTATGCAAATAAATAGATTAATTAAACTATACCGTGCTTATCGACAGACATCAGCACGGTCTATAGTATCAAAAAAAACATTTTGTATGTGAGCTAGCTCTACACCCGACAATATTTTGTAATACTCAGCTAAATAGTACAAACATGATGCAGATAGATCAAAGCACTTGCGAATGCCTTTTCAAGCGCAGGGATTCATTTATGTTTAAACCTCGAGAAGTCAGTGCACGTACTGAAATGTGTGAAAAAAAAACATTTATACTTGTCGGTGGATTTTTGGGTAAGTACACAATTTAGATTAAAGGCAAAAACGTTTGGCTATGTTAAAAAGGCGTATGTGGAAGAAAAGTGACAATAGTTGGTAACTTTTCACAAATACACAGATACGTTTATACTGACTCCATCTGACAATTTGTCCGACCTTTGTCGGGCTAAACAAAACTCGATAACTTTTAAGTACTGACAAATCACAGTATAATTTTGGACAGCACTGTATGAAAAAAGTATGTTGAGCAGCCAATAATGTCACTGAAACTAAAGTAAGGTGATGTGATAAAAGAAACTGCAAACTAAACAAGTAAAATAGTAAAATACACTGGACCGCATTTAAGTCTGATGACCAGGTAAAACTTGGTAAAACGAATTATCACCTGAGAAAAGATTCTACCTTGGTGATTTTTCAAAATTAATCTTTGTACATATATGACATTCTACACATTATGTTTACAAATACGAATCAATCAATTACCTGTAAAGCAGATTGTGCCAGAAGTCGAGCGGGACTCATGAAAAGATTACGACTGGCTTTGTGCTGGGTTTTGTATGCAGACAAAGGTATAGTTTCTTGGGGTAAAATACTCAGGACTTCATAGTCAGGTATTGACCGAGTGCCAAGAGCAGGTTTATCGAAAGTGACACGATAGCAATGTCTTAATGCATCGATAGCATCAACTTTCCCAGTGTACAAACCATCCGTTGGGTAGCGAACCCTGAAAATGTGTAGACGTTAGACGGTGCAACTGTCAGTTTTTGCATAATTAAAGCATGAAATTCTAAAAATCATTACTTAATCAATATTTCTATAATATTACTGGAACTTCAGTAAGTGCGTATGGTCTTGATTATTAAACTTATTACGTAGAGATTTGATAAATCATTTTATCAAAGGAGGAAACTAGTTCTATAATCTGTAGTTAAGACTAATCAAACACAATTGGACCGTGGCTTAAAACCAAGTTTATGAACCTGTATCTGATAAAGGAGTTAACATAAAAAAGGTCAAACCTATCAGTCTGTCAGAAATTTAAATAAGTGAACTACTGTGATTATCCACTGATGATATTTACAAAGTGCTCCAATAACGACTAGGTATTGGTAATTAATAGGCGAATTCTATTTGATACTAGTCTTCCAACACTTTTATACAAACGGCAATAGATCACCAGAAGTAATTCAATTTATTATACTTACATGAACACTAAATCAACTTAACTACTAGTGCTTAAAAGAGGCAGTAAAGTGGTTAAAAGAAATCTGGAGATGTACTACTACAATCAAATTACTGGAGGAGGCAGTCAAATCTATCGGGATCGAGAAAACCACCTGATTATCCAAACTACTTTCCGATTGATCTACTGAGAATTAACGAAACTCTGGCTAGAAACGAATGACTAGGCGAACAGAAGTTACTTTTTGGCGTGTAGATAGTTGAGCTACCTTCAAAAACATTTAGTCCACGAAGAAATATGATGACAAACAGTAACTTTGGAGCTAGAAATTTTGCTTGACGTGGGTTACAGTTTCAGTCCGTTAGTAACAAAGTGGAATTTCGTACGTACGTACATCAGTTCGAGTTGTCACACAACATTAGCACAGAGATGCAGTTAAAGTTTCAGATCCATCTCGTGTCATACTTGGGAAATAGTCTACTTCCATACTTCCTTGTGGTGCACATCGTTCATTCCACTGACAATGGATACGGCCGAGGGTGAGGAGTCATCTCTTCCTTTCGATATGCCCACATGGTCACGCGTATACAGTCACTACCAGGAAGGTCCTACTCACTGCCTCCTAGCAGCGGACGTGTTCCTTACGAAATTAAAAGGACGAAAAGCGAATGTCCAGAGCTTCAGCCGGGTTGGTAGATACAGAGGATCCATCTAGCGGAGTTGGAAAGCTATGATTCCAAACCAGAGGTATACATTAGCTCCATGGTCCCGAAGGAAAAAGTGACTTACGGATCTATTGTTGGTCACCGGCCACCATGGGACTGAATCTCCTAAGGTTAATCCACTGCCTGGTGGATTAGACTTCTAGGTCAAAGGATCCAGGTGTGGCTCTCTAAGAAAACCACCTGCTTTGATTTGGGCACCCGGACAGTGTTACAGTCCTCACACGAATCGATTGTAACTGCTGCTGGCCTCATTGTTATTGTGTCGTACCAATGGTTATGTGTCCAAAAATAATATACTTGACGACACTGTCTATAACCAAACTAGTTAGGTCTTACATTATAAGTGTGGATCATGTTCTAATGGAAGATGCACGTGACTGCTAAGTATAGTTCTGAGTAAATAACTGCTGACTTTTGTGCAGCAAACAAAAGGAACAACAAAAGAAATTAACTCAGCTTTATACTTGTATTAACATGATCCAGGTGACGAAAACAAGTTAAAATTCTTACCTAGCGGTTATCTTCGTCCCTATTATTAATGGCATTGGAACGTGCATATCGTCCGGCAGATCTCTTAAGAACTCTAGTTGCACTGACCGAGTAGCTTGCAAGGTGCGGATTTTTTCACGCTTTTCATTAAGGGAACGACGTTCTTCGTCAAAGAAAGCTGTAGAACAACGACGTGGCTTTCCCATCAAACGACGTAATAACGACCAATGAGCACGTGATAAACGGCGAGTTTTGACGTTTGGAAAGCTCTCACGAAGACAAATGCGGAAATCATTTTCGCCTAGTAATAAAGGTCTAGGGGAATAAAATCGAAGGCTATATTACCTGTCCAAATTGGAGTAGAACCACTCGTAAAACACCCATTTATGTGCCTTCGGTAGCTTTAAAACATTCCGCAAACGGACGGCATTTGTTTGTGCCATTCGCCTTTCAGGATGATGCATTTGCGTACGCCAGGGCATATGCCCAATCATTGATTTATGCTACGAAGTTACATTGGTGATATAACATACCAGTTTAGCAGGCTTCCTCACTTTTGGTGACATTTCTTCTGCTTGTACTGGGGGTCTTGGGGAATGCAGTAATCGTGGTTTGTAATTTGTTGGGGGCTCGTAATAATCATCACTATAGTACCGGTTTTTCTTCCGAACCCGAGGCGGCTATATTCATAAAGTTGGGGAAAAAGACACTTACATTTTTCCTGTAGGGGCTATTGTACTCCTCTCCTTCATCCCCGGAATCTGATAAGTGAAAACCAGTTATTTACCAAACTTACAATTCTGAGCTTCCGAGGACATTTTGAATCAAAATGCCGGCGGGCTTGCAACAAGGACTGGCGGAATAAGTTCACCGGTACAATGTCCAATAAAATTTCTGTGCTGAAAAACTTCAAGGACTGAATAACAAACTTTATTAGGACTCAACCGAGTTCAACTACTTTGACACTCAATATATTATGGTTCAAGAGGGTCTGTACTTTTTAATAACAGTAAATTGGAGTGGCAAATCAGTCTTCAGTAATAAGGATATTAGGTTGGTGAACCTGTATTAATCCTGACACATTGCTTACCAGTGAAGGCCCAGCTCCTTCTTCAAAGTATTCACAGATGAGGCTGATTTTTTCAGATTCAGATTTGTGTAGTAAGGACAGAAGGCCTACGGCCTATGTTATTCCTTTTCTAGTATGCTTCTGTGAGTGCCTAGTCTTCTCTTGAAAGAGCCAATTGAAGGTGCGGACACCACTGCTTCAGTAGCAGGTTCCAAGTATTTATGACTTGGTGTGAAAACCTGTATACCACGGGTATTTTGTTCGTTCTTGGCTTTTCTACTCGCCTGCTATGTCCTCTGAGGTGTCCCGATCTAGTGGGAAGAAAGAGAGAGAATAAGTTAGGTCCGAAATCATTTCTCAGTATTCTGTACATCAAAATTAGATGGCCCCTTAGTCTGCGATAGGACAGAGTAAAGAGGTCCAGTTTTTCAAGCCGCTCTTTGTATGATAAACCCCGGAGTTCTGGAATTGCACGGGTAGCTGCCCTCTGTACTTTTTCCAGTGTGTCCGAGTCACCTTTTAAACAGAGGCTTGCAGCCTGAACGCAGTTCTCTAGCTTAGTTCTCACTAAGGATGTGTATACTGTGTTGAACATGGTAGAATCTAACTTGGTGAATGTTCTTTTTAAATCTCAGAGGGTTCGAAACCCTTTGGCTGAGACCTCCCGGCAAAAGGCCGTCGTCTTATGATCAGTACTCACTGTCACCCCTAGATCCTTATGAGACCGCACTACGGGTAATGACACATCCCCTATGTTGTACGTATTAACCTTTGAATCTCCCAAGTGCATGTAGACACTTTTCCGCGTTGATAGGCATCAGCCACTCTTTACACCACCTTACAATATTATTTAAGTCTGCCTGAAGAGTAAATGCGTATTTGTCTCCAGTTATTACTCGCCAAATTTTTACATCGTCATCGTATAATAACATTGGAGACTGTACTATACTTGTAAGATCATTAACGTACATTGTGAAAAGTAAAGGACCTAGGACGGAACATTGGGGTACTCCATCAAGTACTGGTCTCCCGATGTAGCACTTGGAATTTATTCTTACTTTTTGTTTACGACCTACTAGGAAATCCTTAATCCATTTTAAAAGAGGTCCGGCAATACCAAGGTTTTCCAACTTCAATAGCAGCCTATTAGTTGGCACCTTGTCAAAAGCCTTACTGAAATCTATGTAGACAACATGCACTGAGTTTCCGTTGTTTCGAGCACTGATCCAGAAATCCCTTGCTATAAGGAGGTTCGTTGTACAGGCTAAACCCTTTTCAAAACCATGTTGTGCCGTGTTCAGTAGATACTGCTTGTTCGGGTAAGGCGTTACAATCACTGACTACTCGATGAGAAAAACGGGACCCCACTTTAAGTTTATTAGATCGTGGTTTATGAACCTTCTTGCTATGACCTCGAAGATTATTAGTGCTGTAGGGAGCGAAAAGATAAGACATTAACACTCGAATCATAATTAAAGATACAAAATGCCAGTATAAGGTCACCTCGTGTCCTACGATACGACAAGTGTGGTCTTACATAGGTGGGATATAAAATTCGAAACGTTTCCTCGTCAATAGATTTGAAGGCTCAGTGAAGTGACCGTGACGCGCGAAAACCTTTGACAGTGGCTGCGTTGCAATGCGTAGTTGTTTTTAAGTCATGACTTATTATTACTCCTAAGTCTTTATGTTCTTGAACGCATGGAAGAGGTTTACCATCAATAGTATAATGGTAACTACTACCTTGACCGATGTGCATTAGCACACTCTTCCTAAAATTGTTTTCTTAGCCCCAACCTCGAGTCTATCTAACTAAATCGTCTAAGTCAGCTTAAAGATCCAGACGATCAGTTTCTTTTTTTTATTGTTCCCCATATTTTTACGTCATCCGCAAACAATAATGTAGACGACCTAAGCAACAACGATAACTCATTACCATAGAGAAGGAATAGCAGAGGGCCTAAGATGATGCCTATGGGTACACCACTTTGGGCCGTCTTCCAATCGGATGGCGTCCCATTGACCTCCACTCTCTGTCTGCGGTCATATAAGAAGTTTCCTATCCACTCCTGTACAGTATCTATTATTCCTAAGCTCGTGAGCTTCTGCATAAGACCTAATTGTGAAACCTTGTCAAATGCTTTGCTAAAATCTATGAATATCACATCGACAGACAGACCGTTATCTAGGGTTGCTGTCCAATCTTCTCTCGCAATAAGTAAGTTAGTCAAGCATGAACGCTTGTTGCGAAATTCATGTTGCTCAGAGGCTAACAGATTGTGTGAATCTATGTGGCCTAGCAACCTAACCCGAATTATCTTCTTAAGTAACTTAACGACAATGCTAGTTAGACTGACAGGCCGGTAGTTAGATATTATCTGTCGCTGACCGTCCTTAAATATGGGACTGACTAGAGCGTCTTTCCAATCTCTAGGGAGTTGAGCGAGTGAAAGGGACATGTTGAAGAGTGTCGCAAGCGGTTTGGAAATAATGTCCGCAAGAGATGACAGCAGCCGTGGATGTAACCTGTCAGGGCTCGGTACCTTGCAAAGTTGGAGGTTAGTTGTTAACGGAGGGGCAGTTTCCTCAGTCACCTGTATATATTCAATGCCTGGTATCTCGGTGTGAGTGGGACAAGTATTTGTTACTATAAACGTAGAGTAGACTTCGCTAAAATAGTTTGAAAAAGTCTCAGCTTTTGCTCAACCTGATTCAGCTAGTAAATCTGAATTTTCGTGTAACAGTAACGGGGGAATACCATCACTACTTTTCATTCGCCGTTTAACATACGAAAACAATCGTTTCGGACAAGTACGGCTATCACATACTAACTGTCGTTCGTAAGTGGTACGGCATTTGACTACGGATTTCTTACAGACTTTACGGGATCATATATTATATTTCAGTTTTACTTCAGAAGAGATAGGAGGCTTGATGGCCTGTGTTAGTCCTGGCAATGGTGGTCTCTCAGATGATACAATTTTCTTTTGAGAGAATAGACGGATAGATAGAATAGAAGTTGTCTTAGTCTTCATTTAGTATTAGCGCTACTAAATATTTGATTATAGTGCAACTGACATCGTGAAAACAAAAAGATAGCCGTAGGTGGACTCGTTTCACCTCATGGGTTTTGGTTCAGTCCAAGAATCTTCGTCAATATTTAACAGTACTGTCAATACAGACTGTCTCATTATTAGTCCATTGTAAGCTAACGGTAGTCGTTCAGTTTTGTCATCCAGTCTAAAACAGTCAGTGACCAAATCAGTTCTGCAAACGGCCCGAAAACATATATTATCGACGGAACCAAGTGGTATTAAATCTTTTAAGACCATAGAAACTGTTCTCATGGCTCATATGGTTCCGGCAGAATATACGAAGCCTTCGATTTACGAGCTTCCGTATCTAGTAGCAGTGTATCGCCAACTCCCCCAGGTAGGAACTTTTATATTCCTCATCAACGTTCATGTTAGCCTACCTTATACATGCGTTGTATTATATCATCTCTACAATATTTGAATTCAGCAACTATTAGTACATTCTCTAATATGGAGCCTCTGACTTCACTTCACTCTAACAAGACATAATATGAATTTATTCTAATTTATTATACCTCTGTCCGTTCTACTACACAATGTTAAGCAACCTTTGGCGTTCATATCCAAGTGCCTTGCTGCTCCTCTGTTTCTTTTTTTTTCTCCTTCAGAATCTTGCTCTGAGAGCACAACTATGAAACTTCTGACGTTTGGAGCAAACTTAACGTACGCGTCCTCTCAAGGTCATAGTTTACAGCAAGCGCTCTACGATCTCACTTTATAACAACTATAAACTTAATAAGTTGGGAAGCATTTTGCGAACCAACAAATATTGTAATTTATAGATCATGCCTGTAAAAACGGTGTGTACCTGCACATGCAGAAATATATTATTATTATTATTATTATTATTATTATGTGGACCGCCTTTAACATTTTCCATTAAGCCCATCATGGTCGTAATTTCTACGCGTGCCAAAACAACCTCGTCCATTTCCCAAAGATCTTTTTTGTGAAATCCCAGCGTCGTAGAAACCCTTAAGTCAGCTGAACTTTGTCCATACAGTTTGTATGATTTTCATATCCAGGTGACGAAACTGCTTCCAATTCGGCTTTATCTCTTAAAGATATCTCAGTTCCATCTTAGCTCACTTCTGTAGTAAACGTCACTGAAGGTAAAAACTCAGTATCAACAGATAATTGGGAGTATCATTTCACCTGAGCAATAGATAGAATTGAGAGAACCGCTATCCAGAAGGGGTTAAATTTCTAAACTCCCCTCCAGACCATATATTTTGACTATAATAATACAAAAATAAAGCTTCACTGAGTTCCATTCTTTAGATAAATTTAGTACGTGGTTTTTACTACTATCAGTATGTAACACCGAACGATGCGGAATCTTGCAATTCTCAACGTCACACTTTAAGACCGGGTTTTATGATCTAGTTATGTGACCTTTCCTCAAACACATTACGTAAATCACCTCACTTTGCTTCCCCTCTCCTTTCCGCGACGCTGGTTTTCGACAACTTTTTGCAGTCCGTCACATTTTGACCACATGTTAAGGCAGTCAAATTTTATTGGAAATGCTAAAATCTCTTCAGAAACGATAAACACTGGAACATTTTCTGTTAATTTGGTTTCACACATGACCTTTACCCACTGATGGGTCTTCATCGTTTTTTAGGTCACCGAATCGCTGTCTACTTGAAGATCATATTCTGCCAATATGGTAGCAGCTATTGTTTTCGGTTCTATGATGTTGCTTGTCCTACATCAAATATCATGTCACCTGCAATTCTGTCTCCTGTTTTAGCTATCGAGGTTTGATGTGTTGTGCAGAAATGGTTATTATTGATCCCAAAGAGAATGATTTGTAGAATTATGGTCTACTATGATATTAGTACTGCTCTAATAATAGACCTAATCCTAAATTTGTAGATTTGTCATGATATAACTGCCTAATCCATAAGATCTTACGTGGAAGTCACACCATCGGCTACATCAACTCACTGCATCGTATCAATTACCAGTACATTATGTAGAACAAGGTTAGGCTAGAGAAAGAACAATATATTTAATATGAATAGAAGATATAAAGTAACATTGAGATGGACCACGCCTGCATGGACGAGCCACGCCATCCGATCAAACCCAGTCCATTCAATTCATTCTCTGCGCCTTCTCCATTGTTAGGCATTTCTCCGCGTTAAATATTGAATATCTATTTTCTGAGTAGTCTCGTGTTCATAGCTTTGTGGATTGTGTAGCTATTGTCCAATGCCACTACACTACTCTCCCACCAGAATCAACGTGATGTTGGTTCGATACCAAATTGGGTGGGATCGTCGCGCGCCGGAGGTTACCAAGGATAATAAGAATCCTCCGGGTATTGGTAAGCTGAAAGATAAATCAAAAAGAAAGCGGCAGCATCTGGTCGGGAAATACATGTAATAATTTTAAAATATCTGCCTTCATGCTTAAAACGCTTGAAATGAAAATTTGAGTGAAGATTATTTGAACTATCAAGAACGGCATAACAATAATAATAATAATAAAACGATGCGTGCTAATAGTCGTTGGTTAATAACTTAACGTATAGGTAGTAAGTATTTTGTGTTTAGAAGTATTAAAGTAATAAATGTTGTAGAAATATTAATATTGGTATTAGTTTTGGTTTAAATTATGAAATCAATTTACAATTATGCCGGTATGTTGTCCAGATGAGTTGATTTCTAATTGCATATGTATTAGTAGGCTAACTGAAGGAACAAAAATATTACCGTGGAGAATTCCAACTAGTGTTCCAGTTAGTTTGATACTGTTTACTTAGTTACTGGGAGATTTTCTCAACCTCATTTTTACTTGATCGTGATAGAATTTAGTAATACTACTAATACACATGAATGTTTATCAAAACAAAATTTAAATACGTGAGTGATGATTATATGAATTTTGGACAGATAGCTAGAAACAAGTCGTTAAACATGAGTGTATTCGTAAGAGACATGCTCTAGACTCAATGTTCTGATCTGTGGCAGACTACTTATTTATATTTATACTTGCCGGCTGATTGGGCATACAAGTTAGTTGCAAGTATGCAGTTTATTTTAAGTCGGAATACGATTTAATTGAGATATAGTGGTTATAAGTTATTGAAATCAGTTAAGCCTATGCGTCATATTACGAAGTGATGTGGTGCTGCAAGATGTATTTAGCTAAATGAGTGTTTACAAGATGATTAATAGTGAGTGATGCTCATGTGATTAACAGGGAGAACATAAGTTGTAACCAGGGGGAGTACACTCCCAACTCATGTCTATGATAATGGCTTGAACCTTAGTCAGTGTTGGGGTAAATTCGACATTGATGTTTTCAGTTTACAGGAGATTTGCTCGACTGCTTATACTGATTATTTGCATGCATGATTGTGTCGCTAGACCATCAATTAGACTGACAAGGTTTTGAGATATTTAGTGAATGAGCAACTGATAGAGAAACATACTGTAATCATCTGTAGTGAATGAAGATAAAAGAAAAACAACACTAGTGATAATTATAAGTCAATTTGCTGACCGATTTTGTTAATAGTTTCCTTAATTTTATCAATCATATTACGTGATTGTCAAGTTATGACAATGCTTTATGACGATATCCTGAAACTATTAAATTTAACTAGTTATAGTGTTGATTGATGATTAGTCAGTGGAAAAATAGGTATTGTTGCTTTAGGTGATTCGAAATTATCAGAAAATTATAACGTTAAAGAATCCGAGACGCCTAATTTAATTATAAATTTCAGTTCAGAAGTATTCGTTATGTTAGTTCTAGTAAGCTACGGAGTTTTGATTTTAAACGTTTGTTTAGCCAACAGCTACCTGAGGATTTAGTTATTTTACTAGTGCAGTTGATAGTACCTAAATTTGTAATCTTATTATCTAAACTATGTCCGCATTTTAGGCTGCTAATATGATAAATCAATCTATAAACCCAAGTACGATTAGCAACAACGACTATGATGGGTTTATTGATAAATGTTAAAGGCGATTCAGATGATTTCTAAATTTAGAAGACATGAAGATATAGTGTTACGTATGTACGGGCCAGGTTAACCAGCAGGTTGTTGACGTATATGACAATTTAAAAATACTGAACATGACCAGATAAATAAATTCAAAGTTAAGAATGCTTGTGAAACTTCAGGCAGGAATATGACGCGTTATAAGCATTCCATAAAAAGTTACTGCATTTAGCCTAGTGACACTTACAAATATATGGCAAAAGCAACTGGAACACATATACATGTTAAGTACAAAAAATCATTAAGTAAAATAGTTGGACTCGCCTGGGTTATTTTTGAAAATCAGATTATTCAGTGGACGACACATACAACGCCACTCGTGAGTAGTAATGATCCAAAAGTATCCAGAATAAAACATGCAGTATGGTAATTAATTCCAGGGTGCTTGATGCTGTTGACGTTTTTGCCACTCGCTCGGATCAGAACAACCGAATGAATCCAGATAATTGTGCGGTCACCATTGAACGAGCCATCTAAAATGACCTTATGATTGCAGAAAACTTATGACTAAAACTCACCGTATGTTTTTAAAGAAGTGTCATCCTTGTTGTTTGGCAATGGAACTCGAGAATATGAAATTAGGCAGGCAGTGGTCGGAAGAAAAGATATTACAGGATGGTGCATATTTTAAAACAGGATGAGGTGTTAAGTGAAGGAGCATTAAGAATTAGATCCAGATAACTATTTAGTCCTTCCTTACGTTGTTAGTCAATGTATATTTACGTTATTTGCATGTCGTATTTGCTAGAGCTTGATGTTTAAACAAGACTATGTCGCTGAAGCATGTAAATGCTATTAAAGCTTGTTAACGAACCATCAAAGCTAATTAGTTAATTTAGACGACCAGTTTTTACTATCGATTGACCTAGTATGTTATGAGAAGTAATCAATATAACATCACGACAATGCATGTGAGCATTAATCAGAGGACTATTAGAATACTGGGTTAACATATATATAAAATCGATCGAGAAAGTTTAAGTGGAAATAAGGATTAACAATATATTGTTAATCCTATTATAATAGGTTGCGTTTCTTTAGTTGGGCTCACCAATGTAGAACTATGGTCTACTATGATATTAGTACTGCTCTAATAATAAACCTAATCCTGAAATTGTAGATTTGTCATGATATAACTGCCTAATCCATAAGATCTTACGTGGAAGTCACACCATCGGCTACATCAACTCACTGCATCGTATCAATTACCAGTACATTATGTAGAACAAGGTTAGGCTAGAGAAAGAACAATATATTTAATATGAATAGAAGATATAAAGTAACATTGAGATGGACCACGCCTGCATGGACGAGCCATGCCACTCGATCAACTCAGTCCATTCAATTCATTCTCTGCGCCTTCTCCATTGTTAGGTATTTCCCCGAGTTAAATATTGAATATCTATTTTCTGAGTAGTCTCGTGTTCATAGCTTTGTGGATTGTGTGGCTATTGTCCAACGCCACTACAGATTTATGTTAAAGTAGCCCAACCGTTTTTATTCATTGATCAATAACATCGTGGATCGCACTGAACGCCACTAACAAGAAATAAAACCACCGTGTCAAAACTCGCAACTTACAAACTTAGATGGGTTGCTTATCATGCGTACCTACATTAAAGCGTGCTCTCCTATCGAATTGTCCCTCATAACCTTTTTAATAAAACTTCAGACTACGTTGTATCGATCCCCCATACCGTGTTGGAGCAACGGTGGCCCTTTTACGTTGAAAATCAATTCTTCAAAGTTAGGTTTCTTGATAACCATCGTGTTTTTATCGGTTAATTCGGTTCACTTATTCTGTAAATCCAGTGGCAGACATTCAAGACGGACATATATTCCTTTTTCCAATATTATACACATATCATGTAGATTAGTCGCAAAGTCAGTTAAGTCATCGGTCGGACACCCAACGGGTTTACGGTTGAGTGACTCCATAATTAGTTGGCGAGCAAATGAACGTTTTCTTCCAGATAGATCACACAAAATTTATCTCGTTTTATCACAACCCAAGTGACTAGGTAAAGGGACGCAGGCTCCAATAGTTGTCCCTGCCTTTCTTTTACAGTAGTACGACATATGAGAACGTTTTCTTTCATTGTAAAATTTACTACCGGCAGTGCTAGTAAACTTATTCACAGCAGCAGCTATATTAACCAGGTTGTCCGAAATATATCGCTTCCATTCATGGTAAAGTAACATCATTGACCATAGTATTCAACGTAACCCTAATTTTATCGACCCATTTGCTTTTTGGAATCCTGAGTGGTTCTCCAGAACGAGAACCACAATCAATAATACACTAGATATTGCTTTCCACCTTAGTATTTACATCAACATTATCTATATGCAGCTGGTTATCTTCCTTTCAAATCTTACATTTAAATTTAACAAGCCCAGCCTCAGCTTGTATCACTAACATCTTAAGCTCCCTTTCTAATCCGAGTCTCTTTCCTAGTTGTTTCTTTTTAAGTAATGTGATACCTCAACTCCTTCTGTAGCCCTTCTAGGGTTACTGCCAGTCCAAAGCCTGAGTAAACGAGGGGGTTGTGCACGGAGTCAGCAACACCAACCTGTAAAACTCAACCTTTCTTAAAAAACGCTAACCAAAATAAATAAATAAAATCATTCAAAATTCGCCCTCAGATTTCACTGAAGAGCTATGACGCCACATTATAAAATCCGATGTTCTTCAGAAGTCACAAGGTCAATGCCTTATCTGACAAGTTAATTGCCAACTCTTATTGGTAGACTGAACGTGCATACAATGTGGGAAACCATAAGGACCAGTGAAATAGCAACGGCAATAAGAAGATAAAACTTGAAGGTGCTCGGGATCACTGGAAACCATTGGATCGAAGCTGAAGAGAAAAGATTAGATTCGGGAGAGGTGTTGTTATACTCTGGTCGTGAAGAAAAAATACTTTGCACACGCAAGGCGTTGCTCTGATGCTGTGCAAAGAAGCCTAAAATGCACTTATAGGACGGTGATCTCATGGATCCAGAATCATTAGATTATGCTTCGAAGTAAGAGCGGGGATCATAATGAGTGTCATTCAGTGTTATGATCTCACCAGTGATAGAAGTGAAGGCGATAAATACTAGTTTTATAAGAGGCTGCACTTGGCCATAATAAAATGCCCGGGAAAAGAACTGACCATCCTGATGAGAGACGCGAACGCAAACGTCGGAATGGAGAACACCGGATATGAAAATATCACGGGACGATATGAACTGAGATAAAGGCACGGCAATGGGGAGAGATTTGCGAATTTATACGCATTCAAGAAAATGGTTATAAGCGGCACAATATTACTCAACAAACACATAAACTAAACTATATGTTTCACACCTCATCACACTACACAAAACCAGATCATTCATCACTGAAATGTTCAGAAAGTCAGTGGAAGACATGATAACAAAGATCACCGGCTGGTGGTTCACCCACGAAGCCACACATATTGGTTCATGGATCTCACCGGGTCACAACACGGAGAACCAGATAGATCATATTTGTATCAGTTAAAAATTACCAAGGTCAATACAAGAAATGAGAACAGGGAGAAATGATGACACAACTTCAGATCACCACCAATTGGTGGTTGCCAAGATAAAACTGAAGCTAAAGAAACACTGATCAACTGGGGAAACAGAAGTATAAAGGCTCAATAAAGCCCTCCTACGATATACTAACGAACTCAATGAATTCAAGACAACTCTCAACAACAGGTTTCAAGCCTTACAGTATCTGCTGAAGTGAGAAGAAACTACTATGGAGGAAAACTGGAAAGGCATCAAAGCAGTACTAACTTCAACGTGTTTGGAGGTTCTGAGTCTCACGAGATATCATCATAAGAAATGCATCTCTATCAAAATCGTAGGAAAGCCGGCAATTAATAACAGGCGAACAAGAACGGAATACACAAACGCAGACAAGAGAGTAAAGAAGAGCGTTAGAGCTGACAAGCAGTAATACATGAAAGACCTAGCAATGACAACGGAAACAGCTGTAAAAGAACGAAATATAAATCACCTGTATGATACAATGAGGAATCTGACAGGGAAATATAGTGGATGAGAGTGGCCGGTTAAGGACAAAGAAGGCTAGTCAACCACTGAGATTGAACAACAGAGGAACAAATGGGTAGATTATTTCCAAGAACTCTTGAATAGACCAGCTCCACTGAATCTACCGGACATCGAAGTGACACACGCAGACATTCCTATAGGTCTCACTCCTTCAACGATCGAAGAGATTAGGATGGCCATCAGACAAACTAAGAGTGAGAAGGCAGAAGGACCTAAAAATATAACAACTAAAGCATTGAAGTCAGATATTGAAGTAACGCCAAACATGCTCCACGTTCTATTCAGGAAGATTTGGCAGGAAGACGAAAAACCAATGGACTGGAAAAAGGACAATTCATCAAGGTATTAAAAAAGGAGATCTGAGCAAATGTGAAAACTACGGAGGCATCACACTACTGTCAGTACAATGAAAGGTCTTCAACAGAGTGTTGCTGACCAGGACGAAAGACGTAGTAGACTCCCAACTTCGAGATAAACAGGCTGGATTCCGTAAGGATCGGTCGCATACAGACCAAATCGTGACACAAAGAATCATTGTTGGATAATTAATTGAATGTTTTATTGACTGTAAGAAAGCATCCGATAGTGTGGATAGGAAAACATCATGAAAAATTCTTCGACACTGTGGTTTGAGTTACTGAGATGATCGTTAACATCATCCGAAATTCATACGACGGTCTACAATGCAAAGTCGTGCATGGAAGACATCTGACAGACGCATTCCAAGTGAGGAATGGAGTCAGACAAGGTTGCTTACTCTCACCATTTCTCTTTTTTTGGTGACTAACTCGATTATGAGGTACAGGTACAGTAAAACAATCACTGGTACAATTTGGTTATAATAATAATTGTTTCTATTATACCAATCGCATTCTCTTCATAGAAGTAGGTCATTACAAGTTAATGTTTCTTTACATAAAAGTTTACTAAATTTTTGTCTGATGTATATTTAAAAAGTCTTTTTTCAACTCACATAGATTTACGACATATGTATATGATTGTTATTGACAACTTGTTTACATTATTATGGGTTTAGGTATCTTTGAACACTTATGCAGCTACAAAATGCTTAGATACATGTATCGTCACATTGTTATTATACATTGCTTTTTTAATAGTTTCTGTCACCTTGATTAACACACTCTTTCAAATTCTCAATAACTAGAGGATGCAACTCGTGTCAAGGTCCTCTTAACCTTGAACGTCTACTGAATCCAGCTACTTTTTTTCTACCAACTATTAGAAATTTATTAAAGTAATCCTGAACCTTATTAAAATTATTCATTTCTACTTATGATTGATTATAAAACTTCATGTCGCTTATTTTAACTCCTAGAAGATCAACAATCAGTAATGTGAATTATCAGTCCATCTCATATGGAGGTTGATACGTGTGCCAATACGTCATTAGCTCTCCATCTTTAGCTTCTTTCTGTTATCATCTTGTAGTGACCTACTTTTATCAAGAGAACGCGATTGATATAATAGAAACAATTATTAGTATAACCAATTGTACCAGTGAATGTTTACTGTGCTCGTTTGTTTAACTGTGCTAAAGACAGCCATATTACTGCTCCATTATCCTTCGATTGATTGTGACCTTGCACAGGTTCAGTTACGCTAGGTAACCACACTTTGGTACGATCTCGGTATCCTTTCGATACCACGAGATCGCCAAAAAATACATCTCGACTACAGCCATCAACTGCCTTCTGATATTTTGCTTACGGGGGATTTCACGGTTAACTGGCAAGTAGTCTTCTTGTAGTGGTGTTCATAGTCAATCGCGACTCGACTTCACGCTTTAATCTAAAAGTATCTCTGCCTAGCAAGTGTTTATTTGTTCTTTCAAATGTATGAAAGTAGTAGAAAAGATTTATAACTGTGTTAAGTTAGTTCAAGTTACAGATTCATCTGGTTATGTGGCTTTCACGTAAAGTTATGAGTCAAATTACCACATAACTGTATTTGACACTCATAGATTGATAGTGGATACCGAATAACGTAAGTAAGCTCATTATATTGATCATAGTTAACTATTAAGAATAAAAGATGGACAGAAGTGTAGTGGTAATGAACACACTGATTGTCATAAGGCAAAAATGAAAAATCGAAATTGCGTCATTTCATATGTATACTTTGTTAAAGGAAAATCGATTCCCCTACGAAGTAAGAAGATGGTTTGGTACTGGTTTTTAAGTTAATCCTTGATCCTTTCGTTAGGTTTGTGACCAATTATTATAAACAGATTGCTGTTTTCAACCTCCCACCAACTTTTGAACCCAAAAACATTTACTCCAGATACAGATTTTGATTTTTAACCACTTTTCAGTTGTATTTAGTTATTGTTTTGTTGTATGGTACACTATTTTACATCCAGGAAAATTTCGACTGTGTAATAAGCCAACAGTATTGTCGAATTATTTTGGACATTTTGTTATGTTTTGTTATTACTCAATAGTATCATAAATATTCATGCACCAATTTATGCTTTAACTCCGGCTGTAGTTCTCCTGGAGTTTTTGACGGTCCCAAGAATGGATAGAGGAGAAAAGTTGGGCATGGGATCGGCAATTCCATTATGTAGAGGAAAATCTTGCTAAAAAAACACCAACCAGACTAAACAAATTAAACCTGGGAGTTGAGGGGCGAATTATGAAGCCTTAGAATGAAAGCCGAAATTTTTCGGAAGTCACGGGACTTTAATATCATTAAGAAATATTCGTCAACTATGGATGATCCAACGAATCTTCGTACTCTATACAAGAGAATCCAGTGATTTAGCCCAATAAAATGTATCCTCATTTTGTTGGATCGTTTTCTGTTTTCAGATTGAGATATTTGAATCTTAAACGTTACAATTTTCGATTTTTCATTGTTGGAAAAGTAGTTGATTGACAATATCTAACTTATAAAGCATCATGGAAAAATCACAAATTTCATACACATAGTTCCCTTAAAGAGAGCAACAACGAAGATTGATGCAGAAGCTTTATTGCTTAGATTTAAATTCCATATCCCTAAAATACATACCGACAGAATCGACACAGAAACTCAAATTGAGAATTTACTCGATCAAATTGAAGAGTTGGACCCAGTTAGTGAAGAGAAGAGAAGAGAAGCTGATTTAAATTTAAATTAGTTGATATCGCAAAGCAATATATCGTTTCACCCACACCACAGTCTAAACTTTTATCCTATTGGGGTGATCCAGAAAATTGCTTGCAAAAGACAAGCAAGCATCAGGAAACACTAAGAAGCGCTTCGTCCAATCAGCGTTCACTTGGAGTCTTGGCCAGAAATATCAAGAAAGCGAAACGTCACATGCAGAAGCTCTGGTTGGTTGGCTGCTACACTGCTACTATGTTTAGTAGCATCCCAGAATATTCCAGCGACCCAGGGACATTTAAAATATAATAAAAACCCTGTATTTTCTATATTAAAATGAACCTTGGAGTAAACTACCTCTCGCATACTTTGAGTCTTCTCTCTCGTGTTCAGGTCGCTGTATAGTTCTAGCTTAGGGGTTACAGAATAGCTTAGGAGACGAATATAGCGTTCAAATCCGCAAGACTTATCAATCTAAAGACCACCTAACAGCACTACGAAATATTAAGCGAAATGATCTAATGATATTATGGTCAGATAAAGGTTCAAGTGTTGTTCTAATGAACAAAACGGATTACGTCTCTAAGATGAAGTCCATTTTATGTGACCACATGAGATTCAAGTTTGATAAAAGTAACAAGCACTTAACTGATTCAGCCGGAAAAAGGAATCACAAAAGTATTCAGGGATCTCCTGAAGAAGATGATGATCGATAATTCCATTTAAAATAACCTACAACCTTATGGATCTCGTTTACCAAAAATACATAAACAAACTGTATCAATCTTCGTTCTTTCTCTCTTTGAAATCTCAAATTGTTGATTGTTTGAAGTCAGCTCAATAGCATCTACACTGAAGCCTAGTAAGTTAATTATTCACCTTTAGTAACACAATGCTAACGAAAATATACATAGTTAAGCTACAGATTTTCTCTATTATTTACTATCTTATTACTTAAACTTTCCAAAATATCTTAACTATTTTTAAAACATCATTAAAAATGATCACAGTCATTTCTCAACCAAGTAATCAAATCAAAAAGGGATTTTTCTGGATATTATAGTAAGATAATAGTTGAATTCATGAGTCCATTGAAGCTAGACAATCATGAAAAATTTCATAGTACTAGATGGCCGTTTCGTTCTACTATGGGACTCTTCATCAGTGCTTACTCACGATACCCCCTCACGAGATTCGAAACCAGGACCTGTCAGTCTCAAATCTCGCGTGGCGGGATTGTGAATGTGCACTGCTGAAGAGTCTCATACTAGAACGAAACGGCTGTCTAGTACTTTGAGGTTTTCCATGGTGGTCCAGCTTCAATGGACTCATGAATTCAACTTTTAAATTAATCAAATAACAATGAATTATTCAATTGATTAACCTCAATGACAATAATGATAATAATAACAGGAAACGTTAATTATGTATATGCATTACATGTTCAAATGAAGAAAAGAAATCCCAAATCCAGTAATTCAACAATCAATATATAGATTTTCTACGTGCATTTGAATTGTTTTTTCTAGTTGGCGCTTTTTTAGCGAGTTGGAAAATGTTGGCCGGTGGCCTATGCTCCATTAGAAGTAACAGGCATAAGTAAGTAAGTAAGTAAGCAAGTAAGCAAGTAGGAGGTAGGTAGGTAGGTAAGTAGGTAAGTTAGTAGGTAAGTAGGTAGATAGGCAAGTGAGTAAGTAGGTAAGTAGGTAGGTAACTAGGTAGCTAGATAGGTAAGTAGGTAGGTAGGTAAGCAGGTAAGTAAGTGAGTAAGTAGGTAGGTAGGTGAGTAAGTAAGCAAGTAAGTAATATGTTCATTTGTTATAATAAATGCTTTCTTCCAAATAAATATCTCACTTTATTATCTTCTTGTGAAACAACCACATAATTTACCAGAAGTTTTATGTGAAGATGATTGATTTTTAATAAAATTCTTTTGATTATCCATACCATTGATACTGAATTCATCAAATGATGCATATATATTTGGATCTATTGATGAATAGAAAACAAATTAAAGAAAAAAATAAATAATCAACTTATAAAATCAATAAATTACATAATCTTGTAGTGGCTGTGCATCGTTGACCACTCACCCTCGTAACCGTTATCATATAATCCTCAATAGTGTTTGAAATCAGAAGGCAAAGATAAGCAGCGACTACAGTTTTATTAGCAGATAATTCAGACCACAAAGTCGAGAGGCAAATGAATGAATCAGTGAACCGAGAGTGTAGAGTGTGTAGAGTGTAAATGCACATGTATATATATAGGAAAATGAATGGATCATCGAATCAATTAAGCCCTTAATAATAAAGCTAGCACAATGGATATATGAATAGGCGGTAAACAATGTTCAAGCATACATATTTCATACAAGCACAACAATAATAAAGCCACAATAAGTTGTTATAGTATGGATGACTTTGTCCTCTAAATAAGTTAACAAAAGGTCTTAATTGAGTTAAATGAGAACAAACTCAATTGCACATGAGTTGCTATAATCTAAACAAACGGTAATTGAGATCATGAGTTAATTGAAGTTAGATCATCATGGAATACCTGGAAGTATTGGATAGATATTTTGTTCTATTTTAGGACTCTTCAATTGATTTCGACAGAGTTTTTTTCTCTGATTTGGATGGTTTGGTTGTGAAGTTTTCATCATTCTTTTAAATGATATCATCAATAGTACAAACTCTATCCACCTGAACTATAAATCTTCTTCATTCCTTAATGGACTGATGATTTCATCTATTAAAATTACTATCATATGCACATTAAAAAATCTCTCCTGAAATGATAATTGATTTAGAGTAATGAAATTAATGAATGAATTATTGATGAAATAATAATAACTGTCGTTTAATTACAAGAAAAGGTTGATACTGTTGATGATGGCAACAGATTTTAAGGTGATTAAGGTACCAGATATTTTCTAGGTTAAATTTATCAATGATCATTATTAGTTATTACGATTCTACATATATATATATATATACAATAATAAAATATTACTCATCGACTGGATACGTTACGCGGTTTTTTAGCGAGTTAGTTTTCTACGGGATGGGGTCGCTAACCCCATGCCCAACCCTCCTCCTTTATCCAGGCTTGGGACCGGCAGTAGCCCCCGGAGGGACTCCAGGCGGACTTCGCAGATGATCTGGCCCTCTTATCGCAACCACAACAATAAATGCAGGAGAAAACGACCAGTGTAGCAGCAGCCTCAACAGCAGTAGGTCTCAATATACACACAAAGGGAAAAGCAAGATTCTCCGATACAACACAGCATGCACCAATCCAGTCACAATTGACGGAGAAGATTTGGAAAATGTAAAAACATTTACATATATAGGCAGCATCATTGATGAACAAGGTGGATCTGATGCAGATGTGAAGGCGCGGATCAGTAAAACAAGAGCAGCATATTTACAACTGAAGAACATATGGAAATCAAAATAGCTGACTGTCAACAAACACCAAGGTCAGTATTTTCAATACAAATGTCAACACAGTTCTACTGTATGGGGCAGAAACTTGGAGAACTACAAAAGTCATCATCCAGAAGTCACAAGTGTTTATTAACAGTCGTTCACGTAAGATACTTCGGACCCGTTGACCAGACACTGTCAACAACAATCTACTATGGGAAAGAGGAAGAAATCAGGAAGAAGCGC
Organism: Schistosoma guineensis; assembly: GCA_944470375.2. Classification (NCBI taxonomy): domain Eukaryota; kingdom Metazoa; phylum Platyhelminthes; class Trematoda; order Strigeidida; family Schistosomatidae; genus Schistosoma; species Schistosoma guineensis. Next base: position 45,237,603 of record OX103892.1, on the reverse strand, counting down.
TGGAAGTGGATAGGGCACACATTGAGGAAAGCACACATCTGCATCACAAGACAAACACTCACATGGAATCCTGAAGGCCAAAGAAGGTGATGAGGAAGACCAAAGAACACATTACGCTAGGAAATGGAGATAGACATGAGACAAATGAACAAGAATTGGATAGAACTAGAAATGAAGGCCGAGGACAGAGTGTGTTGTAGAATGCTAGTCAGCGGCCTACGCTCCATTAGGAGTAACAGGCGTAAGTAAGTAAGTAAGTAAAGATACGTTACGTAATAATTACATAATCACATATCGATTATAAATCACTATTGAGTAAGTGGAAGAAAGAGGATTAATAATAATCAAAGTAATTATTCAAAAATCAAGCAGTTGCTATGTTTCATAATATATGAAAAGTAGAAGGAACTGAGTATTTTAATGAAGTGTCAGTAGAATAGTAGTTATGTAAGAATCAACAGATGAATGTTGAGAAAAAATACAAAATTCAAAAAACAAACAAAAAATGGAAGAAGTGCACAAACGGTTCTGCTATAAACGCCCCTATACCGATGGCCAAGGTAGTGAAAGTGGTTGTACAAACTTCTTATGGATGCAAAGGTTAGGTTTATGAACTTGGATTGCGATGGCCTTAGCAATATGCAAAAGGCGCACCCATAAACCATGTGGCAAGTTTGATTGAATATGGTGGATAACCTTAAAAGCTGTATTCAGTTCAACTTGATGATCTGTGTCAACCAAGTGAGCGAGAATAGAACTCTTAATCACTCTTACCTGTCCTTTACTCAACCATGATGGATAGTGCTCTGTTATACGATGACGAACTTGCCGAATTGTACACCCTATATAACTAGCTCCACAGGAGCAGTTGAATCGATAAATACACATGGATTTGGCGAATTCAGGCAACCTGTCTTTATTGGCCGTTCTTATTGTGGGGTGGTTGCAGAAGACAGCACTTAGTCAGGCTGCCATAAATGTTTTTTATACCGCTTTTCTTAGTCTCTAAGTCGCAATTTCCTCAATAGTGTCCTTTAGGAATTGTAATTTTATGAACAATACTTTCTTAGAAACGGTAGGTATCATTGTTCTTCTTTTCATCTCCTCCATGTGTTTGTCGATGAATTTCATCGGGTACCCACATTACCATGATGATAAACTAATTGAAAAGAAATTTCTTCGCTTGATTCATTTCTTCTTTATTTACCAAATGTCAAAATGGAAGTTTTCACTATTATGATTCTAATTAAGCATCTTATAATTTAAAATTAAAGTTCTTGAAGATAGACCCGATGCAACCATATTGAAGTTTTCTAATGTCGAAGAGTCACTTAGTGAAGTTACGCATTATCAATAAAAGACTAACTGTATAGGATCATAGGTTAAGAAAAAGAATATAAGCTTAAAATTAGTTAACTCGATGACCATGGCATGCTCATGTTTAAGAACAACAGAGAAAGTTCTAGAAAACCGGAACAAGAAAAAAAACGCAAAATCATATAATGGTGGGTCATATGTACAGGAAAAAGTGGAGATCTGTTTACCTCACGACTCTCTTTAAGTTCTGATTTCTTGATGTGAGGTAAATTCGATTCATTGAGCATGTTGTATTCACGAATCAATGCCTTGTTACGTAACAATTATGGATAGAAATGTTAATTACCCCAAGGAACTGTGTACTTATTCAAAACATAGAGAGTATCAATCATTGTTAGACCACCATTGGAAACCTGGGATGGCTATTTCGTCCTAGTATTGGACTTCTCAACAGTGCTCATCCACGATCCCACGCTCACTACTTGAATATAGTACTTTCTGTTCCACATGTGAATGCCTGACCTCTAGACTGCTGAGCCAATATCCAATGGTGTTAATGTTTAAAAAAAAAACAGGATTTCAACATTCTTTATCCATTTGGCTAAATAGCGTCTTGGCATTTTAGATGAAAACCCTTAGTCTGATCCGTATCCCTAAACATCAACTGTAAATTATAATCCTTATCCTTCACACAGGTTTATTACCCTCATTTAACCATAGTTCGTGGGTGGACATTCTCAAGTTCACTTAGGCATCGCTCTAAGGATGTCCATAAATAATAGTCTCACCACTACAAGTTTCAAATTGACTACTAGTAACATTAACTAATGAATATTATTCAGTAGTATAGTGTAAAATACATAAGAAAGAACGAACATGAAAGAAATTAAGCTAAAAAGTATAAAGCGATAGCGACCGATGGTTAGAGACCTTGAATGAAATCGCTCGGGTGACGCAGGTACATCCACTCTTTGTGTTCTCCCAAATTCTAATCCTCTGAATTCTTCATGCCTCTTTTTTCCATACCTATCAGTCTTGCTCACGAGCGCTTAACCAATAGACTATTGAGCCGGCCGGCATCCAATGCTGTTAATGTCTAAATTCAACCAATATAAGAAGTTGCGACATCGTCCATCATTATCATCAGTGAATTACCATCTCACAAAAGACCCGGTTTAACTCCACTGGTGGACTGGTTAAAATTAGACATTAACACCGTTGGATGCCGACCAGCTCAGTGGTCAAGAGGTTAAGCGCTCGTGCGTGAGACTAATAGGTCCTGGGTTCGAATCACACGGGGATCAAGGTTGTGGATGCACACTGCTGAAGAGTCCCATACTAGGACGAAACGGCCAACCAGTGCTTCCGGGTTTTCCATGGTGGTTTAATTTCATTTGACTCATGATCTCAACTATTGAAATATCCCCATATTATTTCATTCTTACATATTATTAGCGTTTGTTCCTAGCTCACTGGTGTGAAGTTAACATCTATATTGTACAGTGTTCTTGCACATCACATATATATTTGCAATATTTTTATTTAGTATCTTAAATAAATTTACATCTACTTAACACTATTTAAAGTTGTAATCATAATAATTACCATGAATATTTGTTTGTGTAAGCATGTTATTTCTAAATTTTGGTCTAGTCCTAATAAGGCACTTCATTTTGAAACAAATTAGATCGGACGATTATGTTATCGATGGGGTTTCGATTAGCTCATCAACCTAGGTGACCCGGTATCTGAGTCCAATTGGATTGTGTGAATGATTATTATCGTGATATACATTCGGACTACCCTCGTACATAACTATCAAATTCACTTCTGTTGATGAATAATGGAATTAAATAAGTTAAATACGAGAATGGATTTCGAATACGTATATTTCGTACAATCGTTGATCCGGACAGACGATCAGAGAAATGAAGAGAAGAGGAGAGAGCGAAGCGAACTGACACGCAGTGGAGAAGGCGAGTGAGTCAACTGAATTTGATCAAGCATTACTCAATATTTATATTCAGACACATAATGAATTAGGTAAGTAATTAACACGCATACGATCATATAAGAGTCAGGATTAATAAGCGAATAAGTGACGAAAACGAAACTTCCATTCACACACAAATGTTTATTCGTAAATTACAAGTAGCCAAACTAAATAGACTGTTCTCATAATATTTATAACGATTACATAACAAATCCCCTTTTTTAAATTTTGAGAGCGAAACGGTTAAAATACCAAACCAAAACTGTTCGAGGTCAGATTTATAAACAAACAATTTCAAAATTTGAGTAAAACAAATCGAGTTCAACCCATGTCGTATGGAGATAGTTATCCACTTCAGACAATGGATATAGGGTTGCATACGATTATGGATTGATCGAAGTTAGACATTAACACCGTTGGATGTTGGCTCAATGATCTAGAATTTAAACGTTCGCGCGCGAGACTGAAGGTCCTGGGTCCGAGTTCCGTGTGCGAGACCATGAATACGCACTGTTGAGGAGTCCCATACTTGAACGAGATGGCCGTTCAGTGCTTCTAAGTTCTCAGTGGTGATCTAGCTTACATAAATTCATGGATTCAACCAATAAAAGTAAAGCAAATGTAACCGAAACACAGTGAAATTAATGATATTCAATAGGACAGTTATTTATCAGTCAAATACTTTCAGATTTCTTTGTAACAAACATTCTCAACGCTTTTTGCAACCAGGTTTTGTAAATACTGAACGTTGTAAGTAGCCGTTAAGAACCCTTTGAAATAAAATAAATTCATTTTATACTATTCAAACTTTTATTCTTCTTCGTTACAAGTTAACACAAAAAACTATGTTAGTGAAACGTTTAACAAGCCATCAATGTTTGATAACTTCAGCACTGTTAGTTGTTTTTAAATGACTTATATGCATAATGAAGAAGAATAAAGCAATAAGGATCAAGATTACTACATCAGGATTCCTGAATACAACACTACTACTAATAGAACACCACATAAATCTTCTATCTGCAGTAGTGTGCACTTGTCGCCTTATATTTGTTCGAACTATGGATACTTATGTTTTTATGTGTGGAAGTAGTGAGTTCAGATTTCTTAATTGTTCATATTTGAGATATCTAACTTATGCAATGTATCTTACTGATATTTTATATACATTCTGTACTGTAGGTTGTCCAATTCTCAATGGGAAATAGCTTAGTTCACCTGTTATTTAATGCAATAGAGAATTTTTTTAATTCAGAATTTTATTCATACTAAATAGTCACCCAAGCAACGCAATAAATTGAATTATTCTGTTATTAAATACATTAAGGTGAAGTATTCAACAATTTTTGTAGAGTCAATTTGGTTTGGTTAGTGATGTATATGACAAGTTGTATGTTTGTTGAATAATAATAATAATAATAATAATAATAATAATAATAATAATAATAATAATAATAATAATAATCTACTTCGTTTACATTGGATAGGACACACATTGAGGAAAGCACCCAACTGCGTCACAAAGTAAGCCCTCATTTGGAATCATCAAAGCCAAAGGAGAAGAGGAAGACCAAAGAATACATTACTCAGAGAAATGTAAACAAACATAAGAAAAATGAACAACAGTTGAATAAAAATGGAAAGCAAGGCCCAGAACAGAGTTTGTTGGAGAATGTTGGGCGGTGGATTATGCTCTATTTGGAGTAACAGACGTAAGTAAGTAAGTAAGTAAGTAAGTAAGTAAGTAAGTAAGTAAGTAAGTAAGTAAGTAAGTAAGTAAGTAAGTAAGTAAGTAAGTAAGTAAGTAAGTAAGTAAGTAAGTAAGTAAGTAAGTAAGTAAGTAAGTAAGTAAGTAAGTAAGTAAGTAAGTAAGTAAGTAAGTAAGTAAGTAAGTAAGTAAGTCAGTAAGTAAGTAAGTAAGTAAGTAAGTAAGTAAGTAAGTAAGTAAGTAAGTAAGTAAGTAAGTAAGTAAGTAAGTAAGTAAGTAAGTAAGTAAGTAAGTAAGTAAGTAAGTAAGTAAGTAAGTAAGTAAGTAAGTAAGTAAGTAAGTAAGTAAGTAAGTAAGTAAGTAAGTAAGTAAGTAAGTAAGTAAGTAAGTAAGTAAGTAAGTAAGTAAGTAAGTAAGTAAGTAAGTAAGTAAGTAAGTAAGTAAGTAAGTAAGTAAGTAAGTAAGTAAGTAAGTAAGTAAGTAACTTCGGTAACAGGTCAAGTGTTGATTTCTAACCTACTTGAATCTTAGTGAAACATAATATACTATGTTGAGAAGCTGATCACTTTTTTTAGCTCATTATTACTACATAGTGAATTCTCTTAATTCCATAGTATAAATTCAGTTCGTCATATCAGATCATAAAATGAATGAAACGTATATTCTCTATACCATAATATTCGTTCACGTTTATCTTAAACGAAATTACATTCTACTTGTCATTGTTACAATCTAATAATTAATCTTAAAACTTAATTAATCATCTTTTATTTCTAGAAAAAGACATTTAATTTCTCATTGAATTCATAATGAACATGTTTATATTCATGATTAGTTTTTATATTTCCCTTTGGTGCAAAAAAAATTTTTTTAGAATTGTCATGGTAACAATAATCTTTAATTTTATTGGTTAATTAAAATTGCTTTTTTCTGATTGGTTGAATTTCAATCCACCAATTACTTTATTCTTTTTTATAGTAGTCTATTTGAATAACAGTAGTAATTTATTAAATAAATTAAATGAATGTGATATAAAACTTGATTTTATTATTATTATTATGATAATCAAATGAAATCATCATATGAATAAACAATTGAATGAATGTTTATTCATTTAACTTAATAAGAAGAAAAGCAATTGATGTGAATCATGCAATAGAAAGTTATGATTTTAACCGATTAAACAAAAGAAATTATTATTCGATATTTGAATGGAATCAATTTCAAGATGATGAGAAATATAAGAAATGTAAGAAGATCAATCAATCAATTAGTTTGTTACAATTTAGGTTCAGGTAAATAGATGCATTGATTCAAGTTGTCATTCCTCATTAGTACAACAAGATGAATACCAGATTCATAGAAGTAGTTAAGTCGATGGTGGTAATATATAGAAGAAAGATTGCATATAAGGATATAAGGATACAGGAAGAAAGAATAAGTTGATAGAAAGGAACATATAAAGTAATGTTAATCTCATAGTTTAAGGGAAGACAGAGAGTGTATATATATCGATGTCATTGTGATCGATTCTCAGTCATATCACACAGAGTCTCCAACCATTGGTTACGATAGTTACTCGAAACACAATCAGGTAGTCTGCATCTACCAACACGACTAAGACTGGAAGACAGTGATTTTGTGGACTGATGCCACATTTCGGTTTGGCCGCTCATAAGTTACTTTCAACCTTCTCCAAAACTAATGAGCATTGCGCGTCGTGGTTATCGGTGTTCAGGCATATGTAACACGTGAATCGATCGACGCGTAACCGAGTTCCATCTCCAGTCCCGACCGTTGTTGCTACATTGACATAGTGGCCGGGCTTGCCTATCGTGACGAACCAATCAAACTACACTGGCCAGAACAACCGTTCCTCAAGGTTATACCATATCAGATAGGTCGGTTGAACAGCGGTAAGAGTAAAGGCAGTAAACCCAAGGTGTGAAGGCGAAGTCGTACTGCTGACCTTAAAGACGTGTGACAGCCGTAAGGTCTTTCCTTCAGACAACCAGCATAACAGCGATGCTGCCTTCTCACAAGAAAAGGTGGGGTTAGAAAAGGTCGACCCTAAAAATGCACACCTCACCTTATCCTATGGATATCCGTCTCCGGCGATAAGGTCGCAACAAGTACGGAGCTAACACAAAAATTAATCACAAAAAAGTCTTGTAAAACTGATATCAAACAGTTGTCCGTTAAGCACTGCAGGCACGCTCTCAGGTCACTAAGACCACCTCTAACCCAATTTCTTTTTCATGTACTTCTAGAAGATCGTTTTCACGGTGTGGCCAACCGGGAATTGATAACCGCCTTCATACCTCTAACAACACTTAAAATCATAGTATTCATAAACAATCACTCTTCTCTGACTGGCTGATATCATTAGATTAACTTCTTGATATAATTAAAACTATTTAAAACATGACTTAATTATCGGTCATAATCAGTTTTTTTTTTAAAAAAAAGATCGTTTACTAATGAGCTATTTACCTATACAATAAACAATAACAACAACAACAGAAAAACAAATAAACGCCCTATAACTTACTTCATTTCAACAATTTCAAGTTCAATATGTAATATACACTATTTTATCATTAAAATGACCACATTCATGTAACTAATTAGTTACTAATGATGATGATGGTGGTGTTGTTGTTGTTATTGTTTCTAAGTAATGAGTTGTATACTACTTAAATAATTAACATTAGTAATCATATTGTATTATTAAATAGGTTGTCATCAAAATTTTTTAAAAAAGGCCTCATTAAAAAAGGTAGTTTGTTGTTTAAATACACATTAGTAATTACGTTGATTGACCTTGATTAATAAGTGATACATATCTTCAATGATAAATCTATTTATTTATTATTTATAAGGATTTAAAAAAAAAACTAAAGAAGATAGGTAACATGATGATGATGATGATGATGAGTTCAGGTGACCCTGATAGGAAGGTGGTGATGATGATGATGAAGGAGGGGGGGGAAGAGAAGATGAAGTCAATATATATATATATACAATAGATGATTTATGTAAAGACAGATGGAATAGTTGAATGGAACATTTTTTTTAATGATATGATCTATATAATTGTATATAGAATATAATTATTTTAGGGATATATATATATATATATATATATATATATATGACATTTACCCTGATCATTACTATACATGGTGATTATGACTTATTCACTAAGAATCCATTAGCGTTAGTAATTAATTAATTATTTATTTGTTTATATATATATACATATATCTTCTCACAATAATAATAATAATAATAATAATAATAATAGTAATAGTAATAGTAGTGAATGTTATTTACTTACTGTATGTTAAAGAAGTATATTATTATTATTATTATTACTAATAGTTTAGGGCAATTCACTTATTAATAATTAATGATTATCATTGAACATAATCTAATTATTATTATATTATATTACGAAAAGAGTTAAATAAACAAACGATCAATATACATCATTCCCATATATATATATATATATATATATATGTATATAAACACACACACACACAAACACAAAGAGAGAGAGTGGAACGGATTTAATTACAAAATAGAATGATAAATTGCACAACCAAATGGTTATCAGGACTTAGTAGTTAACTGAATAATTTTGATGGTGTTTGAAACGAACTTTGAATAGAAGTTGAAGCTAGACCACCATGGAAAACCTGAAGGAACTGTATAGTGTGAGACTCTTCAGCAGTGCTCATCCACGACTTCATCCACAAACCCCTTCTGATAATAATCATCTGTTCACTAGTGACTGACTTCAAGAGATACTCCTGGAGTTCTAGTGAAAAACCTTTACCAGTGGAGTTCAACCATGTCTGTTGTGAGATATCAGCTCATTGAAGACAATGCTATACGGTAGTGCAAGTTCGTGGATTGTTTGAAGTTAGACGTTAACACCAATGGATGCCAGCCGGCTCAGTTGTCTTATTGATTAAGCGGCTGACGCGAGACAGATAGGCCATGGGTTCGAATATTGCGGGGTGTGGGATCGTGTGTGCGCACTGCTGAGGAGTCCCATACTGGGACGAAACGGACGTCTAGTGCTTCCAGGTTTTCCATGGTGGTCTAGCTTCAAATGACTCATGATCTCAACTATTTAAATTTCTGTAGAAATTCATTTATTATTCGCTCGGCGTTGTTTTTACTTGTATCTTCTCATTGATGTTAAGTCTCTTATTTGATAGGGTATCAATATATCGAGAATCAGATGATCTAGGCTAGCTAGCGATTGTAGAGGATGTTGAGCATAGCGTTCCCACTCATGATCTGGTGTGAATGCATGACGGAGCGCCATCTGCTAGATGAGTCCATTAAAACTAACGTGATAAGCATCCAAATGTCGAAGAATTATAGATCTGATTGAAATCATGAGACAATTGAAACTAGACCACCATGGAAAACCTGGAAGCACTGGACGGCCGTTTCGTCTCAGTATGACACTCCTCAGCAGTGTGCACACACGATCCCGCACCCCGCGAGATTCGAACCCAGGGCCTATCAGTCTCGCGCCAGCCGCTTAACCAGCTAGACTACTGAGCCGGCTGGCATCCAATGGTGTTAATGTCTAACTTCAAACAATCCACGAAGTTGCGCTACCGTATACCATTGTTTTCAGTTAGCTGATATCTCACAACAGACATGGTTAAACTCCACTGGTAATGGATTCTCACAAGAACTCCAGGAGTATCTCTTGAAGTCAGTCACTAGTGAGCAGATGATTATTATCAGAAGGGGTTTGTGAAGATTTTAGAAATTTCACAGATTGAAATCATGAGTCAATTGAAGCTAGACCACCATGGAAAACCTGCAAGTACTGGACGGCTTTTTCGTCCTAGTATGGGACTCCTTATCAGATCCAGATTTATTGATACAGGGGATTTAGTAACCTCTACAATACATACGTGAAGAGGGTTCATGTGATTGATATCTTGTTAAACATTTTGAATGTATTATTTTTTTAATGTAAGAACTGGATGTTTCTATTCATGATCATATGTCATCGAACATATCATGAAATAACTTCTAGTCATTTTATAGATTATACATTTTATTAATTAACCATAATTAGGACAAAATGAAACGAAGAATCACAAAAAAACCCATGTGATTGTCAGTTATGTATTTCATAAGTGTTTGAGTACTACACAAGTCAATGAGTTAGGATATTTGATTTATTTACATTCAGTGTACTAGTTATAGGCATAGATACACATGACTAATCATGAGTTTCCGTTTCAGATATTATCAACAAATATTTCTGGTATTGAGTTTTCTGAGTTCTTAATTGAATAGTGGTAGATGGAAGGAAACTCTTTTCGATCTAAATTTCGGGTTGTTTCAAACATTTGTCAATAAATTGTACTTACAGTCTTGGAGAAACTGATAATCCCTGTGGCATTCGATCCCATGTCGCATGACTCTACAGACGAAGATTACTTACTTACTTATGCTTGTTATTCCTCGTGAAGGAACATAGGCCGCTCACCAGCATTCTCCATCCAACCCTGTCTTGAGCAGTCCTTTCCAGATCTTTCCAGTTGTTATTCATCTTTTTCATATCTGCTTCTATTTCACGACGTAATGTGTTCTTAGGCCTTCCTCTTTACCGTTTCCCTTGAGGATTCCAAGTTACGGCTTGCCTCATGGTGCAGTTTGATGATTTGCGTAATGTATTTCCTATCCATTTCCATAGTCATTTCCTAATTTCTTCTTCAGTTGAAAGTTGGTTTGTTCTCTCCCACAGATGGCTGTTGCTGATGGTATCCGGCCAATGAATGTTGAGTATTTTGCGTAGACAACTATTTATAAATACTTGTACATGTTTGATGATGGTTGTTGTAGTTCTCCAAGTTTCAGCTCCGTACAGTAGACAGACTAAGACGCTACCGCTAAAACCTCCAATGTGCGATTGACCACCTGTAAGACTAAAGCATTTATGCCTTGTTAGCAAACCCCAACTAGCTATCACTGATATTTACGACACTATCATCATTGTCTGCATTATATAGAGGTGATTTTTCAGTCATTATTTGTACGTATATGTCAAGTTATTTGAATCAGATAGCCTTATCCATGACTGACTTTCCAAGTAATTTTTATTTCCCTCATTTTTGTTAGTTGTCTTTTTCTGTTTATGAAATGAATGAAGAACTTTGACTCTAAGTATAGTAGGCTTTAGTGATGCTATTCAGAATAGAATCAGAAAAACATTTTACTGATTGAACACAGCACTACAGAAAGTATCTCTCATTAAAACAAAAAGCTTTGATGGTTTTCAAATGCATGATCTTTATAAAATCTGCTGTCTATCTGAATTCTAATAAATGTAATTTCCTGGGATTCTAGTGAAGAGCAATGACCAGTGAAGTTCAACCAGGTCTATTGTGAGATATCAGCTCACTGAATACAATGGTGGATGTATCGCTCAATTTGGTGGATTAGTTGAAGTTAGACATTATTACCATTGGATGCTGGCCAACTCAATAGTCTAGAGGTTAATCGTTCTCATTTCGAATCTCATCGAACGGGATCATGGATACACACTATTGAGGAATCCCACAATAGGACGAAACGGCCATCCAATACTTCCAAGTATTAGATGATGGTCTAGCTCATAATCTCAACTATTGAAATTACTAATAATATCCACAAAAACCGCTTCTGATATTAATCAACATATGCTCACTAGTGACGGGTTTCAAGATGCATATCCTGGAGTTCTAGTGAGAAGCACTTACCAGTGGAGTTCAACTGGGGCTATTGTGAGATAGTAACTCACTGAAAGCAGTGGTAGATGTGTTGCTCAATTTGGTGGATTAGTTGAAGTTAGACATTAACACCATTGAATGCCGACCAACTCGATGGTCTAGAGGTTAAACGTTCGTGTGCGACACCGATAGATCCTAGGTTCGAATCTTGCGAAACGGGATCATGAATGTGCACTACTAAGGAGTCTCACAATAAGAAGAAACGGGCGTTTTAAATGGTGGGCCAACTTCAATTGACTCATGATTTCAACTGTTGAAATTATTAAAATCTTCATAAAAGCCCTTCTGATTCAATATATGTTGTCTTAGATATGCTGTTCAAATTAATTAGGTGAAACATTTAATTGATGGTGTCTGGAAGTATCATGCTTATCAATGGATAAAACAAAGTTATATCGGCTCAAGTTGCATAGAAGTCCACTATAAGAAACTATAAACAGTCCATAGATAAATCAAAGATAATAATATAAGGCAAACAGTTGTTGTTAACAGTTATACAAATAAAAGAACTCGATTAAAGTTTACAATGTCCAAACAATATCATTTTGTAACTTGATTGTCTAATAGTATTAGAATTCCTAGAAGAAAAAAAAACAAACAAATAATCTCTGACTTGTGAGTTCTGAGCTCATTTTGTTTAACTCAATCAATGTTGATTATTTCAGAAATTTCCAGTTTCCTTTACAATCTACAATCTTATCTAAATCACTAGAGAAGATCTTGAAGCATTGAACAACCATGTTATTCTAATATAAGATACACCAGTAGTAGTGTTTATGTACAAACTTAAACACAGAAATCCATATCTAAACAATTCATTTACACTTGTGAACAGTTAATCACTAAAAGATACTATAAGGTAGGATCATGGATGCTTAATATTGATGAATCACATAATAGGATGAATTGACCATCTAGTACTCGTATATCCTAGGGTCATCAATTAAGTAATGCAGTTGTTAGGAAACGGGTACTAGGTAAGGATGGCAAATCAACTGATGACGTAGTGAAACTTCATCGGTTGGGATGGCTGGGACACGTGCTACGTATGCCCAACGACCGACTGCCTCGACGTGCGATGTTCAATGGTATAGGAATAGGTTGGAAGAAAGCTAGGGGTGGCCAAACCAAAACATGGCACAAGTCCATGAAGTCACTGACAAGTGGACTGAGTCATGTTGGTAGGTGTAGACTACCTGGTTGGGGACCGCGAGATGATAGCAACCGATGGTTAGAGACCCTGAATGACACGGCTCAAAATCGTTTGCAATGGCGCAAGTGCATACACTCTTTGTGTTCTCCCAAATTTTGATCTCCTTATTCCTCCTTATCTCCTTTTTTTTCTCTTCCCACATTTATTTCACTGAATTATACTCTTTAAATAACATCTGCAAACACTAATTTTCCTGATTACTGCTTATACTCTTATTACCTCTACCACTACGAGATTTGAATCGACCACTGCATCTCTGTGCTAATATGGTGTGGCAACTCGAACTGATGTATGTATGTACGAAGTTCTACGTTGTTACTGACTGACTGACTTCCAGGTTTTCAGTAACGTCATCAATTAGGTTCATGATCTCAATGAATAAAAAAGAAAAAGAAAAGAGAAAAGAAAAGTTAATATTGATCACTTACATTGATCATTTTGATACATTTCATCAATAAATGGTAATTGATCTAATCGATAAAAATAATTTTTTAATTTTTCTATTGAAATTGATTTCACATTGATATATTGATTATTAATGATCCCATAATTTGGTTTACTTTTATATAATTTTTTATATGATGATGATGATGATGACGATGAACATAAACTAACAAATGTTGACATCATAAGAATATTATAACTAATATCAATCATTGAAAATATAATGGATCTATTCAATGATCTAAGATAATGATGTTTAACACGAAGAAATGGATCACCTTCTCTATCACTATGGATGTATCGATCTAGATCTAGATATATCAATTACTAAAGATCAAATAACAAGTAGAGTAGAGTATAATTTGAATTTGAATTGTATACTATTAGGATTAAAATTATACAGTTAAACAAATCATTCAATGATTCAATGAATGAATGAATGAATGAATGAATGAATAAAAGAAGAAAGAAGTGTTTACACTAGGAGAAATTTAAATTTTATAGATCATGTGTTCAGTGAATTGATTTTTTGTTGTTGGTTGATTGATTATTGATTTTATGCACTTAAATAATTTATATTGATATTAATAAAAATAAATAAATAATCAATAATTATGTAATTTTAGATAAGCGGCCTTCTTAAGTATCTGGGCTACATGTTTCTGCTAAACTAGATCCTTCAACAAGTTATCTATTTTTTTGTTTGTTTTAATATATGTCATGATGTCTATTCATCGCACAACACTATTCTGGTGCATTTTTGAAAAGTGTACAACTTTTCATTGTCAAAGTTACAAAAAGCCCAATAGCAGATAATGTGGTTGCTGGCAATATACAATGAAAAGAATATACATTATTCAGATGTTCATTTACTGGACTGCTAACATCTAACTGGCGATCATTCAATATGTAGTCGTCAGGATCAACCAAGAAATAAAAAACGGAAACTTGTTGAGATGATTTGTGGTGAGAATTCTATATTGTACCGAAAATATAATACTGAATAAAGCTTATAATAATAATAATAATCACAATAACTGCTTCTCAATAGAACTCCAGGATATACATCTTGAAGCCCGTCGCTAGTAAGCATATGTTGATTAATATCAGAAGCGGTTTTGTGGATAGTATAGTTAAGATTATGAGTTAATTAAAGCTAGACCATCATAGATAACATGGAAGCATTGGACGGTCGTTTCGCCCTATTGTGAGATTCCTCAACAGTGTGTATCCATGATCCCGCTTCGCAAGATTTCATTAATATTTTATAATAATATTTATTATAAATAATTATAAAATAAATATAAGTTAATTATTTTATTTTTCACAGGTTGAAATCATGAGTCAGTTAAAGCTAGACCACCATGGAAAACCTGGAAGCACTGGACGGCCGTCTCGTCCTGGTATGGGACCCCTCAGCAGTGCGCATCCACGATCCCGCACCACGCGGGGCTCGACCCCAGGACCTACTGGCTTCGCGCGCGAGCACTTAACCACTAGACCACTGAGCCGGCAACCAACAGTGTTAATGTCTAACTTCAAACAATCCACGAAGTTGCGCTACCGTATACCATTGTTTTCAGTGAGCTGATATCTCACAATAGACCTGGTTGAACTCCACTGGTAACGGCTTCTCACTAGAACTCCAGGAGTTTTTCCTGAATTGGCAAATTGGTTCATATTTAGTCAAGGCATGAATGGTTTAATTTGTTTATTCTGGCTAGTGATTTGTATTTTTTAGCAAGGTTATTTTCTATGGGATAAAGTTGTCAACTTCATGTATAACCCTTCTTCTTTATCCGGGATTTGAATTGTGACAGTAACCCTAAAAGAGCTATAAAGCGGTATTAATAATATATAAACATACTGTTGGTTATTAATGATTAATTAAGTTATATTATTAAGGAAAAATAATATTTTGACAGAGAGAGGTTTTGTGGATATTATGGTAATTTAGTAATTGAATTCATGAGTCCATTGAAGTTAGACCACCATGGATGCTGGTTCAGTGGTCTACAAGTTAAGAGTTCGTGAGCGAGACTAATAGATCCTGGGATCGAATCTCAAGAGGCGAGATCATGAATGCGCACTGTTGACGAGTCCCATATTAGGACGAAACGGCTTTCTAGTGCTTCCAGGTTTTCCATCGTGGTTTAGCACCAACTGACTCATGAATTCTACTAATAAACTAGATATCTAATTGTTTTTATAGAAAAGATGTATATTAGTCAACAATGGAACTCATATAATCTATCAATATTTTACTTACTTACTTACTTACTTACTTACTTACTTACTTACTTACTTACTTACTTACTTACTTACTTACTTACGCCTGTTACTCCAAATGGAGCATAGGCCACCGACCAGCATTCTACAACACACTCTGTCCTGGGCCTTCCTTTCTAATTCCATCCAATTCTTGTTCATTTTTCTCATGTATGTCTACATTTCTCAGCGTAATGTGTTCATTGGTCTTCCTCTTTTCCTTTGACCTTGAGGATTCCATGTGAGGGCTTGTCTTGTGATGCAGTTGGGTGCTTTCCTCAATGTGTGTCCTATCCACTTCCAGCGCTTCTTCCTGATTTCTTCCTCCTCTGGGATCTGATTTGTTCTCTCCCATAGTAGGTTATTGCTAAAATATTGGAAACACTAACCAGAAATCAATATTTTATAACAAGTTATATCTATAATAACTAGCTAAATAATTTTTTTAACAATATTCATGATACACATATCCATCAGTTAATATATTTTCGTTAATAAGTATTGTCTATTTAGTAAATACAAACTTCAATGTAGAGTAGGTTGTTACTAACGAAGAGCGAATATTCCAGATGACGAGACCATTAAGAAACATTCAACAAGAAATATAGATAAGAAGCAAAAATCCACAGTTTGGTAGGATTAAAATACACTAATTCGTTGAAGGCAAACAAACTTTTGAAATAAAATAATAGTTACTTATAAGTAATATGATGTAGTAATATTGAATTAGATGTTGTAATGAATAATCATCATCGAATCGATGATGATAGGTTCAATGTCAGTAAATTGGTTGTAGCTTCTGTAGCCACTAAATATAAAACCGAGCTAGGTTCAAGGGTAGCTACCATTCCACCAAAAAGTGTATATGAGCATTGGTTGCAATTACATGACGCCATGAAAATGATGAACAAAGTCGCTTGCGAAATGTCCCGCTGAATTTCTTCAGGCTCCTTATAACTCATTGAAGCCCGTCGGTCTACACCTGAAGACCACAAGTTTGACTATAAACAAAGATTGTTACGCAATGAAATTGGGCGAAGACCGAGAAGCCTGGTGGTTGGAGTGTGCCAATAAATTGGAAGCAGCAGTTGCCTCTGGTAACTGCCGGGAGCTTTTCGAATCCATCTGAGGCGTTGGCAGCAGGTATTATGGTGTGAGCGGAACAATCTATAAAAATGACGATATGCTAACCAGTAACATTTGTCAACGTCTTGGACTATGGGCAGAGTTTTTCGAGGAGCAGTTCAACTGGTCTGCTGCCCTGACAACAGCGATCAGACTGTCCTGCCCTCCATGACCTGTAACGACTGATTCACCTAATGAAGTAGAAATCGTCAAGAAACTTCAACTCTTGAAGTGCTGCATATCATCATGCCCAGAAGACTTACCTCCTGTCCTTTTTAAAGATGATGGTGACTTTCTGGTCAAGGAAATGTCTGAGTTATTTACAAAGGTTTGAAAGTTAAAGAGTGTTGCAACATCATGAAATGAGTTGATAGTTGTTCTTATCTTTATAAACGGTTGACGTTTTTTCTGTAACAATTATAGAGGGATAAGTCTACCCACAATTGCGTCCAAACTATTGGCTTCTTTCATACTTCGTAGATTGTTCAAAACTCGAGAAAGATTGACTTTTAAGGAACAGGCTAGTTCTCGTTCTGGACGAGGATGTATTGATCACATCTTCACCCTCCGTTAAATGTTAGAAATCATTTAGAATAAAATGAATCAAACCAAGTCTTCATATCAGTTCACTAAGTTATTGATTTTTAGATGAAGTTGTGTTAATAGGTGTATACTCAAAAAAGGAGGTTATAGTTGCACAGATATATTCATTCTATAAATTTTTTAAATACTGAGTCTCCACTTATATTTGAATCTCCTTTAAAAATCCCAATTCTTATGGTTGGTCTTATTAAAAAGATAGGCATTACTATCGATTCCATATATTTTGTCTATACATTGTTCAGATGTACATTTCTACCATAGTTTATATCGTTTTGATAGATTAACTTGTAATTAATCTGTGAACTATTAAATACACATAAAGTAGATACAAATTTTGTGATTCAATATATCAGTAGTTGAAATCATGAGTCAATTGAAGCTAGACCACCATGGAAAACCTGGAAGCACTGAATGGTCGTGAGCAGTGGCGTTCAACCTGGTCTGTTGTGAGATATCAGCTCACTGAATATAATGGTGAACGGTGGCGAAATTTCGTGGATTGGTTGAAGGTTGACATTAACACCATTGAATACCGACCAACTCAATGGTCTAAAGATTAAGCGTTCGCGCGCAACATCGATAGATCCTGGGTTCGAATCTGGCGAGCGGGATCATGAATGTGCACTACTAAGGAGTCTCACAATAGGACCAAATGGGCGTCTAATACTCCCGAGTTTCAAATGGTGGTCCGACTTCAAATGACTAATGATTTCAACTGTTGAAATTAATAAAATCTTCACAATGGTCCTTCTAATTCAATATATGTTGTCTTAGATACGCTGTTGAAATTAATCATGTGAAACATTTAATTGATGATGTTTGGAATTATCATGCTTATCAATGGATAAAATAAAGTTATATTTTATGGAACTATGAAATTTTCCTGTACAATCAGTATGATAACATTTAATGCCTAATCGTTCATAACTTACCTACTTACGCATGTTACCGCTCCTCGAGGAGCATAGGCGGCCCATCAGCATTCTCCATACAACACTGTCGTGGACAATCCTTTCCAGTTATTTCCAGTCGCTGTTATTCGTTTCATGTCTGCTTACAATTCCAGATTCAGTGTGTTCATCTGCCTTCCTCGTTTCATTTTCCATTCACGATTATAAGTAATCACTTGCCTCATGATGCAGTTCGATGATTCCTGTAATGTATATCCTATCCACTTCCAACGTCTATCCCTAATTTCTTCCTCAGCTAAAAGTTGGTTTGTCCTCTCTCATACTAGGCTGTTGCTGATGGTATCCGATCAACGGACAATGATTATCTTACGTGGACAATTGTTTATAAATACTTGTACTTTCTTAATGATTGTTGTGGTAGTTCTCGAAGTTTCAGCTCCATACAGTAGAACTGTCTTGACGTAGGTATTGAGGATTGTGACTTTGATATTGGTTGAAAGTTGTGTTTCGTCACATACGTTCTAAAATTGAAAGAATGCGGTCGTTGCTTTGCCATTCATTACCATTACATCTGTATCAGATCTTTGTTAGTTACTGACGATTCTGCCCAGGAACGTGAACTTTTCCATTTCTCTTGGTATGTGATTATTAAACGTAAAAGTAATAGTAGTAGTAGTAGTAGTAGTAGTAGTAGTAGTAGTAGTAGTAATAGTAGTAGTAGTAGTAGTAGTAGTAATAGTAGTCGTAGTCGTAGTCGTAGTAGTAGTAGTAGTAGTAGTAGTAGTAGTAGTATACTTTTCATTAATATATCACAATAGCTTTAGATGTGTTGTTGTTTGTTTGTTTTCATTCATCAAATGACTCACTAATGAGCAATTGTTTTGTTGTTTTGTTGTTTTTCTCTTTTTCAAATAAACAATGAACTTCATTGAAGATTCATGAAAGGTCACGGTCAACAATATGAATCATTCAATTAATGATAAATCACAGTTGGACTAGATACTGATGACCCATTTATTTATTTATTTTCAATTAATAAAATCATTTTCTGTTTATTTGAATAGTTTAATTATGATTAACCTTAAAATTCCTTTTTTGGGGGGTTGGGATAGTGAAGAGTTGTAGGACAATCACTTATTCAACTGGCGTCGATAGGACAATCACAGTAGTTGATAACTTGAATGATCAATATTCCCTATTGCGTTATTTATGAAATTGACTTTTGACCTTTCTATTTTTTATTTTAAGTGGACTTTCATGTTCATGAATAACGGATGGTTGAATATACTTAAACATGTAGTTAAAAAGTAATTGAAATAGAAGTGAATAAAAGATCGATAATCTACGTTGAATGATTGAAGACCTACTTGAATTAGACGAGAACGGTGTGACAAACTAGCTAAATTCGAAGTCACATTTTAAGGTCAACATTTGACGTGGATTACTTCATCGACGTATCAGAGTACTATGGCTTCTATAAAGACCGTATAATACGGAAGACGTTTTTAAAGAAATATATTAATAAGATAGTGAGACCACCACCGTATGCGCCAGTCTATGACATTCAATCAACTGATGCGCGTTGGTTGTCCTTGACTTTGATTAGGATCGATGATCTGTTCGATATCCAGTGACACAAACTGGTGGATGATTTGGCTAGGCCTCAGTGACATTTCACTTTCCCTATAACAGCAATACAAACTACTTGTAAGATCCTTTTTTTGAAGGTCTTGTATGTGTGTGTGTGAAAATCCTTCCATGCATACACTTGTAATTTGTTCCAATTGATTTCTCCAGTACTACATGTTGTTAGTATTTTTGATTCCATTTCAGATGGTAATATTTGTATTTTATTACTTACTCACTTACTTACGTCTGTTACTCCAAATGGAGCATAGGCCACCGACCAGCATTCTACAACACACTCTGTCCTGGGCCTTCCTTTCTAATTCCATCCAATTCTTGTTCATTTTTCTCATGTATGTCTCCATTCCTCAGCGTATTGTGTTCATTGGTCTTCCTCTTTTCCTTTGACCTTGAGGAGTCCATGTGAGGGCTTGTCTTGTGATGCAGTTGGGTGCTTTCCTCAATGTGTGTCCTATCCACTTCCAGCGCTTTTTCCTGATTTCTTCCTCCACTGTGATCTGGTTTGTTCTTTTCCATAGTAGGTTGTTATTGATAGTGTCTGGTCAATGGATCCGAAATATTTTGAGTGAATGACTGTTAATAAATATTTGAATCTTCTGTATAATGGTTTTCGTAGTTCTCCAAGTTTCCGCCTCATACAATAGAACTGTCTTGACATTTATATTGAAAATCCTGACCTTGATGTTGATTGACAAATAGCTATTTTGATTTCCAGATGTTCTTCATTTGTAGATATGCTGGTACTGCTTTGTGGATCCGCACCTTCACACCTGTATCAGATCCATCGTGTTCATCAATGATGTTGCACAGATATGTGATGGTTTTTGCATATTCCAAAGTTCCTCCGTCAAGTGTGATTCGATTGTTGTATGTTGTGTTGTATCGGAGAATCTTGCTATTCATCCACCCACTAATTAGAATGAAATGAAGTTTATAAACCAGAGTGAGGAATTAGAATTATGATTTACAGTTGATGGTTAAGGTTAAGAATTAGATTTAGGGTTTTTATTCTGAACTGATATCAGCTAAAATGCCAAAACTCTTCCGAAATCTTCTCAGTCAAGTGTGATTCGATTGTTGCTTGCTATGTTGTATCGGAGAATCTTGCTTTTCCCTTTGTGTATGTTGAGACCTACTGCTAATTTGTATTTTATTATAGTTTTTAATATTTTCTTCCACTTTCACTGAGTCTCTATGTTTCTTCTTGAACTGTATTTATGTTGTTTTAGTTAATACTTAGTCTTGGTGGCAGCCATATTGGTTTGTCCTCCCCTTTTGATTGTGTTACTTGCATTGACTGGAATTGTGCAGTTTTTGATTATGAGTTGAAGCACTCTTCTAGAATTAGAAATACTCTCTGCGTTATAAAGCAACGAAATATTACCTTTCGAACGAATCTGTATGTGATCTATCCAGAATAACATTTATTTGCCTCGATTGGTAATTTTCTTACATCTTTTATCTACTGATGAATCCTACAATAGGACGAAACGGCCATCCAATGCTTCCAGGTTTCCCATGCTTGTGATCTAGCTACAATTAACTCATGATTTCAACTACTGAAATTACTTTATCAAATTATTGATTTGTTAATATCAGATGGGTTTTGTGGATATTATAGTAATTTCAATGGTTAAGATCATGAGTCGGTTGAAGCTAGACCACCGTAGAAAACCTGGAAGCACTGGACGGCCGTCTCGTCCTATTGTGGGACTCCTCAGTAGTGCGCATCCACGACCTTGCCCCTTGCGACCTTCGAACCCAGGACCTAGTGGTTTTATGCGCGAGCACTTAACCACTAGACCACTGAGCCGGCATCCAACAGTTGTAATTTAGATTTGGTTAATAATTGAGTAGTGATTAATTGGTAATAATTGTTTAGGTAATCATGTACATTTATAATTATAATGAAATCCAGAATCATCATTTACTTAATCAACTTGTTTTGGTTTTGATATGATGGAAAGAAAAAGTCAATTTTCGACTGATTTACTCATTATGAGTATCTTTTCTACTAGAATCGTTTTCGTCGTCGTCGTCTTTTGGGGTTAATAAATCATCACTTATACCAGTCTTTATGTTCTTACTTTCGCGTCGTACGAATTGCAGAGGTCCCTTGTTCCGAGTATAAGTGATAAGCGTTTCTGACATAACAATCAGCAACGATCAAATACAAAAAATTAACATTAAACGAGCCAAGACAATAAGCATTCAAACAACAAGTTCTAACAGGTTTCAATTGGTCAATAGTGCTTATCTAAACTACCTAGACATTTATTCTTTAGTCTAAATCTTAGTTTGGATTCTATATTACTATTTCGTTTTATTACAGTTATTTATGTGAACGTTCAATTCAATATTATTATTATCATTATTGTATATTGGCAAGCTATTCGGGTAATAAAAATGAAAACTGTAATAAAATGCGGGAATAATTGTATAATTGATTCATTAAATGGGTATGAGAATAAAATGATGGGAAATCTATGATTATGTTTTTCTCCCAACATTTGGTGTAAGTTGAAGATTATTCTCACTGTATTTAGAAATGGTATTAATAGTAGTAATAACATTAGTAGTGAGTTACGTCATTAGGACTGTTACAAATTAAATATTCTCAAGCTTTCTTAATGATTCCTTATAATAACTTACTTACTTACTTACTTATGCCTGTTACTCCTCGTGAAGGAGCATAGACCGCTCACCAGCATACTCCATCCAACCCTGTCCTGGGCAATCCTTTCCAGCTCTTTCCAATTGTTATTCATTCTTTTCATATCTGATTCTATTTTCCAACGTAATGTGTTCTTTGACCCCCCTATTTTCCGCTTCCCTTCAGCATTCCAAGTTACGGCTTGTCTCGTGATATAGTATGGTGATTTCCATAATACATGTCCTATCCATTTCCATCTTCTTTTCCTAATTTCCCCTTCATCTGGAAGTTGATTTGTCCTCTCCCACAGTAGACTGTTGCAGATAGTATCCAACTAATGGATGTTGAGTATCTTGCATAGACAACTATTCATAAATACCTGTGCTTTCTTGATGATTGTTGTAGTAGTTCTCGAATTTTCAGCTCCATACAGTAGAACTGTTTTGACTTTCGTATTAAAGATTGTGACTTGAATATTGTTTGACAGACATTTGTTTTGAATTCCATATATTCTTCAATTATAAGAATACTGTCCTTGCTTTCTCAATCCACGCCTTTATGTCTAACGGTTACAATTCCTGTCTCTCAGCCAGGCGGCTCGGTGTTTAACTCCCTGCGCGGCTTAGTTTTAACTCTGCCTATAACTTTTCTAGAGTTACTACCGGTTGCAAGCTCGGATAAAGAAGGAGGGTTGTGCATGAGGTTAACAACCTTTCTCCCCCCCCCCGCCGTAGAAAACTAACTCACCCTCCCTCCCCCCCCGAAAAAAACGCTAAACAATTCAAATCTATTATTAGTAATATTATTATATAATCTAATGAAATGAGTTATTTTATCAAAACAAAAATGTACAATTATACAATTGTTTATTGTGATCGTCTATAAGAAAAGAAAAGAGAAGAAGAAAAGAAGAAAACAAACAAACAAACAAACAAAAAATCAATAATTGAACGAATTTCTTTAAACAAAATCAGTAGAAATTGATGAAATATTATCATGATTTGAATCATAATGTGAAGAATTCGATTGTTGTTGTTGTTGTTGATTGTTTATCATATACATAAGTGTATTAGCATTATTATTATCATCCATTGAATCCTTAGAATCATTTATTATTGAATTATCTATTATTGTATTATATTTAAAAGATTTCTTATCATTTAATTGTTTATCAATAAAATCAATTAAATTGATTGGTGTTATTGATTGATTACAGTTTTCTATTGATTTATTGATTTGTTTATGATTGAATTGATTTATTAATAAAGATTGATTATAATGATCAATAATATTTGTTGAATGATTTAAATAGAATACAGATAAATTATCATTATGATTAGATTGTTTATTAAATGTTTGTAATGTATTAGGATATTGGTTAATAATAGTATAATCAGAACAGTTTGATGATGTAGTAGTAGTAGTAGTAGTAGTAGTAGTAGTAGTAGTATTAGTACTAGTACTAGTAATAGTAGTAGCAGTGGAAGTAGTCGAGATAACAGAAGGTGTAGATGGTGTAGAAGTAATACAAGGTGTAGAAGTCATCATAAAAGATTGATTATCTGAAAGACAATTACCTATTTTATGTTGAATTGTATGTTGTGGTGATAAAATTGTTGTTGATTTACTTGATGGAATACTTGTTTGAATATTAGAAGTCCATGAAACTAAATGAATAAAATAGAAATAAATGAATTGAATTCAAGTAATAATTCAAAAGTATCACGTATGGAATGTTTACAAATGCGTTTTTTTTAACGGGTTCTAGGAGACTTGTCAGCCACTTTGCTATAGAGTGGTAAGGGGATCCTGATATATCGAGAATTGGTCTAAGAGGTAGGCCAGGTTTGTGTATTTTTGGTAAACCGTATAATCGCGGTATTATTGATGCTGTTGGTTGTTGATCTCAAAACCAATCAATGAGAAAAACAAGACTGAAATTATAGTAAAGCAACTGATTGAAGTTCTTAAAAGAATGAAAAATGAGCAGTTAATCAACGAACAGGTCTTTGAGCGCATAAAACTAACAGCATCAATAATATCGCGATTATACGGTTTGCCAAAAATACACAAACTTAGCTTACCTCTTAGACCAATTCTCGATATGTCAGGATCCCCTTACCACTCTATAGCAAAGTGGCTGACAAGTCTCCTAGAACCCGTTAGAAAGCGCATTTGTAAACATTCCGTACGGGATAATTTGGAATTTATCAAGCACATAAAAGAAGTGAATGTATGTGACAAAATTATTCTATCTCTGGATGTCGAATCATTATTCACTATTGTTCCACTCACAGAGACCATTAATTTTATCTACATCTAATTATTGTCTATTTTTAATAATGGGGATATGTGGAGATTGTAATATTTTCACAATTGAAATCATAAGTCGATCTAAGCTAGATCATCACTGAAAATCTGGAAGGACTCTTCAGTAGTGCATACCTATAATTTTACAAGTAGGATTCGAGCTCAAGACTTTCGGTTTCGTGCATGAGCGCTTAACCTCTAGACTAATGAGCCAGTTTCCAACGGTGTTAATGTCTTTGATTGAGATCATGAACCGATTGATGTTAGACCACCGTTGGAAACCTCGAATCACTGGAAGGCCGTTTCGTCCTATTGTGTGACTCCTCAGAAGTGCGCATCCACGAACCCGCTCGCAGGATTTGAACACAGGGCCTTCGATCTCGTGCGCGAATGCCTAACCTACTGGACTACTGAGCTCATTAGTGACTAGCTTCGTGGGACAATTCTCGGAGTTCTAGTGAGTAGCCGTGACCAGCGGAGCTAATCCATGTCGGGTAGAGACAGGCATCTACCTCAGTACAATGGAAGATGGTCGCGCAATTACGTGTATTGGTTGATGTTAGACACTATCACCATTGGATGTCGGCTCAGTGATCTATAGGTTAGGCGTTCGCGCGCGAGACCGAAGGCTCTGTGTTCGAATCCCGCGAGCGAGATCGTGGATGCGCACTGCTGAGAAGTCTTACAATAGGACGAAGTGGCCGTCCAGTGCTTCCAGGTTTCCAACGGTGGTCTAACATCAATTGCTTCATGACCTCAATTAAAAGCTTAATAATCTCCACAACCCTTATACTAGTGTTATTGTCTAATTTCAACCAATTGCTTTTAAAATGATAAAAGTTTGAGAATATTTAAAACTTAGATTTTCACTGCGAACTAATATTAACCAAAACGTTCTTAATATATACTAGATATTTGTTTTTAAACTTGTTTAAGTTTCTTTAAAAGTGAACACCTATGAAATGGTTTTCCGTAAATGATTCAACTTAATGAGGCGGCCTGCTTGAGCATCTGGGCTACCTGTTCCTGCCATCTAGATATTTCGACAAGTAATCTATTTTTGTTTGTTCTAATATCTCATTATGTCTATTAATCGCACAACCTATTCTGCTGCGTTTCTGAAAAGTGTACAACCTTTCGTTGTCAAAGTTACAAAAAGCTCAAAAAGAGAGAATATTGTTGCTGGCAATATACAACGAAAAGAATGTACATTATTCAGATGTTCATTTACTGGATTGTTAACATCTAGCTGGCGATCACTCAATATTTATCGTCAGGATCGACCAAGAAGAAAGAAACGGAAACTTGTTGAAATACTTTGTGCTGAGAATTCTATATTGTACCAATAATGTAATATTGAATAGAGCTAATAATAATAATAATAATAATAATAATAATAGATAAGGAAGAATTAATTCATTTTTGTATTAGTTGTTTAGATCCTCCTCCTCCTCTATTGTTGGCATATGTGCATCCACTGCAGTTTGCCTAGATATTGCTTTAAGTCACAAGTATTGTAAGCAAAGATGGATGATGGAGTACCAACTCTGGAATGCAAGTTTATCCATATGACGTGTTCTGAATAGGACGAAATGTGAATGTTGAATTCCATTGCTAAACACCAACATCTTTGCTTATAAAGGTAAATAAGGTTCTTATTGAATACTCGTTTCATATCAATTTACTAAATACTCTCTTTTTATAAATGAAATCTATTCTGAGAATAGAATAATGAAGCATATATATTCTATATAAGTTAAATTTTACACAACTATACTGTAATAATATTGAATGCATCCTATAAAACTAAATAAAAATTCAAAACTGACCTTGATGTTGCTGTTCTTGTGGCTTGTTATGTTCTTCTTTATTTGATGATAAAGGAGATAATGACTTGAAGTAACCGAATAAAACAATAGAAAGTACGAAAATATTGGTTCAACATTCAGAAGAAGAAAGAACATATATAATTAGTTGAAATCATGAGTCAATCGAAGCTAGATCATCATAAAAACCTGGAAGCACTGGATGACCGTTTCGTCCTATTGCGTGACTCCTAATCAGTGCACATCCATGCTCCCGCCTCGCGAGACTCGAAACCAAAACCTATCAATCTTGCGCTCAAACGCTTAACCTCTAGATCAATATACCTGCTAGCATCCATTGGTGTTAATGTCTAACTTTAACAAATCCACGAAGTTGCGCCACCGTCCATCATTGTCATCAATGAGTTACTATCTCACAACAAATCTGGTTGAACTTCATTGATTACAACTTTACACTACAATTCCAAGAAATATCCCTTGAAGGGGTATATTAAAAATCTCAGTAGTTGATTGGTTGAAAAACAACAAGATAAATCAACCAATAAGATTGTTCGGATAATCTAGACGAGATTTATTTTTTCCAGCTACTTCCTTTTAACTGTGAATAGTTTACATCTAAATGGTAACTTTTCTGTTTTTAAGGAAATATATCTAAAATGAAAAGTATCATTTTGATTGACATAAATGATATAACCGGAAATATTGAGATAAGATATTCTATTGTCAGTCATTATATAAAACATTTGTTAACTATTGAATAAGAATTGATCAATATCAACTTCCATTGTAATGAATAAGAACAACAATAGTAGGGATAATCTAATGTATTTTAATACAAACTTATGGAATCACTTAGTTAAAACTGAGTATTCTATGGTAAATAATTCATTTACAATATCACTGGTTGAAATAATGAGTCAATTGAAGCTAGACCACAACCATGGAAAACCTAGAAGCACTGGATGGCTGTTTCGTCCTCGTATGGGATTTCTCAGTAGTGAGCATCCACGATCCCGCTACCCCGTGAGATTTGAACTCAGGGCGAACCAATCTTGTGCCAGGCGCTTAATCAACTAGACCACTGAGCTAGCATCCAACCCCTCACGCGTGAGATTGATAGGTCCTGGGTTCAAATCTCGCGAGGTGAAGTCGTGGATGCGCACTGCTGAGGAGTCGCATACTAGGACGAAACGGCTTCTAGGTTTTCCATGGTTGTCTAGCTTCAATGGACTCATGATTTCAGCCAGTGAACTTTCTAAAATCTCCATAAAACGCTTTCTGCCAATCATTTACAATATGTCAATCAATTGTTTTAGACTTGATTGTTCTTTTGTTTACACAGCAATTATTCTCTGTTCTCATCCTGTTTTCCTCGATCTTATTAACCTTCTGCTACTGGACATTTCACTCTTGATTGATGATACATATTACTTATATCTGTCGATATCAGTAGCATATATTACATACTAAGTACATTTTCATTATGTATTACACTAATATTATGGATAAGAACTAGTGATGTATTGAATAATCTTCAATTTGTTTTACTAATGATTATTCAAGTAACAAACATTATTATTTGTGATAGGATTAAATTGAAGGAATGAGTTTAGTTTGCCTAATCGATATATCTTCGATCCACATAGTTCTAAGCCTTTAAACTGAACCATTATTGGAGAGGTATAGAGTTCGCACTTAAGTAAATAATTCAAGTACTCAGCTTTTAACAATTGAACACTACTTAATCCAATCTGTACAATTAAGTAGTAATAATCAGCATATGTTTTTGACCCTGAATTGCAATGAGAATAAATTGCCTACCTCACAATGGTTTGTAATTTACTTTGGCTGAAATTTAAGATTGAGTGAGAGTATAATTTATGGACAACCTTTGGGCGACGCTGAAATGGTCTTGAGAATGTCCACCTACTGATTAGGGTTGAATGAGGGTTTTAAACCTGCGTGAAAGATAAGGATTGTGATTTATAGTTGATGGCTAGGGATAGGGATTAGATTTAGGGTTTTCATCACGAACTGACTTCAGCTAAAATGCCAAGACTCTATTTAGCCAAATGGATAAAGAATTTCGCGCCGAAATCCAAGACCTGTTATCGTAATTCTGATTGGTTCGTCCATACATTATAGTCTCGCCTAAGACTGTTATGCCATATATTCATCTTTAGTGGATGACATCAATATAGTCTTCATCATTAATAATCACAGTCCGAATGTTTAGGAATTTATGACTAAATGGGTTTAATCGGGTAAATTATTCAGAATGCACATAAAGTGATAGAAACTGATTAATCTCAATCTTGAATCCCAACAACAGGAAATTAAAAACGATTCATCACACTTTCATTCCTGTTGAACAAGTAAGTTAATACTTGACCTGAATGTATTAGTAAATAACGTGTTTGCGTTTGACATATTAGGTATCAGGTTCGAGTTCCAGTATGAAATTAACACTAAGATGGAGATTTAACCACTTGAAAAGCTTCATATAAAATGATACGTCTACTTTGGCCCAAATTGTCAGGTATAATCTAATTACGTAAAAATACATTATCTGTTTCGGTAAATTACCACAATTTTCAATACAAATGTCAAGACAGTTCTACTGTATGAGGTGGAAACTTTGAAAACTACGAATACCATCATCCAGAAGATACAAATGCTTGTTAACAGCTGTCTAGCAAAATACTTCGGATTCGTTGACCAGATACTATCAGCAACAACCTACTATGGGAGAGAACAAATCAGATCCCAGTGGAGAAAGAAATCAGGAAGAAGTGTTGGAAGTGGATAGGACACACATTGAGGAAATCACCAAACTGCGTCACAAGGTAAGCCCTCATATAGAATCCTCAAGGTCAAAGGGGTTGATAAGGAAGACCAAAGAACAGAATACGCTGAGAAATGGAGACAGACATGAGAAGAATGAGCAAGAATTCGACAGAACTGAAAAGGAATGCCGAGAATAGAGTGTGTTGTAGAATGCTGGTCTGTGGCCTATGCTTTTGAGTAATAGTAAAATGATCTTGAGGATGTTCACCTATTTACTAAGACTAAATGATAAGGGTTATAAAGCAGTGCGAGGAATTAGAATTATGATTTACTGGTGATAGTTAAGGTGAGGAATAAGAATTAAAGTTTTCATCATGAACTAACATTAGCTATAATACTGAAATTGTATTTGTTATACCCTAGTGAAGATCTTATTACGAGTAACTTCTGAAGCCTATTAATAGACTAATATTATATATATATTCCAATTGTATAACTGTTCACTAACTAGATTATGTATATTTATATTTCTGTTATTATAAGCTTCATTTTGACCTGTAGACTATTTCGATGATACGATTTAATGTTCCTAAGTTATGTTCAGCTTATTTATTACCGCCTCCCCCTCCCTATAATCACAGGCACTTTTTGGTTTGATCATGTACAAAGGTTATTTCCTATTTTATGGTATAACGTGGCCTGTTCAGCCGGTATATGTATATCTGAAATAAATGATTCGCATAGAGGAAGGTGTAATCGTTATTCTAAACTCAACTGGATGGGCTAGGCAAACAAACGACCAATAATGACGCTAGACAGGTTGAACGTCAATGATTGAATAAAGTAAAAGTCATATTTTGATTAGTCAATAAATTATATGATAACTAGCCGAATATAAAATCGTAACAGTATTTAACTAAATGATTATACATATGAATCTCGCGCCAACATCTATGACCTTCTATCTTAAATCTGATTGGTTCACCTATAAATAAATAAACAATCAATATTGTAACTTACCTGATTATTATTATTGTTATGTGGTATTACAATATATTCCCAACTTCTAGCAGTTTTTAATTGATTTATTTCATTTGAATTAGGATCATGATTATTATTATTATCATTCATTGATCCATTCAATAAATTCATTGAATTATCTAATTTGTCTGATTTTTTTAATTTTAACGATTGTGTAAAATAATTAGGATCAATTTTATTATGATTATTATTATTACTCATGATACTACTAATCGTATCTGTTGCCATGGTAACATTGTTCGTATTATTTATCATATCTATTGTTGATATATTCATTGGTAATATTGATTTATTTTTTAAATCTTTATCATTCATCATTGTTTTACATAAATTCAATGGATCATTATTATTATTATTATTATTGTTACTATGATGAGATTGTTGTAAATAATCAAGATTCGAATTGATCAATGTACTACTATTACTACTTATATTTTGTTCATATTGATTATATTGTGGTAATGTATAATTATTAGAATCTTGTTTATTAATAATCCAATATTTTTCATAATTTTGTTTTAATTCATTATTATTATGATTATTGATTGGCATTGTTAAATATATTGATTGTTTATCATTGATTATTGGTAATGTTTTTTGATAATTTCTATATGATGTATATTCATTGAATGGTAAAAATGTTGTATAATTTTCATGATTTTTTTGTTTATTTTCTTCAATCAATATTGATTTTAAGGATACATTACTGAATTGATCAATATATGGATTATTTTCATTATTGAATAAGATCGATTGATTGGAATGATATTGATTATTGATTATTGATTTATTAGGATATAATATTGTATTATTATTATTATTATGATTTGTATGATATTTTGAATTTAATATATTTTTCCAATTAAACTTGTCATCAGGTAATTTGATATTATGATTACGTAATAGATATTGCATTCGACCATTTCTACTACTACTAGTACTACTATTATTATTAGTAGTAGTATTATTATTATTATAACGAAAACTTTGAAATCCTCGTCGACCGCATACATATACAGTAATGCCTAATAATACAAGTATAATAGCACAACTTAATGCAACGATAGCAACTAATATAGAACTAGTATTGAATGGATTATTATCATCATAATTATGAAATTCATTTGTTTTTATTAATTTCTCATGATCATTGATTAATGAATAATATTGATTATCTTTGAAACGACGATGTAAATTTAATGATTTAATATCATTATTTAATAAATTTGTAGAATGATGTAAATTAGTAAATCGATTCGAATATATACGTGGTGGTGAATCAATTATCTATATATGAAAGGAGAGGGGGGGGGAAATAATAGAAATAATCAATTATAAATCATTTAGAATGATACTTGATTGATTTTCTGAAAGAAGAATATATTGGATAGTAACTGTTAGGGGTTATTTTTTTGCTAGGGTTGAAGCTATCACGAGTTCACTTAATCTACGAACAAGAAACAAGACTCGGTGACCAAAGACCAGTAAGTTAGCTATTGTAGCGTTTAAGCCCCGTTAACTATAGAGAGAAGTTCAAGCTTGGAATGGGGAAGTATATTCTGCACACAGACAGAAACGAGCGATCACAACAAACATTAATTCAATACGTATATATACAGTACAAAACCGTTCTTGGAGAGTTTTACCAAACAGCATATTAAAAGACGCAACGGACTAATAGCATTTAAGATATTTCCCAGTGGGAAGTACGACATGTAGGTGACAAGAGCGTCTTTGGCGCGAATATGAAGAAATTCAAATCTAACGTCCCCAACATTTATGAACTATCATTATATAGATTTCGATTGGATAACTACTAAGTAATTAGATTATATTGAAGATGTTAAAGGTATTTGTAGTTTGACAACACTTTAACCAGTAACATTTTCTATAAATGAATTGTGCTCACCTAGTGAAGTCAAAAGTGAGAAGTGATGAGGTTTGAAGATATATTTAACAGGCTATCAATATATCGAGAATTAAGTGATTTAGGCTAGCTAACGATTATAAAGAATGTTGAGCACAGTGTTCCCACTCATGATTTGGTGCAGATGCATAACCGAGCTCCTTCAGCTAGATGAGTCCATTAAAACCAATGTGATCAGCGTTCAAATGTCGAAGACTTATAGAGCTATTGATTTTAGGAAATTATTAAGCGCTACAATATGTATGTCATAAGTTTTTAATTCCATCTATTGGTTACTGTTATATGATTTTCTATTCTTCATTAATTCCCATTCTATTCGGTACAGCCTTCTTTACTCATATACACTTTTTGGCTTGAACTTGTATAATTTTTATTTATGGTATGCTGCGATCTGATTTGTTTGAATCTAAACTAAATATGTCTGTAATATACGATTCATGTAGTGGTTGCTGATATTTTTGTTATGGACTGAGCTAGGCGATAAACGACTATATAGAAGACCAATGAAGACTTAGAATTGACATAAAGTTGTTAGGGTTGACTGACATGTTATTGATTCAGCACAAAGACAAGGTCATAAAAGTCGATATTCTAATTAGTGTTATTTTATAGGTCATGGCACATGACAGATAGAAGTTTCATTTTAATCAGATAGGAATAAAGCTTGATATTTCCAGATTCAAAGAAAAAGGACATTACCTTGAGACTTATGAGTCTTTATCTTCAAATCCATAGTTTGAACTTGGGTTAATTTGTCATAATACTTAATCATTATTCTAAGCGGTGACTAGTAATGATTTCTCTTAGACTATCGGTATAACTGATGTTTAATAAAATGAACGATCCATATTCATTAAGAGTACTTTCGATTACTTTCATGAATATTATTTAATGTCAGTTAAAGATATAGCTGATATTGTAATATAACTTTCATATTGATAAATTCCGAATTTAAAATCTGAAAATGATTAAACATACAATGAGTTCATGATCTCAATTAAAAACTTAATAATTTCCACAACCCTATACTGATAATTACCATATGCTCAATAATGACTAGCTTCGTGAGTGAATTCTCGAAGTTCTAATGAGAAGCCGTGACCAGTGGAGCTCATTCGTGTCCGATAGAGACGGGTATCTACCTTAGTACAATGAAAGACGGTTGCGCGATTTCGTGAATTGGCTAAAGTTAGATATTCACACCGTTGGATACCGACTGGTTCAGTGATCTACAGGTTAAGCGTTTGAGCGCGGGATCGTGGATGCGCATTGTTGAGCAGTCCCACGATAGAACCGAAAAGCCGTCCAGCGCTTCCAGATTTTCAATGGTAGTCTAACATCAATCGCTTCATGATCTCAATCAAAAACGTAATCATCTCCAAAACCCCTTACTGACAAACATTCAAAAAACGCAACTTCTTCATGTTTGATTATTTTCCTGAAGATGTTCAGACAAGACTGTTCAATAGAAACTGAAGTTGTATATATATATATATATATATATAATTTCAATAGCTGATAGTTTGCAAAATCTTATTCCCGTTTTTTCTTCTTTTTTAAAATTTAGAACAATTCAGTAACAATTATATGAGTATCAAAATTACTCACATTTATCTACACACAAACATTCCTGTGTATATACACATGGTAATAGACTTACTACTCATGTACTTTAACTACAGAATGATATGTTTTAATGTTTTTTTATTCCCTCATAAAACCATATCCGATACCGATATTCAATGAGAAGGTTAAATAAGACAATCACAGAAAGTGAGCGAGAGAGGGGGGAGAGGAGAGAGAGAGACACAAACACACACAAGTTTAGTTACTTAGATAGAAACAGTATAACTAAAATTATTTTCTATCATAGTAAATAAAAGAAAAAAAATAAGCTGAGAATAAGAATAAAACCGGAAATTTAAATGTTTGTCTATTTTGTAAAGTTTCTTTAAACACTATTATTTGTTGGTGTTGTTGTTGTTGTGTTGATATGTAGTCTACAATGTAACAGCTTGGATACATATATCAATATACATGCTTACTTACTTACTTACGCCTGTTACTCCAAATGGAGCATAGGCCACTGACCAGCATTCCACAACACACTCTGTCCCGAGCCTTCTTTTCTAATTCCATCCAATTCTTGTTCATTTTTCTCATGTCTATCTCCATTTCTCGGCGTAATGTGTTCTTTGGTCCTCCTCTTTTCCTTTGCTTAGCATTGAGGATTCCATGTGAGGGCTTGTCTTGTGACGCAGCTAAGTGCTTTCCTCAATGTGTGTCCTATCCACTTCCAGCGCTTCTTCCTGATTTCTTCCTCCTCTGGGATCTGATTTGTTCTCTCCCATAGTAGGTTGTTGCTAATAGTGTCTGGCTAACAGATCCGAAGTATTTTGTGTAGACAACTGTTAATAAACACCTGTATTTTCTGGATGATGGCTTTCGTGGTTCTCCAGGTTTCTGCCCCATACAGTAGAACTGTCTTGACATTTGTATTGAAAATCCTGACCTTGGTGTTGGTTGACAGTTGTTTTGAGCTCCAGATGTTCTTCAGTTGTAAATATGCTGCTCTTGGTTTGTCGATCCACGCCTTCACATCTGCATCAGATCCACCCTGTTCATCAATGATGCTGCCCAAATACGTAAAGGTTTTTACACCTTCCAAATCTTCTCCGTCAATTGTGATTGGATTGGTGCATTCTGTGTTGTATCGGAGAATCCTGCTTTTCCCTTTGTGTATATTGAGATCTACTGCTGCTGGGCTGCTGCCACACTGTTTGTCTTCTCCTGCATTTGTTGTTGCGTTTGGGATAGAAGAGCCAGATCATCATCATACATATAGGTAAATTCTATTACACAATTAGTTATGATTTCAAGTGAACAAAACAAATAATAAAGAAGAAATCATTAAATTAAAATGAAGTGAGAAAAAAAATAAAGAAAAGCATAGTGATAAACATAGACAAGTTAGTAATTACATGTCGTTATGACCAAATCTATGACGTTGATAGATAGTAACTAAATCAAGTAAAATAGTAACAGTACTTTATTGATAAGATTAAATATTACTAATTAACAGTGAATCATGTGATTTAAAACTTTATCGTTTAACGATCTATTCATCTGACATTAGGCCATTAACTGGGAAGGTAGAAACTTCCAGAAAGCAATTATATCGTTAGATGATGATACCTATTTGGATTCTGTATTCATTAAGTAGTAATTGTTGTTTTATAAGATGGTAATTGAAGGTAGTCAACAGGAAACCTTGGACCTAAGTTTTGTGCTACTTGGTATTTATCACCAAATATATCTCAGTCTTACCGATAGTCAGTAATGTCCTAGATAGCTCGGTGGTAACGTTTCTGAATATGAAACTGTGTAACACGGGATCGAATCCGTCAGGGAGCATCAGTTCCCTCAAGATTACAGGTACACCTTGATGATGAGTTCTAAAATAGCACGAAATCTAAGTCCAGGGTTTCCTGTTGATTACCTTTAATCACTATTTTATCTCAACATAATGCATGTAATCTCAAGTTATCTAAACTGGTGGCCGAATTGACACTTTGTTGATAGGATTTGATCTGAACTAAGAAGAACCTGACATAGATGACATCGATCACTACCCAATGATCAATCAACTGTTATTGTTATTATTTATTCTACTGTTGATAAATTATACTTGATTAATTATATACCTGATATTTACTTTTGTATCATAAATGACTTAGTTACATACAAAATATGATTTCTTGTCATTGGTTGTTTATGGCCTTAAAACTAATATGCATTATCATAATATTGATTGAGATTATGAATCGAGTGATATTAGACTACCATTGAAAACTTGGGAACATTGGATGGCTATTTCATCTTATTATGGGACTCCTCAGCAATGCTTAATAGTCTCCATAACAGTCTTAATTATATCTGGAATGAAGAAGACTTATCATTAATAGGCTCTAGAATTTAATGATCCCGTTTAGTGAAGATAAAAACGTTCCATGGATATGAATTACTGAAGAATATGAAATTTCATTAAAACAATTGTTTGATATACAGTTGGTTTTACAGTTCATTATGACAAATACTTATGTAATAATAGTGGATTGATTTTATGTTATAAAAATGATGAGTCAATTGAAGCTAGACCACCATGAAAAATCTAGAAGCACTGGACGGCCGTTTCGTCTTAATATGGGACCTCTCAGCAGGTCTGTTGTGAGATATCAACTCACTGAAGACAATGGTAAACGGTGGCTCAACTTCGTGGATTGGTTGAAGTTAAACATTAACACCGTTGGATGCCGGCTCAGTGGTCTAGTCGGTTAAGCGTCTAGCGCGAGAGTGATAGGTCCTGGGTTCGAATCTCGCGAGGTGCGGGATCGTGGATGTGCAATGTTGAGGAGTCCCATACTAGGATGAAACAGCCATCCAGTGCTTCCAGTTTTTCCATGTTTGTCTAACTTCAATTGACTCATGATTTCAATAAGTGAAATTTCTAAAAATCTCCACAAAACCCCTTCTGGTTATAAAAAAATGATCACAAATGTGTATATATCAATAAATGTACTTTAGATAAAAAGTTACTTAATATGTGGGGGGCAGTGGTGGTGGTGGTAGTGGTGGTGGTTCTGATTTCCATCTAGACAGGAATATCAATAGGAATTTAAAAAAAAAAGAAACTGCAGTTGTAGTCATAATGAATGTAGGCTAATATTATGAAATGATGGAGGTGTACGGTAGATTTAATTGATAGTGGTTATAATGTAGATAAATTGGAATCATTTCGAATGATCTAATGTAATAGATGAAATAGCATACAAACAAAACTTCAGTTACTTCTATAATTATAAATGTTTAGTTCTAATTAGTGTATGGTATTGATAAGATTGAAACAATTTTAGGTTGTCATTGTCAGATTAGATATATTATAGCAGAATTTATGTTGATAATGTTAATTTTACAGCAGCCTTAGCAACAATAGATCTCAACATACTCAAACGGAAAAGCAAGATTCTCCTATACAATACAACATGCAACAATCAAAAATCACGCTTAATAGAGAAGATTTGGAAGATGTAAAAAAAACATTCACATATCTGGGTGGATCTGATACAGATGTGACAGTACGGATAGACAAAGCGAGGGGAGAATATTTACAACTGGAGAACATCTGGAACTCAAAACAATACAGTCCTCCTGTATGGGGAGGAAACCTCGAGAACTACTACAAACACTATCCAAAAGATAAAAGTGTTTATTAACAGTTGTTTACGCAAAATACTTCGGATTCGTTGACCAGACACTATCAGCAACAACCTACTATGGGAGAGAACAAACTAGATTGCAGTGGAGGAAGAAATCAGGAATAATTTCTGGAAGTGGATAGGACACACATTTAGGAAATCACCAAACTGCATCACAAGACAAGCCCTCACATTGAATCCTCAATGCCAAAGGGGGTGATGTGGAAGACCAAAGAACACAATACGCTGAGAAATGGAGACAGACATGAGAAGAATGAACAAGAATTGGATAGAACTAGAACGGAATACCGAAGACAGAGTGTGTTGTAGAATGCTGGTCTGTGGCCTATTCTCCATCAGAAACAACTACTAATTTAATTTAAATGAAACCCTAACAGAAAAACTGTATCAGTATAGGGTTGTGTAGATTATTAAGTTTTTGATTGAGATCATGAACCTTTAGAGGTTAGACCACCATTGAAAACCTGAAAGCACTGGATGGCCGTTACCAGTGCAGGTAATCCGTGTCGGATAGAGACAAGTATCTACTTCAGTACAATGAAAGATGGTTTCCCAATTTCGTGGATTGGTTGTGGTTAAACATTCACACCGTTGGATGCCGACTGGTTCAGTGGTCTAGAAGGTGAGCATTCGCGCACGAGACCGGAAGCCCTGGATTCAAATTTTGCGAGCGGGGTCGTGGATTCGCACTGCTAAGGAGTCCCACAGTAGGACGAAACAGCCGTCCAGTGCTTCCAGATTTTCAATGGTAGTCTAACATCAATCAGTTCATGATCTTAGTCAAAAACTATAAAGACAGAATATAGTTTGGTTGATTTCAATATATTCGGATATTGCTGTAATACAATACTAGTCAAGTTAAAGCTCAAAAAATTGATTTTGTAAAAGTAAGAACAAAAAAAATCACTTACTCTAACCATTAGTTTCACTTCTGTTGTACGTGATGGAATACCAGCGTCTTGTATATGTATTACTAATGGATATAAACCAATATCTTGTATAGTTAATTCACGATCAATTATTAATTCCGCTGATGTACTACCAAGACGAAAGACTGAAGCTTGATTGCCAGAATATAAATTGAAATGTAATAAAGAATTATGTCCTTCATCGGGATCACGTGCTTCAATTCGTGCTACTATCTGAAAGAGATTAGTAAGTTACATTACAATATGATACAAAAAACATGAAAAGTGAGATGAAAATGAATGCAGTAGTATGTAAACACATAACGGAGGAAAAAATCAGGAAGAAGCGCTAGAAGTCGATAGGACACACATTGAAGAAAGTATCCGACTGTGTCACAAGACAAAACCTCATTTGGAATCCTCAAGGCCAAAGAAAAATATGAAAACCAAAGAACCAATTACGCCGAGAAATGGAGATAGACATGAAATGAATGAACCAAAATTGGACAGAACTGGAAAGAAAAGCCGAGGACAGAGTGTATCGGAGAATGCTGGTCAGCGGCCTATGCTCCATTGGGAGTAACAGGCGTAAGTAGGTAAGTAAAGTAAGTAAGTAAAATGTGAACATATAATTTAATAGTAGATAGAATATCATCATATATTACTACACAGTTACCGATTTTAAACTATGGAACTCAAGGTCTCTAACAATAAAATAGTATTATATTGTGTCTCTTGAGTACAAATTGAGCTGAGTAGCTT